>VDFB02271358.1:183323523-183470751 GCA_007258455.2 Sequoia sempervirens | reverse complement strand
GGAAGGATAAATGGAGGGAGAGACATGAAAGGGAATGGGAGGGATGGAGGGAGGTAAATCAAAGAGGGAGAGAGAGAGACCTGAGAGGGAGGGAGGGAGAGAGATAGAGAGTTATCTAGGTAGGGAGAGAGGTTGAAACCAAATAGAGAGAGATGGTGGGAGGGATAGAGAGAGATAGATACCAAGGAGAGAGAGGGTAAGATGGATAGATGGAGAGAGAAATGAGAGAGAGGGGGTGGGAGGGATAGAGGGAGGGATATGATAGAGAGACCCAAGATTGAGGGAGGGAGATTAGTAAAATTGACATTATATTTTCTCTCCTATGGTCTATTTTTCAAAAAAATTATGATACTTGTATGTAGTTTAATTGCTATCTTAATGGTTGCTACCGGTGCTTGTCACTCCAGATCATCAACATTCTACTATTGTGGAAGAGCGTGAAGATTATTTGTTTGTGATTATTTTTTTATATGTCATTCCACCAATTAAATTTCAATATATTAACATATATACATCTTATTGTAGCGGTTGCATCTCCAGATGAGTGAAGAGAGGAGGACCAACAGGCGCATTCAAAAGACAAAAGAATCAATAGAAACTCCATCCAGTCAATTATGAAGGCAATATGTGATCTATTTCATTCCCCTGATGGGAAATGACTATGTATTAAGGTCATTTTTTGTATGCCTATGTGGCATTTTATAAATCCTATATTTGATAGAAATTCTTGAATGAAGATATCATCCATATTGTGTAAATTGTATCTTGAATGTTGTATGCATGGGTGTTGATCATGACTTGTGACTTCTGACTTTCATGTATTCAAGTGTATATTTTACAACTTACATGTATAATTTATGACTTATGTGTATTCTAATGTATATTTTGCAACTTACATGTTTTCATGTGTATACTTTGTATTCAAGTGTGTACTTCATGAATTACATGTATTTGAGTACATGCTTCACTTATTCAATGATTCATAGCATAAAACCTACCCATTTGAACATGTTTGAACTATTATTTTAGTTGCACGATGAATAGAATGAAAGTTACACCACCTTGTAACTTTACACTTGAAAAGGATAATTTTGTGCTCTCTTTCACTTCTAGGGTTTAAGACCTAAAAGGAGAGAGACAAAACTACACTATTCACTCAAGAACAAACCCTTGAGATTTCAATGCAAAGGAGATTGAAATCTAACAAAGGGAGAGTTCTAGGGGAAGGATAATAGAAAATGAGGGTTCACTGTCAAGTGTAAACTTGGAAAATGTAAGATGTTTGAAAACATAGTGTGATATGCAAACAGAGGAAAAATGTCCTAGAAATGCAACAAAAACATTAAAAAAAAGGGTTAGAATGAAAATGGTGTGCACTTGGAAACCTTGAAGGGGCTGGGAATAGCTCTGAAATTCTGTAAATCTTGACTTTTTATGGCACTGGGACTCATTCGCCAACCTGGGCGAATCAGTCCCAAATCCTATTTTTTGCACAGGATCTCAAAAAAAGGATATTGGAATCTACAGATGGATCTGAAAAACAGCAGTAGTGGGACTCATTCACCACTATTGGAAAATCAGTCCAAATCCACTTTTTTGAAAATTGAAGGTTCTGATCTACACTTTAACACCTTCCTTTTCCTTCCAGTCTGAGTCTCAAGCCCGAATCTATGAAAAATTCCTACAAAATATAATTCAAAGGGATTTTATAATGGGGTATTTTCCTTGGTAAAATCCCTAGTTTGGTAATTAAACCTTGGTAGAAATGTAGAAATGTGCATAAAAATCCTAGCCTTGAGTGTGTTAAAGACTAGGAAATTCTAAGATATGATGCAATCCTATTGTAATGTGCAAGAATATGATGCAATAATGGAAATGAAAAGATCAATAACCCACTTGTGATGATCTCCAATCACCCCAAGTGAACTCTAGTTATTCTTGTACCTTCCTTAGGTTGAGTGTAGAGTGACAATCAAAGATGGAATCACTTAGGAAACAAGTCTTTAGGATTGGCTTGTGTAGCGTAAAAAAATGTATCCTTAGACATTTTCATGCTCATTTGGTTATTTCTCATGGATGTTGGCTTAATGTTTCCTAGATTTAATGTTGTAATGTGGTCAACACATTCATATTAGGTCTTCGCCCCTTTTGAATCAATAAGAATCCTATGATGTCTTGTAAAAGTGTTGTGAAGTGTTGTAACCCACTTTCACACTTTTCTTGGACCTTTCTATTGTAATTCACTTAAATAACCTCTTTTTATCACTTACTAAGCCTTATTTCAAAGTGTTGTAACAAAATTTCATGCTTGTCTAGGCTTGTCATCAATAATTTAACCCTTTCTTATGTTTAAATGGCCTCTTTATACACTTACAAGCCATACTTAAGTGTATTTTAGAGAATAATCCTATTAAACATCATTTAATACACTTTAATTCCTGAAACCTACTTAAATTTTCCTAGTGGGACCAAGTCACCAGTAGGGGCGAATTAGTCCCACTTAGCTCAAAAATCAAAATTATTTCAAAATTCTAGTGGGAAATTATTTTCTAAACCTTTAGCTCAGCCTGTGATGTGGTATTTTCAGGAAATTTGGTATAAGAATGTATAAATATAGGTTTTTCCTCTCATTTTTCATCTTCTAATATTTCCTAATCTCATTCACTTAATCAAGCATTCACTTTAGCATTGTAGGCATTTTCAAGCATACATCCATTGGAGCATCTACTTGCCTATCTTAAGATTTCGACTTCAAGGGTTTGGTGAGTTGTAGCATTGCATGTTGTTCATTCATCAATCTATTTTCATTTCATTTCATTTTCAAGGGTTTAATTACAAAAATGGGGTTTGACCATGGCAAACCCCTATTCACTAACCCTTAACAAATTTTCCCCTCTTTGCATGTGTTTTGTAAGAAGATCTTGTATGTAGATTTCTCAAAGAATCAAGGTGTGAAATTTTTTCTTGACAATTCATCAAAGTATTTCAAAGCCAACAAAACCCTAAAAGAAGCTTGGAGATCACTTATAGGTCAGATTTTGCAGATTCAGATCCAGAAACCTATCAAAATAGAAGTGCAAATGAAGACTACAGATTCTTGTCCTAAATTTCGTAAGATTCATAAGTGGACTAAGTTTCCATTTGTGGTGAATTAGTCCCACTGCCAAGCCTGAAATTTTTTTTTGTACTTCTGGATACCCTTTTGGCTAAAACTTGTTCTAGCAGAATTTCCCCAAAACAGGACTAAGTCACCCAACTTGGTATAAGTGTCCCAGTTGGCATCAATAGTGAATTATACAAGATTCCAGAGCCTCTTTGCATCACTTTCTAGTTTCCAGGTGCACCTATCCAATCTCATCAAGTTCTGTTACAGTTTGTTTGCATATTTAGTTCATTTTGCATATCACAATGTGTTTTCAAACAAAGTGCATTTTCTTAGTTTTGCATTAATAATTCATCTTTTTTATTCTTTGCATTTAGGGCATTCTATTTACACATATTTCAATCATATTTGCATGAGTCTTGAGTGAACCACGTAGATTTTTGGGATCTACCTTTCTCCTTTTAGGTGCAAAACCCTAGAAGTGTAAGAGAGTCATATCCCCAAAAATTTACGGTTCAACTTGATGGCTATTGCATCTCCCCAACCTAGAATCCATCATGTTTCACCATAGACATCCATGATTAACCCTTAACAATTCTATATCTTGATAGAAAGTGAGCTTGAAGTCCTACAAAAATGCTTTGATGTTGCCCCAATGCTTCAACTTTTCTTACTTTTGGAATTAGAATGCTATTGTGAAAGACTCTTAATTCTTGATATTTACTCAAAGTGCTTGAATTATGCTTTATTCTTTTAAAAAATGACTTAGAAGCTTGATTTTATAGGTATTGACACCTAATTGAGTGTTATTTTGATCTCAAAGGCCAACATTTATTAAAAATATGGTTTGAATTAATGAATTCCCACTTGAATTTGAAAAATACCTTAGATGGGACTCATTCGCCACACTTGGAAAATGGGTCCCACCTAAGGGGACTCATTCTCTCAAGGTGGTGAATGAGTCCCACCTTAGATGTTTGAGGTGGGTTTTCAGATTTTTTGGGGATTTGAATGTTTTTATGTGATCTTATATGATTTTTTAGTGAAATGAGCCTCGAGATCCAAAATAATGGGTTCTAGGGGCCTATAAAAGGTTATTTTTAAAGGGGGGATAATGCAAGGGTGTCAAAATGGGTCCAAATTAATTTTGAAATTTCCTCTTTCTTCAAGAGTGCACAATTTTTGACATTATATTTAGCCCCCACTCTAGTGCCCATATGACTCTACGTGCATATGTAAGCTAAAAGAATCCAATGATGATCTTTGTTTCATAAAAGGATACACATACAATTTTGATTGTGATACGGGAGAATGAAGCCCCCATTGTATTCATCTACAAAACCACAATGTTAGGAACCACATCCTACAACATGAATCCATTAGTTGTCCAAGATCCTCTTATTAAACCTCTAAATAGAAGTCACAATCAAGGGTAGATGTATGCCCACTTGATTTAGCTTGCTTTACAGAGGTGGAATCAAGGTAGTAATCTAGCTACATCGAATGGGGTAAGTCATTGCATAGGGAATTTCCAAGTACCATGCCACATAATGATAGACAATTTATGATTTCAAGAGTGTACTCATGATTTCAACGCAACAAACGGCATCAAAAATGGAGCTCACTAGCATCCTCTATGTTAACTTGAATGAAAGAGCACCTTTTTAACCCTAATATAGTAAAAAACCCTAGTTTTAACATACATAAGAGAAAAAGTGAAGTGAATTCTTACTTTTTCTCTTACCTTTTTGTAGCTTGAGATCAATTGAAGAATAGTGAAAGATGCTGAGAAGATGAGATTACAGGCCTACAAGACTAGATGTGTTGTGGGACCAGGTGGCACACGGTGAATGTCATCATGAGGTGAGTCAATTCTACTACCCTCGCTTTGTCTTTGCACAATTATTTTATGAATTTTGTACATTTCTACGTTAATTTCTAAGGCCTTGGAAAAAAGTTCGTAGAGTTTCCCCTTTTTTTGCGAAGTGTCCCATAGTTTCACAAAGTTCCCCTTTTGTTTGCAAAGTGTCCCACTTTTTCGCAAAGTGTCTCATTTCTTCACAAAGTGTCCCAAAAGGGGTCTAAAGTATCTAGGGCCTTTAGGAAAGCACACTAGAGTAACTTTAGTACACTTTTATGATGATTCATGTAGAAATTGAAGATTTTAGACTGCTTATAGGACATATTTTTGCTTTATTGATAGGTATCCATCCATTTGGATCAGTGTCTGGGTGGCAAACAAGTTAGCTTTCTCAAAGACTTAGCCCCCACACTTTAAATGGAGGACATAGAGCTATTACAGGATGTAGGGATATATTGGGCATACCTCATGCCCCCCATGAGGTACCATGATGTGATGTTGATGGCTCTAGTGGAGCGTTGGGATTCTAACACGTGTACATTCCACCTATTGGTGATATGACGATTATCCTAGAGGACGTCCATCGCATACTCTAATTTCCTATTCAGAGTGAGCGGGTATGCTTTCAAAGAGATCATAAATTCCACAAGAAGAAGGTCGACATGCATTATTTCCTTAATAGACCAGTGCATGACGAGCAAGTGAGGGAATGGATTGATTTAACGATGCTACTATATTCACGAGCCCCACTAGTTAGAAGGATTATGATGCACATAGTTGCACTAGTACTCATCCCCTTGATACAAGGGATAGCAGAGCATAGGATAGTATACGCCTGGGGGCACTGTATCCTAGTGCACTTATACTATGATCTTGGATAGTTTTTTGTTTTGAGAGGTGGAAAGCATGGTACACTATACACTTCTGCAGGTTTGGTTCCTTGAGCATATCACATGTACTATTCCACCGGCTTCCCATGTCCAAAAGTTGTGGGGTTTCTTCAGGCCTTCAGCTATCCTCTACAATAGTTCTGGAAGTATAGTGATTTACACTTTTGGAGAGTACAATTTGACTGACTAGAGGAGGACAAGATCCTTTGGAGACCATATCATCTTACACTTCAGTGGCCAGATCACACTCGGCAGATGAGGAGATTACAGCTAGATAGATTTTTGATTGGCTGACACAATTATGTAGTATGTCCTTTACTATGATTGAGTCATACAAGAGTTTGGATAGGTCAAGACACCACTGAGGGAACAACCGTTCTTTAGGAGATCAGTGCGAAGTGCTCAAAGACCTAGTGATACAGTATGGTTCACTACAAAGAATGTTGTCTACAATGACTTTGAGTACTCAGATCATGATATTCCTTCAATCTTCGATGCTGATGATGTCGATGCCTTCAGTTTCTGATGTTGATGATGTCAATGCCATAGATGAGTATGAGGATTGGTGGACAGTATCACAACTAGCTCCCATATTTCCCATGGATGAGTGTATATGAGATGCAGTACCATTTCCAGATGAGGGAGATGATATATATGAAAGGGTCGAGGAGACATGGTATAGGGCTATGGACATATTTACAAATGTCATAGATGAGGATTATGATGAGGATGAAAATCCTGTTGGAAAAATGAAGAAGAACATCTCTTTTTTTTTTCCTCATTGATGTCACCATGATATATGAGTTGCAACTGCAAGTTCAAGACTAAAGTTGTTCCAGTATTCTGGTCTGGTATTTGAACCAGTATTTTTCTTACGTCCTCTGGTATTTTGGTCTACATCTTTTTGCTAGTCATTACTGTTGCATGCAATTTTGGGAAATGGTTTGTAGTCATCGAGAGCATGTACATTCAAGATCTCACATATCTAGATGCTCGTATGGTATAGTAGCATTACACTAGTATTTGCAAATGTTTCATTAGGTCTATCCTTGGCTGACCTAATGGATGTTTTATGGAATGATGAATTAACCTTTGTTATGTGGATATATGTGGTCTATGTTGACTTGATGTAGCATACATTGGATGTGTGAATTGTTTTTTGAGAATATTTTGTGAAAGATTGAAGCTGACAATTGATATTTTTGGTGAATAATAAATGCATCTAATTAGGCTGACCTAATTGATGCTCGTGTAGAGATCATATATATATCAGACAGTGTTTGAAGTTAAAGATAGCAGCACAATGTTGTGAATGCAAATGTGAAGAAGAGCGAAAGTGATGAAGTGTATTAAGTGAGTTTATTGAGCATCATTGGAACCGAATCTGCACTCACTAGGTGTACTCCATCAGTTCATTTTCTAGATATAAGCCATTTTTCTATAGGCAGTGAACCTTTGTTTCTGGATAGTGAGTCCTAAAAATGAGCCACCAATTTTGTAATATTTTATAACTGGTTATACTATTTTGTGAGCTAACACTCACCGTGGTTTTTCCCAGTTGAGTTTTCCACGTAAAAATCTTGGTGTTCATGTGTTATGTGATTCCATGTTATGTTAATGATTTTATTCATCTTTGCTATTGTGTGCATTGGAATAATCAGATAGTAGATTTACTTGAAGATATTGATTCACCCACCTCTCTTAGTATCTTGCAAATTTAACAATTGGTATCAGAGCTTGGTTCCTCTGAAAAATCCTAACAGCTTGAGAGAGATCCTGAAGATAGAAGAAATGAATGATAAAGGAGAGCTCTAGACTGCCCTTGAGGATCTTGATAAAGTTGAAAGATAAAATAGAGATCTAAAAGAGAATCTTGAAGATGCAAATAACTGTGTCCGAAAATTAAAGGAGCAATTGAAAAATTTCAAAGACAGACATAAGGAAGTAATTGATTAGTTGAAGAAGGATAATGAAGATATTGTCAATTTGAAAGTACAAGTAGAGGAGAAGAAAAGAATCAAAGAGTGTATGAACAAGTTGATACAGAGAAAGTCTAAAGATTACACCAAGCTTGAACAAGAAGTTGTGAACCTGAAAGTGGATTTAGAGAAGAAAAAACTATGTGAAAACAATTTCAAATCCAGCTTAGACAGGGTTGATGAATTAATTGCAGGACAAAAACCGAGTAAAGACAAAGGTGGTCTGGGAACTGATTCCGGTGAAAGTTCTAAAGTTGTGGACAATCAAAAGACTTAGAATAAAGGAAAGCATAAAAGAATTTCAAGGAACCCTGCTAGAAGACCTCCAGTGAGACAACCTAATGCACAAAGGTATCCTTCTTTTAATGGTACTTGTTTTTCTTGCAACAAATTTGGTCACAAGGCAACAAAATGTAGGAGTACGATGAATCAGTTCCCTACTCCCTTTATTGTTCAATGTTTTTCATGCAAGATAATTTGACATAGGGAAAGTGAATGTAAAACCCTAACGATAAATTAGTTTAATGGAGGAAGAATGAATCAATCCTTTAATGACTATTTCTATACCTATAACAAGTATGGACATAAAGCTAATCAGTGTAGAACAAGAATCAATGGAAGTCAATCTAATCAGAGAAATATTGTTTGCTATAACTACAATAAACTAGGACATGTTTCAAGAGTCTATAGAAGCAAGAAGATTAAGGAGAACAATCTGGTAGAAAAGAGTGAATCTGTGAAGAAAATTGACAAAGATGAGATTGAGGAAGAGATGAATAAGATTTGGAGAAATAAAGAAGAACCAAAGACTACTGATGAGTCTATACCCTCATCTCGTACAAATGATTTATTCGGAAATTAGACCTAACAAGGTCATAGGGGGAGCATTATCAGAAAATCATGTAAACCCCCTGATAGATGGCATGTTAGAAGCTGACACGAGGATGAAATGTGAAGATTGAATTTGTAGAGGTTGAGGTTTTGGAGATGCGATGTCCGGTGTTTCTAATTGTGGGCTTGGGAATAGTACCATCTTTCAAATAGTTGAACATTGTATCATGTACCATTCACTCGAGTCATGCTTGGTTGTTTTGAATACTTCTTCAAGTTTTTTTTCAATGGATGGTTTCATGATTGGATGAACAGTAAATGTAAAATCTTTTAAAGGGTCTTGAGGTGAGATAAGAGAAGCCGCACTTGCCATTGCGTCTGCATGCTGATTATCTTTTCATGGAATATTGTCAATGGTGAATGACTCAAAATTGTCTAACTAGTTCATCATGAGGTCTTTATATTTTTCTCACCTATCATGCTTTATTTTATATGTTCCATTTATTTGTTTGATTACTAATTGTGAATCACCAAAGATCTTAATGTCTTTTGCACCCATGATTAAAGCGGCATATAACTGAGCAATCAATGCTTCATACTCAGTAGTGTTGTTTGTACATAAGAAGTTTATTCGATATGACAATGGAATGGGTTTTCCTTCGAGCGGGACTAGTATGAATCTAGTTTTGAAGCCCATTCTACACTCAGATCCATCAAAATATAACTCCCATGAATTAGTTTTGATTGTCAACACATTATCATTGAGAAAAGAGTCATTACTAGGTAATGCCAAAGGTGAAGGAGTGACAGCCAACTGGTCAGTTAAGGCTTGACCCTTAATTGTTTTTTGTAAAACAAACTTCAGGTCAAACTTAGTCAACATCATCACCCATTTAGCTAGACGTCCTGATAAATCTGTTTTATTGAAAAGATGTTTAAGAGGGTTAAATTTTGTCATCACATGTATTTGTACATTTAGTAAATAATTTTTCAATTTACTAGTAGTGAATACAAGGGACAAACATTGTTTTTTGATTGTTGTGTACCGCTTCTCATAATCTATCAAAGTTTTTCTAATGTAATCAATCAGATGTTCTTTACCATTATCGTCTTGTTGAGCCAACAATGCTGCAAGAGTATGAGCTGACACAGCTATGTAAAGTTTGAATGGTTTTTTTGGCATGGCAGGCTATAAAATGGGTGGAGTTGCAAGGTATTCCTTTAAACTCTCAAAATCCTATATATAATCTTCATTCCAATCAAATCACATATCCTTTTTAAGAAGATGTGTAAATGGTAATGTGCGATTAGCTAAAGATGCTACAAAACAATGGATGAATTGAATTCATCCTTATAATGTGTGTAACTAAGAAATAATTTTAGGAGGTGGCATGTTGACAATAGCATCAATTTTTTTTGTATCCACCTCAATGCCTCTGTGAGATACAATAAACCCTAAAATTCTTTGTATCTATACACCAAAGATAAAAAAAATTGGATTCAATCGCATGTTGTATTTGCATATCCATTCAAATATTTTCTGAAGTACATGTACATTTTCTTGTCTGGTTAATGATTTGGCTAGAATTTCATCAACGCAATCTTCCAAAATTTTATATATGTAATCGTGAAATATCAGTTTCATAGCTTATTGATATGTTGTGCTCACATTCTTTAATCCAAAAGGCATCATAACCCAACAAAATGTTCCCCAAATAGTTGTAAATGTTGTTTTGTACTGATCTTGAGGGTTGATGAAAATTTATTATATCTAGAAAATCCATCCATGAATGACAACAAAGCATGTCCGACAGTTGAATCCACTATCATATCTATATTAGGAAGGGGAAAGTCATCTTTTAAAGATGCTTTATTCATACCATGAAAATCCGTACACATCCTAATATGATTGTCAGGTTTTGCAACTACAACAATGTTTGAGATCCATGGAAAATAATCAATAGGTCTTATGAAACCAACATCAAGAAGTTTTTCAAGTTCACCCTTAACAAGAAAATATATTTTAGGATTCATTTTCCGTATCTTTTAGCGAACAGGCTTAGCATTTTCAACAAGGACAATGTTATGTGTCACTATCTTCAGATTAATTTCTGGCATGTCTAAATATTTCCAAGAAAAGAGTTCAGGAAAGTCATGGAGTAAGGTTGTAGTATCCTCTTGTTCTTCATCATCAAGGAATTTCCCTATCTTAATGACTTTTCTTTGTTAGTTATATCCATTGGTATATCAATTGTGTCCCCTAAAGGAAGTGCAATTGAATTTGGAAATTCAGGGTTGTATTGTTCTGCACTTATATCATTCTCATTACTTTCATCTTCTTCCTTACTTTTCTTGGTGTTGATCATAGCGCATGTAACCTTTTTCTTGGGAGGAGTAGATGGTATATCATAAAATCCTAGCATTTGTTTCAAAGTTTCATCATCAACAAAGTTCTCCCATGATGGTGGTAAATCCATGTCAAGCAATTTAGGATATTTCATAGTGAGTTTAATATTTGGCTTGCACATGATAGTATTGATGCTTAACAATGGTTTCTTCGTTGCTTGTGTAATTTTAGAAGGAAAATATCCCAAACCATTTTTCATCACTTGTGTATTAGGTTCTATAGGGACACAAATTCCTTTTTATTTATTTCCACATCCTTTACCACTATAACCCAATTGTTTCATAAGTTCATAACCTCTACCATAAATTTTTTTCCATTTCTTTTGGATTCGGTGGTTGTTGGTAGTCTATTTCATAAAATTTTGTCGTATAACTTGTATCCTCATCAAGAGTTGATGAGTTAGATGTTTGTGAGTGTTCTTGTAAGTTCTAAGTTGAAATGACCATTGGTTATTTTTGTTTTTCCTCTTATTTTCTTGTGATTATGTATTCTCACATAAATGAAGTTGTGAATTCCAAAGAACCCTAATCATCGTCTAGAAATTTTGACACAATTTTCATTTCTTTCCTATCTTCTTATAAGGTTTCTATGTTGGATGTTGAAATTAATGTGCTCAAAGGACTTTTTGTTCCTTTTTCAACTTGTAATCAACTTTCAGGCTTAGGGTCCATTTCAACTTGGTATACCTTGTTGTCATAGACATACTTCATAATACGATGAAGAGTCAAAGGCACTGCATGCATCTCATGAATCCATGGTATTCCTAAAAGAATATTGTATGAAATTTCACGAGGCATGACATGAATAGGAGTTTGTAAGGTGGCTTGCCCGACTGTAATAGGTAAAGTAATCACACCGAGTAGTTTCCTTCCTACATTGTTGAATCCTTAAATTGATAAAGAGTCAGGTTTCATTTTTTATTTGTCCACTCAAAACATATCTAAGAGCTTCACACTGCACATATTAAGGGTTGAACCATTATCAACCATGGTCCTTTTGATGCCTATTCGATTAAATTAAACTATTATCATAAAGGCCTCATTTTTTTGTTGCAATGCCAAAGGAGGAAGCTCATGTTGATGAAATGTGATGTCCACATTAACTATATTCATTCCCTATATGAGAGTTACCACAACCTTTACACTCATGCCAAGAGGAACCGCTACTTGTTGTAAGGTTTTTTGAAGCATACTAGGATAGTTTGTTGAGTTTTGAATTAAATCCCATAAGGATATCTTTGCAGGAGTATTCTTAAGTTTCTCAATGGTATTATACTCCTTTCCACTATGCGAAGTTAAACGAGGGGCACTAGGCAATATGGGATTAGGATATGGTAAGGGTATTGAGGTTGGTTGTTATGGTTGTAGATTATTTCTAGTGTTATATGTATGAGCAATGGTATTATGAATCGATTGCTACAATACATTAGTATTAGGTTGATAGAGGGTATACTTTGGTTTTTTTTTAGGTGATGGTTTATGCGAAGGTGGGTAAAGGATGAGTTGAGGTTGAATCACATTGAATTCTTGTGTTTTTCTTTTCTCATGACAAGCCTTAGTGGATGGGCTTTGTGAGATGAAGCCCTCAAGGGTTTCATCTAACCTACCAAAGTCATCACTACTAAAAGGCTTGAGAGGTAGGTTAACTTCGCTTGGTTTATGTTTTTCATGACAAGCCTTAGTGGATGATCTTAGTGAGAGGAAGTCCTCAAGGGCTTCATCTAACATGTCTAATTCATCACTACTAAAAGGCTTTGATGATATGTTTTTTTCTAAAGTTTAGGAATTTTTGAACTGTTTCTTTTGATATCTTTTATTTTTTTTTCATTTTCTAATGAATCTAATCTAAGTGAACTAGGAATACATGCTAAAAATGAAAATTGCAAAAATTTAAAGCTATCTGTAATTACCATGAATGTAAATAATGCTATTGCTAATGATTTCAATGTAACATAAAGCAACTAAACTAAAACAGAAAGGTAAAAAAGACAAATTGAATCTTAAAAACTAGGAATTTAATTTTATAAACAGCAATGAAAATTTTGCACTGGCACTGATTCACCCAAGGTGGTGAATGAGTCCCAGTAGGGATTTTTTTAAGAATTTTTAGGTTTTTCTAGCTGATTTTTTATGTTTTCTGTGTTGTATGACCTAGATCTAGGATGAAAATGCAAATTTCCAATGATTTTATATAAAAATATATGCACAAATACAAGCTAAATGAACTTTTCACTAATGCAAAGTTTGAAACCCTAGAATGCAAATTAACTAATGCAAAATATAATGTAATGTTAATGCACTTTAAATATGTGATTGAAATTCACTCCAAATTAGAAATATAATGTTCTATATGTGGGTTCACCAAAATGAAAAGGTTAATTTTGTGCTCTCTTTCGCTTCTACGGTTTAGAACCTAAAAGGAGAGAGAGAAAACTACACTATTCACTCAAGAACAAACCCTTGAGATTTAAATGAAAATGAGATTGAAATCTAACAAAGGGAGAGCTCTAAGGGAAGGATAACAAAAAATGAGGGTTCATTTTGTTAGAGTAATAAGTTATTATGCTTAATTAATTACATCACATGTTTGATTAATTAATTAAGTCACTTATTCCTCTTTATTACTTAAGCTAAACTTAGGCACATTAATAATTAATTTATAATTATTAAGTGTGCACACTAGGGTTTCATTTAGGGTTTCTTGATCTCCTTCATAAGGATTGATCACATTGTAATAATTGATTCTCTTAATGCATTTTCACAGAGAGGTTTTATGAGAACATTGCTTTTTCGTTCTTCATATCTTTTGCATGTGATAGGTATCGATCTTGCATGCAGGTGATCTTGGTGATTCTAACATGGTATCAGAGCTCCAGACCTGTAGCAGCCTGTTCGTGATCTGAAGATATGGCATTTCAGTGAGATTCAAGTGCAAGGGTTTCCACATGCAATTTTTTGATTGAATCTGGGGGTAGCCTAATTTTCTATGCATTTTGGGACAAAACGAACCTCACCATTGAGTCCGCAACGCCCAAAAACCCCCATTTTCATATAAAATTTGCCTATTTTGGTGCAAGTTGGTCGAGAAGGCAAAATTTTGTATGAGGGGCCGTACGGCCTCCCCAGCACGCATTCTGAGGCTCGAAAATCGTAAAAAATGTCGAAAAATGGGTTTTTTTGATTCCTGCACTGGCGCCTCCAGTAGAAAAGCAGATCCGCCGCCGGGCGGCCACCGGGCGGCCACCGGCCCGCCACCGCCGCCGGGATCCTCCACTCCTCCGCCGCCAGCGTGCATGCAGCCCCCGAGGGCCCCTGCGCTCCGCCCCCGGTCATATTGGGGACCGATCCCCTCTCTCCGGCCCAGCCTCCATGCGACCACCGGCGGTCACATGCATGATTGGGAGCCGAGCCTCCAACCCGTCAGAGAGAATATTTCGGAACGCGGAGAATATTCCGGCATATTCTGAGCATATTCCGGGCATTTCAAGAATATACCTGCGACCGGCAATTTTTGGGGGGGGAGATTTTTTGCGCCGACGGCCCCCAGGCCGTCAAATTTATGCTCGCATTTTGATGACGTCATCATGACGTCAGGATGACGTCAGCCGTACGGCACCCCTCTTTGCCCTCCTAACCCTAGTTTTTCCTAAAGAAGCAGTTTTTTTTCTTTTGGCCATAACTTGGGCATACGGTATCGAAATCGGGCAAACGAGATATCGCCGGAAAGCTGATTCCGAGCACTTTCATTTGGTGCAGTTTATTTTTCAGTATTTTACTGTTTTTCTGCATTTATTGCTGTTTGAAGTCAGATGTTGTTTTTGGACTTCCGAGCTCATATCTTTTTGCCACGATCTCCGATTTTTGCCTCGTTTGTGGCGTTGGAAAGGTATTAAGGAGCTCTATATTTCTGTCCATACACTTTTTCTATATTTGTCCCAGGTTTATCAGTTAGTCCAGATTTGGCCCGATGGGTTGTTTGGCGATTACTTGGATATTTTGGCAGTTGGGAGAGTGCATCTTGCATATTTGCACTTCATTTTCAGTAATACATCATTCAATAATTTCTTGCTGCTTCATAGATTCCAGGGTTGTTCCCGTTTAGAGTTTTCAAGTGTTCCATGGCATCGGGTCTGCTGTCACATTATTTTGATTCCGGTATTGGTTTCAGTTGTAGACAGAGATATCTTTCCTTGCTTGTCAGATTGCGGTTCCAGTGTTACTCTACAGAGTTCTTCCAGTGCTTCTTTGCAGCATGTAATCTCATTGTAGGGGGGTTTTGTCCCACTGGGTTTTTCCTTCTCTACTCCTTATTGCATTGTAAATGGGTACCTGATCAGGCCTCGTTGCCAGGACCCATCTTTGCTTTAATGCATCCTATTCTAGTGTTTTAGCTTCTTCCTAAGTTCATCTTAAGGGGGGGTGTTAGAGTAATAAGTTATTATGCTTAATTAATTACATCACATGTTTGATTAATTAATTAAGTCACTTATTCCTCTTTATTACTTAAGCTAAACTTAGGCACATTAATAATTAATTTATAATTATTAAGTGTGCACACTAGGGTTTCATTTAGGGTTTCTTGATCTCCTTCATAAGGATTGATCACATTGTAATAATTGATTCTCTTAATGCATTTTCACAGAGAGGTTTTCTGAGAACATTGCTTTTTCGTTCTTCATATCTTTTGCATGTGACAGGTATCGATCTTGCATGCAGGTGATCTTGGTGATTCTAACACATTTCCAAGTGTAAACTTGGAAAATGTAAGATGTTTGTGTAGACATGCAAAATTAGCATTATCCATTCAATTAGGTCCATTCATAGCGTAAACCAGGTTTCACATTCATCCACTCATTAAATTAATCAAGTTCACCTTCATCCATTCATCTGGTAAATTAAACTCATTAAGTTCATTCCTAAGGTTGTTCATTTAAATTAAATAAATCAAACATCAACCTTTTAATTAAATAAACCAAACTTTATTAAATTAAAATCTAAATGCATATTCCATCCTTTTCTGATTTAAATAAATCAAATATTTAAGTCATAAAAATAAAACTCACCTAATCATCATTAAGCTAATCTAAATCTAATTAGCCAAACCTAACCACCCATCACATCCTCTAGATAATCCCACTTGCACAAATAAATCAATTTATTGATTTATTAAAATCCTTATTTTCTTTCAACTTGGCATAAAAAATAGAATATTCCATCAAGTTTGCAAATGATGACAAGTTGACTTGTCCCTTCCAACATTGCATTAACTTCTCATTTTCATGTCCCCCTCTCAACATTTATTTCACAAATTTGAATTTGAAATCTCCCTCTCTTGGGCACATTGGCCAAAACTTGCACATCCCTCAACCTATGGCAAGTTGACAAGTGGCCTCTTTTCATTGGTTTACATTTAGTCCCACATTCATCCATTTGGCTATTTCTCTCATCAAAATAATCTATAAATGAGAGGCTTCACTCTTGATCAAATCCTCCACAATCTTTGTATCTCATCTACAATATCATGCAAGGTCACTCTCTTAAATGGAGAACTGATTTTTTCCACACCATATCTTAGCATTCCATATCATATTCAAATCATTTTCATCATGGAGCTTGAGCAACGATTGGGAAAGGGATATTTTCAACAATAGCACCAATCCACTATGGGATAGGATTCATTTCATGTTTTATATGCCTTAATTTGTCTTGTAATTTGTTTGCATTTTGAAACATGATTTATTATTTCATAGGGATGTCTTATTTGATTTGCTTAAAGTTTACTAATGGTTGTTTTTTTTGAGCAAATGTGGATTTAGCATCCACATTATGGCGCTAGAGGGAGGGCTGCTTACACAAGAATTTTATCTCCAACAACAATCCTTGTGGCCCTTAGAAAATCCTTCTTGGTTACCTCATTCCTTCTCAACCTCGTATATAGTCCCTAAAGTCATTCTGACTATTCTTTTAGGAGAGGAAAAATCATTGGTATCAAAGACCCAAAATAAATGGAGTGAGAACCAAATGCGTTTTTGTCCCCTGACAATGAATGCAGCCTGTGAAGATTCCCGTCGAAAAGGTAGTCTAGAGTGTTGACTGTAATGCACACAGAAAAAGAAATGCCTTTCCTATGTGCCATTTCTAGTAAAATCAAGACACTCTTTGGTTTTCATAAAAGAAAAATAAAGAAAAAAGATTCTTATTAGACACTTGATTTCACATGTGTGTCTCTTACAGTAGCTTCATTAGATAGATTTGAATGTCTTTGTCTTTGATCTTTGCTTAAAACTACTGGCAACGCAGGGGGTCTGAGTGTCGTTCTGCATTCTTCTTGCAAGAATTTTAAAAAATTAGAGGGTCATCGTGCCTCCATAATGGCATGGTCGTGGCCCCATTTCACACTCGACGCCATCCTCATTTAATTTTGGGTGGCCTCCTTTAATAGGTTGTTGATAATTGCTATGACTTTTGTGCATGTTTCTTATCTTTATTTTCAACCTACCCACTGCATGCCTTATCCTCTCCTATTGACATGTGCCTTATGAAAAATGTTTATCTCCCAACACCATTTCACATTTTTTTTCCACATAATGCTATTGTCTTCCATACATTTTTTATTGACAGGATCCCAAATTGAATCGAACACAAAGAAAAAAGGAAGAGGTGCCTTGATTTCTGATAAAAAGAGTTCCAATGAAAAAAAAACAAAAGACATCTCTGAGGAGGCTTATTGCACAGAGTTAATGGGAGTCAAGGCTCGAAGGCATTCAAGATGGAGTGTACGACACCGCGTGAATGAGCAGCGGAGTAGATTCAAGGAAGCATGTTTGTGAACAACGTGACAACCACAATTAAAAAACCATGCCTTAGCCTGCCATCATCTTCCATATGTTTTTGATTGACAAGATTCTGCATTTTTTCTTTCCACATAATGTTGTTGTCTTCCATATGTTTTGATTGATAGGAGCTTTAGCTTGAGGCGTCATTTATCTCACACGTTGACACCTTGTGTAATCTTAGTTCAACGTATCTATCCCACAAACGTTGATAGCTTGTGAAAACATGCTGATATTTTTTATGGTTGTGTGCCGAGCAGGGACATTTTTTTTTTAAATGGAGAATGGCAGCATAAGTATTAATTGCACTCATAGTTAGATACATTTGTTGCCACTACTTTTGTGATGGGTATCACGTGCTTAAATGTTTGCTTCCACATTTTACTGCTAAGAAATCTGATATGACCAATATGGATCTTTAATGTGACTAACTTTTTGATTAAAACGTGTGTGGGTTACTACCAAATTGAATTGACTCAAATTGTGCAGGATTTTCTTTGCATAATAAGAGGAGGCATCCTTAAATAGGGAAACTATTTATTTATTTATCATTGTTATAATACTGAATACTAGCAAAAATAAGTACGTTGAGTCTGAAGCTTTGTTGCGCTTGTTAAAAAATGAACTAATCGCTGGTTTGATTTTACACTCACATTTATTTAGAAATGATATTTTGGCTCTTCTATTTAAAACCTGCCACATGCATTTTCTTGGAAGTCTCTAAAGAGTCTCATTTAGCTATCATTTAATGCGTTAGTATTTGGGTCTTCTTACACTTTCAAACAAATCCTGTATCATTTAAATTTCATGTCAAATTTATGGTTGTTCAATCATGTCTAGCATTATATATCTGATAGCCATAAATTTAATACAATCGTAGTGATTGACTTCTTGTTCCTGATTTATTTAAATTTGTTTGATTTTGATACCACAACAGCGTAAGGGGTTTCTAATAAATCACTTGGGATCTAATTTTTTATGCTCCAAAACTGGCCATATGGGAAAAGAGGAATTGAAAGTACGGTAGGAGGAAGAATATTTTGTGTGATATCAAAGATAACTTCAAATTAAAGAGAGCATATTTATTTTTAATTTTCTGGGACTTGTCACGTAGTGAGTAAATCAGATTTATTACACATTATCAATGCATGATTTAAGCTTTCAAGGAAGAGGAACTTTTACATTAAAGTGACCATCATTAAATGCATGCACTTTGTTTGAAATTGTATTCATCATAAATTTCATTTCAAATATCTTATTTTGTTTTTTCTGCTTATAGGTAAAGGCGAAAGTTGACATCAAAATCAAACATAGGAAAAGGTACAAGGATAACGAAGGACAACGAAGTTACAAGGAAAAAAATGAAAGAGAAGAAGGAAAATGAGGTGTTAAGAAAAGCATAAAAGGTGAAAACGAAGGAAAACAAAGAAAAGAAAAAGGTGAAATCAACATTGGAATCAAGCATTGGAGTTGAGTGAAAATGAAAGCAAAGTTGGAGTTGAAGAATTGAGCATCAAAATTTGAAACTCACAAAGTGTTTTTTAATGCTTATGGGCTTCCATTTCATGCCTTAATTTTCTTTTTCATGCTAACTCATTTTTGGTTTTTAAAATGAACATTTCAAAATGCTTCGAGAGTTTGTCGTATGCTTTAATTTTTTGTTTTAGGCTAACTCATATTTCATTTGGTGCTTTAAAACGAATTCATCATTGCTTTGAGGCTTAAAATGAAGATGTGTTTTTTGTGTTTCGTAATCTCTTATTCAAAGTAATCTAATCTAAAAGGGTGTATGCACTTCTCTCGTACTTCACGGTGATCTTGAGAACCAAAAGTCTTTTTGATGACATTAAGTTGCATAAAAGATTGCCTCCACACTTCAATTTGGGTTTAAAATTGAACAAAATCTTGTGTGAGTGTGAGCGGGGGCATTATCGCATATATTCTCTCTCTTTGTTGCCATCAAAGATTGATCGAGTTACGGATTTTGTCTTTACTCACTTTTATTTATCCTAGAGGGCCTGCCTTGGGGAAAAAGTACTCACCCAAGGGAGCAACTCAACTGGTAACACTCTAAAGCCAAGAGTATTTCCAACCGGGATATAAATGTGGATATTGGAAGAAACGCCAATATCATGTGGTTGATTCTGACAAGATGGATCTAAAAAGGGACTCTTGTCGTATGGGTCAATCTCCACGAATGAAAAGTCTGAAATAAAACCCTTGTTTGTAGTGGCCTATTAACTCATTCACCGAGTTTATCAAAGTGGTGCATTGGAACTTAGATTCCAAGAAGTTACTTGCCATGTCTGATCTTGGTTAAAGTATAGAGGTTAGGACTTCATTCTTAACATACCTTTATACTCTTTCCTTGGTTGCATGTAAAATCATCTCTTCTACGAAGGGCATGAGGCAAGCCCACTAAGAAAAACATACCAATTGAGCTAGGGTGTTATTTCTTGTGAGTTAGTTTCAAAAAACACAGTGCTTTTATCGAAAACATTGGAAAACCAACATTCAACATGAGCATCAAATCTCAAACCCTTTAAGAGAAGCAAATATCCTTGAAAAAATTCACATGTTATTGCTTGCCCTTGGGATTCATATCCTTAGAGGCTTCTAAAAATTTGGATTTCATCTCAATTTTCTCCTACTAAAGTTGACTTTAGGTAACCTTTGCCTTGATTTCCTTGATTTCCGCATAATGCATTTTGTGGGATGAAAGAAAATTAGGACATTGGACATTCAGTTGAAAATCTAATCAAGAGTGTGTTTGTGGTAAACAGAATCCATTAAGCAAAGATTAAATCAATTGGACCCCACACATATGCTTGTCATCTTCTAGTCATATGGTTTTCATGCAAACATTGGTCTTTTGATTTTGAATTACTCTTAGAGAAAGGCATGTTCTTCACTATCTTGGTCTCGTAAACAAGTCCTTCCTAGGTTCATTTAGGATCAAATCAAAACACTTCATCCATCCCAAACATTTATCATTTTCATCCCACAAACAACTTTAGAGCTTTTGGAAACATCATTCCAGACTTGGGTAAATCATCAAAATCAAAACCACTTTGTTTAGTTAGGTCTAGGGGAATGCATCCTTTCTCATACATTTAATTGAATTAGAAATCATTTTGAACAAGTTCATCCTAAGATAACATCCAACATCTTAGGGTTTACAAAGTTCATTATCCAAATCAAAAGCAACCAAAATCAAACCCTAAGTCTTGCATTGATCCAAAGTCCCTAAACGTTCAACTCCCATATCATTCACCCCATTCATCCTTCATCTCATCATTGGTCCTAAACACCTTAGAGGTCAACAAGGTCAAAACACAAAAGGAACATGGAATATAAACTTGATCCATACATCATTAGTAATCCAAATCAATTGAACTTTCAAAGCCTTACAATGTTGATTGATTATCGAAACTCAAACTTATACAATCCATACATGTGATTATTACCTTCTACAAATTTCAATGGCACAACAAGTGTGAGTATGCCAAAATCAAAGATTGGAACACATTTCCTGATGGTAGACCTAAGTCCAAACCTACAAAACCACCAATCGAACAATCAATGCATGAGCCTTCAAACGAACAACATCATCCCACCAAATCCATACATGCCAAATGAGAATGTACCAAGTACAATTTTTCCAAACATGAATCCACCAAACTTTGGGATGGATACATTTGCAAATCATACGAATATTCCAAACATCAACAATGGTCAATTTCAACCTATCGTGCCAAATCTGAACATCATCCCAAATCAGAACAATGTCCAAAATCATTTTTTCCATGATCCCATTCAAAAACCACAAGTATGCATCCCAAATATGCTTGAATAAAAACCAAATCAACTATATCAAGGGAATCAAAATTGAAATCAAGATCAAATTTGGTGAGATCAAATTGCTACACTTACAAAAATAGTTGAGTCATTGCCCCAAGAGACATCTCCACCACCATTACCCATATCAACATCATTCCTTGATTTAGGGCTTCCCCCTTTACCTAGCATCGATCACTCCATCTAAATCAATCCACCTAACACAAATCAAGCCATCACATCAAATCCTTTGAATATACCATCGACATCGCACCAACAAATGACAACATCAATCCTAACAAATCAAAATATGGTTTCCCAAAGACCTATCATCTCAGTTATTCTAACCATCCCTATCACTTCCATCATTCCAACCACCACTATCACACCCATCACATCTCAAACCCTCATGATCACTCCAAGCATATCTCAACCACTCATCACTACATCCAACACAATTATGAATCCACGACCACTACCACAAAAACCAAACATAGCAAGACAATATGACATTGCGCTAAAAGCTCACCATGCCTACCAAAAGGCCATCCAACAATATCTAGCCATGCAACAAGCAACACAAGCTTGAAAAGTGCAACAAGCCTCTCAAGCTGCCCAAGCCTCTCAAGCTACCAACAAACACAAGCACAAACACAAAAAATGACAACTGTTGAGATCAAGGATCAAAATCAATCCCTCATTGAGCACCTTGAATCTATGTCTACTTCATCCAAAGATCAAATCAACATATGTCAAGAGTCACTTTTCAATCATGATCAAAATCCACCAACCAACAATTATCCAATTCAAGAAATGTCAACATCGTTTGACCCTATGGTTGAAGACATTGGAAATCCCTCCATTACAATTGTTGAAAACAATGATCAAGATTTCTCCGTCGACGAACACTTTGAAGATGTTTCCACCCCATCCGATGATCAAGTCACCATACATCAAGAGCCACTTTTTAGTGATCTCTTTCAAGGAGTGTTAGGATTATTTGATCCTATTGACATAATGCATGATCTGTTCACCTATGATCATGTTGAAAATGTCTCTACATCACCTTATGAGTTAGTGGACATATCTCAAGAATTCATTCCAAAGCATGATCAAAATCTTTCAACAAGGTCTAGCAATGGTCCCTTCCAAGACATGTTGACACCCTTTGACCTCATGGTTACAGATACTGAGGGAATCCTCAACTTGACACTTGATCCAAGTCCACTCAAAGACCAAGAGGATATTGAGCCATTCCCCATTCTGAATGACGACATCCAAGAACCCTTTATAAGAAATCCATCCTTTGAAAATGGCCCATGTCAAGAACTTGATCCAAAGCATGCCAAAAGCAACTCTAAAATCATTCAATATCAAGAATTTGTATCTTCAAGATACTACAATAATCTAATGGATGCTCTCCTATCTATGCAAGATGATCATATCCATGTAGCACATACTCCTCCATCTACCCATGAGATGCTTTCTGTGGATGGACATATAGATGATCTTCATTTAGAACATGATTCCTTTACTCCTGATATTATTACACAAAAAGAGCAGGTTATTGATTCCTATAGCCAAACAGAGTTGTCAACATCAGGATCAGATATATCCAAAATTCAAACTGAGGACATCATGGATAAAGATATTCAGTATTATCCACTCAAGGAAACAAGTCAAATAGAATAGTATATTCTGAAGTCAGCAAAGCATCCAATCGAAATAATATCATCTACAGTGGTTATTTTTCAAAGCATGTTGACTGAACAAGAAATCTCAAAGCAAGTGGAATCAAGGAACAAAGGTGTCATTACTTCCATACTGGGGGCAACTTTATCTAGTGCAAATGTCAACATAGGGAGCACGAAGAGTCCTTATGATGAAACTAGTGTCAATACTACAACCAGCCATGTCATGAATCTCCATCCACCCATCACCCCATCCATGAATTGGGACCAATGTCAAAAGGAAGATTTGAATCAAAGTACAAAGACTGTTATCAAAGCAAAAGAAGCTGAGAAGCATAATGGACAAATCAAATACACATGGATACCAAAACATACAAAGAAAGATTATCCCTATCAAACTCCATCAGTCAAAGAAACTATGGGGAAAAATAAAAAAGGGAAAAGTATCCATCAAAGATGCGCACAAAAGAAAAAGTAGGCTTTTCAAGCGACGTACAAACTGTATCAAGCAGTTGGTCCTAATTCCACGCACACTTTCGTATACACCCATCATTGCTCATCCTCCCAAGTTTGGAGAGTCAAATGTTCCAAACTATCAACCAATCCATCTCCTATCCCTAAACACACTTCATCCACACCTCCATGCACGATATCCAATTCTCAAATTGACCATGTATTAGCAATGACCCTTCATCATAAGGATTCTAAACGCACTCTATCGTGATGTACACACAGAGACAAAGTTAACTTCGGTATCGACAAAGCATATCAACAATCCCAAAAGTTGTATTCAAGTGCATGTATCTTGGCAAAGTAGCTTCTTCAAGCAGGATATTGATGGCACATTATGACAAGCACATCTACATCTGCAACACCTTGTGATTCAACATGAACTTAAAATCTTTCAAAAAAAAAAAAATAGAAAAATGATTGAAAACAGTAAAGAAAAAAAAATTGTCCTCTAGTGAAAACCACTACAGTGGCGCTTTGGGCAAGACCATGACGAAAACTTGGAAAATAGGCATCATGTATGGAATCGAGCATCTACATGTGCCAGTTCAGGTGAAAGCATCTCATCCCATCCATAATAAATATAGCATTTCATTCATCTTAGCCATAATAAATCCATTCATCCATAAACCATTTATCCAATCCATTTCCATCCATCTGCATCTATTGACCAAATTATCTTGATCTTGATGAAACATTGGTGCACACTTTACACTTGCTTATGGTAAACATCTTGACATGGGTCATTTTCATTTATCCTATCCAACATTATCTGAGCCATGAAGCATTATCCAATGAGCATTCTTTATCTGAACACCTTATCTTATCACAAGATAATCCTTGGCATCCTTGGCATGCTTTCCATATCCATCCATCCATAAACCTATCCAAGCATCCACAAATCGCATTTCGTACATTGCTAGACACTGGGGGCAGATATTTAGATCTCACTTCAGGAATAAAACTTGATCTATATCTTCCAACTTATGTGGTGATCCGAACATTGGAAAACGTGAAATCAAATTGGTCAAAAGCATTTGTGATCCAGAATCCAAATCACTAGCCCATGGCATATTTTGACAAGCAAATGGTCATCATCAGGCTTCACCTTTCATCCAACATCAATCCAAATAATCAATATCAGTCGCATCTAAGTTGCAGTTCAAATGTCACATCAAATCATCCAAACATCTTTTGTTTGAAACCAAGCTTCAACAATCTTGATCAATCGAATCCAATCAATCCATAATCTTGGGATATCATTCCCGGTCATTGTTATCATCATCAATCCTGATCAGTCAATCCTTGCATTGTTGTGCATCCTCAACAATGTTATTAACATCAATCATAATCAATCAAATCCTTGCATTGTTGTGTATCCTCAACAATGTTATCATCATCATCAATCCATCAATTCGATCAATCAACCTTAGCTTGGTCTTCAACAAACTCCCAAACAGAGCTTTGATATCGTATCCATATCCAAATTGTCAAAATCATGCGAAAAATCCAAAAACATCCAAAATATCAAAAAAAAATCCAAAAACATCCAAAATACTAAAAAATCCAAAAACATCCAAAACATCGAAAAATCCAAAACACTCAAAAAAATAAAAAAATGTCAAAAACATTGGAATCCCAACTACATCATCTCTGAGCTTAAACTTAGGCAAGGCTCATCTTTGATTAGCCCCCGAGACATTAAAATCCAAAAACATTCAAAAAAAAACACAAAATCCAAAAACATTTGAAAAATCAAAAAAAAAATTGAAACATTTGAAAATCTCAAAAAATACCAAAAAATAGCCTCAAAACATTGCAAAACGTCAAAAACATCCAAATATTTGAAAAAATTCATTTGTCTCATCTTGCTTGCACCCGCAATAATCAATCATCCATAATAAACTAATCATCACCTTCATCCTTTGGAAAAACAAACAAAAACAATCACAGCAATTAGCAAAAGCAAGCTTCAATCGTAAAATCAAAATAGAAACAACAAACCTTTATCAAAATCTTGATCATTCACAAACATTTCAATCAACCTTATATCAACATCCTATCAATCAACTTATCAACCCATCATCATCCTATACAATGCATCTCCTAGGATATATCATTTCGACAATGGGCATCATTTTGGATATCACCCTGGATCCTCATCCTATCAAAACACATCCTTTTAGCTAGCAATATGAAGAACATTGGCTTGTTTACGTACTTGATCTTTTCTTTTTATTTATCTTATTGCACTCATTCCAAGGACATCTCGATGATATTCGAACGAAGGATTTGGAGAGATAGGAATGGGGCAATGATCATTATCTTTTGTCTGTTGTGCTTGTTGGACGTTCTTGTAAAATAACTTGGTGAATACTTGCTTTGTTAAGAACGTCCTAGCAAGGTTTTCGTATGTCAAGTGTGAACAAGAATACTCCTATCTTTTTGTCAAGTCAAAGTCCATTGCACTAGGTACAATGTCATCCTGGTTCTTTATACCTTGATGCATTGTATCTACATGTGTAATCAAACATAAGGTAAGTAGCCCTTTTAAAATCCCAATCCTTGATAAGAAAATCATCCATTTCTATCATCATCATCTCCCATCATCATCTTTCATAAATTTGGCTTGTTGGATCCTCTTGTCATCATCTAATTTCTTCTTTTCCGCACTAACATCACATCATGAATAATTAATCATCATCACCAGTGCATCCATCCTACATCCACAAACCATCAGTATTCTGCATATCATATCATAGCATATCATCATCATAATATAGATCTGTTAGTCTAAGCATCTCATAAAATCATACATTTGCATAATCATGGCATATCACATCATCAATCTCATCCATCTCACATCATATCATCATTTAAGTTGTTTAAGATAATATAGATTTGTTATTCAAAGCATCTTAAAATCATCTCATTTGCATCATCATCCATAACCATCCATTTTGAACCTCTTTATCGTGAGATCAACCCTCAAATGGAATCTTTTCACTCGATCTCTAGAGGGGGAAATGTACTAGGGTACTTTTTTCGGCTAGGACAACTGAAAAAATTGTAAAAAATTTTAATTTTGATCACGGCAAGTTTATTCTTTGAACCAACGCAACAAGTACATTGTTTCAAAGAGAGGAAAAATGTAGACATGCAAAATTAGCATTATGCATTCAATTAGGTCCATTCATCAAGTAAATCAGGTTTCACATTCATTCACTCATTAAATTAATCAAGTTCACCTTCATCCATTCATCTGGTAAATTAAATTCATTAAGTTCATTCCTAAGGTTGTTCATTTAAATTAAATAAATCAAACATCAACCTTTTAATTAAATAAACCAAACTTTATTAAATTAAAATCCAAATGCATATTCCATCCTTTTCTGATTTAAATAAATCAAATATTTAAGTCATAAAGGTCAAACTCATCTAATCATCATTAATCTAATCTAATCCTAATTAGCCTAACCTAACCACCCATCACATCCTCTAGATAATCCCACTTGCACAAATAAATCAATTTATTGATTTATTAAAATCCTTATTTTCTTTCAACTTGGCATAAAAATAGAATATTCAGTCAAATTTGAAAATGATAATGTAAGTTGACTTGTCCCTTCCAACATTGTATTAACTTCTCATTTTCATGTCCCCCTCTCAACATTTATTTCACAAATTTGAATTTGAAATCTCCCTCTCTTGGGCACATTGGCCAAAACTTGCACATCCCTCAACCTATGGCAAGTTGACAAGTGGCCTCTTTTCATTGGTTTAAATTTAGTGCCACGTTCATCCATTTGGCTATTTCTCTCATCAAAATAATCTATAAATGAGAGGCTTCACTCTTGATCAAATCCTCCACAATCTTTGTATCTCATCTACAATATCATGCAAGGTCACTCTCTTAAATGGAGAACTGATTTTTTCCACTCCATATCTTAGCATTCCATATCATATTCAAATCATTTTCATCATGGAGCTTGAGCAAGGATTGGGAAAGGGCTATTTTCGACAATAGCACCAATCCACTATGGGATAGGATTCATTTCATGTTTTATATGCCTTAATTTGTCTTGTAATTTGTGTGCATTTTGAAACATGATTTATTATTTCATAGGGATGTCTTATTCAATTTGCTTAAAGTCTACTAATGGTTGTTTGTTTTGAGCAAATGTGGATTTAGCATCCACAGTTTGAAAACACAGTGTGATATGCAAACAGAGGGAAAATGCCCTAGAAGCAAAAAAAATAGAACAAAAGGTTAAGAATGAAAATGGTGTGCACCTATAAACCTTGAAGGGGCTAGGAATAGCTCTGAAATTCTAGAAATTTGGACTTTTTATGCCATTGTGACTCATTCCTAAACTGGGCAAATCAGTCCTAGATCTCGTTTTCTACACAGAAGCCCATTTCTAGAAAAAGGGTATCAGAATCTACATATGGATCTAACAAAAAAATTAGTGTGACTCATTCGCCACTATTGGTGAATCAGTCCAATTCTACTTTTCTAAAAATTGAAGGTTCTGATCTACACTTTAGCACCTACCTTTTCCTTCAAGTCTAAGTCTTGGGCTTGAATCTATGAAAAATTCCTACACAATAGAATCCAAATGAATTTTCTATTTATTTGGTCAAACCCCTAGTTTGGTAGCTAAAACTTTGTAGAAATTTAGAAATGTGCACAAAAACCCTAGCCTTGAGTGTGTTAAAGACTAGGAAATCTAAGATATGATGCAATCCTAGTCTAATGTGCAATAATATGATGCAATAATGGAAATGAAAAGATGAATAAATCACTTGTGAAGATATCCAATCACCCCAAGTGAAATCTATTGATGCTTGTACCTTCCTTAGGCTGAGTGTAGAGTGACAATGGAAGATGGAATCACTTAGGAAACAACTCTTTAGGATTGGCCTGATGGCTAGTTACATCTCCCCAACCTAGAATCTATCATGATTCACCATAGGCATCCATGATCAACCCTTAACAATGCTAGATCTTGATAGAAAGTGAGCTTGAAGACCTACAAAAATGCTTTGATGCTACCCCAGTGCTTCAACTTTTCTTACTTTTGGAATTAGAATGCTATCGTGAAAGACTCTTAATGCTTGATATTTTCTCAAAGTGCTTGAATTATCCTTGCTTCTTTTGAAAAATAACTTAGAAGCTTTATTTTATAGGTATTAACACATGATTAACTATTATTTTGATCTCAAAGGTTGATATTTACAAAAAATATGATTTGAATTAATGAATTTTTGCTCAAATTTGAAAAATACCTCAAATGGGACTCATTCGCCACACTTGGCGAATGGGTCCCACCTATTGGTTCCCCAAATCAACAAGTTCAATGAGTCTTATATAATAGCCACTTTCTAATATTCAAACTCAAAATGGATTTGGCCAACAAACAAGATTCAATCAAAGACTAAAATCTCCTACACTTTTGGCTCTGTTAAACCGGCTCTGTTAAACCAAGTTGGGTCTCCCCAATGGTATGCTCAAAGATACTCTTGTGTGCCAAAGTACCTAGAATACTGTAAAAAAATGATTCTCCTTTAGATGCTTAATAGACATAATATTCTAAAGGCTTGGTTGACCTCTATAGTAATGCCTAATTTAAACATGAGAGATTTAATTCATTAAACTCCACACACAATTAAATTGAGATTGAAAAGCAAATTTGATTTTAAAATTGTAGTTGCTCACAAACAGTCTCAAGAAACTAAAACATTAAGAGACCAATGATATATCCTAGGGTGGGTCATTCGAACCATGTAATTAAAAACATAACACAATATTCAATCTTTCATAATTATTCCTATCAAATGATGCATTACATCATTGATACCAGCAACTAAACTATCCATACTTAGAAATCCTAGCAAACAGTTGCATAAACCTCTATTTGTGTTACTACAAATCAACTCATTCTTTGAATAAGAGTAATAACACCAAACAAACATACAAGGAAAGACAAGAAACTGAATAATAACAATCTTTGATTACTCATATTCAAAATTTATGCTTGATGTGAATAATGGAGACAGCCAATTCAAAATATTATGTCATTTACATTCAACTATGACTATACTGTAATTACATTCTTTGTTAGAAAAATCAGACCACTACAAAAACCTGAGAAACCAACATTATACATTTAAAACCTTGTTACAAAAGTGTTCCCATGAAAACCAAAACGTATCCCCCTACAAATGTGAAGAAGAAAGAAAAAATAGAAGGAGAAACCCTAAAAATACATCTTCAGTTGACACCTAGAAGATTCCTCTTCGTTGATCTATAACTACCTTTGCTTCCTCAAGAAGTTTCAATCTGCACCTTGGTTCATGCATCTTGCATTCACCTTCCCTCTAAGATAAAATATTTCCATCATGATGACCTTCTTCATCCATGCCTTGCCATTGAAAATATCTTTGTGAAAGAAAAAATCTCTGTGAAATTCTTTCACTTCTTTAATTACCCATGTGGTGAAAAAATTATCAGCTTCATCATGAAAAAAACTTCACCTAAACTTTACATATTATTTTCCAGTGAGAAAATTTCATTCCCCTCTCCATATTTACCCAACAGCCAAAAATACCTTGTTCTATAAAAACTTTACTTCCAGCAAGGAAAACCCCTATTTCCTAGAGTGAATAATTTAATTCCACTTTACTCGTGAAAATCCTTTTAATTTGCTCACTTTGTCTAGCCTTACATATATTTTCACTTTCCAGCACACAAAATATTCTTACTTTTATAATAGAGCCTTTGAATTATTTTATACTCTCACCGAACACCTTTACTTTTTACCTTATATTTAAAATCTCTCCCTTTAAATATGGAGGCCTTTAAATAATTAACTTCAGGCTTATTAAATTAATTCCCATTCCCTTTTCATCTTTAATTGGCCATCACCATGGGTTTTATTTTAACATTTGAATGCCCTTTTAATTATTTCATCAAAGAGTGACAATATTTTACTTGTGCTTTTACCTCTCACTTTATATTAAAATTTTACATTTTTAAAAGATGAGGGCTTTAAAACTATATTATTTAGCAAATATTGTAAAATTTTACAAACTTTAAAATATTTACTTGGCCCACCATGTCTTTCCTTCCAATGCCCATTCTCCCGCTACTCTTGATGATGACAGCAAAAATTTGCTCAGGCTCACAGGAAAATATTATTAAAACTTTAAAATAAAGCTTTACACCTCACATCCCCACTTCCCCATGCCTCTATGTTGACATCATCTCTTCCTCTCATGGGCTAGCAGCATACCGTGCAGATGCATCCACATTGGCTCTATCCTAGCTGTTGATTTTCTTTGGCTGGCCCTAATTCATGTCATTCATATGCTTCATTGATCATGGCGATGAAGAATTTCCTCAAACAATTTTGATACATTTTCACTGCAAGCACATACTGTCTTTGTGTAAAAATTTCCCTTGCAATGTTAAAATTAGCCTCTTCAGCTGGCATGGTGGTAGCACCATCTATAGAAAAAACTTGTATTTTAAATGTTGAATATGAAAAACCTCTAGATTGTACCACCATTTTATAATTTTCTTCAAGCCTCTTAAGACGTGTTTCCTTGCTCCATGGATCCCTTCTCCTTTTGCGTAGAGATACAATATCATTCCACTTTCTAGGTGAAATGTATGTAAGCATCTGACTTCCTTTGGGCAACATTAGTCATATTTTTGTCTTAGAGCTTTCCTTTTACAATACAACTTCCAAGCTTTCTCAAGATGTGATGCTACACTCTTTGGATTCATCGGCAATAATTGTAGCTTGTTTACATGCATTTTTCATTTAGTGAGCCTAAAACTATCATTACTAGGTTTCTCATTCCCATGTTTGTGGCCATTGTCCCTCAAAGAATGATACCAACGCTATATTTTGACGAGATTGCAAAACAAATAGCTAGGTACTATTTTCAAATACACAATCTGATAGGAAATAAAAGGCAGGTAAGGTCATTGCTCTAATAGAAAATACAAGGTAAGTGACTCCCTTGCTTACTTTCATATGTCATGCTCCCTGGGAATAGTATCACTCATGACAGTTCTGACCATAGGTTGAAGCCTCTGACCTACTCTTTTCTCCTTAAATATGTGTCCACATTCAATAACAATTCCAGCACTACTGAAATCTCCTCTACATTGCAGTTACTTCAATTTATTTCATCTAGTAGGTCGTGTTCTGCAAGAAAAGTGTTGGTAAGTTGAAAGATCATGATGATGACCCAAGTTCAAGCCCTTCTTAACATGCTCCAGGCGATATCTTCCATTTGGGATTTTGAAACACAAATAGAAGTGCCAAATGATATGTAGATTGTAGAGTTTGCAAGCTCTGAATTCAACCTTATTGAAAAATCAAAATTGAGTAAAATGGTGTAGTAGAATGTAGTGAATACTACATGGGTTTTGTTCCATGTTCATAAACAAAATTTGTAAGAACCCAATATGCTTCATACTTCTTCCTAGTTAGGACTTGTGCCATCTGTGGAACAATAGAAAAGGCTTGAGTTGCAAAGAGGAAAGTCAACTTGTCATCAACATTGTCTTGTTGATCCTTTACACCAATAAGATCTAGAGTTTCCATAACATTATCTTCAAGAGATGATTTAGCTTTGATAAAACTTGGCCTTTCTACTACTCTAATGCATCAATTATTTCTCATGTGTGTAAACATTTTATTCCACAATAGGGTGGAACTTAAATCATCCATACTTAGGTATTAGGATCTATCCCCATATCACTAAATATCATGTAGCTATTCAAACAATCTAGCAAGATTAAATAGTGTTGTGAATTTATCCCATGGGAATTCAAGTGAGACACCACCTTCTATAGAGGGAAAATAAATGTTATTGCTGCTCAAATATATGCACTCTCAAAGTTGTAAGTTATTCTTAATTTTTACATTCTTGAAACAAATCCCCTTTTCATAGCCAACTATTATGAAGGGACAAAAGCTTAAACAAGGGTTTCATTTCAAGTGATTCTTATCAATCAATAAAATTTATTTCCAACAACTATCATATGTAAACTCATCCACATTATAGGCATCTGCAACAACATTTTCACCTTCACATGTGTACAACATGCCAGGTCCCCATGTGGGCCCGACTAAAAAAAAAATCATTTTCAAAAAAAAATTCAACCAGTATTCAACTGAGGATGTTTGCATATGCATCTGAGGTGAAAAATTTGAAGTGGGTAACCATCAAAATCCATTTTCAGGCACTTTGTACTATAGTCAAAACAGGTCAAGTGGCCTCTGGAATTGCCTTGGGAAACTAGTCAAACAACCTTTTGGAGCCATGAAAATGCACATGCATGTAGAAATTTGACCCAAGAATGTAGTGCAACAAATTAATCAAAAAAAAATATTTTGAGGTGTAATATATTTAATTCCAAAGTGGCTTACTCAAACATTTCTACAATTGCACCTACCGGAAACCAACTAGAGCACACCAAGTCACCTCCTTGAAAAATTATCAAATCACCTTTTGGGAAACTACTACTAGAAACACTAGTTCATTTAGGTTCACTGATCATTTTTGCAAGATGGATTTCCTTCAATCCACATTCATCAAAATATATTGAGGGTCAAACATGACCACCTTGAAACATTCTGAAAATGCAGATGCAAAAAGTGAACAAAATGCATTTGCTTTTGACTAGGGAAAAATATCAAATCTAATCATGAGACTCTGAAACTGGACTAGGGAGCATATGAAAGTGGGGGAATTGTAGGGTAATAATTTTTTCTTCATGACAATCATCTATTTGTGAAGTATCGGTCAGAACAGGAGGCCACTTGGCAGGACTGTGAGTATGCAAACATCAAAACAATCCCAGAACCTCTAGTTTTTCTTTTCAAAACCTTATCAAACTCATCATGGGAAGATGAAAACTGAAATTCATGTTCACATATATCACATGAGTACACCCACAAAATTATTTGACATGAAAATCATCTAGCTCCAATTTATGACCCTCCAAAGTAGGTCACTGGGGCAAATCTTTGAGGGGCATTTATGAGTGTGCAAATCAACTTTTTTCCTCATGGGTGCTTTAGATTTTAAAATTTTAAAGGTTCCATCAATGGCTCTGACTGGGGACACATTCTCCTTGTGGGAATGGTGAGATTCCAGATCTCTGAGAGAGCAAACCAAGTGTCAGAACTATTGGACAATGGAGTCTTTTTAAAATTTTCAAACCACAATTGTTGGCCCTAGGCCACCAAATGAAAAGAAGAACCCATGTTTTCCTCTATCAAAAACCATCCTATTGAAAGAATTGATTTCCCTCAACTCACATTTACCTCTATCACACCACAAAAACATGAGTGACTGTATTTCTACAAACACAAGTGTCAATCTACCTTTGAACAAGTGAGAACTTGCTCCTTGTTTAGCTTTGTTGTCACAAGACAACCAAATACATAGAACATATCATTTCCAATCCCTTCATTTTCTGATTTTGTAACAAGTGGTAGCATATGAGGATAATGATCAATACCATATGAAAGCATATTATTATCACATTTATTAACCCCCTCATAATGATTATGCTTAAAGAAGATATCATGCCTCCAAAACAACATGCAATCCTCTTGTGTGTTGAGAAAAGAATGCTCACATATTTGAAACTCCGTTAACTAAATTACACCACATATCAGTTTGTTATCATTCCAACAACACAACTCAGTCACATTATCACATGCTTCAAAGTTCTAAAAATCATATTTATCAACACCCACAATACCTTCATCTACATTCAAACCAGGGTATTCAGAAAAAACATCAACCTCCAATGCATAAACATTATTTTCCATCTTAGGTTCACACATGATGTCAAAATCATTCTTCAGACCACTATGCAATTGCATATGAAATGTTTCAAATAAATATTCAAATAATTCAAAATTTAACCCTAGGCTAAAAATTTGACATTGATTTTTCATAACATGTTCAATATTACTCTCCACAATGTCAATATGAATACCTGAATCACTTTGAATGCCATCACTTTCAGGATTAACAAGATCAGAAAAATAACTTTCATGTGCACTAGTAACTTCATGTGTACTATCAGTTGATATACATATTGACCTATGTGCCAAAGACTCACTATTATCTGATTTTTTCATTAGCACTTGAACAAGCATCTTTGTTTTCCTTCACATAAATGTTTTCCTCATTGGATAAAAACATGACCATAATCATACTGTGAAGATAAGGAAAATCAGCAAAGAAATCAATTTCACATTCACTAACATGATATCCACCATTGTTTTTGTCATTTGGCTACTCTACACATAGACCAAAAAGTTCTACAATATCAACACAATTTGAAATTTCATCAAGCTGTTTCACATTATCAATGGGTAATAATGTTGAATCGATATCCATGTGCTTGTCATGATGAACATTATGATCATTCCATTTAATGAAATCTTTCTTTCATCCATGATTACATCATCATCCTCATCATGCATAGATAACATTTCCACATCTACATACAAATAGTCATGAGCAATAGTGTCATGAGCACGTTCATCAACATCTTCATTTCTAACAATGTATTCAGGACTAAAATACTAAACACACACATTATTATCTTCAAATTCTCCATCATTCATACAATTAACATGCTCCATTGATGGAAAACCCGATTTATATTCTAGGTGTGCATCAAATAGGATTTGTTCATTCACGTGTGAACAAGTGACCTCATGAACATTCATATCATTGCATCCTTAATGTGAAGAAAATACCTCTAGATCATCCCCATAAGAGCATTCAAAATCCTCAAAAAAATAATCAAAAACTTCACTCTCATCATGATCCTCATCACAAGAAAATTCATCACTACATAAATTATGCTCATAGTTTTCAGAGTGAATGCTTAGATTTTCATCTTCAATATCTTGACCATTGATTTGTGATGAGAAATCAGCAACACTTACAAGTGTATCTTTATCTTGGTCACTGGTATACAAATCTACATATATGTTGCTTGTGGGCTGATTACAATCACTATCCTCATCCATACAATATGGATCTTCATTTTTTGATATACTCTTCTCATTTTTGTGTATCATGTTCTATTTTTTCTCAATGGGACAACTGATATCTTCATTTTGAGACATTATATTTTGTGCATAGTCACACTTGGATCCTTCTACAATCTTTATCCAATCAATTACCTTATCAAAACTGTGAGGTTTCAATTCCTTTGGCAAGGTACTCTGCCTTGGATCAAAGATTTCACAAAATAAATCAATGCATGTTGAATCCTTAGGTCTGAATTTTTGGGGACTTCCAACAAGGAATCCAAAAATATTGAGAACAAATCACAAGGTGATTCTCCCTCGTGCCTCTTCATGTTAGACAAACATTGAACAAAAGATATCTGATCAACTTTGCTCAAATTTTGTTGATGTACAACTTGGAGTTCACTATGATTTGTGTGTTGTAGTAATGGAAAAATCAGAACAGTAGAAGCATTACCCTCTTGGAAATATTTTTCTATTATTTGATCCATGATTTCTATTTGCATGAGGTGTGCTAGGATAACCAACACTTGCAGCCATGTATCCTTTCATCATTGAATATTTCATATTGTTCTCAATAACCATGGAAATTTGATATGCCTAATATAATGTTGCAGGCTCTTTATCTCTTAACAGATAGCTCTCATTTCTTCATCAAATGCACCCAATTATATAACCAAACATACTACGTCATTTGGTATCATGATTTTAGGAATGCCACCTTCTTCTTTTTTAAATCTGAGATTGAAAGTTGGGACCAACTCATCTTCTTCTTTCTGGATGTTATTAAGTTTTTGTCTCACTGAATTTGGATTAATTCTTTCTCCAAACTACCCTATGAATGTTGTCATGAACTCATTTCATGAAGAGATAGAACACACTGGAAAATATGAAAACCAATCTCTAGCATCTTTCTTCAGAGATTGAACAAAGAACTTCATGACTTATCTCATAATCTTGCATCAAATCAAAAAATTCTTGCAAATTTTGAGATGTTGATTTTGATCTTTTCCCTTTGAACTTTGGCAAACGTTCACTAACTTCATTAGGAACAAGGTTTAGGAAACCTTGAATACCATTAAAATTTAATGGTCTATATCTTTCCACAGAGAAACTTCTTTGATTACATGAAAGGGGTTGCACATTCTTCATGTTTACATCATGCACCCCACAAGGATGTACAAGTGAATGATACATTTTCTTACACCCCTTTACAAACTTCAAACATCAACTCTACAGTTGATCACTTCCCTTTTTCTTGCTTTTATCATGACCTTAAAATATTACAATGCATAACTCAAATACATCTACATGTAAGATCCCTCTAATGGGAGGATTTCAAGAACAATCATACTTCTTCATTACAACATAGAAGCTTCAAATTATAGCTCAGAAGTTTGAAAAAATTACCACTACCATTCCCTTTCTTAGTTCTTAATTTACTCAATAGGGAATCAAAACTCTTTCAAGACTTGAATACTTCTCATAACTACTTTCAAATATAGTAATAATTCCTTTAAATTTATGAGAATACCTAGAAACTTGGAGTAGCTACTAACATTTCTTCTTGACTAAAATTTTTGTAGAGCTAGAACTCTATTCACATCTTCAGTAAGTTCTTTAGACAGAGTCGCCACCTCTCTTCATAGAGGACTGAACTTCAAGTAGTATGAATCTTTTTCAAAGATAAATTTCCTTCTAGGTCTTATCCCACAGCAGAGTCACACAAATTCTTTAAAATTTTGCTAAAACAAACTCACTTCTAGGTCTAAAAACTTCTCAATATCTAAACCAGATGTTTAGATTCACCAAATTATTGACTCTTTGATGTAACAGTCTACAACTGGATATTCAAATTTCTCCCCAGCGGAGTCACCAATTTGTTGGTTCCCCAAATCAACAAGTTCAATGAGTCCTATAGAATAGCCACTTTCTAATATTCAGACTCAAAGATAGATTTGGCCAATGAACAAGATTTAGTCAAAGACTAAAATCTCCTACACTTCTAGCTCTGTTAAACCAAGGTGAGTCTCCCCAAAAATATGCTCAAAGATACTATTGTGTGTCAAAGTACCCAGAATACTGTAAATAGATGATTCTCTTTTAGATGCTTAATAGACACAATACTCTAAAGGCTTGACTGACCTCTATAGTAATGCCCAATTTAAACATGAGAGATGTAATTCATTAAACTCCACATACAATTAAATTGATATTGAAAATTAAATTTTATTTTAAAATTGTAGTTGCTCACAAATAGTCTCAGAAAATTGCAACATTAAGAGACCAATGTCATATCCCAGGGTGGAGTCATTTGAACCATGTAATCAAAAACATAACACAACTTTCAATCTGTCATAATTATTCCTATCTGATGATGCATTACACCATTGATTCCAGCAACTAAACTAACCATGCTTAGCAATCCTAGCACATAGTTGCATAAACCTCCATTTGTGTTACTACAAATTAACTCATTATTTGAATGAGAGTAATAACATCAAACAAACATACAAGGAAAGACAAGAAGCTGAATAATAACAATATTTGATTGCTCATATTCATAATTTATGCAACGTGAACAATGGAGACAACCATATCAGAATATTATGTCATTTAGATTCAACTATGACTATATTGTAATTACATTCTTCATTACAAAACTCAGACCACTCAAGAAACCTGAAAAACTAGCATTATACATTTGAAACCCTGTTACAAAAGTGTTCCCATGAAAACCAAAATGTGTCCCCCTACAAATGAGAAGAAGAAAGAAAATATAGAAGAAGGAGAAACCCTAAAACTACATCTTCATTTGACACCTGGAAGCATTCCTCTTCATTGATCTGTAACTTCCTTTGCTTCCTAAAGAAGTTTCAGTCTACACCTTGGTTCATGCATCTTACGTTCACCTACCCTCTAAGAGAAAATATCCCCATCATGATGACCTTCTTCATCCATGCCTTTCTGTTGAAAATATATTTGTGAAAGAAAAAATATTCATGAAAGTCTTTCACTTCTTTAATTACCCCTATGGTTAAAAAATTATCAGCTTCATCATAAATAAAAACTTCACCTGCACTTTACATACTATTTTCCAGTGAGAAAATTTCATTCCCCTCTCCATATTTACCCAATAGCCAAAAATGCTATGTTCTATAAAAAAATTACTCCAAGGAAAACCCCTATTTCATAAAGTGAATAATTTAATTCAACTTCGCCCATGAAAATCCTTTTGATCTGCTCACTTTGTCTGGCCTTACATATATTTTCACTTTCTAGCACAAAATATTTTTTCTTTTATAATAAAGTCGTTGAATTATTTTATACTCTTACTGGAGTCCTTTACTTTTTACCTTACATTTAAAATCTCTCTTTAAATATGAAGGCCTTTGAATAATTAACTTTTGGCTTATTATAATAATGCTCGTGCCCTTTTTATCTTTAATCTGCCAGCAGCATGGGTTTTATTTTAACATTTGAATTCCCTTTTAATTATTTCATCAGGCAGTGACAATATTTTACCTATTCTTTTACCGCTCACTTTATATTAAAATTTTACATTTTTAAAAGATGATGGATTTAAAAGTATATTATCGAGCAAATATTGTAAAATTTTAGAAACTTTAAAATATTTACTGGGCCCACCAAGTCTTTCCTTCCACTGCCCATTCTCCCACTGTTCTTGATGATGACAACAAAAATTTGCTCAGGCTCACAAACAAATATTATTAAAACTTTAAAATAAAGATTTACACCCCACCTCCCTGCTTCCCTGTGCCTCTGTGTTGACATCATCTCTTCCTCTCGTAGGCTAGTGGGCTACCGTGTAGATGCATCCATGTTGGCTCTTTCCTCCATTGATTTTCTTTGACTTTACCTAATTCTTATCATTCAGATGCTTCATTGATCATGGCGATGAATAATTTCCTTAAACAATTTTGATACATTTTCACTGCAAGTGCATATTTTCCCTGTGTAAAAAATTCGCTTGCAATTTTAAAATGACCCTCTTCAGCTAACATGGTGGCGGCGCCATTTGTAGAAAAAAATTATATTTGAAATGTTGAATCTGAAAAACCTCTATATTGTACCATCATTTCATAATGTTCTTCGAGCCTCTTGAGATGCATTTCCTCGCTCCATGGATCCCTTCTCCTTTTATGCAAAGCTACAAAATGATTCCACTTTCTAGATGATTTATGTACTTAAGCATCTGAATTCCTTTGGGAAACATTAATCATATCTTTTTCTTGGAGCCATCCTTTTACAATATAGTTTTCAGGCTTTCTCAAGATGTGATGCTACACTCTTTGGATCCATCGAAAATAATTGTAGCTTGTTTACATACATTTTTCATTTAGTAAGCCTTACACTATCATTAATCTCATGCCCATGTTTGTGGTCATTGTCCCTTAAAGAATGATACAAAAGCTATATTTTGATGAGATTTCAAAACAAACAGCTAGGTATTATTTTCAAATACACAATCTTATAGAAAATAAAAGGCAAGCAAGGTCATTGCTCTGATAGAAAATACAAGGTAAGTGAATCCCTCACTTACTTTCATATGTCATGCTCCCTAGGAACAACATCACTCATGATAGTTCTGACCATAAGCTGAAGCCTCTAACCTACTCTCTTCTCCTTAAATCTATGTCCACATTAAATAACAATTCCAACACTACTAAAATCCCCTCTGCATTATAGTTACATCAATTCATTTCATCTAGTAGGTCATTTTTTGCAAGAAAAGTGTTGGTACTTAAGCTGAAATACCATGATGATGACCCAAGTGTTGGCAACTGAAGGGTAGACAACTAAGAGGGGGGGTGAATCAGTTGTCACTGAATTTCAAACTTATTCAACTTATTAACCTTATTCTTAGATCTGATCATTAATCATGAAAGCATAAATGAACAACACATCAAAAGCACACATAACACCAATATTTTTAAGTGAAAACCCTATCAAGGGAAAAACCATGATGGAGGTCAATCCACAAGATTATACCCTATTAAAAGTATAAAGAGATATGAATGGGGAATGCACATGCATTCAAGAACACTTCCTAGAGCTCACTGCTCAATTACAAAGGAAGACACATTGTCTTACAGAAAGATTCAAATTAAAACCATCTGGATTTGAACTGAGAAAAATAGCATATACTAATGCCTAGTTATAGTTCTGGTTAAGCACATGATCACTTCTTCACTCTTCTTCACTCTCTGCTCTTCCTTCAAATGATCTAAAATTTATTCACACATAGAACTTATTCACTTCACATTCACACCACACAATTTGAATAAACAATAGCTCTTATATATCCGCAGCAAGAAATTACATCGCTATAAGTTGGCCATAAAGAGATAATAAAATAATTACAAACAGTTAGCCCAAAACAAATAAATATTAATCATGTGAATCAACCAAGGTTGGCCACAACATAGTGAAGACCGAAAATAACATCTCCAACACAAAAACACTTCAATTAATTACTCCTCGAAGATCCACAACATGCTTCAACACCTTGCCGGCCAAGAACAAGAAAAACATGAACATGCAAGAGAAAATATCGGATCACGAGTACAACGATCAATGCAGATGTGCAACATAGATAGAGAACAAACTAGAAACATCCACAATCATCATGAAACATCAGAGAAGCATCCGCAACAACTTACTGAAATCACATGATCTTCATTCAGGAACACAAACTGAAGTAACAGAAAAATTGTCAAAATGAAAATCACCATAACTCAATCAAATCTTCATGCAAATCTCTGAAACTTGACATGGATAAACTAGATATACTAAAAAAAAAACCCTTTATTCCACAACCTTAGAACAACAATGTATTGATCACACCGATAGAAAGAACTTCAATCTACCACTGACAACCTATAGCACTTCTTATTACAATTTTCTCAATATCCTCGACATATACAGCTTCTAATGCAACAATGCTAATAGTGTTGACATCAATGATAACCACATATCAAAAACACAACCACAACATCCAAAAATCTCCTGCTTTGGCATTAATGGCAACACATGATGTGAAAAATACCATCAACACAACTACACTTACTCCTCCTTAGGTTCTGACTCTTCTTTCCTCAACTCTTCTCTCCACAAAGATTTTTCACATTACTCTTCTCCCCCTTTGAAATCAATGTCAAAGATCTCTTCTATACAAACTCTGAACCACATATCTAACTACCTAAACATCTGAACATCTGACTACTCCCCCTGAGTACTAGCCACCACAACATCAATCCAGATCAAAATATGATCATGAAATGCGTGGATTGATGAAAATCAATGCACGGATTGATGAAAATCAATGCATCCTTAGTTCATATTAGGAGGGGTAATCACACCTAACTTCCCTCTAAGATACTCAAAAGTATCCTTAGGTAATGGCTTGATAAATATGTCTGCAATCTGCTCCTTAGTAGCCACATACTCCAATCTAACTTCCTTTTCACTTACTTTCTCTCTCAAAAAGTGAAACTTGATAGATATATGCTTGGTCTTTGAATGCATCACTGGATTCTTAGAAATGTTAATAGCACTTGAGTTATCAAAGAATATAACAATAGGCTCATCATACACAACTCTGATATCCTTCAACATATACTTCATCCACGGTACTTGAGTACAATTGTTAGCAACAACAATGTATTTTTCCTCTATAGTAGATAAAGAAATAGCATTCTGCTTTTTGCTTAATGATGAAATTAGCTTCTTTCCTAAGAAAAATGCTCCACCACTAGTACTTTTCATTCTATTCACATCTCATTCCCAATCAGCATCAGTAAAGGCACTTAAAGTAAGATCACCATCTTTAGCATACCATAGACCAAAATCAATTGTCCCCTTCAAGTATTTTAAAATCCTCTTCACAATAGTCACATGAGATTCTTTAGGATCAGCTTGAAATCTTGCAACAATACATACAACATTCATGATATCAGGCCTAGTTTGAGTCAAATACAACAATCCACCAATCATTGATCTATATCTTGTCTGATTTTCCTTTGGAGAATCATCATCAGTTGTCAACTTACATCTGGTCACCATAGGTGTCCCAACAGGCTTTGAATCTTCCATACTAAATTTCTTTAGCAATTCCTTCACATACTTGGACTGAGATATAAAGATGCCTTTATCTAACTGAGTAATTTTCAATCCCAAGAAGAATTTCATCTCACCAATCATTGACAACTCAAATTCATTTTTCATCTCAATAGAAAACTTCATGCACAAGCTATCATCTCCTCCAAATATGATATCACCAACAAAAACTTCCACAATAAAATAATTATCATCATTCTTGAAATACAGATTACTATCAGCAATACCTTTGTTAAATCCAAATTTTGCCAAGTACTTATCCAATCTAGCATACCACTCTAGGCACTTGCTTAAGACCATACAATTCTTTCTTTAACCAACAAACCATATCTCCCTGATCAATCAACTAAAATCCATTAGATTGCTCAACATATACCTCCTCTTCCAATTCACCATTTAGAAAAGCATACTTGACATCCATTTGATAAATTTTGTAGTCTTTGTAAGTAGCATAAGGAAGAAACAATCTCACAGCTTCAATTCTAGCAACAGGGGCAAAGGTTTCTTCAAAATCAATACCTTTCATTTGAGAATATCCCTTACAAACTAGTCTTATTTTGTTTCTAACCACTTCACCTTGTTCATTCAGTTTGTTTCTAAAGACCCATTTAGTTCCAATTACATTCTTATCCTTAGGTCTAGGAACAAGAATCCATGTATCATTCTTTTCAATTTTTTGTAGTTCCTCTTTCATTTCTTCAACCCAATGTTCATCTTTGCATGCTTAATTCACATTGTTAGGCCTAGTCTTTGAAATCAAACAATATTCTTCTGCAATTTTTCTCCTAGTCTAGACACCTTTGTTCTTGTTACCTATGATTTGATTCTCTGAATGATTCAATCTCACATACCTCAGAGTCTTCTTAGAATGTTCTTCAACTTCAAGCTCTTCTAATCTCTCTTATGTTCTTCCATCAGTTTCTCCTTCCTCTTGATTTTCTTGATTCACCGGAATGATTTGAGCTTGACTTGAAGTATGACCTTGCTTTCCTTTGTTTGTATTGTCATCCTGATCATTAGAATCATATCCACAGGTTCTGGATAGTGCAGCTATGTCTTCATCAACTTGAGCAATCAAACAACTTTTGCTAGCAACATTCAAATGAAAGATATTACCTTTTGTTTGTGTACCTGATGCAATCACATTTCCAAAATTTCCCAACATTTTGCACTTACCATCCATGAACTAAAGATTGTATCCCTTATCAACCATTTGAAAAACACTTAAAATGTTATGCTTCAAACCTTCAACATACAAGACATTATTAGTGTTATGCTTGTCGTCAAGAGAAATGAAATCTCTTCCACAAATCACACCAGTTGTATTATCACCAAATCTCACAACACCACCATCATACTTTTCCAAATTCACAAACTTACTTTTATCTCCTGTCATATGATGACAACAACTGCTATCAATTACCCATTCATCTTTCTCTTCAACTCAAGTAGCTAGGGATTTCTCCACATTTTTACAACTAGTAGATTCAATAGACACAAGATTATTTTCCTTGATAGCAATAAACACAAATTCATCTTCACTTGCATTTCCTCTGTCAAATTCATCATATGTTACTCCTTCATCAGCAGCATAGTAACACTTCTTTTGGAATTTAGGCTAGTTAAATCTTGGCTTGGAAACTCTCTCAGGACACCTTGATGCAAAATGACCTATCTTATTGCAAGAGAAACATTTAATAGGAAACTTCCCCTTATACTTACCTTGTCCTCTGGCTTCTCTTTTCACAATCAATGCTTCAAGTTCTTCAACCTCTCTTTCTTCTTCATTAAGATGTTACATTTCATCCTCATACTTGAATGTCTTTCTTGATGAACTTTCACCCAGATCATATCTATGTCTATCTCTTCCAGAAGTAGTAGCCTTAAATGTAGATTCAACCTTAGGAAGGGCATCACTGAATTCATTCAACTCAAAACTAGTAAGCTTACCAATCAACATATCTTTGGTAACATTTGTCATAGTTCAAAGTTCTTCAATAGCACTAGCCTTGACTTTGTAAGAATCAAGAAAGGATCTAAGACCTTTAGCAACAATCACTTATTATTCTATCTATCCACCAAAACATCTGACATCACACACAAGTTCATTCACTCTTTGTATGAAAGTAGTAACATTCTCATCATCACCCATTTTCAACTTTCCATATTTTCCTTTCAGACTTTGTAGCTTAGCAATCTTCACATTTGCATCACCTTAATACAAGGTCTCCAAATTCTTCTAGATATCATATGAAATCTTTATTCTTCACATTTTTCATCTTAGTATCAGTCAAAGCACTAAACAATGCCTCCTTACGCCTGATATTATATTCAGCATAAGTACTATTTGGTGGAATAACATATATATTTTTTGCAATGCTCCAATAGGGTTCACCAATGCATCTCAGATGGCACTCCATTCGAGTCTTCCACAAAGAATAATTTGTTCCATCAAATCTAGGACTATCCTTCTTATAAGTTTCCATCTCGAATCACCTCAAGTTGTTAAACTTCTTCCAAGGAACCACAAGCTATGATACCAATTGTTGGCAACTCAAGGGCAAACAACTGAGAGGGGGGGTGAATCAGTTATCACCAAATTTCAAACTTATTTAACTTATTAACCTTATTCTCAAATCTGATCATTAATCATGAAAGCATAAATGAACAACACATTAGAAGCACACATAACACCAAGATTTTTACGTGGAAACCCTATCAGGGCAAAAACCACAGTGGAGTTTAATCCACAAGATTATACCCTATTAAAAGTATAAGGAAATATGAATGGGGAATGCACATGCATTTAGGCACACTACCTAGAGCTCACTACTCAATTACAAGGGAAGACACAGTATCTTATAGAAAGATTCAGATTAAAACCATCTAGATTTGAAATGAGAAAATAGCATCTGCTAATGCCTGGTTACAGTTCTGGTTAAGCACATGAACACTTCTTCACTGTTCTTCACTCTCTGCTCTTCCTTCAAATGATTTGAACTTTATTCACACACAAAACTTTTTCACTTCACATTCACACAACACAATTTGGATAAATAATCACTCTTATATATCTGTAGTAATAAATTACATCGCTATAAGTAGGCCATAAAGAGATAATAAAATAATTACAAATAGTTGGCCCAAAACAAATAAAGATTAATCATGAGAATCAACCAAGACTGGCCACAACACAGTGAAGATTGAAAATAACATCTCCAACATGAAAACACTTCAATTAATTACTCCTCGAAGATCCACAACATGTTTCAACACCTTGTCGACCAAGAACAAGAAAAACATGAACACACAAGAGAAAATATCATATCACGAGTACAATGATCAATGCGGACATGCAACATAGATAGAGCACGAACTAGAAACATCCACAAGCATCATGAAACATCAGAGAAGCATCTGCAACAATTGAACTTACTAAAATCACATGATCTTCATTCAGGAACACAAACTAAAGTAACAAAAAAACTATCAGAATGAAAATCACCATAACTCGATCAACTCTTTATGCGGATCTCTCAAAACTGACATGGATAAACTAGATATACTCAAAAAAAACCCTCTAGTCCACAACCTCAGAACAACAATGTAGTAATCACACCAATAGAAAGAACTTCACTCTGCCACTGACAACCTATAACACTTCTTATTACAATTTTCTCAATATCCTCGACATATACAGCTTCTAATGCAACAATGCTAATAGTGTTGACATCAATGACAACCACATATCTCCAACACAACCACAACATCCAATGCCAAGTTCAAGCCCTGCTTAACATGCTCCAAGTGATCTATTATATTTAGGCTTTTGAAACACAAACATAAGCACCAGATGATATGTAGGTTACATAGTTTTCAAGCTCTGAATCCAACCTTATTGAAAAACCATACTCGAGCAAAATGGTGTATCAAAATGTAATGAATACTACATGGGTTGTGTTCCACATTCATAAAAAAAAATTGTAAAAACCCAATCTGCTTCATACATCTTCTTGGTCGGGACTTGTACCACCTATGGAACAATACAAAAGGCTCAAGTTGCAGAGAGGAAAGTCAACTTGTCATCATCAATGTCTTGTTGTTCCTTTACACCAATAAGATACAGAGTTTTCATAACATTTTCTTCAGGAGATGGTTTAGCTTTTATCCATACTTAGGTATTAGGATCTATCCCCATATCATTAAATATCATGTAGCTATTCAAACAATCTAGCAAGATTAAATAGTGTTGTGACTTTATCCCATGGGAATTCAAGTGAGACATCACCTTCTGTAGAGGCACAATAACTACTATTTTTGCTCAAATATATGCACTCTCAAAGTTGTAAGTTATTCTTAATTTTTACATTCTTGAAATGAAGCCCCTTTCTGTAGCCAACTATTATGAAGGGACAAAAGCTTAAACAAGGTTTTCCTTTCAAGTGATTCTTCTCAATAAAGAAAATTATTTTCCAACAACCATCATATGTAAACTCACCCACATCATAGGCATCTGCAACAAGATTTTCACCTTCACATGTGTACAGCATGTCGGGTCCCCATGTGGGCCTGACAAAAAATAAATCATTTTTGAACAAGTTTTCAACCAGAATTGAACTGAGGCATCTTGCATATGCATCTAAGGTGAAAATTTTGAAGTGAACTTAACCATCTGAATTCATTTTTAGGCACTTTGTACTGTAGTCAAAATAGGTCAAGTGGCCTCTGGAATTGCCCTTGGAAACTAGTCAAACGACCTCCTAGAGCCATGAAAATGAACAAGCTTGTAGAAATTTGACCCAAGAATGAAATGCAACAAATGGCTCGACAAAAAATATTTCAAGGTACAAGATATTTAATGCCAAAGTGGCTTACTCAGACTTTTTTTCAATTGCACCTATCATAAACCAACTGGAGCACACCAAGTCACCTCCAAGGAAAATTATCAAATCACCTTTTGTGAAACTATACTAGAGGCACTAGATCATTTAGGTTCACTAAGCATGTGTGCAAGAGGTATTTCATTCAATCCACATTTGTCAAAAGATATTGAGGGTCAAACTTGACCCCCTTGAAACATTCTGAAAATGCAGATGCAAAAAAGTGAACAAACTACATTTTCTTTTGACTAGGGAAAAATATCAAATCTAATCATAAGACCCTAAAACCAGACCAAGGAGCATATAAATGTGTGGGGAATATAGGGAAATAATCCATTCATCATGAAAATCATCTAGCTATGAAATATCAGTCAGAATAGGAGGTCACTTTGCAAGACTGCGAGTATGCAAACAACAAAATGATCCTAGAACCCTCCAGCTTTGCTTTTCAAAACCTTATCAAAAATCATCATGGGAAGCTGAAAAATAACATGCATGTTCACACATATCACATGAGTATTCCCATGAAATTATTTTACATGAAAATTAACTAGCTCCAATTTATGACCCTCCAAAGTAGGTCACTAGGGCAAATTTTTTAGGGGCATTTTTTAGTGTGAAAATCAACTTTTTTCCTCATGGGCGCTTTAAATTTGAAAATTTTGAAGGTGCATCGCCACCTAAGGGGACTCATTCACCCAAGGTGGCGAATGAGTCCCACCTTAGATCTTTGAGGTGAGTTTTCAGAGTTTTCGGGGATTTGAATGTTTTTATGTGGTCTTATATGAGTTTTGAGTGAAATGAGCCTCAAGATCCAAAATAATTGGTCCTAGGGGCCTATAAAATGTTATTTTTAAAGGGGTGATAATGCAAGGGTTCCAAAATGGGTCCAAATTAAGTGTAAAATTGCCTCTTTCTTCAAGAGTGCACAATTTTTGACACTACAACATTACATACATCTAACCCTTTTTCCAAGTAAATTAAACTTGTATGGATTATACAGGGGACCTAGGTGATCTCGTAGCCTCAAATGGATTGTTTCTAAGTGACATGGTTTCTGATTAATATCTCATCAAGTATTTCTACCTTTTTTCACTTTGGATTCTTAAGGGATAGCGCCAGTACAATGTAGCTCAGACTATTTCGGTGTATTTGGGTGTGAAACAGGACCATGCCTAGCCTAAACATACCCATCCAAACATTTTGGGACAGTCAGTTTGGTCACACGAGAAGCAGAACAAAAGATACACCCGTTTGCAACTTTACACTACATGCATCTAACCCTTTTTCCATCAATTGAAAACTAGACGCCATGGGAAAATGCGTTAAAGATATCAAAAACTAAGAAAGGTTATTGTAGAGGGGCCCTACATGATCCCATAGCATCAGATAAAATGTCTCTAAGTGACATGAATTCCAAGAAACAACTCATCAAATATTTCTACCTTTTTTCACTTTGGACTCTTAAGGGATATCATCGATACAATGTAGCTCGGACTATTTCGGCATGTTTGGGTACAAAACAAGACCATGCCTAGCCTAAATGTACACATCTGGATGCATTGGAACTATTCATTTGGTCACATGAAGAACACAAAAGAATCTACACATGCACCTTCCTCAACTTCTCGAGAGTAGTAAGAATATCTTCATTGAATACATTATCTACCATATTCATTTTGGTCTTCTTCTTTTTCAAGTTTTTTTAGAGCAGAATAACCTCATTTTCATTGACAATAAAATATTATTATCTTTTAATTCCTTTTCTAAGTGGTTAATTTTAGTCTTCAGTGGTTTTCTTCAATTTCAACACTTCCAACTATTGCTTTTGCATCAACAACTTTACCATCCACACACTTTTCCTTGTCTCTACTAGTATTACCTGTTAACACCCTTTTTTATTTCTTTTCATGATCTTCTAATTTATTTTTTATATCTTTTAATTTGATCTCTAGATCAGTTGCTCTATCATTGTATCACCACTGTTTGGCCCCTCATGATCTTGCATAGACCATGTAGTGACTTCATTTTTGAAGATAAAATCTTGGATAAACTCTTCCCTAGATCAATGAAAGATATTGATTTAGAGTTTTTTCTCTTTACCGAATAACTCAATACATTCATTCAATGAACTTATTGATTCCTTTTACAACCACTTCCAAATACACATGGGTCCCAAGATGACCCTAGCTGATTTAATAACATGTAAACAAAAGGATGATGAAAAACTCATTGATTTCATAGCGTGATACCAAATGCTTTACTCACAAATAAACATTAAGATTCTTGATGTTGACCTTCAAAGAATTTTTATTGCTAATTCATAAAGCAAAATCCAAGCCAAAATTGAAATGTTGAAATTGCCATCCTTTACCAATTTGTGTACAACCCTTCATGATTACCAAAATTTGGTTAGTATTCATGAAGTGAAAACTTCCTCTAACCATCCTAAAATGTATGAATCCACACCTCAAACCAACTACCAACCTTCAAGAAACAAAATAATGGATTTCTACAACTTAATCCTCCTCAACCAAATCAACATGTTGACACCCAAGTGGATGCCATAAATATGACAAATCCATATGCCTTTTGGGATAGAATTAGAAAATTCACACCTCTACCTGATACCCTTCATAATAGCATGTTGCAACTCTTAAACAAGAATGTAATTTCCTTACCTCCTATTAGAGCTCTTAATCCTACTAAACCTCTACCTTCAAACTATAGACCAAATTCCTATTGTCATTTTCACTGAAAAACTAGACATTCAATACAGAATATTGCAAGCATCTTAAACATCTTGTGTAAGACCTCATTGATTCCAAATTGGAGGTGTTAATGATCAAGGTAACAAGTTTGTAGCTCCTCCTAACCAAAACATGCAAATCTTTACCAATCCTATGTCGGATTATAACATTTCCTTTGTCAAAGCTAGTGAAACAAAGAATGGTTTGATGAATGTTGACATGGATGATGATAACACGAACTATAATGAGGAACACTCCATAAAATATATGGTTGGATTTATTTAAGTTAAACCTCATAAGGTACAAACCAATATTCCCATTGAAATTGCTTTCTCACAAAATTACATAATAAAAAATGCACCTGATGGTCCTCTTTACATAGCTAGATGAATCAACAACAAGCCTAGTAATGGGATATTAATTGATCATGTCTATTAGAGAATGTGATCACTAAATAATTCCTATTTATGCATGATATTTATAAAGATACTTACAAAAAAATAAAATCATGGATCAAAATGCATAATGTCTTTGATTTCCCTACGATAGGTTCAATAAATATTCCTTTAAAATTTTGACCGAAACAACTAAATGTCTCATTCACCATCATCCCAAATTCAAACCAATTTCATGTAAAATTAAGCTATCCATGGCTTTGATCCATGAATGTCATTTCGTTGGTTATGCATAAATGTTTAAAGTTCCCATTTGGCAATGAAATCTTTATTGTGCATCATAGTGGCTTTAATCTTGTGTCTTCCCATGGTAATTTCTCATTGGATTTCTTTTGGCCCAAGCCTATAGAGCCTATTAGACAGGCCATGAGGTTTTTTTCAAATCCTACCAAAATTTTAAGGAAAATTGTATAGCAGAATTATCCCTTAGCAATATGCCTCGACCAATGATTGAGCCTCCAATCCTTGATGATACCATGATTGAACAAAAATCTCTTCCAAGTAACCAAGACCAGCCTATGACAAATTCTTTACCTATCTCCTATAAGATACCACAAGATAATCAAATTAGTCCCATTGTGCCTCCTAAAGTAAAACAAGTTTACAAAGCTAAAGATAAAGTGGTGGAACAACCTCCCATGGTTACTTCTATTCCTCCCTTAAGGGAAGAAAAGCAACCTATGGTTGCTAAATCCACTCCTACACAATCACGACTTGAAAATTGAATGAAAATAAACTAAAATGCTAGAGAGTGTTAGCATATACATCATGATGTGTATCATTTGTTACAAGCAAAAGAAGAAAAGAACAATATAGAAAATCAAAATCCAAACCTGTCTCAAGCAATGAATGATAATTCTTCTACTTCGATGCAACATAAACAACAACAATATTCTATGGATATTATCATTAGACCTCCTTTTGTGATTAACTTGGATGATGATAATGAAACTACTAAAATTGATGAGGAAGTGCATAAAAAGTTAAAGTTATTGTTTTCCTCTTCCATGATCTTAAATGATGATACTCCTAAAGAGAGTGTTGAACTTGGTGTGTGTCCTAGTTTGGCACTTGATGTTGTCCCTTTCACTAGTTTTCTGCCTTCTGCATATATTTTGACAAGATTGGGATGTGGATGAATTTCTATAGGTTGACTTGCATGTGCCTCACTAGTCTTGTCTTTGTTTTCTTTTTCATGTTCTTTATGTGATTGCATGTGAGTAAATTTGTGATCTCCTTATACTATTATGCTTGATGTGCCTTCATGTGCATTCCTCTATTTGTATCTACATTCTTCCATATGTCTTAAACATTTACCTTTTCTTTATCTTGTGTTTTCTTTTTTGGGATGATGCAAAGCATCAAGACATTTAGGTCTCTTCCATGTTGACCCAGAATATTTTTCTTTATTTTCACTCTCTATGTGTCATTCTTCTAGTTCTACGAGTATTTGGGGAATGATGACATTTTCGAGCTCTATAACAACATTATAGAAAAGCCATACTGACCCCAAATTTGTAGATTCCTTATGTGTTTGGGATTTCATTTTGGAGGCAACCCCTCTCTCTCCTTTTCATGACATAGCTCCATTTAGAAACATATGACTTGGCATAGGACTTTCCAATTAAGCTCTCATGTCTTCTTTATTGTTTAGCATTGATTATTTTCTACTTTAAAATAATTTCTCACAACATGACCAGTGCTAGAAATTTCTTTGTGCTATAAATTTCTTTAAAGTGGGGGAATACATTGGTATTATTATTTTTGAATTTTTTGGCATTCCTTATGTTTCATTGAGAAATCTCCTTAATTTTTTTGATGTGTCTTTTTCTTGGTGGTTTCATTGGGTTTGATGTCCTCCAAGAGTGTGACCTTTCTTGGCATACGACTTTCCTCTTAGTGGTGATGCTACGTGTTGCATTCCCTAAGTTGTGAATCTTTTATCCTAGAATTTTCCTCTCTTGGAGACATTAAGGAAAATGTTCCTTAAGAGGAGACCTTAGAAGAACTAAGAAAAATCCCTTTGAACATGTTTATTTGAATTTTTTTCACAAGTTTTTAGCATAACACAACTTGCTAACCTTGTGAAGCTTGAACCCTATTCATGGCCACCAAGCATAACACACTTTGCTTGCATGTGGAGCTTTTCCTTGTTTTTTCATAGGTGCTTAGCATAACACATCTTGTTAGGAATTATGAAGCTTGAAGTTTATTTTTTGTTTTTTTGTTCCTTATTGAAGTTAAGGGAGGTACATATTTGGTATAGTATGGGAGCCTAATAAGATTCTCTCATTTTCCACTCTTTTTGTTTTGTTTTGTGGTGCCTTATTGAAGTTATTGGAGGTATAGATTTGGTATGTTATGGGAGCCTAATAATATTCGCTCATTTTCCACCCTTGTGGGCTCACCTAGTGGACAACCAAAGTTCCATTAGCCTATGTGAGTGTGTGTGTTATTGGAATAGTGAACATCAAGTTCCTCTTGTGAATTTTTTTAGAAAATAGTTGAGGGGTATGTGTAGGATCATCACGGAAAAATCAAGCCCTTAAGTGGCAAAAAATTCAAAAAAATCAGAGTTAGGAAACTTGATGTAAAAATTTGAATAGTTTATCTATATTATTTCAAAAATATGTAAGAATAGAATCTATAGAAAATTGAATGTAGTTTCTAAACTACTAGGTTTATTTAAAAAATAAAAAAATCTATTTGGTAAAAATTTGAAATTTCAATGCAATAATACTTAAGTTTCAGGAAAAAATAAGAAGTAGGTGTATGTCTAACCAACCTAACCACAATAAAATGATAATATTTTTTTATAAGATTTTAGATATAATTAGAGGACTCATGTCTAGATGTGATGCATATTTTTTTGTAATTTTTCCCCAAGTAAATAATTAATTATGAATATTTTATTACAACTTTTAAAAAATATAAAAAGATTGTATGTCAGACCATCTTAACTTGGTCAAAACTTCATGAAATTCAATTTTTATTTTTTTAATCCTATAGAATGCAAAGCATAGAATGTGACACATTTTTTGGATTCAAAAAATGTGATACTGTTTGAAAGTTATAAATGTTTTTCAATCAGCCTATCAATCAGGACTTTAGTCATAATTCAAATATAAAATGAATAATAATTATTTATTAAATTCAAAGTAAACCATAATTTACATTGGTGCAAAGTTGAGAATCTCCTTTAAAAACCCTTTTCATTTCATCAATTTTGGGTAAAAAAAAAATCATCAACCACATACCCAACACATACCCATCATATTGCCACTTTTTGGCCCATCATGATCCTGCACATACCCTGAGGCATGTTACACATCGCATTGGACAATTAAGGCTTGATCCTCCCTTTTTATTTTTACCTTTCTTTAAGTCTTTGATATTGTAGGATTGAGTATCTCTTCATTACTGCATACATATGTTTTGATTGTCTACTTTAGTGTGATTTTGACGCAAGGTCATCCTCACACTAAAATGGGGGCTAAATGTAGTGACAAAAAATGTATGCCTTTACATGTTATCACATGTTTAGGCCCTCCTAGTTAAATTGGACTTAATTGTGCCTTAATTTAGTGTTGTAAAGTGTATCCCTCTATACTTTCACACTTATTTAGGGCTCCCTTAATAAATTATGATTAATTATACCTTAATTGGCCCTTTAATTCATTTTCCAAACCTATTTTAATTATATTTTCCAAAGAGGAAACCCGACATTAGTTAATTCCTAAACATAACACTTTATATTGAGCAATGTGTGTCTGGGGTTTAGGGACCTAGGACCCATTTTCCCATGGGTGAATGGATCCTCCCTAGGCCTTAGGACCTAAATTTAAATTATGTTTTTGGTAGTATTTTAATATATTCAAATCTGTGATTCAATGTCAGCTTGTGATATTTTAATTTTTGGAAATTAAGGATACATAACTATAAATATAAGGTTATTTCAGTATGTTTCATCTAAGAATTTTTATGTGACTTCACAAGAGTTAAGGTTTATGATAAAATACATTCAAAGGTAGATTTATTAGAGTTTTATTGCAGCATTCAAGATCCAATTATCATTTCAAATTCTTCTTGCATCATTCATGTTTTTGGAGCTAACATTGTGATGTAAGTTTCATGATCATATCAAGCATTCAAAGCACTATTTTAAGCATGGTAAAAAGTTCAAGATCCACATACATTGAAGCCAATTCATGAAAGTTGTAGATTTTCATTCAAGGACTTATTTAAGGGTTTGTTGAGTGGTAACATTACTTTGTTCATTCTTCATTCCCTCTTTCATGCTTTTATTCCCAAAACCAAACAATTTTTCTCTCTCATGTTTTTTTTGCAAATCTAGGTGGAAGAAATCTTCAAGACATCTTGAAGAACAAATTTGAAGAAGTTGAAAAAGCTACAAAAGATTTCATAATTGTTTTCATCTCATGGAAACTCATCTATATAGGTTATTTCCAACATTCTGACACTGCCACTCGGACAAATTGAAAAATTCATATCTAAATTAGAGGCTCCCGAAAGTTTCAAAAAAACCTTGACATTGGACCCATTTTCCCCTAGGCGAATGAGTCATATTCATCCTTTAGAAACTCACTTTTGGTACTGGTAAACACAGTTTTGACCTTCTCAAATATGTAATTTAATTTCTTGTTCTACTTATTTTGAGTTGAATATTGTTGTTTCAAGTTTAATTTCACATAATTGGGTTGATTTCTATTTTTAATCTTTCTCCCAAAATTTCCTGGTGAACCTGACCCCCGTCCTTTAGTCATAAGGAAATCTGAATATATCCACTTTGGATTGATTCACCTAATGGTTGTAAGTCAATTCTTTGTGTGGATATCATTTCCTAATGAAATAGTGGGAAATAGGTCCCTCACCCCCACATATTTTCATTAATCCCTTTTGGAAAACATATTTTTCATGTTTTCAATTGTTTCACTCCTCTTTACCAAATTATCTTTCCTTGTATTTTTGCTTCTACAAAACTTAGCAATATGTCCAAGTCTACTACAACTGTAGCCTACAAAATTCTTCTAAATAGTATTCCTTCCATTCATTCTAGATATGCATTGATTAGCTTTATGTCCAAATCCATAGCATGTATAACAATATCCATTGGAATATTGAATCATTCTACCATTGTTATAGCCATTCATCATTTGACTTCTGCATTCACTATATTTATGACAAAATATTTTGCATATAAAAAATTGACAAAAAAAGGATTCATTTTGCTTCTACATTATATGTTGCTTTATGTCCAAATTTATTGAAAGAATAACAAAAAAAATTGAAATATGGGTGCCTTTGTGCATTTGGTTGTCTTACCGGTGGTCTTCTAGCTTCACTTCTTTGATTCTAGATCTACTTTCCATAGCTCTTCTTATCTTCAATCTTTCTTTGAGTGATTGATGTTTGATCTGATTTTGAACTTTCTCCTATCTCAAACCCTAATCAACCTTTATCTTTAGAGCCTTTCTGATTTTTAATAATTTCATCAAGCTTTGTAGCACTCATTTTGAATTTTTCTTCATGACTCCTTTCTTTCTCTAAATCTAATCTCATATTTACCACTTCTTTCTCAAGCCTTGTACATTCCTCTAATTTTATTTTCACCATTGCATTCAATAATTCTTCAATTCTTTTACTTTCTTTTCTTCAACTTGCACTTTCAAACCAATGATGGATTCATTTGCTTGCTTCAATTTCTCACTAAATTCCTTATGCCTTTCTCTAAACTTGTAATGCGACTTTTCCTCTTAACGTAGTTTAAGTGTTAGCAACATATTTTATATAACAAATTTTAGAATTAAGGTAATTTGTAAAATTTAATATTACTAAAATGATATGAATAACTAATATACATTAACCAATGTAACCATAATATGTAATAATTAAACAAGAATTCTAAATTAAATAATTAACATAGTAAAATGAATAACACATTCATATATTTCACATAGATTAACATCAAAATCATATAGACAATATTCCCAATATATAGCAACACCAATAGTGTTTAATACTTATATAAACAACACTTGGAAAAACCACTCTCACCCTAGGAAGATGTCAATGGTATTGGCTCTTGATATGGAGCAATATAGGAGGAAATAGTCCTTTCGAAACCCAATGCACTATTGTGCTCTACACAAGTGTTGGTTCAACAGAACAATGTTAAACACAAGTGCACACCATGCTCTAAAGTAATTACTCATCATGTATACAACATGCTCCAGAGTAATTACTCAACATGCATACAACATGCTCTAGAGTAATTACTCAATTTCTATACAACATGCCTCATAATAACTATTCAACATGCATAACAACCTAGGCTAGGACAATCTCAAGTGCACTATGTACCCTGAAGTGGACACACTCTGTGTGCCCTCTTCTCCAATGCCCATAGTTCATCAAACCACTTTCTTCTTCCTTGAATGTTCTCCATGCTTAAATGTTCTCCATCCTTAAGTGTTTTTCATGCTTTCGCAAGTCTCACATAAATGCTTATATAAGAATTAAGGAGTGGTTTCCAAACCTTCACAACCTTTCACACAGGTTTCCTTTTAATAATTATTCCTCTCCCTTTTAAAAGAGGTTTTATATATATTCTCCATTAGTCTCTCTTTTAACCAAAGGATCATAATATCCTTTATTTTTCTATCTCCCTTTTAATTCTAAAGGGTTAAATCATAATTTCTTCTCTTGGGGAAAAAGTCACATAACATTTCTCCCCTTGTAAATTAGCTACTATCCTCAGTAGCATAAGATGCATCTAAATCGCATCTCTAAAAAACCCACATAATTGATATTGAATTAATTCTTCATAATGTTTCTATATATATATTTAACTTCATCTACATCCTTTTCTTCTTTTAATTCATAAATTTTAATTTAAATTAACAAGTACTTTCAAGAGCATCATGTTTTCTATCAAAATTATGACAAAACTATATATACATACATATCAAAAATTTACAATTGAAGAAATTGATGCTATTTTGTATGTTTAATCACATATTTTTAACTTTATCAAATTTTTCTAATGTAACCCATTTTCTTTGATATAAATGTTTAAATCACTTACATATAACTTCAATATTAGATTACAAAATTATTATCATGTGTTGACAAAACTTTTACCTAGTGGATGAAATGCATATCCCATACTATGTAGCCATTCATCATTGAAACTATATATAATCTATATACTCAAATATATTGTAAGATGATAATCTTGCATTCCAGACTACATGAGTATCCTCTTTTCCTATTGATTAGGTCAAAAATAGGGTCCACCAAAATGAATCAACAAGATGATGGGCCACTTATTATTCTAGGACCTTTATCACTCAAATTATGTAAAATAAGATACCAATTACAATCATAAATGTAACCTAACTGTTATAGAAACTATGGGGGATGTTTTTAGAGCATAAAAAGTTGTGTACCTGGCCAAAAAGTTGTTGTTTTTGAACTATGGAGGACTCATTCTCCTTTAGTGGTGAATGGGTCCTTTTAGGGTTTTGGAAAACTAATTTCAGGATCTTGTTCCTTGATGTTTGCACTCTTAAATTCCTTGTTATCAAGTTTTGGAAGCTTTATGCAATTTTGTAGAGCTCCTTTTATGATCTTGCACTTTGAATGACAAATTCTGCAACTTTGTAACTTTGAAAATCTTGCTCCAAATATTGCTCAACTTGATCTTCAACCTATAAATCTGTAATCACACACTCAAGGGCAAAAAAAAAATTGTTGATTTTTTAGTGAATGGGGGTTTGCCTTAGTCAAACCCCTTGTAGGTAATAAAACCAAATGATGAAATAAAGGAAACGAAGCATGAATGTGAAATAATGTAAATGATGTCACCTTGGATGTTGTCTTGTGAAACAAATCTGCATACCAACATGTAGTGGCCATGAAGAATGTAGATCTTGGATGCTTGTAAATGAAGCTTGTGAATAGATCCTCAATGAAACATTAACTTGTTAGCTCAACACACATGAATGAATTAAACCCTTGACATGATGATATGACTTTGAATTGCTACAATAGACTCAAAATTTTCCTTGAAATTCCTTGACAATTCTCTTGAAGTGCTCTAATGCTTGATCACTTGAATGCTTGAATGCTTTGTAAACTTGCTAGGAGAAACAATGTGAATTAACCCCTTATTTATACTAAATTAGGAGATTAACCATGAAATTCAAAGAATTAAGGTCAACACTAGATCTGGGAAGAAACATTATTAAATTCCCGCTAGAATGAAATTCAAAAAGGGGGGTCTCATTAAGGGAGGACCCATTCATCACCTTGGGTGAATGGGTCTTGGCTAAGTTTACTAGGACCTAACCCCTAGGGATTGAAAGAGGGGTGAAAACCCATTTTGGATCAATTGAGAAAGGGGGGTCCTATTAAGGGAGGACCCATTCACCATCAAGGGTGAATGGGTCCTGGCTCAACTTACCGGGACCAAAATTTTCCCAATGAAATAATTTGTTAATTAAATTATGATTGTTGGGATAGATCTTGAGGAGGTTTCAAAATTAAGGCTTAAATTTGAATTAAAAGGGGTTTAATAACTCCAATTAACCACAATCAATTAATATCGTCTAGATAAGTGTGGAAGTTTTTTATAATACTTTACAACACTTAAACAAGGTACACATTATGTACATTTTATTAGAAAGGGTCCCATTAGGCTTAATTAAGCAAATACATCCTAGAAAAGTGTGAAAGTGTGTTACAACACTTTACAAAACCTTTGCAAAGGATCAATTAAGGCATGTTTTAGATAAATAAAGTTCCTAGAACATTGTGAATGTGTACAACACATTACAACACCACTCCAAGATACCATTAATTTTGTTTTAATGTCAATTATCAAACCAAGTAAGGAAAAATGCTACTTTTTATATTACTACATTTTTCCCCCACTTTAGTGAGAGGATGAATCCATGTCAAACTCACACTAAATTAGACATTCAAGACACTTAAGTATGAAGCAATAACAAAGACACATAATCATACCCTATCAAATGCTAAAGAAAAATAAACAAAAACAAAGGATCAAGCACAATTGTTTCAATGTGATGTGAGACGGGGTTGTTTGTCCATAACATATGCTTCTCACTCTGGGGTAGTGGAACCTCAGTCTATCCACTAGGTGGGTTGTCCCAAAATATGTATGCTCACTCTAGGGTAGTGGAACCTCAGTCTATCCACTAGGTGAGTTGTCCCAGCGAAGTGGTTTAGTGAGAAATTCATGGCAGTGTGTCAACTTCCCACGTTATAATTAGAAATTCATGCCAATTTATCGGCTTCCCATCATACCAACCATACCAAAGCTATCCTCCTGATAAATTTAATAAGGAAACACAATGTAAATGCTTTTGTAAATGCTTTTGTCATGCAATTTTTTTTAAAGGGTATTTTTCTTTGTTTGTGTAATGGTCTTCCTCTTAGAGAGCATTATGCCTAATGTCTCCAAGAGAGGACAAGTCAAAAGTGTCAGATCGTCTCGCATGGGATGCCTTGTTTGCATCATGTCATAATAGTATATCATACACTCTTGGATGGAATCAAACCCAATGACATGACCAAGAAGAGGAAACATCACAAGAAAAAGGAAAATCATGCCATGAAATTTTTCCAAAAACTGGCATCTATATATGCCTCCACTTTAAAGTGGTTGCTACACCATCACTATGAGAAATTTCTTTAAATTATTCAATTTTTTTATCCTAAGACATGAGATATTTCCTCGAAAAACCCTATGCAAAGTCATATATTTTTGAAGTAAGCTCTCCGTCATGAAATAGGAAGGAATGGTTTCCCTCACAAACACATAAGGGATCCATGGATTTGGGGTCAATATGTCTATGCTACAATGTTTTCATAGAGCATGGAACTGTCATCATTCCCCAAATACTCGTAGAACTAGAAGAATGAGACAAAAAAATTGAAAACAAAGAAAAACCTTTCAGATCAACATGGAAGAAACATGAATGTCTCGACACCTTGCATCATCCGTAAAAGTAAAACACAAGAAAAATATAAAGATAAAGAAAAATATTTTGGGTCAACATGGCAGAGACATAAATGTCTCGACACCTTACGTCATCCCCAAAAGGAAAACACAAGATAAATGGAAAATGATTACGACATAGAGAAGAATGAAGGTACATATGAAATAATGCACAAAAGAGAGAGGAACATCAAATGAAACAACACGGGGGATCACATTACATGCATGCAATCGCAAAGAAAAAATGAAAAAGGAAAAGACTAGTAAGGCACAGGTGATTCAACCTAGAGCAATTCATCTGCCTCCCAATCTCGGTTGATATAAATGGAAGGCGATAAACTAGCCAAATAGATAAGAGAAAGTTCCAAACTAGGACACAAACCAAGTTCAACACTCTTTTTAGGAGACTTTTCATTTAGGCTCATGGAAGAAGAAAACAATGTATTCAACTCATCATGCACTTGTTCATCAAATTTTGCAATGTCAATGTCATCATCTAAGCTAATCACAGCAGGAGGTCAAATGACAATGTCAATGCAATGTTCTTATTTATGTTGTAGCGAGGGTTGAGAGTTATCATGTATTGCTTTGGGTAGGTTTGTATTTTGATTTTCTATATTATTGTTGTTTTCTTGATTTCGCAATCTATGAGCAATAGCACGATGTCTATGTCTATGCTCTCTAGCATTTCAATTTCTACTCAATTTATTATCAATTTCTTTTTGTGTAAGAGTTGGTTTATCAATCATAGGTCCATCTCTTCCTTGGGAGGACTAGAAGAAACAATAATAGGTTGCTCAACCGCTTTCTCTTTGACTTTGTAAACTTGTTTGACTCTAGGCGGGACAACGATATTGTTTGTGTTATCTCGTGGTCTCTTGTATGAAATTGCAGGAGGTTTGTCTAAAGGTTGTTCTTGTATGTTCAGAAGTGTTTTTGGTTCAATCATTATTTCATCAAGGATGGTTGGTTCGGTCATAGGTTGAGGCATATTGCAAAGGGATAGTTCTGCTATTTTCTTTTCCTTGAATTTTTTTTATGATTTGAAAAATAAATCTTCAAGAGGCTTGATAGGTTCCATAGGCTTGGGCCAAAAGTAATCTAGTGAAAAATTCCCTTTTTCCAAGGCCAGATGAAATCCGCTATGATGTACAGTGAATATTTCATTGCCAAATGGAAAATTTAGAGATTTATGCACAATCGAAGGGATGGCATTCATGGAGCAAAGCCATCAATAGCCTAGCTTCACACAAAATTGGTCTGATTGTGGAATGATAGAGAATGAGACTGTTAATATTTTTGGTCCCACCTTTAAAGGGATATCAATCGAGCTTATCATAGGGAAAGAAAATCAGTTATGTGTCTTGATCCATGCTTTTGGGTTATCATATGTTTCTTGATAAAGCTCATGCACATATAAGAATTCTTCTGTGATCACATTCTCTCCATAGTCAAGATCAATCAATAACCCATTAGTGGGCTTATTATTGATTTAGCCAGCTATGTAAAGAGGACCATCAAGTGCACATTTAGTTATGTCATTTTGTCAGAAAGCAATGTCAAGAGGTTGTCTAGTCGAGCCCTTACGAGATCTAGCTTCGATAAATGCTATCACTTCATTTGTGGGATGGTGTTCAGTTGTATTCATGTTGTCATCATTTGTGTCTACATTCATCACATCAATATTCTTTTGACTAGATTTGATAAATGAAATGTTGTGCTTAGGAATGGGATTTGTAATTTTTTGCAAATTTTGATTAGGAGAAGCTACAAACTTATTACCTTTATTATTCACACCCCCATTTTGTAAGTGATTAGAATCAATAAGGTCTTACACAAGATTTTTAAGATGCTTACAAGATTTTGTACTATGTCAATTTGTTTGATGGTAATGACAATAGGCATTATTTCAAAAGCCTTTAGGTAATGGTATAGTAGGATCACATTCTCTAACAAGAGGTAAGGTAAGCATGTTTTTTGTCAATAAGTTGTAACATGATATTGTGAAGAGTATTGGGTAAAGGGGTGAATTCTCTCTCCCCATGCCTGAAAGGAGTTGTCATTTTTATAGTAGCCACTTGATTATTGTTTTGTTGACTTGTATAAAGGGGATTTAATTGTAGAAATCCCTTAGTTTGTTTTGTAAATGGTTGAAAATTGTTTTGAGTTGTGGATTCTAACTTTTTGGGATGACTAGGAGGATTTTTCACATCATGGCCACCAGTCATGTTTTGATGGTCGTGAAGGGTTGTACATAACTATGTGAAGGATGGAAATCTTAAAATTTCAAGTTTTCTTTGAAGTTTATCTTGTAAGTTTGCAATGAAAATTCATTGGAGGTCAACATCAGGAATCTTAATGTTCACTTGTGAATAAAGTGTTTGATATCTTCCCATGAAATCAGTCATTTTCTCATCTTCTTTTTTCTTACATGTCATTAAATCAACAAGGGTCATTTTGGGACCCATGTGAATATGGAAGTGGTTGTAAAAGGAATCAATGAGCTCATTGTGTTGGAAGAATGAAGAAGAATGGCTAACTATACAGTTTGTGTTGTCATTGATGTCACCATGTTATATAGGTTGTGACTGCAAGACTAAGCCAGTGCTTGATCCAGTATTTTGGTCTGGTATCTGAATTGGTATACAAGCTACACCCTCTAATATTTTGGTCTGAAATCCTCTGCGGTTGATAGTTGTTGTCTGGGGTTTCAAGAAATATTTTATGGGTGTTGAAACCATGTATGTTCAGAATCTCTCATGCTCCAGTGCTCATATGGTGTATCGGCATTAGTTTGTTGATTACTTTTTGCAATTAAGTGTATTTCTGGCCAACTTCATGAATAATTGTTATATGGTGATGTGTTGCCAAAAATTGTATACTCTTGAAGAAAGAGGCAATTTTGCGATTAATTTGGTCCTATTTTAGGCACCCTTGCATCAATCACCCCTTAAAAACTGCATTTATAGGCCACTAATGCTCATGATTTTGGACTTTAAGGCTTATTCCATTCACAAATCATACAAATCCCAACAAGAAACATTCAAACCACTCAAATTACATGAAACCCACCTCAAAAATCCCTAGTGGGACTAAGTCGCCTAGGGTGGTGACTTAGTCCCTTTTGAGGTATTTTCCACTTTTGAGTGGGAAAATCACTGACTTAATTCAAAATCCCAATGGATGTCAGCTTGTGAAGCTAAAATAATGAATAATTCGGTGTTAATGCCTATAAATACATGTTTTTAAATCATTTTTCACAACATTAAGTCATTTTATCAAGCAAAATCAAAATTCAAGAGCCAAATATCTTTCACAAGAAGATTCATTAGTCTTTCTACAACAAATTTGAAGCTTTAGGGCAGCAAGCTAGGGTTTTTGTAGGTCTTCAAACTCACCTTTTGTCCAAGATCTAACATTGCAAAGGATTGATCATGGATTCCTATGGAGAATCATGGAGAAATCTAGGTTGAGGAGATGCAACCAGCCATCAAATCAAGCCTAAAGACTTGTTTTCAAAGTGATTCCATCTTCCATTTTCTCTCTATCTTTAGCCCAAGGAAGGTTTGCATGTCATTTAGATTCATTTCTAATGTGATTTGATGTCTCTTAGAATGAGTATTGCATTATTCTAAATCCATTTATCCATCTTGTTCTTACACATTAGAATAGGGTTGCATCTTATTTTTAGACTTCCTAGTCTTAGACACACTTAGGGCTAGGGTTTTATGTATATTTTATCTCTTTCAAGGTTTAAATACCAATTAGGGGTTTTACCAAGTAAAACCCCCCATTAGAAATCAAATTATATTTTTTTTTGTAGGTAATTTTGTAGATTTAGATCCGGATTTCCATGAGAAAATAGAGTGTAGACTGTGGGCTTTCGTTTCTACTTTTAGATTTGTAGAAAATCCAAAGTGGACTATCTCCAACAGTGGTGACTTAGTCTGATAGCACTGGTTTTTCAGATATTTTTATAGTTTTAGATACCCATCTAGTAGAAACAACTTTCTAGACAGCTTCCTTGATCTGGGACTAAGTCACCTAGCTTGGCATAAGTGTCCCAGTTGGCTCAAAAATCAAGATTTCCATAATTTCAATGGTCACTGCAATCTCCATTTTTTCCTTCATCAATTTCTAGGTGCACTTATCCAATTTAGTTTAATTTTGTTATTGTTTACTTGCATTATTAGGTGTTTTTGCATACATCACTGTGTTTTCCAGCACTTTGCATTTCTAAGGTTTTGCATTAATAATCATCTTTCTCTTTTAGTTATTTTCATTTCGACATCATATTTAGGCATATTGCATCCATCCATACATTAATATTGAGTGTATACATTAGCATTTTGGGTCCATTTCTCTCCTTTTACGTGAAAAACCCTAGAAGAGTTAGAGAACCCTTGGATACCTGAAATCAGTGTGCACAGGTGAATCAATTTTTTCTATGTGGATATATGTGCGACCTATCTTAGGTCTATGCCCACATGATAAAGTATGCTAAAAGTTTTGATTTACTAGTTGGAAAGATTTTGTGAGTACTTGAGGCTGACAGTTGGTATTTTTGATAAACATGGATTGCATTTAATTAGGCCGACCTAATTGATGGTTACAGATGGATCGAGTATATATGGGTGATCCCACAATACTGGTTTACAATTTTTGACCAAATTGGACACTGAACTGATTTTTTCTAACTAAATCTTCACTTTTGGGTACCTATAGTAGCTAAATCATGAGGAATTTGAAGATGGTGCAAACTACTGATTTGTGACATTTTGTTTGTAGATTCTAAATATTTTTTTCTCAAAATTTTTGGAATCAAATTGTACTTATTTTCCATCTCCTTTGAGAACTAGTTTTTTTTCGTAAACACCATTTTTAAGGAGTGATGCTCACCGTGTAACACATAATTTTTTTTCCATGAAGGATAAATTTTTTTTTTTTTTAATTTAGATTTGTAACTACGATATCTAGTGCTTCCAATTGGTTTCATAGTGTTTTATTGAATATTTTTTCCTTAATAGAGTGTCTAAGTCAAACCAATTACAATTCAGACATAGGCGGACTGTATAACCAACTTTTGTTTTGTAATCCTTTTGGAGGCAGTGAGCATCCTTGTGTAAGTATTGAGCTTTTGTATCTAGAGAGTGAGTCCTATTCAAGGCAATGAGCCTTAAATATTCAGTTTTGGAACTACTTTATATTGTGAGTTAGTCCTCACCGTGGTTTTTCCCTTATTGGGTTTTCCACATAAAATCAGGTGTTCATTGTGTTAATTTTTCTTTTTGTTATCTACATTCCATGTTCATACGTAATAACAGAATAGTGTGGTTGTGAAATTGATAAATGTTGAAGTTTTTTGTTTGAATTTGGTGACAACTAATTCACCCCCCCTCTCAGTTGTCCTGAGCCTTTTAACAATTGGTATTAAAGCTTTGGTTCCTTGGTGTAAAGCTTAACTACTTGAGGAAGATCCTGAAGGTTGATCAAATGGATGATAAAGAAGAACTCTAGACTGCACTTGAAGATCTTGATAGGGCAGAAAATGAAAACAGAGACTTGAAATAAAATCTAGATGAGGCTAATGAATGTATCTGGAAACTGAAAGAACAGTTGAAGAAATTCAAGGAAAGACATAGAGAAGTGAGTGAGTAGTAGAAACAAGAGATCATTGGATTGAAAGTGCTTGTAGAAGAAAAGAAGAGAATTGAAGAATGCTTGAATACAATGGTGTAGAACAAATTTCATGAATGCATTAGACTTGAACAAGAGGTAGTAAACTTGAAAGTAGAACTAGAGAAGGAAAAATTATGTGAGAACAATTTTAGATCTAGCTCTGACAAGCTTGAAGAACTGCTTGCAGGACAGAAACCAAATAAAGAAAAAGATGGATTGGGAAATGAATCAAGTGAAAGCTCAAAGGACAATCAAAAGACTCAATACAAGGGAAGCATAAAAAAATTCAAGAATTTTTGCGAGACTACCAGTGAGACAACCTAATGCACAAAAATATCCCTCTTTCAATGGTGTTTTTTTTCATGCAAAAAATTTGGTCACAGGGAAATAGGATGCAGGAGTAGGATGAATCGATTTCTTGGCTCTTTCTCTAGACAATGTTTCTCATGCAAGAAATTTGGACATAAAGCCACTGAATACAAATCTCAAGTAAGAATGATCAGTCAAGTGATGATGAATAGGTTTAATGGAGGCAGAATGAATCTATTTTTTAATTGCTACTGCTATACATGTAACAAATTTGGACACAAAGAAAATTAATGTAGATCGAGAAGTAATGGAGGTCAGACAGTTAATCAAAAAAGTGTTGTCTGCTATAATTGTAACAAACTTGGACATATCTTAAAAGTTTGTAGAAGTTGGAAGGGAAAGCAGTCTGCTCTGGTAGAGAAGAATGAACCGATAAAGAAAATCAACAAAGAAGAGGTGAAGCAAAAGATGAATAAGATATGGAGGAAGAAAGAAGAAGAACCTAAAACTGTTGATGTGTTTATGCCCTCATTTGGTAAAGACAATTCCTCCAATAATTAGACCAAGCATAGTCTTAGGGGAAGCATTATCAAAAACTATAAAAACCCCCTGGATGAATGGCGTGTCAAAGGTTGGCACGAGGATTTATTGTGAGGAATGAATAAGCAGAGGTTTTGGAAAAGAAATCGGAAGAAAATATGTTGGAATGCTAATTTTTGGATTGAACTAGGGTTTTTCTATGTTGACAAGAATGGTTTTAGTAGCTTTTTGAAGTATGCCACATCTAATGATAATTAGGGAAAACCGATGGTGTATAAGGTAAAAAAAATTAAGTCTTTTTTATCACTTGAGCACCTGAAGAGTTTGAAAGGAATCTTGGAGCGATGTCAAAGTGATCTGAAGCAATTCTGAAGTAATTTGAAGGAATTATTATAGATACTCAGGAATTATTTCTCAGTTTACAAAAGGGAAGAAGGGAAAAGGAAGGAGTTTTGGCTGAAAAAATAATGAATTCAAGAAAACATAAGCACGAAAATGGACAAAGGATCGAGTGCTGACATTCCACTGAAATTGAAAGGAGTTGAATTGGAAGAATTTGATCATAGAAAGATGAAGGAAATGGAACTAGGGATGAATAAAAATGAGTTGCAGAGCATAAAACCCTAGGTATGGATTTATGGGGAGAATTTCCTTGGTTTGAAAATAAAGAACTCATCTTGTTCTTGTTAAGTCAATTCAAGAACAATAGTATTATGTTGGAAAAACCCTACCTAGTCATGAATGAAGTGATTAAAGCGATAAATGGCTTATGCAATGTTGGAGATCTCCCTAGGAAGAAAACTATGAAATACAAAGATGTGGAGGAACTTACTGGCATTGATAAAGACCCTCAAGCTCTATTGATAAACACTATTTTTTATTCCACTATAAGTTATGTTGCATATGGAATTTATTATAAAATCCATTTCAGAAATCATGAAGGTTCAACTTTGGCTATTGTTATATATCTTGCACACATGATGGTTAAGGAAAACAAGCAATTTGATTTGTGTAGCCTATTACTTGAAACCCTAAATGAGAATGCTCGAATATCCTTGGTTGAGGGTTATCCTTTTCTGTTTGGATCTTTGTTTGTGTGTTTGAATTTTTACTTTTTGAACTCACTATCGAGAAGAGAAAATGTTTAGTGGGAATCTAGTATTCTTGTTGCAAAACAAGTTTACAAATACATGGAATTGTTGGCAGACAATGTAAGTGTTTGTAGAACATATCTCAAATCCCTAAAGAAAAATATGTGCTCTGATATGTCAGTACCTAATCAACTGGTCTGAAGTGGGTTCATCCTCTAGTAAGAAAGAGTTGGAAGTTATCATTGGTAAGTCTCGTCAGGAATCTAAAAAGAGGAAAACTATTGTAATAGATGTCTCAGAAGAAAACAAGAATGAAGAAGAATTTATGCCTGGATCTAACTCCTTTGATCCAAAGGATATACGGATGATGCTAAACAAGGGTGAAATGAATCTAAGATTGGTGAAATATGGAATGCATGCTCTCTGATTGAGAAACTTAAAATTGATGATGTATTGGTTGATTATTTTCTCAATAGGGGTATTTTAGTTTCAGATGTATCACATTCAAGATTTTCTAGATAATCTAGTAGAAATTATTAAAGAGAGAACATTGTTAGAAGGACCCAAAGGTCATAAGTTTAATGCTATGATTGAGAGAAGATGTACCAAAGAAAAACAAGTGAAAATATCTAAACATATTAATGAGACAAAAGAATGCATCAAAGAAATATCTAACATCTATAGGTATTGTCTCTGGTGGTAGGTAGTTGTTGATAATTTTAGAAGCAGAATTGAAGCCATTGAATCTGAGATGAATAGTATTGGAAATAATTTTGATTTCTTCAAAGACAAGGATGGAAAACAGAGAATAAGAGTTGGTGAATTGCAGGTGGAGTTGTTGACTACTCATACGCAAAGAGAAGATATGGTTAAAACCTTCTAGTTTGCTAAGGAAATTGTTGAGGTCTAGTTGGATCATCTCTTTGTAATTCTCTTTGATGCAAAAAATTGTGAACGACTGTTTCTATCTTCTAATCATGCATCCTCCTTTACACAGTTATCTTTATTGGATGGTATGAGTGCAAGAATGAATTTAGCTATGCTTGCTTGGAAAAGGATTCTTTTGATCATGAGAGAGAGGTACAAGAAAGTCTTTCATGTAAAAACTGTCATTTTCACTTGAATATTTGAAATGGAGTGTTGGAATTTCTTTATATACTACTGTTGGTTGCCCTTTTCCATTGATGTCAAAAGGGGAGAGATTCATATGAAGAACAACTATAGTGATAGGATGAGAGAATGTTGTGTTTTGTAAATTTTGGCACATTTTTCCATCAATGACAAAGGGGCAGATTGTTGGAAGAATGAAGAAGAATGGATAACTATACAGTTTGTATTATCATTGATGTCACCATGTTATATGGGTTGTGATTTCAAGACTAATCTATTGCTTGATCTGGTATTTTGGTCTGGTATTTGAACTAGTATACAAGCTACACCCTTCGGTATTTTGGTCTGCAATCCTCCATAGTTGATAGTTGATGTCTGCAATTTTGGAAAATAGTTTATGGGTGTTGAAAGCATGTATGTTCAAAATATCTCATGCTCTGGTGCTCGTATGGTGTATCATCATTATTTTGTTGATTACTTTTTGCAATTAAGTCTATTTCTGGTCGACTTCATGAATAATTGTGATATGGTGAACCAACTTTTGTTATGTGGATATATGTGCGACCTATCTTAGGTCTATGCTGACACGATAAAGTATGCTACACATTTTGATTTATTGGTTGGAAATATTTTGTGAATACTTGAGGCCAACAGTTGGTATTTTTGATAAAAATGGATTGCATCTAATTAGGCAGACCTAATTGATGCTTACAGATGGATCGAGTATATATGTTGAATATTTTTTAAGATTGTATGGATGAAAAAAAGGTGTGAAAGCGAGGAATGGTATTGATGTGAATATGAAGAAGTGTGAAAATGATGAAGTGTGTTAAGTCGGTCTATTGAAAATCATTGGAATTATATCAGCACTTGTTAGGTGCACTCTCATCAATTCATTTTGGCTATGAAGCCAAATTTTGTTTTGTAATCCTTTTGTAGGTAGTGAGCCTCCTTGTGTAAGCAGTTAGCTTTTGTATTTGAACAGTGAGTCCTATTCAGGGCAGTGAGCCCTTGACAGTGAGCCTTATATATTCAGTTTTGAAACTAATTTATATTGTGAGTTAATCCTCACCATGTTTTTTTTCCCTTATTGGGTTTTCCATGTAAAATCTAGTGTTCATTGTGTTAATTTTTCTTTCTATTATCTACATTCCATGCTCATACTTAATAACAGAATAGTGTGGTTGTGAAATTGATAAATGTTGAAGTTTTGTGTTTGAATTTGGTGACAACTGATTCACCCCCCTCTTAGTTGTCCTACACCTTTTAACACATTGAATGAGCTTATTAAATTATTTGGAAAATATGAGAACCACTCTAAAGCAGTATCCTTCAAAGATCTAGGGAATACTTTAGCCAACAGTTTATCCTCAAAGATGAAATCACTACATAAGGTTGTGAAGGTGAAAACATGGCTAACAGGTGTTGAATAGTCTAGATAACTAAGGGGGGGTGAATCAATTATTATAAAAAAAATTATTGACTTTAATTAATCTAGAGAAAACTTAAATCAATCAGATAATTATCTAACAGATGTGAACATGAAAGCACATAAAAACACCATGCACAATGAACACCAGAATTTATGTGGAAACCAAAGAAGGGAAAAACCATGGAGAATGCTAATTCTCAATTATAAAACACTGGTTAAGGTGACACTGGTTAAGGTTAGTTTTACAAAGGATCACTGCCAAAATATTCACTGTAGGTAAGACTCACTGCCAGTGGCTCACTTCTCGGCTATTACAGCCAAAGATAAAAAGAGGCTCACTACCAATAGAAAAGGACTCACTACCAGAAGAATGATGAAAGGGAATCCACCACTGAAATAACTATCACTAACCATGACAACAGGTATAATCTCACTATTTGATGCCTCCATTTGTATACTTTTACATACTTCACAATGTCTAGATTTTTCAAATTCACATTCATCACACTTGCTTTCATTAAACAAAATTATCTTTTACTTATACCATTCCATGCCTTCATAATCTCTTAAGTCTACCAAACACAATGTCTTCATAATCTCCTATGTCGGCTAAACACAATTTGAATTAGGTCACCACATAACATTCCCATGGTGAAAAGAAATGAAATGTGGACCAATTAGAACCTCCTTGCTCAAATCAACACGCTACATGTTAACCATGATATCTGGGACCAAAGAATATGATAGACATGTTACAATGCAAACAATTTTCCAGAGAACATTAACTAATTTCCAAATTGGTTCGGACCCATAAGAGTGTATCTCATTATGTTGCAAAATGAATGGGACCAGGACAAGCATGACCAAAGATAGATCATCATAGCACAACATCTAGAGCATGCCAAATCAGATCACCAAAGCATCAGAATCAATCAATCAAGATATGTTGACATCAATGAAAACCATTAATGACAACAATCAACAGCAACACATTCCAACAATAGGATCTCCTTTACCACCATATTTCTCTAATTGAGGGACCTCTATTCCTTGTGGCATTTGAGCTCTTAACATGTTGAGGGAAAATAGTTTAGATTTGATGTATTGTAAAATTTGACCATTATTGTTCTGTTGTAATGTTGCCACTTGTTGAAGGGATATCATGGTTTGCAAAAGTGATTTAATGAGAGGGTCATTTTCGTTGTAAGGTTGAGGTGAATAATGTGGTGTAGTGTATGCATGTGGAGGGCTAGTGAATTGTAGGTTGTGTTGAACATCTAAAATACTGAGAGGGGGGGTAAATCAGTATTCCATAAAAACATAATAAAATCCATTTAAACATTATTGTTGCCTAAATTTTCACCCTCTGGCTCAATTAGGCAAAGTAGATTGTATTAATAGGTTTAAGAAGACCAAATGAAGTATTCAGCCTAGGGAAAAGGTCATGAATCTGATGCTAGGTCGCAGGGAACTCAGTGAAGAAGCCTGCCTTGTTCTGGTTCAGCATGAAAATCTTCTAAGGACAAAGTCGCCAAGACCCCAGGAGTGTCACAGTGATCATAGGTCTTTTGCATTTTTCATTCGGCAGGATGGCTCTATTGTTTTGGCGACCATGGAGGCTTCTATCGGCATATGTCTTAGCTGTCGGGGTTGTGTCTTATTGATCTCAACATGTCTCCCCAACTATGTATATGGCAGTTCAATTACAGAGCTAGGCGATATCGGCATCATGTCCCAACGAGGTTTTCTTATCTCGCTGACTGGAGAAACAGGGTTCATCGTATCGACATGAGCTATGGAGTCGATATATGGTCATAGCGAGTTCTCTTGGTCTTACCGACAGTGTGCAAAATGGTTTTCTTTCGACATGAGTTCACTTTTGTCTCATTGATCGATAGCGGAAGGATATGCTTATCGACGTAGGTTGGGGCGATCACCGTAAGGTCTCGACGAGTGACCTTTGGTCTCACCGATGGAAAATAATGATAGATCCTTGTCGGTGTAACAATTCCCTTGTCTCGGTGACTCAAAATGCATCGAGACCTTTCAGTGTAGCAAAGGCAGTCTATGTGAGGTCTCCTCGATAGATGGAAGCTACAACGACACACTTGGGAAAAGTAGACTCATCAGTGGGAGATACGTTATGTCTCAGTGACCTGAGAGTGGTTGAGGTATTTCTGAATAATAGGGAGCATTTTATATGATGTCATGCTGAGGTGGAAGGGTCTCCTCGATAGGAATGAAGGCTCTCAGCAAAGGTAAATGAAATCACTATGAGGTCTTCCCGACCAGCGGGAGTCTCAGCGAAGGAAAAGAAGAGCTCAGATAGAATGAGAGTGAGGTCGGCATGATGTTTTGTCGACCATGCAAGCTCTCTCCAAACTCAAAATGAACTTTCGGCAAAGCAGGGAGACTTCGATATAGAGTCTCGGTGAATGGGGTGTGTCTCGATGATAAAAGCAGAGGCCAATGTGATAGAAGATGCTCGGTATGACTGTGGGGCTTTCTACTAGATGTCTTACCGATCATGGGTGGTCTCGGTGATAGAAAGGGATCTCCATGGGACTCGTCAACCCACTGATCTCTTGGCGATAAACAGTGTCTTGTCGATGGCTCTAGTAGAATCAGTATGATTCTTTGGGCTCGCTAGGGGCTCTCAGCGATGGCTCCATCCTATGCCGATACTTGCGAGAAGATTTAACCACATCGGGGAGACACGATCAGTGTCTCACCGATATGTAGTTCAACAGGATATTTTTGACCATCCAAACAATCTATGTGGAGTTCACTCAGCCAATCAGAGAAATCTGAAGGTAAACTGTGGCAGTCTGAGGAGCATTAACAGGATGAAGGGCGATGTGTATCTGTTGCAGGCTCAAAGCATTCAAGGTGCAGCCAAAGTAGCTCAATCGAATATGATGGATCAAATAAATGCGGTGGTTGCAAAAATATCAGAGGACTTCTTTGGGAATGTTCCTTCACTGACACCAACAATAGGGACACGCAGGAGTTCTGCATTTATTTCGATCAAATATCTAAGGGTAGATCTTTTCTGAGCTTGGATATTTTTGTAAGCCCTAAGGGGTCGACACATAGTCTGTATATAAGGCATTTTTTTTTCCTTTTGTAAATAGTTGGATTTATGCATTCAAGGGAGTCAGTGATTTTTTCGTCAATCCTTTCTCAATTAAGTGTATGTATCTGTAACTCGACTAAAATTTTGGAATGCGAAACAGAGTTCATCTTGAAAGCAAGTATTGATGCCCGTACCACTCTCATTTTTTGTATGTTAGCTTATGTATGTATTTATTTAATAGTGTTTTACTAAATTTTCATTCATACCACTTAGTTGTGAAGATTGTTCCTTCCTTCTCAAGATATGTATGTGGATCAAACCTACCAAGAGTAATGCATAAAGTTGAATGGGGTGATGTTGTGTACGTGAAATAGCAGTAGTCTAGTTTTCTCTAGTGTGTTTCATCCTGTTTTCATTTTTATGATTTCTAATTAATTCGGTGTATCACCACAAAGCTAGTTTTAACTTTTAATGTATTTTCTTCTCCCTTTACTTCGCAAAGATCAATAGTTTAGGTGACACCAAAGGAATTCGGCCTTCTCCAGAGGTTTACTCCAATCTCAGGTGACACACAGCCTTGGAGTGATCCAATGTTTCACTAGAAAGCTTAGTTTTATAACTTCGCATCAGGGTGCATTTCTAGGTGAAAAAAATTATCATAATTTTAACTGAATCGACAAGAGAGAACATAGAAACAAGTCAATGCAACCATACACATGAACACCAATATTTTTACATGGAAATTCCAAAAATGGAAAAACCACGGCGAGGGTTAACTCACAATATATTATATTTGGATACAAAATATTATGGGTTTCACTACCATGACTCACTATCCTTAAAAAGGCTTACTACCTGAGTACAAAGATGGCTAACCACCAAGATACAATGATAGTGGCCCACTACCAAAAGATTGAACTAATAGGATACACCTTCAATGTGTAGGGTTCAGTTACACTAAAGCTCACAATATGAAGTACTGCCTCACATAGTAGTCACTCAACAAGACTGCACTGATCACAACTGATAAAGTATTTAGGCTTAGATCTTCACACACCTCTTAATCCTTTTCACACTCACACTTACTTCTCATTTCATATTCACTACTCATGCATGTCTTCTTCCACTACTCCTTGTTCTCCATCTCATTTCTCAAAACATCTTATATATATACAAGTATATCTTAATCATCAATTAGGTCTGCCTAATTAGATGAACACAAAAATAATAAAAACCTTCTCTATCAGCACCATATATGATTTAAGAATTTCATCCACGGAGTGCATTATACCAAGTCAGTTATCATCCATAAAACATAATTCATCTTCATAATATATTACATATGCTGAGTTAGCCAAGACTAGAACATAATTCTCCAAACCAACAAATAATCCTCAAAGCAAGCACCTTCTAGATCTTAGAACACATTAATTTCCCATCATACTACCAACATAGAGACTATCAACAAAACCGCGGCATAAAAATGTTCACCTTAGTAGAATGCAGATTCTCCCACACATTATGCCACGCACAAAACAACAGTAGAATACAGAGTTAAACTCTGTCAGAGATAACTTTATGCTCACAACAAAAGACATCTCAAGATCTAGGATATAGTTGTCTAAATGAGTCAAGAAAATATGGTTAAGATATTAGAGTCAAATCAGATCTTGTGATGAATTATGGACTCAAATACCAACACACGGATCCATTAGAAAAGGGTATTACTGATAGAGAATAACTTTTGGTAAACCAAGTAGACTTCCCATATAGTTATCACCATGTTGACATCAATGAAAACATAGGAAAAACCAACACAAACCATTTGTAGACACATAAAATTGACCTAGGCCTGCAGACTTTATTTTTCTCCATATTTCTTTTCAACATAATTAAAATATTTAATTATGTCCTATAGTCCAAATTCAACTATTAATTAAATAATTCTTAATTATTTAATTAATTCATATTTCTTATTCCTCCTAACTATTTAAATAAATAAATTATATTTATTTATTTAAATATGCCGCTAATTTCTTATGTCCCTCTATAATTAAATAAATTCCTAAATTTATTTAATTGTTATTTGTCCACCATTTCCTCCTGATTATTTAAATAAATAAACTTTATTTATTTATTTAAATATGCCATTAATTCCTTATGTCTTCTTATAATTAAATAAATTCCTATGATTTATTTAATTATTGTCCATTTTCTCCATAATTAAATAATTATTATTAATTATTTAATTATCTTATTGACTTTTCTTCTAATTTTAAATAAAGTAATTTATTTAAAATTCCCCCACTTTCCATTTTTCCCACCAAGTAAATAATTTAAAATAATTATTTACTGTCACATGACCCCACCACTTTTGAATTAAATTAATTTTTAATTCAGAAGGTCAACATCATCTCTTGAATCAAATAATTTTAATTTCTTATTTGATTTTCCAGTGCCTTCATTTTTTGTGCCCAATATTCCCTTGTCACATGCATTCTTGACCTTTGATTTTATTTTCCCAAAATCAAATCCCAACTCTCCATTTCAAATTTAAACGTAATTTTTTCCTAACACTAATTGTTGGTTGTCACATGCAATTTCAACCTTTGATCTTAGGGCATTTCTCAAATTTCAATCTTGGCCATTCATCCAAAATTGACTTTTTTAGAGAAAGGCAATGTCAACCTCATTTGGGAACTTTTATCATCTCCTAACTTCATCACTTCATCATCTCATACTCCATGCTTCAGAATTTAGGCTTCCACACTTCTTCATTTTTGTAGAAATCTGAGTACACTTGCATTTTAGATCAAATTCTTCAATATTTGCTTAGGTCTTGTCATAGTCATAGTTACTCATCAAAAATCTGAGGGAAAACACCATTTTGCAGCAAATGGAGAAGGGAAATGAAGGTGATTCATGGAGGGCATGAAGACAAGTGGTAAGATTGTTCTTTTTTTTATGCTATTTTCTTTCATTGCTCTTCATTGTTTAGCTAGGGTTTAGTTTGTTTATGATTTATAATGCTAACCTATATTTTTACCTTAGTTACAACATCCATACTTCATGCTCATGTTTCAAGGCTCCCAAAAATCTCCCCCTTTCGAATTAATGGCAACATGCATGATAAAAACATTTTCCAATAATTGAATACTCCCCCTATCAACATTGTTCTTCACAAAAATGTTTTTCCTCTGTCTCTCTATCTCTCCTCATCTCTCTATCTCTCCCCCTTTGACATCAATGACAAATGAAGGGGTCCGATATATATATATGTGAACCAAAAATAAAATGGCGTAGGGGTTAGACCACTTATTCTCCTTCATTCATTCAATTATGTCCTAGGAGTCCTAATTGGATTAACTATCAACCTCACAAGGTGAGTCAATTCTCAACAAGGAATACCCAGGAAGGGGTTCTTTAAGCTTTTAGGGGTTCACTACCAAAAAAATGCTTGGAAAAGACACATTAACATTCAACTCACAAAACCTAGTAATGCAAGCTAAATGAAGGATGCAAATGATGAAATAATGTAATAGCAAGTTAGGGTATGTGTACCTAGGTAGTCTGGAAATGTGAAAAGGATTCCAGAAATGTAAAGAAGCTATCAAAAGGTGTTATGGAGGAAAAAAACGACCTTACTATTGTCTTAGTCCCAGTATTTCTTTTCAGGGAAAAATAAAAATCCTTGGATGCTGGAACAGGATCTAAAAGAATCTTTGCAAAATTCCACCTAGAGGACTAAGACACGCTTGCTACCATCTTAGTCCCAATCTAAATTTCTGAAATTTATGAATGTGATCCTGAGGTTCAAGGCCTACACTTCCTTCTCCACCAAGTCTTCATATTTGAACCTACAAAATGAACTACAAAACAAAGGAAATTGGATTGATGGTTTATGGGGGGTTTCCTTGGTCAAACCCCTTGTTTGGTAATTAAACCTTGATGAAAAAGCATAGATCTAAAAATGGAAATGTTTGTGTTCCCTAATCTTAAGTGTTTCTAAGATTATGCAAGCTAGAAAATGGAGAAACCCCATTCAAATGTATTAGAATAGAATTCTTAAAATGAAAATGGAAATTACCTATAAAGGAGATATCTAATCACCTTAATAAGCTATAAGCATGAAATGTACCTTAGGAAAAAAATAGAATAATAATGGAAGATGGAATCAATCAAGAAACAAGTCCTTAGGCTTTGAAGAATGGATAGTTGCATCTCCAACCTAGAATCTCTCATGATCCTCCATAGGCATTCATTATTAATCTTTAGAAATGTTAGATCTTGACTTGAAAATGAACTTGAAAAAACTACAAAAACACTAGAAGGATGCTCCAAGACTTGAAACTCTCCTTCAAACTTGCTTCACTTGTCTCAAGTTTCTTCTACTTCAAGACTTTGCTTCAACTTGCTTCAACTTAGGTGAAAATGGGGTGTGAATCTTAATTTTATAGGAAATCCTATCTAATAACCTAATTATTAGATCCCAAAGGCCAACAAAATGCTAATTTAAATCAAATATTTTCATTTCTTGCTCTTAATTCCTGAAAATAAAGTACTCAGGACTAAGACTCCCTAGGCAGCATCTTGGTCCCACTAGGTGGGACTAGGACGCCACCAAGGGAGTCTTAGTTCCACAAGGCTTAATTTGCAACATTGTAAGGTGGGATACCAAGATTAATAGTTGTTTATGGATTTTGGTCAAGTTTGCGATTAAAATATTCCTTGGGGTGCATAAAAGGGGTCTTAGGGGCCCGTAACAAGTAACCTAAAGGGAATTTAATGCAAGGGGTGCCAAAATAGATCCAAATTAAGTGTGAAAATGTAAAGGTATGCATTTTTCTACACTAAATTTACCCCCCACTTTAGCGCCCATATAACACTAAGTGCATATGCAAGCTAAATTACTTCAACAAGTAACTTTATAAAAGGATACTCATATGGATTTGTTAGGTAGAATGAATCCCCCATTGTAGTTGTAACCTATAAAACCACAATGTTAGGAACCACATTTTGCATCACAGATTCATTAGTAGCTCAGAATTAATCCTCTTATCGAACTTTCCTAGCAAATTACATTTGAGGGTAAATGTATGCCCCCCTTCATTCCACTTGCTTTACGGAGCTGGAATCAAGGTAGCAATTGAACCACATCAAACTAGACAAGTCCATCAGAGGGAATTTCCAAGTATCATGCCACCTGATGATAGACATTTGATGAGAATGGGAGCAGAACTATGATTCCAATGCAAACAACGGCATTGAAAATGAAGTTCACTAGCTCCAAATATGTTAGTTTAAATAAGAAGCACTTCTTTTCTTTTTAATAAAAAGTCACCTAAAAATGCATGTATAAAAAGATAAAATATAAGTTAAATTACATTCATTTTATCTTTTACCTTTTGTAGAGTGATCTTGGAGTAGAGTGAGCCACCATGCTGAGTAGACGTCCATCCACCCGTCCATGGATCAAGCTTCTACAAGAGGCGGTCGCATAGGGCGAGCTACAGTCTATTATGAGTGGATTTCACCTTCTTTGTACTTTGATTTAATCAATTTTTTATGTTTTATGAAATTTTTAGATGAATTTATAAGCTAGGGACATTTTTTAGATTGTTGCAAAGTGTCCCAATTAAGTTATAAAGTGTCTAGAATCCTTAATTAAGGTATCCTAGAGCAACTTTAGCACACTTTTTGACCATTAAAGCACAAATTTAAGATTTTAAGATGTTTTAAATGACATTTTGCTTCTTTTCTTATGGCAGACTATACTCTAGTCACGCCAACACTTGGGCAGCCATACGTTCAACCATCTTTGAGAGCTTGTTGATCAGCTACCTGAGGAGGATGTGCAGATCCTCCAGTAGATGAGTCTCTACTGGGTCCATCTCTCACCATCCATGTGGTATCATGACACCATGTTGATGGCGTTGGTAGAGAGATGGGATGTGGACACCTACACCTTCCATCTACCTACAGGAGAGATGATTGTTGCACTAGAGGATGTGCACCACATATTGTGAGTGCATATCCAAGGAGAGAGGGTATTCCTAGTGTAGGGTAGGAGCTTTGAGGAGATGCGGTTTGACACTAAGTATTTCCTAGGAAAATTGATTCGTCGTAGGATCATAGGACCATGAATTGAGTTGTCATGGCTTCTTCATGCACATTCACCACTAGTTAGATGCATCTTGATTTTCACAATAGCACTAGTACTAGTCCTCAATGGTCACAAAGCACATCTGAAAGGGGGCTAGTGCACATGATTTGAGACATGGAGCACTACCATGTTGTCTTTACATGGGGTTGGAGCATAATGGTGCACCTATACTATGACTTGGGTTGATTTACTCATGGAGAGCTACACAACATGTTGCACAACACACTACTATAGACCTGGATCCTAGAGCACATTACCTACATTGGGACTACAAGATTCTCGATTCCATAGTGGTGGGATACCCATGGGCCTTCAGTTATCCCCTTGAACAAGCATGGTAGCATGGTGGTGTATTGTTCTAGAGGGTTAGATTTGATAAACTAAGCGAGGAGGACATTGTAAGGAGACTGTATCTGATGGAGCTATTCTAGCTGGACACAACAAGAAAGTTGAGGAAGATGTAGAGGGATAGGATTTTTCTAGGATGGCGTGATCATGTAGTCAGGCCCTTCTACTATGATCGCATCATGACACAGTTTGGGCAGGTACAGTGTTGAGCATGCAACTATGGGGTTCATACAGATGGTCAATATGGAATGCCCACAAACTAGGGGATCTTAAATGGATGACAATAGATGTCATCCTAAGCAATGCAAAGGAGGATATAGATGTTCCCCCAGTCTCTGAGGTAGACTACATCGGAACGACATAGGATTACGATGAGTGGTGAGAGGTGGTTCATCCAGGAGCTATCTTTCCTATCGACTATCATATGGGCTTCGTAGGACCTTTACCAAATCCAGGGGAGGAGGACAGAGAGTTAGAAAGGAGGGTAGATCTAGAAAATCCATTCACATAGGGTGATGAGGAGTCGGAGGAGGATAGTGACTATGAGGGGGAGGAGGATGACAAGGAGACAGAGGATGAGTAGAGCCAGCCAATGAGCAAGGATAGTGACAAAGGTGAGGCTAGTCCTCCTAGTCTTAAGTGGAGAGATACAACTCCCACACAGGTTATAAGGTCACAGTCTGCATGTTCCAATGTTCGAGAGCATGGAGAGAGTAGTAGGGCATTCGATATTCCTATGGATTATGTTAAAAACCCAAGTGATGATAGTTATTGTTATGCTTTATGTTTTTATGTATATCATTCTCATGCATATGTATATATTATGATGATGTATACTAATTATTCTTATGATTTCTATCTTGCAGTGCCCATGATAGATCCCGGGGACCTCTTCTGACATGCAATTGCAGAGATAGTGCCACCCCTTTGTGGAGATGACGCTACAACCAAAGAATACATGCCCCCACCTTTCATGGTGGAGCGGATGGATCTATTTGAGCCTTATGTGAGACTAAGGGGAGCATATGATGGTGTATCCAGGCACGTTGATCAAGATGAGGGTCAGGTATCAATACTAGCAGCAAAGTTAGAGGAGACTTGAGTAGCTCGGAAATTTGAGAGAGAGACTATCTTATAGTCATAGGTTGAGTGGCTACATAGAGAGAATGTCAGAATCCAAGATGATAGAGACTGTACAAAGTGAGAGCATCGGAGGCACTGATACACAAGGGTGAGTTATGTGGGGCACTACGAAGTATGCAGGAGATTTTTAGCATGAGTAGATCCCAATCACACACCACCATCTCTTGACGAGCATGGACACCACATCCCGAGGGATCCAGTAGTTATAGGACATAGTGATAGTGTACTATTGATGAGATGTATTAAAACTTTTGATATATATATGAGCATGTTTGGATTTTATATTATGTGTTAGATGACAATGTAATTTATTAAATAATCTTTTTTAGACTATTCAATAAATATCTCCATGATCTAACATGTCTTTTCTTAAATTTATGATGTAGTATGTTATGCTAAATTAAATGCACTTATGATTTAATTGTAGAACATTAAATGCAAATAAGGATTTAACATAACATAACATACACCATAAGGTCTGAATAGCATGCTACCCAAAGTAAGAATCCAAAACCACATTGGACCCACTACTCCACAATTCAAGACACAAAGAACTATGTGTCAGGAATGAAGCAAGTGTTAGAGACAATAGCATGCTATCCATTAACTCTAACAACATTTCTTTAAAAAATAACACTATTCAGAAAGCCTAGGCATAGTAATGACACAAATGCATGGAATTAATAGGTTCTCAAAGAGGTGTACCATCCATTTTAGATATCAGGTATGCTCTAGACCCATAGCTCTCTTGAACTATATAAGGTCCTAACCAATTAGAGCTAAACTTTCCTTTCTCTATCAGGTTGGAATTGACATTTCACTAATTTTCGTATAGCACCAAATCACCCTTGTTAAATGAGTGAGGAATGACATGGTCATTATAACTTCAATGCATTTTCTTATGATAAGCTTGAAGATGTTTGAGGGCGTTGATGCGCCTTTCATCGAGCATTTCAATTTGGTTTAATCGTTGTTCCCTATAAGTATTGTCATTAATTAGCCCTTGAAGAGCGATTCTTAACGAAGGAATCTCTAACTCTAGGGGCATAATTGTCTCTACACCAGAAACAAGGTTATAAGGTGTGTTTCCTATTGAAGGTTTGACACTAGTATGATAAGCCCATAATGCATATGTTAATTGTGTATGCCAGTCTTTATTATGTTTGTTCACTATTTTTATTAGGATTTTCTCAAGAGTTTTGTTAGTTGATTCGGGGTATATGCAGGATCATGATGGGCCAAAAAGTGGCAATATGATGGGTATTTGTAGGGTATGTGGTTGAAAACTTTATTTTTACCCGAAATTGATGAAATGAAAAGGGTTTTTAAAGGAGATTCTCAGCTTTCCACCAATATAAATTATGCTTTACTTTGAATTTAATAAATTATTATTATTCATTTTCTATTTGAATTACGACTAAAGTCCTAATTGATAGGATGATTGAAAAACATCTATAGCTTTCAAACGGTATCACATTTTTTGAATCCTAAACATGCATCACATTCTATGCTTCGCATACTATAGGATTAAAAAAAAGAAAAATTGAATTTCATGAAGTTTTGACCAAGTTAAGGTGGTAAGACATATGATTTTTTATATTTTTTAAAATTTGTAATAAAAATTCATAATTAATTATTTACTTGGAAAAATACAAAAAATATGCATCACATCCAAACATGAGTCCTCTACATATTTCTAAAATCTTATAAAAAAATTATTATCATTTTATTGTGGTTAGGGTGGTCAAACAAACACCTACTTCTTATTTTTTCCCTGAAATTTAAGTGTTACTGCATTGAAATTTCTAATTTTCACCAAATAGATTTTAAAAAATAAAAAATAAACCTAGTAGTTTAGAAACTACATTCAATTTGCTACAGATTCTATTCTTACATATATTTTTGAAATAATATAGATAACTTATTCAAATTTTTACGTCAAGTTGCCTAACTCTTATTTTTCTGAATTTTTTGCCACTTAAGGGCCTATTTTTTCCATGATGATCCTGCACATACCCTCCGGCTTGTTCATTAGATTGTGGGAAGTAAGGCATTGAGAATCGATGTTGTATATTAAATGTTTCCAAGAACTTCACATCATTATTCTTAAAAGGTGTTCCATTGTTCAAAACTAATGTGGAAGGAAGTCTGAAGCGAGCAATAATGTGTTCCAATATGAAACGACATATTATATCAATTGTTGTGGAATGCAAAGGAATAGATTCTACCCATTTTATGAAATAATCTATTGCCGTGATTATAAACATATGTCCTGTGGATGAGGGTGGAGATGTTTTTCCAATAATATCTAAACCCCATACTAAAAATGGCCAAATAGGAACTTGTGCTCAAAGCTTGGAGGTAGGAGCATGAATTAAGTTTTGATGCACTTGACACTTGTGACATTTCTTAATGTGTTCGAAGCAATATCATTCCATGTTCTTCCAATAATATTCTATGTGGATTAGATTTTGAACTAATGATCTTCCTCCAAAATTCTCCCCACAAGCACCCACATGAGCTTGTTCAAGTGCTATAGGGATTTCAAATTGTTTAAGACACCTAAGACAAAGTCCATCGAAGGACCACTTATATAAGATGTCTGCTAGGATGATATATCTAGATTCAAATTTTTGAAGATGAGTGCAAGTGTTTTTATTTGTTGGCTCAAGAAAGGTACCATCTTTAAAATAATTGAATATCGTATCATACCATTCACTCAAGTTTTTGATTTTGTTTGCTAACAATTCATCTATTTTATTGTTGATCGATGGTTTCATAATTGTATGCACAATAAAGGTGAATTATTTTGAAGGATCTTGAGGGGAAATAAGAGAAGTTGCACTTTCCATTGCATCTGCATGACAATTATCTTTTCAAGGGATGATATCAATGGTGAATGATTCAAACTTCTCTAACAATTTCATTGTGAGATCCTTGTATTTTGATAATTTGTCATGTTTTGTTTGATATGTTTCATTTTCTTTTTATGACTAATTGTGAATTGCAAAATATCTTAATGTCTCTATCGCCCATAACTAGAGCAGCACTCAATCCAGCGAGTAACGCCTCATACTCAGTAGTGTTGTTTGTACATAGAAATTTAACTAATATGATAAGGGAGTAGGCTCTTTTGCGAGTGGTTTTATTATAACCCCCGTGCCAGAGCCAGTTCTACACTTAGATCCATCAAAATACAATTCCCATGTATCTTCTTCAATTGTCCACATTTTATCATCAAGGAAAGAATAATTATCAGGTAACACTAAAGGAGAAGGAACATCAACTAACTGGTCAGTCAAGGCTTGACCCTTAATTACTTTTTGTGAAACAAATTTAAGGTCAAACTTAGTCAACAACATTACCCACTTAGCTAAGCATCCAAATAAATCTATTTTAGTGAAAAGGTGTTTTAAAGGGTCAAACTTCATCATTACTTGTATTTCGGCATTTAATAAGTAATGTCACAACTTACTACTAGCGAATACAAGAGCCAAACATTGTTTTTCTATTGTTGTGTATCATTTCTCATAATAAATTAAAGTTCAACTAATGTAATAAACATGATGCTCTTTACCCTTTTCATCTTGTTGGCCAACAATGCTGCAAGATCATGGGCTAATTTTGATGTATAAAGGATGAATGGTTTTTTTGCATAGCGGGTTGTAGAATAGGTGGAGTGATAAGTTAATCTTTCAAACTCTCAAAATCCTATTTACAATCCTCATCCCAATCAAAGTGTATCCTTTCTTGAGAAGATGTGTAAATGGTAACGTTCGATCTACTAAGGATGCTACAAATCATTGAATGGCTTGAATTCTTCCTTGTAAGGTACGCAATTGAGAGATATTTCTAGGAGGTAGCATGTTAACAACAACATCAATTTTATTTGTGTTCACTTCAATGCACCTTTGTGAGATACGATCTACACCAAAGACACACTTTTTTAGATTCAATCTCATATTGTATTTTTGAATTTGGTCAAATATCTTCTGAAGAAAATTTGCATTGTCTTTTCTTGTTAAAGATTTAGCTATAATATCATCAGCATAATCTTCCAAGATCTTATGTATGTAATTGTGGAATATCAGTTTCATAGCTTGTTGATATGTTGTGCCTAAGTTCTTCAATCCAAGAAGCATCATAACCCAACAAAATTTTCCCCAAATAGTTGTGAATTCTATTTTGTACTAATCTTGAGGGTTGATGAAAATTTGATTATATCTAGAAAATCCATCCATGAATGACAACAAAGCATGTCCCGCAGTCGATTCTACTATCATGTTAATATTAGGAAGGGGGAAGTCATCTTTTAAAGATGTTTTATTCAAATCAAGAAAAATCTATACACATCCTAACACAATTGTTAAGTTTTGTGATTGCAGCAATGTTTGAAATCCAAGGAGAATAATCTATAGGTATTATGAATTCAGCCTCAAGGAGTTTTTCAATTTCATCCTTAACTAGCAAGGATATTTTAGGGTTCATTTTGCAAATATTTTCTCTAACAGGCTTAGCATTTTCAACAAGGACTATGTTGTGTGTTACAATCTTAGGGTCAATTCCTAGCATATCTGAATAAGTCCATGCAAAAGGTTCAGGAAATTCATGAAGTAAAGTTGCAATACCCTCTTGTTCTCCATCATCGAGGCATTTTCCTATTTTAATGACTTTCTCTTTATCATTGTTGTCCATTGCTATATCCAAGGTTTCCCCTAAAGCAAGTGTGTTTGATCTCAAAAATTTAGGATTGTATTCTTCATTATTCATATCTATCTCATTGTTCTCTTTTTCTCCATCTTTTTGTTTGGTGCTTATCATAGCACATGTAACCTTTTTCTTGTTAGGAGGAGTAGATGGTTTATCATAAACTCCTAGCATTTTTTTCAAGGCTTCATCATCTTCAAAGTACTCCCATGATGGTGGTAAGTCAATACCAACCAATTCAGGATGTTTCATAGTGAGGTTGATTTTTGGTTTACATGTAATGATGTTGATGTTTAATGAAGGTCTTGTATTTTCTTGTGTTATCTTAGAAGGGCGGTATCCCAAACCATTTTTCAATTCTTGCGTGTTAGGTTCTACAAGAACACGAATTCCTTATTCTTTCTTTCCACATCCTTTTCTAATATAACCTAATTTTTTCAAAAGTTCATAACCTTTCCCATATTGCTTTTCCATTTCTTTCAAGTTTGTTGGTTATTGATAGTCTATCTCATCAAATTTTGTTGTGTAGCTTGTGTCTTCTATTGGTGTAATTAATTATTAATTACACTTAGCATAAGTTTACTTAGGCTTTATTTAATTCCTAAGTTATAGGTTTTCATATTTATCTTATTGAGCTATCTTGTTGCTCAAGATAAGATTAGGTTTAGGCATCTTTTCTTTTATAAATCAAATTATCTCTTGTAATATTTTGTACTTCGAATATATCAATTTGCACATTTCATGCAAATCTCTACTTTTTTGTTTTTCTCTTCTATGGAAGGTCTATTCTGGTTTGAAAATTTGATCTTGGTTTCTAACATGGTATCAAAGCCTCGATTTGCAGCCCCTTCTCAGCTTTGTTGGAGGAACATAGTGTAGAGCTCGTTCGAGGTCCCTCGAGGGTTTCAATCCTTGAGCATCATTATGCAGCGTCTTGGATCAGATCAGGGTTTTTTGTTGGATTCAGAGTGCTGGAAAAAGTCAAAAATGACTTTTATTTTATTCATTTTCATTACCATTTTCCAGATCTACGAGGGTGGTGCAGGAGCCCCTAGGAAGCATGAGGTAGCACTAGGAAAATTTGTGAGCCTAGGAAGAAATTTGGTGGTTTTAATGTTTTAAGGTCATGTTGACCACTTAGTTTGAGTTAGGAGTGTTAGAACATGTTAGGAGGAAGGTGGATCAGTAGCAATTGGTAGAAAGGATGAGTTTCACAACTTGTTTTCACTAGGATTCATTAGGAATTGGAAATAAAGCCCAAAATGTTGCATTTGTGCAATTTTGGCCTATTATGGTGGTTATGTCCGACCAAGGGGAGAAGTAACCACTTTTTGAACCTTTAAAAGGTTGACCTCGACTTGGAAGTGAGGTTGAAAAACATTGGAGTTTGTAATTAGCTTGAAAATAAGAAAACAGTGATATTTTGAGTGTGCATTTCTTGGTTTTTTTTTTTTTTTTGAATTAGTAGGTTAATGGATTGAACATGGCATCTGGTACAAATTAGAATGTAGTGAATTTTTTTTTCAAACATTGTTTGGTTTAGTAGATAGTAGATTATTCATTTTCAAGTTATCTTGTAAATACCTTGTTCTTTCTTCAATTGCAGTTTTGACTGGTAAACTGTGAAAAATGGGGTTTTAGTTTACATTTCCACTATACTTAGAGTATGGGCTTGTGGTAAATGTGTCTAGGCTCCATGTCTATAAATAGGTTAGGTTTAGGAGTCTGTAGGAGACAAAGTATCATGTAAAAAGTCTCTTCCTAGGCGAGCTTGGCAATGCCCAATTAGGAAAGACAGTGAGAACAAGACACTTGGTTTGCAAGGGTTGACCTTTCCCTGTCAAGTCACAGTGTGGAGAGGTAGACAGATACCTTACAAAGGCTTGGCATGAAGGAAGAGATTTCACCATTCCATTTGGTGATTGGAAAAAGCTGACAGTTCACTGTGTGGTCAGGAAATGGCCTAAAAAGCCCTAATTCTTACAAAATGAGGGTTACGCCTGTGTACGGATAGTGAAGACCTATAACCTCAAAAATATTTGAGAGGTAGGAAAATGAACTAGGATCCCCACAAGAAGATTGTGATGTTCTTTAGAAATATTGGAGATTAAGCCTATTTTCTCGGGTTAGGAGACCTAATTGGGGCTCAAAGGCTAGTAGCCTTTTTAACCCTAGGAGATGGTTTGGTGGAAGCGATGAAGAATTGGAGTCTAGTGCTTGAATAGGAACCCTAATAGGTTGCTATGAAACTTTTTACTACAACTTTACACCCTTTCAAGAACCTAACTAAATGTTGAGGGTAATTGGCCTTTAGGGAAGAGTAAGGGTCAAGGGTGAGATAGTGGCAAGGTACCAAGATTGGCTTGGTGGAATGAAAGAATGAAGATAGTGGGGTTGTCTAGTAGGACTAGGGGTACCTATACCTGAGATAGGACCTAAAGGTTAAGGTGGGAGAGTCACCTAGGAGTTCTTGAGAACAAGGACCCAAAGCATGGGACAGTGAGTGTTCCATCCAACCCTACCCTATTAGATTGGTATCAGAGCAAGTTAAAGATTTGGGATAGAATAATATATGTCAGAGGTTGAGTCTAGTGATTCTACCATCATGGTGACAAATGCACAATTGGCCAAGATGGTTGAAGGACAGGAGGAAGACAATAGCTTATTGAGGGAAAGGATAGAACAACTTGAGCAAGCACTGAATGATGTGTAGGTAGAAGGAAAGGTACCAAAGAAAGAAGTGGTTGCAGAGGAAGACAAGATCCCTGAACCTGACCCTATTTTGAAAGAAGAGCCTTTCTTGAAGGCATTGAAGGCTTTGAGTGGAAAAGAATTTGAAGGCATACCACTGTTTAGTGGGAAAATGGAAGTTGATCTAGTTATTGACTAGATAGAGGGAATGGAAAACCATTTTGAATGTGATGGAGTCACTGAAGCATAGAAGGTAAAGGTGGCCAAATCAAGACTAAGAGGTTATGCCTTGACATGGTGGAAATTCATTCAGAAAGAGAGGGAAAAGGAAGGCAAGCAGCCTATTTCAACTTGGAAAGGAATGGTTTCCAAAGTAAGAGAAGCATACATGCCAAATGATTATGAGATTCAGTTACACAAGAAAAGATAGAGCTTGAGGCAAAGAGACCAAGATGTGAACACTTACACTGAGGAGTTCCAAAAACTTTGTATGAGGTCTAATGTGACAGAGGATGAAAGTCTTAAGGTGGCTAGATACCTTAACGGCTTGAAGTGGAACATTCAAGAAGAGATGACTCTTCTAAGTCCCAAAACAGTACACCAATGTTACCAATTGGCTATAAATATTGAGGAAAGAAGCAAGAGGAAACAAGAACAGGCTTCTAAGGGTAGAGGCAAAGGCAGAGATCAAAGAGGACAATGAGGTGGCTACCAAGGTAGAGGCAATGACCAAAGAAACCAAGGAGAGTCTAAACTCATAGAGCATGGAGGAGAAACATCTTCTAGAGGGGGATATAATAGAGGTAGAGGACCTCAAGGAGGTTCAAATAGAGGAAGAGGAGCAGGCAGGAGAAATTCATACTTTGCAAACATGAAGTGCTACCATTGTGGTCAAGTTGGTCATCCTGCTTATAGGTTCCTAGAGAAAGCATCTTCATCAAGCAATGAGAAGAGAATGGCTTATGCACAAGAGGACACCATGAGTCCTAAGTCATCTGAGGTCAGTCACATTGAATCTGAGGTGGGAGAGAATCTGATGTTTAGTAGAGTTTTGATTAGACAACCAGTCAAGGAAGAACCAAAACAAAGGAGATCTCTATTTAGAGTAAGGTGCAAGATACTAGGTAAAGTATGCAAGGTCATAGTAGATTCAGGTTCAATAGAAAATATTATCTCAGAGGAGGCAGTAATGAAACTGAAATTGGAGAAGGTACCCCACACTAACCCCTACAAGGTCACATGGCTAAACAAAGGGTAAAGTGTTTTAGTGAATGAGCAAGTAACGGTGGAGTTTTCCATTGGAGGGTACAAGGAAAAGTTAGTTTGTGATGTGTTACCCATGGATGCCTGCCATCTACTATTGGGAAGACCACGGCAATATGATAGAGGTGCCATAAATGATGGGAAAGAGAACACCATCTCATTCAAGAAGGATGAGAAAACTTTCAAGTTGCAGTCGCTGACAGAAGAAGAAGAGGGACAGTCAAAGACACCAAGCATCATGTTGAGTAGTGGGAAGGAGTTCCTTAACAACCTACATCAAGGGGGTGAATGATATGTGGTTATGTTACAACCTAAGGAAGAAGACAAGGCTGAAAAGACAGTCATACTTGGAGCAGTCCTAAAGTTGTTGGATCAGTTCAAGGACATTGTAAGTGATGGTGCACCTGCAACTTTACCACCAAAGAGAGCCATAAGTCATCAAATTGAATTCATACCTGGAGCCTCATTTCCTAACAAAGTAGCTTATAAGCTCATAGCGAATTAGAATCTAGAGGTAGCTAGGCAAGTGCAAGAGTTGTTGGATCAAGGATTGATTCAAAAGAGCATCAACCCATGTGCAGTACCAATGGTATTAGCAACCAACAAAGGAGGCAAGTGGAGATTATGTACTGATTCTAGAGCAATAAATAGAATCACAATCAGGTATAGGTTTCATATTCCTAGAATTGAAGACTTGATGGATTGTCTTGGAGGAACTCAGTACTTCACTAAGTTGGATCTCAAGAGTGGATACCATCAAATCAGAATCAAGGATGGAGATGAGTGGAAGACAACTTTTAAGACAAATGATGGGTTGTATGAGTGGAGAGTTATGACATTTGGTCTCTCTAATTCCCCTAGCACATTCATGAGGCTCATGAATGAAGTGCTTAAAGACTTTACAGGGATATTTGTGGTGGTATACCTTGATGACATCCTTATATTCAGCAAGACAGCAGAAGAGAATTTAAATCATGTAGAGATGGTCCTTAGAAGATTGCAAGAAGAGAAGTTAGCCATCAATCTAGAGAAATGTGAGTTCTTTAAACAGGAGCTTGTGTATTTGGGGTTTGTAGTATCCCAAGGATCATTGAAGATGGATCCAAGCAAGGTGGAAGCCATCCTAAACTGGCGTACACCAACCATAGGGACAGAGGTAAGAAGTTTTCATGGATTAGCCCAATTTTATAGAAAATTCATAAGGAACTTTAGTGGTATATGTGCACCAGTCCTAGATACAATCAAGGGTTGTTTAAAAACTAAGTTTGTGTGGACTCAAGAAGCTGAGAAAGGGTTTGAGAAACTGAAACAAGAGGTGGCAACTCAACCTATTCTCTTATTACCTAGTTTTGAAAAATTGTTCACTATTGAATGTGATGCAAGTGAGTGGCAATAGGAGGAGTGCTAAGTCAAGAGGGAAGACCTATAGCATTCTTTAGTGAGAAGCTCAATGAAGCAAAGAAGAAGTATTCAACCTATGACTTAGAACTTTATGCTTTGGTTTAGTCACTTAGGAAGTGGAGGCATTACCTTCTACCCAAGGAGTTTGTAGTTTTTACTAACAATCAGGCACTTAGCTATATCAACACTCAAGAGAAGCTGAGTAATAGGCATTTGAAATGGATGTAATACATCCAAGCTTTTACTTTTACCATCAAGCATAAGAAGGGACAGCTAAACAAAGTAGCAGATGCATTGAGCAGGAGGTTGTTGACAGTGCAAGAGATACAAGTGAAGAGCATAGGGATTGATAGTTTTAAAGATCTCTATGGGGAGGATGAAGACTTTTCAGAGGTCTATAAGGTATGTTGTAACTTTGAGAATCATTTTCATAGCCAATACTCAGAGTATACATTGCAAAGTGGGTTATTGTTTAAAGGAAATCAGTTATGTGTTCCAAGAGGTTCAATGAGGGAAAATCTCATTCAGGAAAAGCATAATGGAAGTCTTAGTGGACATTCTGGCATCAACAAGATTCTAGAACTAGTGCAAAGATTCTATTACTGGCCTAAGTTGGCAAGAGATGTTAGAAAGTATGTGGAACAATGTGTTGTGTGCATGAAAGCTAAGGGAGGAGCTAGTAATGCTGGTCTATATCAACCCCTACCCATTCCTAATAGACCATGGGAGTGTGTAAGCATGGATTTTGTGGTAGGCCTTCCTAAGACCAAGACTGGTTTTGACAGTGTCTATGTAGTAGTGGATAGATTTAGCAAAATGAGTCATTTTATTCCCTAAAAAACTACTCATGATGCAAGCTACATAGCTCATCTCTTCTTGAAGGAAGTTGTAAGGATCCATGGACTACCTTTAAGTATTGTTTCAGACAGGGATGTGAAGTTCATGAGTCATTTTTGGAAGACTCTATGGAGTAGATTGGGTACCAACCTGTCATTTGGATTAGGTTACCATCCTCAAACCAATGGTAAAACAGAGGTGGTTAACAGGGTGCTAGGTAACCTGCTAAGGTGCCTAACTAAGGAGTATGGATAGACATGGGATATGGTTATCTCCCAAGCTGAGTATGCTTACAATGATAGTGTGAGCTAGACCACAGGAAAGAGTCCTTTTGAAGTTGTGTATGGGATGCACCCAAGAGGAATATGTGAGCTCAGAGATCTTGGAGCTATGGAACAAAGAAGTGGACATGCAAAGGACTTCAATCAAACCATGAAAGAGATTCAGGAGCAGGTGAAGAAGACAGTCACCGAGGCTACACAAAAGTTGAAGGAGAAGGTAGATTTGATAAGCAAGGGTGTGCAATTTGCAGTATGAGACTATGTCATGGTCCACCTTAACAAGTCAAGGTTGTAGAAGGGAATGTCAACCAAGTTGCAAATGAAAAGAGTAGGACCATGCAAGATATTAGCCAAGTATGGTAAGAATGTATACAAGGGGGAGTTACCTACCAATCTAGGGATCTCTCCAGTGTTCAATGTAGTTGATTTGATCAAGTATAAGGGAACAGTCAATGATGTGGATCAGAATAGTAAGGAGATCTTCAAGGACATCAGCAATGTATCCTTACCTAATCAAGACAAGCCTCAGGCAGAGAAGATCTTGGAGTCAAGAGTGAAGAAGGCTACAAGACATAAGGTGTACATGGAGCACCTTATCAAGTGGAAGAAAAAACATGAATCAGAATCCACATGGGTACAAGAAGATCAGTTCAAGAAGTTTGGTATTGACCTGTCATTGGTCTCTCCTTCCATTCCTTAGTGTTTGGGCAGAGAGGGGGAGAATGGTGCAGGAGCACCCAGGAAGCATGAGGTAGCACTAGGAAAATTTGTGAGCCTAGGAAGAAATTTTGTGGTTTTAATGTTTTAAGGTCATGTTGACCACTTAGTTTGAGTTAGGAGTGTTAGAACATGTTAGGAGGAAGATGGATCAGTAGCTCATGGTAGAAAGGATGAGTTTCACAACTTGTTTTCACTAGGATTCACTAGGAGTTGGAAATAAAGCCCAAAATGTTGCATTTGTGCAATTTTGGCCTATTGTGGTGGTTATGTCCAACCAAGGGGAGAAGTAACAACTTTGTGAACCTTTAAAAGGTTGACCTTGACCTAGAAGTGAGGTTGGAAAACATTGGAGTTTGTAATTAGCTTGAAAATAAGAAAACAATGATATTTTGAGTGTGCATTTCCTAGTTTTGTTATGTTTTGAATTAGTAGGTTAATGCATTGAACATGGCATCTAGTACAGATTAGAATGTAGTGAAAAAAAAATTCAAACATTGTTTGGTTCAGTAGACAATAGATTATTCATTTTCAAGTTATCTTGTAAATACCTTGTTCTTTCTTCAATTGCAGTTTTGACTGGTAAACTGTGAAAAATGGGGTTTTAGTTTACATTTTCACTGAAATTAGAGTACGGGCTTGTGGGAAATGTGGCTAGGCTTCATGTATATAAATAGGTTAGGTTTAGGAGTATGTAGGAAACAAAGTATCATGGGAAAATTCTCTTCCTAGGCGAGCTTGGCAATGCCCGGTTAGGAAAGACAGTGAGAACAAGACACTTGGTTTGCAAGGGTTGACCTTTCCCTATCAAGTCATGGTGTGGAGAGGCAGACAGATGCCTTACAAAGGCTTGGCATGAAGGAAGAGGTTTCACCAGTCCATTTGGTGATTGGAAAAAGCTGACAGTTCACTGTGTGGTCAGGAAATGGCCTAAAAAGCCCTAATTCTTACAAAATGAGGGTTACACCTATGTACGGATAGTGAAGACCGATAACCTCAAAAATATTTGAGAGGCAGGAAAATGAACCAGGATCCCCATAGGAAGATTTTGATGTTCTTTAGAAAGATTGGAGATTAAGCTATTTTCTCAGGTTAGGAGACCTAATTGGGGCTCAAAGGCTAGTAGCCTTTTTAACCCTAGGAGAGGGTTTGGTGGAAGCGATGGAGAATTGGAGTCTAGTGCTTGAACAAGAACCCTAATAGGTTGCTATGAAACTTTTTACTACAACTTTACACCCCTACAAGAACCTAACTGAATGTTGAGGGTAATTGGCCTTTAGGGAAGAGTAAGGGTCAAGGGTGAGATAGTGGCAAGGTACCAAGATTGGCTTGGTAGAATGAAAGAATTAAGATAGTGGGGTTGGCTAGTAGGACCAGGGGTACCTATACCTAAGATAGGACCTAAAGGTTAAGGTGGGAGAGTCACCTAGGAGTTCTTGAGAACAAGGACCCAGAGCATGGGACAGTGAGTGTTCCATCCAACCCTACCCTATCAGAGGGTTTCCAGCTTGGTGATTTTTCTGATAGATCTAGGGGTCGCCTAATTTTTGGAGCACTTTGGGCCCAAACGGACCTTGTCATTGGATTCACAGTGCCCAAAAACCCCTATTTCCATATAAAAAATTTCCAGTTTGGGCAAAGTCGTCTAGAGAAGCAAAAAAAATTTGCCCGGGGGCCGTACAGCCCCCAAGCACATTTTTTGAGGTTCAAAAATCAAGGAAAAATCAAAAAAAAATATTAAAAACATCAAAAATTTCTTAGAAATTTGGCGCCGCTTGTATAAATGGCCAGCGCCGCTCCTGCGCCACCAAGTGGCCGCTGGCCGCTCAACTGCCACCGACGGTCTTCCGCCCGCCACCTATCCACCGCCGCTCCGTCGGCTCCCTCCAGTGTCCACGACCAAGCAGGCGATCACATCAGGGTCCATGTCTCGGCGTCAGCCCCTTTCGGGACTCCAAGCATCCGGCCTAGTCACATATGTGACCAGGGGCTACGACCACAAGCCCCCAGTGGACTTTCAAGCCCCTACGGTGGTCACATTGGTGACCAGGGGCCACGCCCTGAAAATTGCCGCTAGCCCCCTGGTCCGCCCAGGTGACCAAGGGCTTATATTTTTAGCCCCTGAGGGCTATACATGGCCGAATCGGACATTTTTTGAGCACTTTCACGGAAACAAGCATAACTTTCACATACAAGGTCATTTTTTTGCAAACGAGATATCGCCGGAAAGCTGTTTCCGAGCTCTATGCAATGGTGCAGGTGTGATTTTCTGGTGTTGCTTTTTTTATGTCTTTTTCAGCCTCATAATTTAGATGTTTCTGTTTTCACTATGGGACGCATATCTTTTGGCTCACTTATCTGATTTTTATGATTTTTGTAGCATTGAAAAGTTGGTTTTGGCCTCTATACAGATATGAGGTCATTTATAGAAAATGTGTAACTTATTTTATGCATGCATTCATTTTTTGTTTCATGCTTTAGGTTTGCATTTTCACTTATGTTTATGTATTTTTGCATTATCTCCTTATGCAAGCATTGGGTATTGTAATAATGAACTGATATAAAGTTCCATTAAGGGGGGTTCTTGCTTTCATCTTTCATGTTGGTGACAACTCGCATGAGTTTGTCTAGTTTCCTGTTGTCTCCTTTTAGCTTCTTTCTTGCTTAGCTGGATACATCTTTGGTTTGATTTGGTTCACACTTCATATTGGGATTTTATGGTTCTTGATCCTCATTGGTTCAGATCTTTCCCATTTGAAGGCCATGTTTTCATGGTGAATGTTCCAGAATCTTGATGGTACTCGTCCTATGGGAAATTTTAGTTTCAGTTTAGCATTGGCTTCGAGAGACACAACTTCCATATTTGTCATCATTATGGGTCCATTCATCCTTTCATCTACTATTGCTTACTAATCCCAGGGTTGATCTAGTATGTGAGTTTCCAGTTTTCATTGGCATCGGGTCTGCTATTGCATTTGTGATTCCTAATGGTATCTTGCAAATAGAACTATCGTTCCTTGCTTTCCAGATTTGGGGTTCCAGTGTTGCTTCATCAGAGTTCTTCCAGTGCTTCTTCACAGCAGTTCATCTCACTGAAGGGGGGGTTTTTCCCATTGGGTTTTCTCTCTCTTTACATTTGTACATGAGTACCTGATTAGGCCTTGTTGCTGGGACTCATATTTGCATAATAATTTGCTTCTCCCTAAGTTGCACTTATGGGGGGGTGTTGGTGTAATTAATTATTAATTACACTTAGCATAAGTTTACTTAGGCTTTATTTAATTCCTAAGTTATAGGTTTTCATCTTTATCCTATTGAGCTATCTTGTTGCTCAAGATAAGATTAGGTTTAGGCATCTTTGCTTTTATAAAGAAAATTATCTCTTGTAATATTTTGTACTTTGAATATATCAATTTGCACATTTCATGCAAATCTCTGCTTTTTTGTTTTTCTCTTCTGTGGAAGGTCTATTCTGGTTTGCAAATCTGATCTTGGTTTCTAACATCTTCTTCAAGAGCAGATGAAGTAGATGTTTGTTAGGTTTCTCTCGAATTCTATGTTGACGTAACCATTGGTTGCTTTTTTTTCCATCCTCTTTTCTTGTGATTATATATTCTCCCATAAATGAAGGTGTGAACTCCAAGGAACCCCAATCATCATCTACTAATTAATGTTTCCAGAGAATTAGTAGTTCCTTTTTCAATTTGCAAGCAACTTTCAGGCTCGAGGTTCATTTCAATTTGGTATATCTTGTTCTTATAGACATACTTCATGATACGATGAAGAGTCGAAGGCACCGCATGCATCTCATGAATCCATGGTCTTCCTACAAGAAGATTGTATGTTCATGAGGCATAAGGGTATGTGCAGGATCATGATGGGCCAAAAAGTGGCAATATGATGGGTATGTGGCTGACGACTTTTTTTCTACCCAAAATTGATGAAATGAAAAGGGTTTTTAAAGGAGATTCTCATATTTCCACCAATATGAATTATGCTTTACTTTGAATTTAATAAGTAATTATTATTCATTTTCTATTCAAATTACAACTAAAGTCCTGATTGATAGACTGATTGAAAACATATATAACTTTCAAACGATATCACATTTTTTGAATCCAAAACATTGGCCACATTCTATGCTTCGTATACTATAGGATTTAAAAACGAAAAATTGAATTTCACGAAGTTTTGACCAAGTTAAGGTGGTTAGACATATGAGTTTTTTATATTTTTAAAATTTGTAATAATAAAATCATAATTAATTATTTACTTGGAAAAAAATTCAAAAAATATATTCATCACATTGGGACATGAGTCCTCTACTTATATCTAAAATATTATAAAAAATAATTTTTTTTTATTGTGGTTAGGGTGGTCGGACATACACCTACTTCTTAATTTTTCCACTGAAATTTAAGTACTCGCATTGAAATTTCAAATTTTCACCAAATAGATTTCCTTTTTTTTTTAAAACCTAGTAGTTTAGAAACTACATTCAATTTTCTACAAATTCTATTCTCACATATTTTTGAAATAATATAGATAACCTATTCAAATTTTTACGTCAAGTTGCCTAACTCTGATTTTTTTGATTTTTTTGCCACTTAAGGGCCTATTTTTTCCATGATGATCCTGCACATACCCATAACATGAATAGAGTTTGTAGGGTATCCTTTCCAACTAAAATATGCAAAGTAATTACACCGAGCAATTGCTTTCCTATATTTTCAAATCCTTGAATTGATAAGGAATCGGGTTTTATTTTTGATTTATCTACTCCCAACTTATCCAAAATATTTGCATTGCACACATTTAGAGCTGAGCCATTATCAACAAGGGTCCTTTTTATTCCCATGGTGTTGCATCTGGATATTATCATGAATGCATTATATTTCTTTCTCACTTCCAAGGGAGGGAGCTCATGTTGGTGAAAGGTAATGTCTAAATTAACTATATTCATTCCTTGTATTAGAGCTGCCACATTGTTCACATTTGTATTAGGAGAAACCACAACTTGCAGCAAAGTTGTTTGAAGTATGGTGTGGTAACTAGGTGAAGCTTGAATAATATCATACTCCTTGCCACTATGTGATGGTAAATGAGGAGCAATAGGAAACAGAGGATTAGGCAATGGTAACGAAACTAGATTAGGTTGAGGTTGCCTATTATTCCTTGTGTTATATGTATGAGAAACTGTATTATAACTCGATTTTTGTGACAAATTTTCTTTAGGTGCTTCAAGGATAAGGATAGGTTTGTTTGAAGGTTGAGGTTTATTTGAAGGTTGATAAAGGATAAGTTGAGGTTGAATGGCATTTACTTATCTTTGTTTAGGTTTGTTTTAACAAGCCTTAAGTAGTGGATGACCCTTGTGAGAGGAAGTCCTCAAGGGATTCATCTAACATATCAAATTCATCACTACTAAAAGGCTTGGGTTTGTTAATAAGTTGAGGTTGGATGACATTTACTTCTCTTTGTTTAGGTTTGTTTGAACAAGCCTTAGTGGATGAACCTTGCAAGGTGAATTTCCTAAGGGCTTCATCTAACGTATCAAAGTCATCACTACTAAAGGCTTGAGGGTTAAGCTAACTTTGAAAAAGGGTTTTAACATGCTTAAGTAACCATACATCTATGCTTGTTTAAGTTTAATGTTTTGGTTTTTGTGTTTTGGTTTTCAAAATGAAAGTGCAATAATATATCTTTATCAAGCAATTGTAAACATAAACTATGAAAATGCATGAAACAATAAATTGGCAAACTTAAACAACAAAATAACTAAACCAAACAAAAGTACATAAATTCACTGTTTAACCCTATAAATTGTAACCTCAAACTACACAAGGACTAAGATGCCAAGAAGAGCATCTTAGTCCTCCTGATGAAATTTGGAGGTTCCAGAAACTAGAACAGATAACACAACTCGGACAAGATTCTGGACCAAAAACCCTGAGAGGGACTAAGACGCCAGTAAGAGCATTTTAGTTCCAATAAAGGTTTTTTCAGAAAAATAGAAAGATCTAATTTGATAACAGTGTTCCCAGGTTGCCTACTTAGGGTCCTGATGGTGAGAAATAGATAACTATGTAAAAAAGCAACTAATGACAAGTAATTGAATGAAAAGTTGAATGCAATTCTTTTCAATTTTGAATGGAATAAGAATGCTTCTAAATGCAATTAGGATGATGAACAATGCACTTTTTAGTTTTTCAATGAAATGAAATGATGCAAGAAAGTAAAAATGCAACCTACATGCACTTTCACTAATGCAAACTTATGAGAAACCCTAGATGTAATTTCACTAATGCAAGATGCAATACAAGAATGAATGCAACCTAGATCTAGAACTTTAATGAACTCCAAATCAGAAAGTGAATGTTCAAAAAATGTTGGGTTCACCAAAATCAACCAGAAAGAAAATGGTGTGGGGGTTAGACCACTTATTCTCCTTCGGTCATTTAATTATGTCCCAGGAGTCCTAATGGGATTGACTATCAACCTCACAAGGTGAGTCAATTTTCAAAAAGGAAGACCTAGGAAGGGGTTCTTTAAGCTTTTAGGGGTTCACCACCAAGAAAATGCTTGGAAAAGACACTTTAGCATTCCACTCACAAAACCTAGTAATGCAAGCTAAATGAAGGATACAAATGATGAAATAATATAGTAGAAAGTTAGGGTATGTGTACCTAGGCAATTTGGGAATGTGACAAGGATTCTAGAAATGTAAAGAAGTTGTCAAAAGGTGTTATGGAGGAAAAAGATGTGCTTACTATTGTATTAGTCCCGCTGCTATTTTTTTGGGGAAAATGTATAATATTCAGATGCCAGAATAGGATCTGAAAGAATCTCTGCAAAATTTCACCTAGAGAACTAAGACACCCTTGCTACCATCTTAGTACCAATATGAATTTTTGAAATTTCTGAATGTGAGCCTGAGGTTCAAGGTTTACACTTCCTTCTCCACCAAGTCTTCAGATCTAAACCTACAAAATGACCTACAAAATAGAGGAAATTGGAATGATTGTTTATGGGGGTTTTCCTTGGTCAAACCCATTGTTTGGGAATTAAACCTTGATAAAAATCTTAAGTGTGTCTAAGATTATGCAAACTAGAACATGGAGAAACCCTTTTCAAATGTATTAGAATAGAATTCCTAAAATTCAAATGGAAATAACCTATAAAGGAGATATGTAATAACCTTAATAGGCTATAAGCATGAAATGTACCTTCCTTAGGTAGAAAATAGAACAAAAATAGAAGATGGAATCAATCAAGAAACAAGTCCTTAGGCTTGGAAGAATGACTAGTTGCATCTCCAATCTAGAATCTCTCATGATCCTCCATAGGCATCCATTATTAATCTTTGGCAATGCTAGATCTTGACTTGAAAATGAACTTGAAAAACCTGTAAAAACACTAGAAGGCTACGCCAAGACTTGAAACTCTCCTTCAAACTTTCTTCACTTGTCTCAAATTTCTTCTACTTCAAGACTTTGCTTCAAATTGATTCAACTTAGGTGAAAATGGGTGTGAATCTCACTTTTAAAGGCACTCCTATCTAATAACCCAATTACTAGATCCCAAAGGCTAACAAAATGCTAATTTAAATCAAATATTTTCATTTCTTGCTCTTAATTCCTAAAAATAAAGCACTTGGGACTAAGACGCCCTAGGTGGCATCTTGGTCCCACTAGGTGGGACTAAGACGCCACCAAGGTCATCTTGATCCCACAAGGCTTAATTTGTAACTTTGAAAGGTTGGCTACCAAGATTAATGATTGTTTATGGATTTTACTTAGGTTTACGATTGAAATATTCCTCAAGATGCATAAAAGGGGTCTTAGGGGCCATAACAAGTAACCTAAAGGGAATTTAATGCAATGTGTGCCAAAATAGGTCCAAATTAAGTGTGAAAATGAAAAGGTATGCATTTTTCTACACTACAATATGTATATATGCATCAAATAGTAACCAAAAATATATGAACATAGAATTGAATTAACCTAAAGAAGAACTTTTGAGACTCTTCAGTAGCCTTCCATGATACTTTATCTTCTTCCCATGAACCTTTTGCACTTACAAGAGTCTTGTAAAATAGCTCAAGCTTAGTTAATGACTCTATACCATCTACTAAAGTATTGGGACTAATATTGATCTCCAATAATTCACCAATACAACCAAGAGCACTAGAAACAAAATTAGGTCCTAAGTTTAATCATGTCTCTGAGTGCCACAATTTTCTTGATAACATCTATCCTTTGATCCTATAGAGAAAAGAATTTGTCCTGAAGTTGCACAATATAGGACCACCTCTGATTATCTTTATCTTCTATTAACCTATATGTATCTTCCTGAGTGCTCATCTGAGATTCACTCATCCTTATCTCATTTCTTATATCTAGTGTACTTCCAGACTAATCTACGCAAAAATAAAGTAGTTCATGTGCCTCTTCTTCACAACCTTGTACACTCTCCAATTCCTTCATTACTCAATTATGTGCATTCACACATTTTACCTTGATATCTTTCAAATTTCGTTCATCAAACCTAATTCTAGCAGACACCTCAAGTATGAAGATGTAGACCTTCAAAGAATCAATCATGCCATGGAGATTCTCCACAACAGAAATAGATGAATCAAAATGATCACTAGGAATAACCTTCTGCAATTCTTCCAAAGCTCTCTAAATATTTATTTTTTCATGCTCATGTTCAAGCTCACTTCCTTCTACAACTTCTTGCTTAACAACACTCTTCCTTTTCTTCCCTGTTCCAGTCACACTACTAGAGGTACCTTCTACATTGAGATTCTTAGTGCTTTCCAAAAGAATTTTAGCATAATCATCAACTTCATCCTCTAACACTTTATAGTCCAATTCATATATATCCAAACTAACCTTGATTCAACTACTTCCATGTGACAAAAATCTATAGACACAAGAAAATTTATGCTTCCAGAGTACCTTTCAACAACACTTATTAGAATCCTAAACCTTCTATTCATCCTCATCTGAAATATTCCAAAGAATGCAGCAAGGGAAGTCTCCTGTGCATCCAAACTACCAAGATTTATCATGAAGTTTCTGATTTGATAGGAAATAGGCTCTGAATTTGACCATTGTATCCTTCCTATTACCAGTAACTCTCTCAAAAAGTAAAAGAGAAAAAATACAACCAAATTTCCATACCAGAATGTATTCTTCTTACTCTTCTTGATTTCCTTTAAATTCTTTAAAATATGTATATGTGGTAATTCACACAAGTCATATTCCATACCTCTTTTAACCATATCAACAATAGTATGCACAGAAGTAGTAGAAACTATAATGTCGTTGTTAGGGATACAAACTGTGTGACCAATGACCATAGCAGTATACCTATTTAACAAATCAACAACCGATCTCAAATCAGTCTCCTTCCCTTCAAAATTCACACCGAAAACCTTAATTATTTCTTTCTCATCTGTATCCTTCAATTTGGGAATTGGTCCAAAGGAACACAAACTAGTTAGATCTCTAATAGATTCTCTGGTAATCCAATGTGCCTCATCAATCCACAAAGATTCATCATGAATTTTTCTCAACACTATTTGAATATATTTCTTCTTGATAAAATTAAAACAAGGGAAATTTCCTCCAAAAATCCAACTTTTTCTTAACTAATAATCTATAGGCATCATTGCTCTCTTTCAATTTACTTTCCTAAAAAATGCTCAACTGAATTGATGACATCTCTTCTATCTTACTATAATCAAATGCATAGATATCTTTTGTGGGAAACACTCTTGAAGGGATGCAAGAGAATGCACCAACAAACTCTTCCAACACATTCCTCAAATATCTCTTCAACCTAACTTGCTCTTTATCCGCACTATTCACAACCTTTGAATTATCCATAGCAATAAAAATGAAAGATTGTGCAAACAAGAATACCTTTGAAAATTCCAACAAGAAATGTATAGATATCCTGCTTTTGGGGCTCACTTTGAATCCGATTGATTTCTTCTTTGAAATATGCTAACCAATTTTTTTGATGAATTAACACACATAACCAGCACTTAATCAACTCGGTTAGCGTTAGCTCCAAATAGAAAACTAAACTTGAAATGAACTCACACCAAGAATGCACACTCAATCCCAATGAGAGATAGGTGTTGTCATATGGCGGAGGAGCTAAATGAAAATACTTGAAAGAAAACTACTCAACGTCAAGAATGTGCACTCAAGATCCCACTGAGGGTGAGGTGCTAACATATGACGGAGTGTTGAATTGAAAACTAGAAACCGATAGGCAGATAACCAGCCATGAAAAACATTTCCACACTACCACCAAACAGTGGGGGGAAAAGATTACAATTAAAACAATTCATCCGCTGTGGCGGGCATCCACAGAGCTGTGGGGATTCTCCACTATGAAAGTGGGTACAAGAGTGTTACAAATCAGATTATCCACACTGGCGGTAAACCATCCAAGGGTAATTTAATGACAAAACAATAAGTAAATGCAGAACTGGAAATGGTTGGATTAGTAATGCTTAATCTCAACCTTTACAAATTAAACTCTGCAGATTACAAATTACAATGATAGCAAGTGAACCTTAGAAAAAGAAGTATGAATTCTTACAATCATATAACACTCCAAAACTGAAGTATAAGACCAAAAACTGAGAATTATAACAGTCTGATATAAAAATCAGAATTCTGGAAATTCAAACTAGCTACAGAGAAAATCAATGAAATGTTCATAACTCACTTAATTCATCTCTGAATTGAATGCCGTCTTTTGCTGTGTCTTCTTAGAAGGTAGGTGAACATTTTTTGATCATCAAACAGCAACCAAACAGCAGCTTTATTTTTGGCACAAATCCCAATGCTTCCTTGAATGGTATGACCTTGAGCAAGGGCAATTTTGACAAGTAAAAATCATAAACTCAAAACTAAAATCTGAAACTCTCCAAAGATGGTCGCCTTGGGTGTAGGAATGGATTGGAAAAGTACCCACAAGCAAATTAAATTCACTCCAAAAGCTATATGCAAAAACCACTTTCAGCTGTGACTATATCAGCAACTTCAAAATTGGAAATTTCATCAAAATCTTCAACTATTGAGCTCAATCTGCTAGTCTGATTTGAGAAGCAGCAAATGACCAACTAGGTGTTGTATTTCAAACACGAAATTGGATTGGAACTAGGAGGCATATCGAGTATTAAACAAGTTGTCATTTGACATAATATTAGCATAAAAATATTTGATAATCATCTCTTCAAACAGCAGCAATATATAAGCTTTAGTTGGCAAATGAAGCAAAAAGAACTCTTCAAATTCCAAGAAGTTGAATCACTTCAACTTCCAAAAGGGACACCACCTTTTTGCCTTTTACTTTTTGAAATAATAAAATATCATTCAACTTCCCTTTTAGGCATCCATTTCATATTGCAACAATAAAGCATTTATTAAATAATTAAATGCTCACTTGACCCCTTTATGTCCCCTTCTTTAAAACAACTTGAAGTCATCAAGCCTAGGTGTGGGGTACAACTTCAAGACATAAAATTGACTAAGTCTGAAACTCAGTCCAAGGAGATAACCAAATACAATGCCCAAGCTGGCATGAATTGCTAAAAATAGCAAACTGACAAATGCCAAACTGAACCAAGTTGATGATGATGCTTCTGCCAAAAATGAACTTACTAAAAATAGTAAATGCCAAAAATAGTAAGTTAACTTCAAAACCATCAGAAAGCCAAACTAAACACTGAACTGCAAAGGATTGAATTGCTGCTAGATAGATACTGCCAAAAGATAGACTTGCTAAAAATAGCAAACTGCTATAAATAGTAAGTCTGCACAACATCCTCTGAACGCCAACTGAGCAGTATTTGAAAGAGGAAACCCTAGTTTTATACTTCAGCTTAGCCTACGGATTTCCGGAAATAGGCTAAATCCAAAAGAAGAGTGTATGGCCAAAATGGGGACATTACAGTCCGCCCTTCCCAAAATTGCTTGTCCTCAAGCAATGCCACAACACTCCAAACTGATCCCACCAAACATATAGGATCCCGGGTTCCCATGTCCATCTCTGAAAAACCCCACCATGTTGATGCTACTCTACTCTGATCATACAAATGAAATCATTGCACCATAACTGCACTAACCATCCCTGCAACCTCAAAGTGATAACATGCCTGAAATTCAAGTCGAACAACATGGAAGGAATTGAATCAAAATCTAGCAGCGTCTCATGCTCAATAAACTCTGAGGAATTACCATCTGTAATGTCAATGTCAATCACCATTCTGAGAACAATGAAGAATAATTTAAGCAACTCAAAAATATTCTCATCAACATAACTCCTCAAAGTAACAAACCGAGTCACAACAGCAAGTGTGTGTCCATCATAGCTAATTGCAAAGGAAAAAACAACTCTTTGCAAAGTCATAGCAGCTGCATCCTCAAAACTCCACAAGGATGTATAATACCCCCTTTGAATAATGCTGACATATTCAAGAAAATTTCTAAAAATTTCCACCAATCTCTCCCCCATAGTCTCAAAAAATTGAACCAAATCAAGCAAAGGTTCGCTGCCCCTAACACTAGTGCTAGAGATTGAACAAAGATGATCACTGAAAAATAATTTGAACACCATCCAAAACTGATCCAAATCACTATGAAACATCATTTCCCACTTTGGGACCAAAAACCATCATTGATAAGAGATTGTGAAGAAAAAAAATAAGTATACCAGCTGCCCATGACATCTGAAGTAAACCAATTAAAGTCTAATTTTAGGAAAATCAGCATACAAAGAGTAGAACAACTATTCTGACACTGGAAATCAATGTCCGTAATATCACAACTGTTCCTGCCCCAGGTTGGAAACATCCCCTCAAGAGACTCCAACCCATCATTAAACCATCTTTTGTTTGAAGCATCTCTCCAATCCACCAATAGATGAACCAAAGGAATCATCAAATGATTGGTAGAGATGGGGGCCACATCAAAGATTCTGAGAATTGAATCTTTATCTCTCCAAAGATCCTTTTTTCTACTTGCAACAATCTCCATCAAACCATATTGAGGATTCCAAACATGGATACCCATAATGCATTGGAAAGAGTACACAACACTTCTCCAATTGCTAATCAAAGCAAAATGCAAATTCAAAAAGTTAGTGTCTTCTTTGATAAACCCATGTAGGCCATCCATGAAAACATCAATGGAGCATGTAATAAATGTTGTCCTCAATAATTCCCATTCCCTCAAAGGACTAGGATGAGCCAAAACATCACTCAACTCAAGAGATGGATTGTCAAGAAAATAAATAATCTTTTTTGGTCCATCTTTCTCCCAAACTTCATGAGTAATGAGTCTAGAAACTTCACTCTTTGCTGCTGCAATGGAGTGACCAGCAACTACCAAGACTTGTTTTATTGACACCTTGAAGCCAACGATGAAGAAATCTCCATGAGTCCACACTTCCCTTGTGAAGACCTCATCCTTGAATCCACTTATGCTTTCATTATCAAAAGGCCCTAGATGATTACTACTCACAAAACATGGCACACCCTCATAGAAATTATCTATCACCTTATGATTAACCAAATCATGTGAAGATAATTGACTGTTGTTCTCAACAATACTTTCTTCATCCCTTTCATTGGTGTCTTCATAGAATTCAAGCTCAACTTTTTCAACTTGTGGATGCCCATCATTAGTTGTTGACCCACAAAGAGTAGCATGTTGAATACCACGTTCATTATCCATCAAATCATCTATCTCATAGCTTCAAATTATCCCTTCTTGTGGCAAAGTCTCTCCCCAACTCATGAGTTCACACTCTTGATGCACTTTCCAATCACCATCAACATATGGGATTAGCTTGGTATTTTGCAATGTTTCATCATTATGGAGTTCATTTATTCCTTCAACTATTTGCTTGATCTCCATAATCCTTGTACTAGCTCCTTGTTCCTTAAGTGTGGCTGCAATCGGTAGTTGATTTTCTGCTTTGCACAATGAATGATGAGCTAAGGTAAGATCAAGGAAAAGCCTATCCATCTCTTCCTCCTTCTCTTGGTAGGCATCATAGGTCTCCTCTGCAAACCTAATAGCATGGTCCCTATCTAAGAGCAAGTGCAAATAATTTGACTTTATGGATTCCAATGCCTATTTGATAGATTGCATCTTGGAAAGAGAGTCTCCATCTTTAACTCCATTTAGTTTCTCTTCAAATTGAAACTTCCAGTAGAATCTTCAATGAAGTGATATGTGCTATCAAATCTTGATAACACTTTAACAATCTTCTCTTCTGAAACCAATAAATTATCCTTCAAATTTTGCAGCTCTTTAGGCCCTTGATCATAATCAGCAAAGAGGCTTTGCTCTTCAAAAATCAACTTTTCTAATTTGCTTTCATTGGCAAGATTTTCAAAATCAGCTTCTTTACAAACCTCTTCACTACATAACCTCTGAATAGAAGGCCTATCAGAAACTTCATCAAGCAAATTATTATCTCTATCTTTACCTTTCAAGTTCTTGTACTCTTCTTGTGTGTAAATCCGAAAAACACCCAAACCATTTTCTGATTTTAAAACATTCTTCTTTTCAACATAAGAATTCATGTTCTCATTCACCTTTGCTGCAACTTCTCCTTCAAAAATCACTTCATTACTTGCAATGCAAATTGATTTTTGAACTTCATCACGTTCAAAAGGGAATTTATCGCACTCTGGTTCTTTATCATACTTTGGTGACATCAAGCCCGGATCCCAAGTGTGAAAAGTTTGATTGTAATGATCAATAGGAAAGAGATCATCATGCTCCTCTTGAACTGTTGACTCTTTGAATGAGTCACTCCTCAACCCACTTGAACTGAAATCTTCATCTATAACTTTCTCCACAGATGTAGTTTGATAATCAAACCCACTACCACCCAAGTCACTAGCATTATATCGCATTAAAGAATCATCAAAGCTGGTTGCTTTGAATATTTTGTCATTCTTTTCTTCAATGAAATTATCTTCAGTAGATGTGTTGTTGATTTTATCATTAGTGCCCACATACATAGCAAAGAAGTCTTCTTGGACACTTGTCATAAATTCTTCATATGGAATTGGGTCAGCAGCAAGTAGATAATTATCCTTCACTAAATCTTCAACAAGAGGAGATAAAAACACATCGGAATCACCATCAACAACATCACTTTCGTAATGGTCATAAGCTGGTTCAAAGACACCATTAGTATTTGCTTCATCTTGCTCTTCTTCAACGTACTTATCCCACACAACTGTTCCACCAGCATCTTTTGAGAAGCCATTTGTCTTGAGATCTTCATTGGTTGAATCCTTATTAGGACTCAAGACTGCTGTAATGATCTTCTTACCATAACAATCTTCATCACTTCCCATCCCATGCAAGTCTAGGGATGTATTTTGGGAATCTAACTTAATCTCCTCATTTGCCAAGGTATCTTCATCAAGCCCTCTTTCATTTTGAACCAAAATGTGCACCTTGCTTGTGTCTTCTTCAACATTAATTGACTGATTTTTCTCTTCAATTTGCTTACTTGTGGGCTGCAAACCACAAACAAATCCTTTTGCTTCTTCCTTCCTTGATTATTCAACCATGGAAAGTTCTGCTTCTCTTTTAATTTTTTTCTTGATGTAATTGACCACACCCACTTTTTCAGGATACCTAATCAACACACAATTCAAGTAGCAATCAAAAGAAACATCATTCTTGAACTCATCTAACATACTCTGATATTCTGCACGGAATATGGAAGCATCATGTTCACATTCTCTCATGAACTGTTCGACAAATCTGTTGATGTCCATTGTGGCAATACTAATTTTCTGTTCTTCCCAACAGGATGGCAAGAACTTCTGCTCTAATACCACTAAAATATGCTAACCAATTTTTTCGATGAATTAACACACATAACCAGCACTTAATCAACTCGGTTAGCGTTAGCTCCAAATAGAAAACTAAACTTGAAATGAACTCACACCAAGAATGCACACTCAATCCCAATGAGAGATAGGTGTTGTCATATGGCGGAGGAGCTAAATGAAAATACTTGAAAGAAAACTACTCAACGTCAAGAATGTGCACTCAAGATCCCACTGAGGGCGAGGTGCTAACATATGACGGAGTGTTGAATTGAAAAATAGAAATTGATAGGCGGATAACAAGCCATGAAAAACATTTCCACACTACCACCAAACAGTGGGGAGAAAAGATTACAATTAAAACAATTCATCCGCTGCGGCAGGTGTAGACACCTAAAAATGACCTAGGCCTGCAAGCTTCATTTTTAACACTTTCGTCCTAGCATAATTAAGTTATTTAATTATGTCCTTGGTCCACATTCGACTATTGATTAAATAATTCATAATTATTTAATTAATTCATGTCATTTGTTCCTCCTTGATTACTAAATAAATAAATATTATTTATTTATCTAATACGTCATTAATTATCTAAGTCTTCCTTTAATTAAATAAATTTCATAATTTATTTAATTTTCCTTTGTCATTTATGTCTTCTTGATTAATTAAATAAATTTTATTTATTTAATTACATCACTAATTAAGTCCCCTTCTTCTAAAAATTAAATAAATTCTTATTTATTTAATTTTGTCCACTTTCCACTATAATTAAATAATTATTCTAATTATTTAAATATTCACTAGCTTTTTCTCTCATTGAAATTAAATAAATTGGATCTATTTAATTTAGTCAATTCTCTTGAGTTTTGAATTAAATCATTATTTAATTCAAAACAATTCTTTTGTCATATTCCTCCATAATTAAATAATATCTTTATTATTTAATTATTTACTAGTCACCTGGAGTAAATAAATTTTATTATTTAATTTCTCCAGCAACCTCTTTGTCCGTGCCAGCCTTATCTTCCAAATTAATTCTTGACTTTTGACATCTCATTTAAATTCGACCCTTGATTGAATTATCTTATAATTCAATCTTGGCCCTTCATCCTTATCTTTTGCCCTAATTTTGACCTAACCCTAATGTGCACAGCAGCATTTAATCTTGATCATTGATCCTAGGGTTCTTGTCATCTTTTCATCCTGGCCACACATTCAAAATTGCAATTTTTATAAAAGGGCAATTTTGTTCTCATTTGCTCTCCCTCTTGGTCCCTTGGTCTTTTGATTTCTTGACCTCTAGTCTATGTCTATTTTCTATCAACTTAGGGTTATAATTTTTACAGTCATAGTCATTCTAATCCATTGTAGGGTTATTTTATTTTCTGCAAATCCTTCAACACTTGCATAGGGCTTAGTCTTTAGGCATAGTTGCTCACATAAATCTGAGGGCATTTTTATTTACTGCAAGCTAGGAGGTGTAAAAAAGATCAATCATGGAAGGTGGAGACTTAGGGTAACATTATCCCTTTTGTCTTCACATCACTTCCTTTGTGCTTTGTTATTTCATAGGAATTTTATTGTTATTATGCTAACCCCTCTAACTATTTTAGAATTTTCCCTTGATCACATTGGTGAACCTGACGTGAAAGAAAGAAAGGGCCTCATGCCCTTAGAATAGTACCGAGGAGGGATCCCTTTCTCTCCATTCAGTCACTTGAGATGAATCCTACTACCCATGTTATAGATGCAACTTATTATCCATTGTTCCTGTTCTTGTAAATTTTGCAAAGTGGGCATGTTATTGCCACATCTCTATGCCTGGCAATAGATATAACCCTCCCTGGTAAATAATTGGCAATATTTTAATGTCCGTTCCAAACAATATACTACATCCCTACCCGGCAATAGATATAACCCAGAATTGCAATGATTATAAAATCAAGATGAATGATAGATCGCGATTGCAATGAGTAGAAAAGAAATATCTAGGATTATTTCCTCCCACCCATCCCTATGGGACATGAGACGTTGAATCCGCCGAGAAGTGTGCATTATGGATGAAATGGAGATTCTTCCTTTCAGCGCCCCGCTGATGATGAAGGAGATTGATCGACTCATTAATTATGGGTGGAGCAACTATAGTTTCCCACCCACCCGCCCGTACTATTCTAAGGGCATGAGGCCCTTTCTTTCATCCATCCACGTCTTCTAACATATCACAACCCTCCACCAACCCTAAGACCGAATCAACTGATAAAATCCAGGACCCCGGCTGTGGAGAGTTCAAACTAAATACAACATACAGCATAACTACAATACCTACTCCTCCAAAGATATATGGTCGACCATGTTTCAGAATGGAAAACCAAGTACCTATTAACCGGGAAGCACCTAGCTCCTCGTCCAAATACATCGACCCTTCCATGCTCGGGTCATCTTCCACATCCACTCCATCCACGTCTTCTGACATATCACAACCCTCCACCAACCCTAAGACGAGATCCCAACAGTCCTCCACATGACTCAAACTGGACCGTGAATGATCCCTTTACCAATCTAGACAATCAACCTCTAGTGACAACACAATCCTTACCTAACAACTCATTCGAACGCTACATGCAAAGAGATGAAAACAGTCAACTACTTCAAGAACACATAGAAGCATTGACACAAGACCTAGAGGCCTATCAGTTGGCTGAAATAATAGCGTGTCACGACAGAGATAGATTCGTAGCTATGCTCTTGAGTGAAGGAGCTAAGTTACCACCAGGATTTGACATTAACACACTACATGATCCTAATGCCAACAATGTTCACAACATCTCACACAGTGGTCAAGTCCTAAACACTACAAGCAACATCCCTTTTGACACCACAACGACACTGCATACCACATCCAACATCCCAAACATCTCCAATACAATAAACGCTACATCTATTGGGGGATCACAATCATCCACAACATCCACAACACTACCCCAATTAAATATAAACACTCTTGGCTCCTTGACATCATCAGCAAATTATTCCAATCCTCCTGTTATCGCAACAGCAAATACCACAGGGGCATCATCAAGTCATCACAACTCCCCCTTGACAACTACATCTACTACCATGAACACAACTTCAACAAAATCGTTCAGTAGTAATTCACAACACCCTTTGGGAGGAGCCACAGGGCGTATCTTTATACAAGGAAAATAACAAAATGTTAACATGACAACACAGTCAAACGTCATTACCTCCCAAGGTACAAATACCAATATTCCCCTTGTGCAAAATCAGCAATTCACACAAAGTGGCCAACTAACTCAACCCATGACATCGTCGATACATCCTAACATTCATGGTCACAACATCCCCCAAATAACGACACGCATAACTGGGGGACACATTCCAACATACTCATCCAACGTTCACACTCATCAACATGCACCTAATCACAACTTCCAATACCAACAACACACGTCATACGTACCACAACAACCCGTACCGCCACAATACACCTGTACTCATGCAGGAACACAGGGTGTACCAGGCAATCCAATGTATGGAAATGTAAATGACCCTACCATAGATGAACTCGAAGCAACAGTGCGGGATATGGCAAAGACAATGCAAAACATGTTCATCATAGGTGGGAAATCCGAAATATCATATGATCTGGATGTATACCCATTCGACACAAACTTACGTATGCCCGCATTTCCGCCAGGATATGTGTCACCCAACTTCACTAAATATAAAGGCAAGACAAATCCCATTGAACATCTTCGTGAATTCGCAACTAACTGTATGGATATCGCCTACGAACCCACATACTTGATGAGACTTTTTTCCAAAAGTTTGGCGAGTCAAGCCCTTGAATGGTTTTCAACGTAAAAAGATATCCAGACATGGGATGAGCTCAAAAGAAGGTTCATAAAAAATTACGCATACAATATTGACATGGACACCTCTATCACTAGCTTGTGCAATCTCACATAAGAAGAGTCGGGTGAGACATTTATCTCGTTCTTTCAAAAATGGAGAAGCCTCGCTAGTCGATGTCACATTGACATTCCTGAAAGAGAAAAGGTTGACATGTTTGTCCAAACACTTCTAGGGCCCCTCAAATTCGCATTGCAAATACATTGTTGCACAACCTTCAAAGAATTAGTGGAAAAGGGGGTCCAATTTGAGAAAGCCCTTATCGCAAAGGGAGAACTGAGGTATGGTTCCAAAAACACAAACACCAACCCACCCGCTGACAAAAACAAATACTGGGTCAAGAATAAACATGTTACAAATGATGTGTCATCGACGCCAAGACTGCAAGTCCCGTATTGGCTCTGAAAGGGGTGCAACAACAAAATAGACCAACAACGACATTGACACCTCCCCCCAATGCTCCTTCAAACAGTCAAAATGATCAAAACCAACAAGGACAATATCGTCAACTAAGACAATTCCCTAGGGGTCGCACATACACCAATTTAGGAGAGCCCATTGCAGATGTCCTCAAGAAATGCATCCAACATGGGGTCATCACACTTCCGAAAATAAAACCTTATGACCCAGGACAATTCAAACCAGCTTGGTGGGATGACAACGCAATTTGCGAATACCATCGAGTCAAAGGGCATACAACCTCCAATTGTCGACAACTGAAAAATGTAATCCAAGACCTCATTGAAAATTGCACCATTGAAGTAGGTGGATTGCAATTCAATTCCAACTCAGATCATACTATCCACAAGAATCCACTACAGGATCATGGTCCCCATAATGCTTCCACTTCAGGTCCACAAAACCAAGCTAACTTCACCCGATCCAAGTACGATTACTTTGGTGGACCAATAATAAATAATGTTAGAACAGACGAGGAGTACATCAACACCATTACGATCAGGAGAGCACCACAGTGCAATGCTACTACACGAAGTGGCAAGGTCACTATAGTTGGTCCACCTCCCCCTAGACAAGCCAAGATCATTATAGCAAGCCCATCTGCTGAACAATCACAACCAGCTTCATCTGCTAAACAACCAAAACTTGTCTCAACCCCACAACAGTGGAAACCCAAAAGTCAGTTCAATCTCATTGACCAACTAGGAAAGACTCCTACGCAAATATCTATCCTTGAGCTGCTTCGTATTTCTCCCGCACACAAAGAAATCCTGGATAAAACTCTCTTAGAGTCGTCGGTCCCGAAGGACATTGATGTCAATCAGTTTGAAACTATGGTGGGATATCTCACCATGCCGCACCATGTTACCTTCTCAAATCAGGATTACTCATCATCTAAAACCAACCACAATGATGCATTACACATAGAAGTTTTTGTCCACAAGCACAAGGTTAGACGGGTTTTAATAGATGGCAGAGCAGGGTTGAATATATGCTCCCTTAAACTGGTTAAGGCTCTCGGATTCTCTGATGCATGCGTAGACCCAACGAAAAGCATAGTGATCAAAGCATATGATGATGAGGAACACTCTTCGTGAGGTGTTATCTCTCTCCCTATCAGAGTGTGACCACTCATTGTCGACACAACTTGCCAGGTCCTGGATTTGGAACTACCATATAACATTTTACTTGGCCGTCCATGGATCCACGCTTTAAGAGTCGTTCCATCCACATACCACCAATGCCTCAAGTTTCCTTTTGATGGTACAGAAGTAACCATATACGGAGACCCCGACCCTTTCTAATATTGTACCAATTTAAGGGGTATCTCCGAAAACCAAGTACCTATTAACCACGAAACACCTAGCTCCTCATCCAAATACATCGACCCTTCCATGCTCGGGTCATCTTCCACATCCACTCCATCCACGTCTTCTGACATATCACAACCCTCCACCAACCCTAAGACCGAATCAACTGATAAAATCCAGGACCCCGGCTGCGGAGAGTTCAAACTAAATATAGCATACAGCATAACTACAATACCTACTCCTCCAAAGATATATGGTTGACCATGTTTCAGAATGGAACCGCAAGAAACATTCAAAGTTCCACCGAATACAGTTTTCATCAAGTGGGGAGACATGAGTGATGAAGACCTTACCGACATCACAGGATGGATCTACAAGGATACAGTCTCACTATCTCCACTACCAGTCCAGAAATATGGCAAGGGTTACAATATCATGAAGGCTAAAGGCTACGATGGTACTAGTGGCCTTGGAAAAAATAAAACTGGTCGAAGATAACCCATAGAAACTTTCCAAACTCCGAAGTATCTTGGATTAGGGTTTGGCTCACTCGACAATGACGATCGACGTACCGCTCGACTTTCCATTGAGCGAGTACATGCTTCTGAAAGTGTTGAGACTACTAGGGAATACCTAACCGAAATAGACTCCCACGAGTGGGAATTTGGCTCTGAATGATCCCTAAGTGACTGTTGTCTTGATGATTTGTTTGTCGAACCAGGGGAATTGACCTCTGAACAACGATTTTGGAAAACATTCAAAATTGAGCGGGCACCAAACTGTCAAAATCCCACTACCACGTCGCATGACATGCAACAACCACCATCCAAACCCCCTCAGTCTAATCTATCTGAAGTATCAGATGACATTGATAACCAGGGCTCTCAAACCTTCACCCTGTATTATGACAACAAATATGACACTAGTGAAGGAGAATATTGGATAGAGTCCGATGTTGAGTTGGACGATGATAACCTCATCTACAACATCAACGAATCCATCTATATGCTATCAGCATCCTCACCTGAATTCACTAGCCTTGATGATGGCATTTCATTAGTCTACCCTGAACTAGTCGATTGGGACCAACAAGGACCACCAGTTCTAGACACATTCCAAAATGATGAAGCCATTGCTGAATCCATGGGATTACACGAAGGCATACCCAGTGGGGATCACAAATCAGGATTTTCTATTGATCTAGACTGCATGGCATACTTCGGTGAGACGGTTCAGTCCTCTAGTCGCAAAAGTAAAAATAAAGTAAAAAATGAAACGTCTCTAGGTGAAAATAGAAAGGCACCTCTTGACAGTAAAATAGTAAAAACAAAGGACGTATTTGCGGGTGAAAACCTCTCGGAGGCACCCAAAGATGGAGGACTGGATTTTCTCCTCGTGCAACAGGAGAGATCGGCCATGCTTGTTGAGGACACCATAGAGGATAACATTTCGACTCCAGAAGACCCCAAGATGGTCCTATTTGCAGCATCATTGACAGATGAAGAAAAACCAAAATTTCATAAATTCTTTGCAGAACAGAAAATAAACTTTGCATGGTCCTACGCTGACATGCCAGGATTGGACCCCAAACTGGTTCTACATCATCTGCCACTAGTATCCAATGCTAAACCAGTCAAGCAGAAGTTGTGCAAAATGCACCCACAAGTTGCTCTATTGGTTAAGGCCGAGTTAAAGAAATTACTGGATGCCGGATTCATAAGGTCTATAGATTATGCTGAATGGATTTCCAACCTAGTGCCGGTGACAAAGCCAAATGGACTAATTCGGGTATGTACAGATTTTTAGGACCTAAACAAAGCATGTCCAAAGGATGACTTTCCTTTGCCCAACATTGACATCATAGTCGATCTAACTGTAGGACACGAGATGCTATCCCTCATGGATGGTTTCTCTGGTTATAATCAAATCCGCATTGCTCCTGAGGACCAACACAAAACAGCATTTACTTGCCCATGGGGTACATATTGTTGGAACGTCATGCCCTTCGGTCTCAAAAATGCAGGTGCCACATACCAAAGGGCTATGACCACAATCTTCCATGATATGATGCACAATATAATGGAAGATTATGTAGATGACTTATTGGCTAAATCAGCAACAAGGAAAGATCATTTGAAGGTACTTGACAAAATTTTCAAGAGGCTAGAAGAGTACAAGGTTCGGTTAAACCCTAAGAAATGTGTTTTTGGGGTCACGTCAGGTAAGCTATTGGGGTACATAGTTTCCCGAAGAGGCATAGAGGTCGATCTGGCAAAGGTTAAAGCAATCATAGACATGCCTCCACCTAGAGGGATCAGTGAACTCAGAACCCTGCAAGGCAAAGTGCAATCTATTCGCCGCTTCATAGCTCAATTGGTAGATAAGTACCACCCATTTCAGTATCTGTTACGCAAAGGTGTCCCCTTTGTATGGACAAATAAATGTCAACAAGCCTTCCAGCAAATCAAAGATTACCTGCTATCAACACCAGTACTCATGTCGCCTATTCATGGAAAGCCATTAATTCTATACATCTCAACCACTAGTTTAGCACTAGGGGCATTACTGGCTCAAAATGATCATGAAGGGAAAGAAAGAGCAATCTACTACATCAGCCGCACACTAATCGGTTATGAGCTGAATTACACATACATTGAACGTGCATGCCTCGCGGTTGTCTTTGTAGCCCAAAAACTAAGGCATTATATGCTCAATCATCAGACACAACTAGTTGCCAAAATTGACCCATTGAAATACCTATTAAGTCGAGCAGCGTTAACAGGCCAATTGGAAAAATGGGTCATGATCCTAAGTGAGTACAACATACAGTACGTTGAATGCAAGGCAATAAAAGGGAAAGTAATAGCAGATCAACTGGCAGATGTGCCAATGCAAGCCTCTCATCCTTTGGTAACTGATTTTCCTGACGAGTCCATTTTCCATATGGAACCAGCAACACCATGGAAGCTGTATTTTGATGGGTCTCACACTGGTCATGGCTCAGGGGCTGGAATCTTGTTCATCACACCACAAGGGGATTCAATTCCTAAGTCATTTCGAATTGCTTTCCCTTGCACAAACAACATTGCCGAATACGAAGCACTAGTTACAGGTCTCAAGTTGGCAATCAAATGGAAAATTCAGACATTGCTTGTATTCAGGGATTCCCAGCTAGTAATCAACCAAGTGAATGGTGACTATGAAACAAAGGATGAGAAGTTGCTTCCTTACAAGAGGATGGTGGATAGTTTCCTAACATACTTCCAATCAGTGTCTTTTGAACAAATCCCCAGGGTACAGAATAAAGCAGCTGACGCAATGGCTACTATTAGTTCTCTCTTGGACATCCCTAAAAAATGTGTCACAATTTGAGTTCCTAGTAGAACAACTGTTGATACCGGCATATGATATCCCAGAGTCGAAAATGGTTTGTGAACTTATTGGTCCCAACTCTCCTTGGTATCAAGACATTTATAACTATCTGAAGACTCACACCCTTCCATCGAACCTATCCAATAACCAAAGGAAGTCCTTCATTAGAAAATCTGCAAGGTATTCCATTATCAGTGACACCCTATACTATCGTAGTTTCGACAATACCCTCCTTAGATGTCTTGACACCGATGAAGCATGTATGACCTTACGAGAAGTGCACGATGGTATATGCGGATCTCATTCGAGCGGTCCTACTCTGGCTAAGAAACTAATGAGACTTGGATATTATTGGCCAAAAATGGAAAAAGATGCAATAGAATATGTCAAAACTTGTCGCAAGTGTCAGATCCATAGTGATTTGGTCCATGCTCCAGCACAAGAACTTCGGCCAATTACTTCTCCGTGGCCCTTCGCTCAATGGGGACTCGACCTTGTGGGTAAGATTCATCCAACCTCCTCCAACGGCCATAAATTCATTATCACCGCCACTGAGTATTTCACAAAGTGGATCGAAGCCATTCCATTGACATACATTACTGGCAAACAAATATCAAATTTTATCCTCAATTACATCATTTGCCGATATGGCCTCCCACAGTCCATCATCACTGACAATGGACGTCCGTTTAAAAACCAAGACGTACGTGAGTTATGTGAGAAATTCCATATCCAACACCACTTTTCATCCCCATACTACCCCCAAGGAAACAGCCAAGTGGAGGCGTCGAATAAAACCATTATCAAGATCCTTAAAAAGATTGTCAATGATGCTGGCCGCGATTGGCACATACAACTTAACCCTGCTCTGTGGGCTTACCAAACTAGCATTCGTACGCCTACAGGAGCTACCCCATTCGCCCCGGTTTTTGGCGTGGAAGCCATCTTACCCATTGAGGTCGAAATTCCTTCACTACGGGTCTCTTTGAAGGGTCTAACTAATGAAGAGGAATACCGACAATCATGCTTGCACGAGCTGGAAATGCTGGACAAAAGAAGACAAAACTCACTCAATCACCTCCAGGCATATCAAAACCGCCTTTGTCGCAGCTACAATAAAAAGGTCATGGTCAGAAAGTTCGACATTGGCGACCTGGTTTTCATGCAGAACCCTAAGAACCAAGTAGACAGAAAAAAGCTAGGAAATTTTGAACCAAACTGGCTGGGTCCATATATCATCATATCTTCTTTTGGTTCTGGAGCATATCAACTGGCAACTCCATATGGGGAACAATTGACTGAGCCCATCAACAGTTTACACCTCCAAAAGTTCTATGCATAGCATCGGAGGACAAAGCCGGAGGGCCCTAAAATACAAAAAAAAAAATTGAAAAATGAAAAAAAAATCGTCACCTTGATGAAAACCTAGCAAACAGGTGTCTTGGTGACACCAAAAAATTCAAAAAATCACAAAAATAGTAAAAAGATAAATAATTCGTCCACTAGTGAAAACCTGGCAAACAGGCGCTTTGGACAAGTACCATGGTGAAAACTTGGCAAATAGGCGCCATGCGTAATCAATCATTGCTCTACCATCTATTGTCACTTGGTCTAAACTTGGCTTAGGATGAAAGCTATCCTCACCATTATTCCACAGGTCACCGTCACATCCTACTCTACCTGTCCTAGTGGACGAACGATTGACATCAAGCCTTGACGATTGTTTGTCCAGCAAGTCAACAGCATCTTATTTGTATCCCTTGCAAATGGCTAAATCTTAAACCTGACTGGGGGCAAAATGTTTATCATGCAACTGCAGTAAAAAGTCCTGAAAAAAGACAAAAACATCATAAAAAGTCCTGAAAAAAGACAAAAACATCATAAAATGTCTTAAAAAAAAAAAAAGAGAGAGAGACCAAAAACATTGCAAAGTGGCCTAAAAAAAAGACCTAAAAATCATAAAATGTCCTGAAGAAAACCAAACAAAACATTCGACCGCACAAGGCACACAAGTGCACTGTCATCTCTGGTCTAAGTCAATCAAGTCAATAAGTCCATGTCATTGTCCGAACTATGTTGTCTCTGCGCATTTGCTACGTAGGCAAGACTCATACTTGAGTCCCTGAGACATTAGGTCAGTCCTATTAGGTTTGTCAAAATAAATCATGGCGCAATCGTTGCTCATCAAGACAAAGTCATTGGTCGTGTCGAACTACAAGGTCTCTGAGTGTATGACGTAGGCAAGGCCATCTATCGATGAGCCCCCGAGGCCGCACTAGGTCAGTCCATTAGGGTTCATGACATTACATTGGCACACACGTCAAAAATCTTCAATCAATTTCCAAATGGGAAAACTCTTGGAACAAAGTCAAACAATCTTTTATTTAACATGATACTCTCATCAAGGCAATATCGGCATATAATCAAACACAAGTCAACCTCAATCAAACACAAGTCAAAGCACGTCAAATCAGTATTAATGATCAAACTGTCAAATTTTGGTTAGTCTTTAGATGAGTCCTTCTGAAAGATAACCTCTGTCATTTACGCCTGAGGATGTGTCCTTCCTAGGCGTCATCATCGTCATTCGGCCTTTCGAACGATCCTCTTGACATCTAAGGATCACTCTTCCTGACGTTAGCGTTTTTCAGATGAGTCCTTCTGAAGAACCAACTCTGTCATTTATGCTTTAGGATGTGTCCTTCCTAGGCATTGTCATTATTTTGAGGGACCCCTTACGACCATTAGGGATCAAATCCTCCCGGCATTCGGCATCATTCAGGATGTGTCCTTCCTGAATCCACCAAGTCTCGACATTTTCAAGGTCATCAAAACTTTAAACATTCGGACATCTTGACATCATCAGACATGACACCTCGGCATCAGAACAATGGATATCCAGATGCACTTGACAAACACTTGGCAATTGTCTTTTCATCTTTTATCATGTTATTAGTTTTTCAGCGAGATCCCACTAAGCAGGATTTAGAGAAGCAGCGACGTAGCATGACAATTGACACGCATAACTACTAGCTTCTCAACGAGATCTTGATCTTGGGATTTAGAAAAGCAATGACATATCATGATAGAGACTTCATTTTTGTAGTTTGACAATCATGTCACTAGCTTCTCAAGGATGTCCTGGAAACAGGATTTAGAGAAGCAACGACATTTCATGATCTGTCATTGTCTTTTTCTGCTTGTGGTTGATGATGACAACAAGACTGGGGCAAGCATGCTCCTAGTATGAGTCATACTCATCCTTGTCTGTGACTGTTTTGTCTTGGGTAATGGTACGACCTTACACACCTCGATCTACGTCATATCTTGGTGTTTGTTGACCATTACAATAGTTTTCCCAATGATGATTAAAGAGCAACGAATATTAAAAGTCCTATAGTAAAGTTTTGAAGGATTTGTATCTTCTCATAGGTCTCATATCTTCTCCTCTTTGGTCTGGTCATCTTCTCTCATCAGTCCTACCATCTTCTCTTGTCCATCCTGCGATGATATCCTGTGTCATTCAAAAACATAAGTGCATACATGATATATCCATTGCATTAGGTCCATACATACATCATCCATGGCATTAAATAACATCATACATGGCATTACATCATATACATAATCACAAACATCGCATTAACATAATCATCATCATTGCATCTTTTACATAAATGCATCATGCACATCATTAACATAAGCATACGAATATTGCATCATCATGGCATCAAAAATCACAACATAGACATCATAATACATAAATGGCATCATAAATTAAGCATCATATATCATACACACATAATGCATAGAACATCACATAACACATATAGGCCGCATCAAAACTGCATCATCATATAAATATCATCTCAAAAATATGCAATGTCACAGGATAGAGTCAATGGATATCCCAAAAATGGAGCTCGCAGGCTCAACAATAAACATAGTGTGTCCAAATGCAAATATGCCCCTAGGGTAGGCTCTCATCATCCCCTCGGGGTGAAGAATGTGGTGCTGGCTGAGGCCCTGTCACTGGCTCTGAAGCAATGGATGGTCCTGTAGTGGCCTGTGTCTGCGAAGATGAGGGAACTGCGAATGAAGGCATCATCGTGATAGTAGGGAGCACTTGTGAGGTCACTGCTGCTGGACTCTGAAAAGTGGTAGGATCTGTCACTGGTGGCTGACCCTGTACCGACCTCTGTGCTGAACCAATGGAACCCTGACTGTGCCCCAAATGATGACTCAAAGTATGCCTGTGGGAGTGATGTGATCTGTGGCCTGATGTGTGTCCTGTGGAAGACAACCCTCCGACACTGCTGTGGCTCCTAGTACCACTCCCACTACCCGACCTGCGCCCACTACCTGTCCTCGTCTGTGATCGAGACAGGGTAGGATCTCGTTGCTCTGGCGGTACTGCCTACTCATAGAGGGTCTTGTACTGTCCCAACCTAGTGCTCACCCTAGCAAGCTCCCGAGCCATGTCTCTTATGGGTCCTGTACATAGGGCCGCAAACTCTGTACACCATCGCGCTGCATCCTGCTGGCGAATCACCACCTGATCTCGCTCTACACGGGCTACCTCCAGTGCCGACTGTAGGGACCTCACCTGTGCCAGGCTGGCATCTAATCTCTGCTACAGATCGGCCACTCGCTAATCAGCTGTAGCATCCGGTGGCAACTCTGAGGATGGTATCTCCTCCTCACCCTCCACCATCTGCCATCTCAGGAGTCTCTCTGCCTCACCTATGGCCTCATCCTCCTCGTCATCATCATCATCCTCCTCTCCTGCCACCCCCACCTCCTCCTCTCCTGCCACCTCCGCCTCATGTCTCTCCCCCTCCGCCTCCTCCCCCCTGCCACATCCACCTCTGGTGCCCTGACATCCTCCTCCTGTCTCTCCCCCTTCACCTCCTCCTGTCCCCCCACCTCTGGCTCCCCCTCCTGTCTCCCCTCGCCCTCTCTCTCCTGTCTGGGATGCTCCTCCATCTCCCCCTCCTCACCAACCTCGGGGATAGCATCTAATGCTACCCTCGCCATGCGTTGTCGCACCCTGCGACCTAGTACCTGTCCGTCCCGCCGTCACCTCCTGCCATCTCCGCCATCATCTCCACCTCGACCTCCATCTCCACCACGGCCTTCGTCTCCACCTCGACCTCCATCATCACCCCAGCCTCCGTCTCCACCTCACCCTCCATCATCACCCCAGCCTCCGTCCCTCCCTCCATCACCACCCCTCCCTCCATCTCCATCCCTGCCCCTGCCTCTGCCTCTGCCTCTGCCTCCATCTCTGCCTCTGCCCCCTCGTCTAGCTCGTGGCACTCATGGAATCACTGACTGCCTGTCAACTGGTGCTGGCCCATCAGGATCTGTCAATGACACGGGTCGGCGTGCCTGCCACCATAGATCATAGGCTGGTGTGGTACCTGGATCTGCTGCCCCACCTCTCCAACCCCAGGCCTGGGCTACTAGCCCGTCTATCTGCTGTGTCGCGAAGGCCACTGGGATGGCCGGCCCCCATGCATACTCTCTAGACGATCGGGCATACTCTGTCGTCCCCATGGGTACATCCTGCTGCTCCCCAAACTGTCTCAATACACGCTGCGGCAGGTACATCTCAATAATCAATGATGTCTGTACTGTCCAGCCAATGAGGTATCGATACTGCCTACAAAAACTGAGATGATCGTCCTCATCATCCCATGCCTCGCAATCCCTGGAGGGTCTCCAGATGAACATCACCATGGTATCAATCCGATGCCGCCACCACCCTGTCTCACCCATATGAGTCTGCTGTAATGCGCCGGCATAGTAGTAGGAGTAAGGCATCCCCTCGGCCAACTGTGGTTTGTCGATAGGAGGGCGGAATATGGCAATATGCTCCCATGTCTAGATCATCATCAGTGTGGTCCCACAGGAGATAATCTCTCCTCTCCTGTACACAATGTCATGCAGCTGATGATAAAGTGTCCCCAGCAAACAGGGACCCCATGCATAAACTGTCCTATCTCGTCGCATGCCGACCATGACATCCCCCCAACCAATTGGAAATCCGTGTCCTCGTCGGTCAGGAACCAAGATGCCACCAATCAGAGTCGCCAGGAATGCATCAAAGCGACTGTAATGCTCCACTAGGAAATCCCAATGGATCTTGTAACCCTCAATGTCGAGTCCGACACCCTGATCCTGGTAGTACGCTCGGAAGGTCTACTCGCCATGACGGGGATCGTACACGATCCACTCCCCTCGAATCAGAATCCCGAGAATATGGTAGACGTCCTCCAAATTAATGGTAGCCTCGCCTGTCGGCAAGTGAAAGGAACAGGTCTCAGAATGCCATCTCTCGCACAGCGCCATCAGCAAACCCCTGTTCGCCCGAATGGCGGGCATGAACGCAACATGGAATAGACCGAGTCTCATCAATCATCACCACTCTCGCGGGCCTAGCTGATCGCCAAACCGAAAGGTCCTCGGTCTGCTCTCTCTCATATAAATAGGGGCAAGCTGCCTCTGCAAAAAGATGAACACCGCATTAGCACCTTTTTGGACAACTGTGACCATCATGGAAAATAACTAAGGGCATGAAAGCATCAAAGCAAGTTAAAGTAAAAAAATAGGCAAATGCGTCGCAAAAATGCAATTGCGTCGCAAAAACACAAGTGCGTCGTTCCAAAAATCAAATGCGTTGCACCAAGTCAAGTGCATCGCTTAATTACACTTGCGTCACGAATTTTGGTGTTTGCGTCGCCACATTACGAATGCGGCGCGGCATTTCATTTGCGACAATCAAACAAACAGATGCGTCGCAACATTGCGATTGCGGCATTTGAGATGTCAAATGCGATTCGGTTAAGCACTTGCGTCGCACCAAATATCGAATGCAGCGCAAACCGCCGATGCAGCTCGTTTGTTCTATGCACTTGTGTTGCGACGCATCAAATGCGGCGAATGCGAAGTCAATTGCGGCTTACGCAAACGCGTATGCGTCGCGGCGCATTCGTTCACTACCCTAGAAAGCATTAAAAAACACATAAAACGAGAAAATGACAAAGTAAGTTTAGGGTACGTACAGCTGGTCCTGAGCCCTCTGGCCGTCTGAAGGTCCTCACGATCTCACCGCGGTGCTCTGTCACTAGAATAACCATCGTAGCTGTTGCGCCTTTCGCTCTAAGCTCTCAGGATTCGCAAGGTGAATAGTGAAAGTGAATTGACTTTTACCCCTTTGACCACCTATTTATAGGGTGAAAATGAAATTTTTCAACCGTGGTTAATACTGGAGGCTCATTTCTGCACCTTTGACCTCCCCGTAAGTTGCTTTAAACATGTTAGAATCTGAAACCGACTGCGCCACTGTTTTTCTAGCCATTAAATTGATTTGTCGGGACCTTTTGCAAATTTTTCTAGTGCCGACCCAAAATTTGAAAATTTTCCGAGGGGGCAGGAATACTCTGTACCTTCACTGGGGCATATTCTTGACTTATTTTTCTTTGTCACAATGCGACAAGCGACATTATGACAAAGAGGGGCAAAATGTAGACACCTAAAAATGACCTAGGCCTGCAAGCTTCATTTTTAACACTTTCGTCCTAGCATAATTAAGTTATTTAATTATGTCCTTGGTCCACATTCGACTATTGATTAAATAATTCATAATTATTTAGTTAATTCTGTATCATTTGTTCCTCCTTGATTATTAAATAAATAAATGTTGTTTATTTATCTAATCGTCATTAATTATCTAAGTCTTCCTTTAATTAAATAAATTTCATAATTTATTTAATTTTCCTTTGTCATTTATGTCTTCTGGATTAATTAAATAAATCTTATTTATTTAATTACGTCACTAATTAAGTCCCCTTCTTCTAAAAATTAAATAAATTCTTATTTATTTAATTTTGTCCACTTTCCACTATAATTAAATAATTATTCTAATTATTTAAATATTCACTAGCTTTTTCTCTCATTGAAATTAAATAAATTGGATTTATTTAATTTAGTCAATTCTCTTGAGTTTTGAATTAAATCATTATTTAATTCAAAACAATTCTTTTGTCATATTCCTCCATAATTAAATAATATCTTTATTATTTAATTATTTACTAGTCACCTGGAGTAAATAAATTTTATTATTTAATTTCTCCAGCAACCTCTTTGTCCGTGCCAGCCTTATCTTCCAAATTAATTCTTGACTTTTGACATCTCATTTAAATTCGACCCTTGATTGAATTATCTTATAATTCAATCTTGGCCCTTCATTCTTACCTTTTGCCCTAATTTTGACCTAACCCTAATGCACAGCAGCATTTAATCTTGATCATTGATCCTAGGGTTCTTGTCATCTTTTCATCCTAGCCACACATTCAAAATTGCAGTTTTCATAAAAGGGCAATTTTGATCTCATTTGCTGGTCTCTCTTGGTCTTTTGATTTCTTGACCTCTAGTCTATGTCTATTTTCTGTCAACTTAGGGTTATAATTTTTACAGTCATAGTCATTCTAATCCATTGTAGGGTTATTTTATTTTCTGCAAATCCTTCAACACTTGCATAGGGCTTAGTCTTTAGGCATAGTTGCTCACATAAATCTGAGGGCATTTTTATTTACTGCAAGCTAGGAGGTGTAACAAAGATCAATCATGGAAGGTGGAGACTTAGGGTAACATTATCCCTTTTGTCTTCACATCACTTCCTTTGTGCTTTGTTATTTCATAGGAATTTTATTGTTATTGTGCTAACCCCTCTAACTATTTTAGAATTTTCCCTTGATCACAGCAGGCATCCACAGAGCTGTGGGGATTCTCCACTATGAAAGTGGGTACAAGAGTGTTACAAATCATATTATCCACACTGGCGGTAAACCATCCAGGGGTAATTTAATGACAAAACAATAAGTAATTGCAGAACTGGAAATGGTTGGATTAGTAATGCTTAATCTCAACATTTACAAATTAAACTCTGCAGATTACAAATTACAATAATAGCAAGTGAACCTTAGAAAAAGAAGTATGAATTCTTACAATCATATAACACTCCAAAACTGAAGTATAAGACCAAAAACTAAGAATTATAAAAGTCTGATATAAAAATTAGAATTATGGAAATTCAAACCAGCTACAGAGAAAATCAATGAAATGTTCATAACTCACTTAATTCATCTCCGAATTGAATGTCGTCTTTTGCTATGTCTTCTTAGAAGGTAGGCGAACATTTTTTGATCATCAAACAGCAACCAAATAGTAGCTTTATTTTTGGCACAAATCCCAATGCTTCCTTGAATGGTACGGCCTTGAGCAAGGGCGATTTTGACAAGTAAAAAGCCTAAACTCAAAACTAAAATCTGAAACTCTCCAAAGATGGTCACCTTGGGTGTAGGAATGGATTGGAAAAGTACCCACAAGCAAATTAAATTCACTCCAAAAGCTGTATGCAAAAACCACTTTCAGCTGTGACTGTATCAGCAACTTCAAAACTGGAAATTTCATCAAAATCTTCAACTATTGAGCTCAATCTGCTAGTCTGATTTGAGAAGCAGCAAATGACCAACTAGGTGTTGTATTTCAAACACGAAATTGGATTGGAACTAGGAGGTAAGCATCCCTCGAAGTATTAAACAAGTTGTGTTTGATGCCAATATGCATAAAATATTAGATGTCAGCTCTCAGCTGACAATATATAAGCTTTGGTTGGCAAATGAAGCAAAAAGAACTCTTCAAATTCAAGAAGTTGAATCACTTCAACCGAAAGGGATACCACCTTTTTGCCTTTTACTTTTGAAATAATAAAATATCATTCAACTTCCCTTTTAGGCATCCATTTCATATTGCAACAATAAAGCATTTATTAAATAATTAAATGCTCACTTGACCCATGTCCCCTTCTTTAAAACAACTTGAAGTCATCAAGCTAAGTGGGGTACAACTTCAAGACATAAGAATTGACTAAGTCGAAACTCAGTCCAAGGATAACCAAATATAATGCCCAAAATCGATGAATTGCTAAAAATAGCAAATTGACAAATGCCAAACTGAACCAAGTTGATGATGATGCTTCTGCCAAAAATGAACTTACTAAAAATAGTAAATGCCAAAAATAGTAAGTTAACTTCAAAACCATCAGAAAGCCAAACTAAACACTGAACTGCAAAGGATTGAATTGCTGCTAGATAGATACTGCCAAAAGATAGACTTGCTAAAAATAGCAAACTGCTATAAATAGTAAGTCTGCACAACATCCTCTGAATGCCAACTGAGCAGTATTTGAAAGAGGAAACCCTAGTTTTATACTTCAGCTTAGCCTACGGATTTCCGGAAATAGGCTAAATCCAAAAGAAGGGTGTATGGCCAAAATGGGGACATTACATTCTTCAAACCTTGAAAATCTGAATTTCCTTCTAAACTTCCTTTGCACGCTTCTTCGAAAATAAATAATCCTTTAAAATTATCTAAATTTATTCCTTCCATTTTGAATGATTTTTTAATAAATACTTCAACTTACAGGTAGATTTCCTCAAAAATTGTGTATGCCTCCATTCTTTCAAATTCTATAGACTTCATCCTTCACACATGTGACTAAGAAAATACCTTAATCTTGTTACCACATTAAATATACTTCTTTCATAATATGACACAAGTACCAGTGAGGGGGTTTATTATATTTTCTAATAATTGCTCCCCCTTAGCCACTACTTTTACTTAGAAATTGATGGGAGTATCTACATCGGAGGTCGGCATAGATAAAACTAATGATTCCTTTCTCCAAACCCTTTTTATTTCCTTTCTTGCTTCTTCTAGATCAATGATTTGATCGTTCTTCTTTGTCTGATAGATATTTTTCTCTCTTCTGCTATTACTACCAAGGTGTTATGGATTTCTGCACTTACAACAAACAACTTTCTTCTTTCCATTTTCCCTTTTATTCAGCAAACTAACTTTATATCCATTCTTCTTGCTCTTAGAACACTTATCAGAGAATGATAAAGAATCATTCATTTTACTTTTGTAATCCTTTGCCTTATGACCAAATTTCTTGCAGGAATAACAAACACCATTGAAAGATAAATACCTTTTAGCATCATGTTATTTGATAGGATTTTTTTTGGAATTGCTTCTTAGATCCTTGATTTTCCCTTTTTTTTATCGAGTCTTCTTACCAGTGGATTGCTTCACTTTAGAACTCTAAACTTCCTCAAACCCTAAACCAGTCTTATTCATTTCCATTATTTGAGAGGTAATCAATTCATCAAGCATCACTGAGGTTCTTTTAAATTTGTCTTCAAAAATTATTTCCTTTTCCAAATCAGATCTCAAGATTTATGCTTCTCCTCAAGATTTATGCATTCATCCATCTTCCTTTGAATTTCAATTTCCTGACATTCTTCAATTCTTTTCTTCTTATCTAATTGTTGTAGCAGGATAGAGATAATTTCTTCTCCCTCAACCAATAGATAACATACTTGAACACTTTTACTTTGCAGCTTTTCAATGTACTCATTTTATTTCATCAACCTATCCTTCAGATCCTCATTCTTTTGAATATTCAATAGAGATTTCTTCTGAAGGAAAAAATTTCTTATACTCAAATTACAGGACCTTCCTCAAGTTATTAGGCTTCTTCTGAGGAACCAAGCTCTGATACCAATTGTTGAACATCCAGAATACTGAGAGGGGGGTGAATTAGTATTCCATAAAACCATAATAAAATCCATTTAAACATTATCACAATTATGACTGAATTAGCAAGAGAAAACATAGGAACAAGTCAATGAAACCATACACATGAACACCAGGATTTTTACATGGAAACCCCAAAAAGGGAAAAACCATAGTGAGGGTTAACTCACAATATATTATATCTGGATACAAAATATTGTGAGGCTCATTTCCAGGACTCACTGTCCTTAAAAAGGCTTACTTCCTTAGTTCAAAAGGTTGTTAACCGCCAAGATACAATGATAGTGGCCCACTGCCAAAAGATTAAACTCATAGAATACACCTTCAATGTGCAGGGTTCAGTTCCATTGAAGCTCAGAATATGAAGTACTACCTCACACAATAGTCGCTCAACAAGAAGGCACTGATCACAACTAATAAATCATTCAAGCTCAACTCTTAACACACCTCTTAATCCTTTTTTCACTCACACTTCTCATTTCACATTCACTGCTCATGTGTTTCTTCTTCTACTACTCTTTGTTCTCCATCTCATTTCTCAAAACATCTTATATATATACAATTATTTCTTAATCATTAATTAGGTTGGCCTAATTAAATGAACAAAAAAATAATCAAAACCTTCTTGGTTGGCACCATATATGATTTAAGCATTTCATGCACATAATGCATTATACCAAGTCGCCTATCATTCATAAAACATAATTAGTCTTCATAATATATTACATACACTGAGTCGACCAAGACTAGAACAAAATTCTCCAAATCAACAAATAATCCTCAACGCAAACACCTTCCAAGTCTGAGAACACATTAATTTCCCATCATATTACCAACATAGAGACTATCTACAAAACTGTGGCATAAGAATGTTCACCTTAGTAGAATGAGGAGTCTCCCACACAGTATGCCACACACAGAACAATAGTAGAATACAAAATTAAACTATGTCAAAGACAACTTTCTACTCACAACAAAAGATGTCTCAAGATCTAGGATATAGCTATCTGAATGAGTCAAGAAAACATGGTTAAGAGATTAGAGTCATATCAAATCTTGCGGTGAATTCCATACTCAAATACAAACACACTGATCCATCACAAAAGGGTATTATCAGAAGAGAACAACTTCTGCTAAACCAAGTAGACATCCCATATAGTTATCACTAGTTGACATCAATGAAAACATAGGAACAACCAACACAAACCATCCATACTTCATGCTTATGTAGAAAGGCTCCCAATATGTTGGTGGAGTTGGATTGTTGAGGAATTATTTTATTCAAAGGGACAAAGGTAGAAGGAATTCCTGTGAGAATACTTATGGAAGTGTATGCGGTGCTAGTAGGTATGACTGTTGTGGTTGGTTGAATGGTAGTTGTGGGTTAAAAGGTTGTTGTAGGTTGGAATGTTGTTGTAGATTGTGTACTAGTGTATGAAGGGATGGACATTGCTATTGTGGAGGACAGGATTGGAATTCCACCTTGAATTTGAGTAGATCCCAAAGCTTGAGTGGAAGTGGTAATGTTGGGGACAATGTTGGAGATGTTAAGGACATTGGTTGTAGGAAGTGAATTCATGGGTAATGAAGTATGCAAACTATGAGCCATGGAGGGTTGATTCTCAACACTATCAAAAAGAGAGTTAGGAAACCCAAGATCAACGACAAGTGAGAGATCACTAGATGACATGAGCCTCGAATTATGTCTTATAATAGTATTGTGAATAGGACACCAAGTTGTAAAGATCATGCAAGTTTTACAACCCCAGTGTGCAAATCCTAGAATGGCAAAGGGACAATGCAAAAACCTAGAATTAAATTCAATTTTTTAGATTTTAAGCAATGCAATTGACTAATTACACAATGCAATAAGCTGAAAATGAAATGTTTTGATGCAATTTGAACTTTTAATAATGCACTAAAATGAAGCAATTTAAGCTAAATGCAATGAAATTGATGAAACAGTAAATTAGGAAATTGAAATTGAAAGATAACAACACCAAACAGAAGCTAAAAACTAAGATTTTAATGTCCTTAAAATGTAGAGCAGTAGCTAATAGGGACTCATTTTCCAAAAAGGACAAATGGGTCCTGGTTAGGTGTTTCTGAGATTTTTCTATGGAATTTATAGTGAACTTTGATGCTTTTTTAGTTTCTAAAAGGTCCATATCAGACCTGATTCAGGACTCATTCGCTAGTAAGGGTGAATGGGTCCTAGTTAGGTATTTTTAAAATGTTTTTTAATGATTTAAAAGTTCTTAGTTATATCCTTCAGTTCCAAGTCTAATACAGTGAGCTTCAACTTCATATTTTCTAGAAATTTAATATAAAAATGCAATGAAAAGATGAAATGCAATGCCTACTTTGAAATGCAATTGAATGAGGTCTAAATGAGAGGCAAAATGACTAATTTTTTTTTGTAATTTTTTAAATTTAGAGAGATGCAAAACAATGCAAATCTAAACCCTATATGATATGCAATATTTTAATGCAAGAGAAGTAACCCTAAATGAAATGTTAATGTAATGCAAGATCTAACTTAAGATGAAATGAGAGACTCTAAAAATTAGAAAATTGCAATGTTGAATGAGTTAGGTTCACCAAAATGATTAGGTGAAAAATAGGGTAGACCCAAATGCATGAACAAGAGGATCTACCACTTATTTTTCTAAGACCTTTATCACTCAAATTATGTAAAATAAGATGCCAATAACAATCAGAAATGCAACCTAACTATTATAGAACCTATGGGGGATGTTTTTAGAGCATAAAAAGTTGTGTACCTAGCCAGAAAGTTATTTTTGAGCTATGGAGGACTCATTCGCCTTCAAGGGCGAATGGGTCCTTTTAGTGTTTTGAAAAACTAATTTCAATATCTCATTCCTTAATGTCTGCACTCTTAAATTCCCTGTTATCAAGTTCTAGAAGCCTATATGCAATTTTGTAGATCTGTTTTCGTGATCTTGCACTTTGAATGACAACTTTTGCAACTTTTCAACTTTGACAATCTTGCTCTGAAACTTGCTCAACTTGACCTTGAACTATAAATCTACAATCACACACTCAAGTACATAAAAACTTGTTGATTTTTTAGTGAATGGTGGTTTTCCTTACTCAAACCCCTTGTAGGTAATCAAACCAAATGATGAAATAAAGGAAATGAAGCATGAATGTGAAATAATATAAATGATGTCACATTGGATGTTTTCTTGTGAAACAAATTTGCATACTAACATTTAGTGGTCATGAAGAATGTAGATCTTGGATGCATGTAAATGAAGCTTCTGAATAGATCCTCAATGCAACATTAACTTCTTAACATGATGGTATGACTTTAAATTTCTATAAAAAGCTCTTGAAATCTGCCTTGAAATGCCTTGAAAATACTCTTGAAGTGCTCTAATGCTTGATCACTTGAATTTTTGAATGCTTCATAAACTTGCTAGGAGAAAAAATGTGAATTAACCCCTTATTTATATTGAATTAGGAGATTAACCTCAAAATTCAAAGAATTAAGGCTGACACCAAATCTAGGAAGAAACGTTATTAAATTCTCACTATAATGAAATTTAAAAAGGGGGGTCTCATCAAGGTAGGACCCATTCGCCACCTTGGGCATGTAAGGAAATTTGGGAGCGAATCTAGTGAAAACTCCATGCAGTAGTGCCTTCAGTAACTTTCATTTTGATTAGGTTACCTTAAAGACACGGACAACTATGTCCCAATGCGGAACAAACACAGTTTATTTCCTACATTGATCCTTCTGAGAAAAACATATGTGAATTCAACAGCAATCAACAACACAGATGAAAGATAAAATAGAAAAGCAGAACACAAAGATTTTACATGGGGAAAATCCTCTCAGATAAAAAACCCCACACTCCAAAGATCGAGCCATTATATTATTCAGCAATAAACGATTACAATACAATTGCAGGCTCTTAGCCTTTTCAGAGATTACATCTTGTTCATCTGGATACAACTGGTAACATACTATCCTTGAGAGATCAAACATGGCATTCATGATCAGGAGAGATTCCAGCAGAATACCTCTACTCTCTCACTCTCTGCCTTGGCCTCATGGCTTCAACCTTTTGGCCAGCCACTCAACCTTTCTCTATCAATCCCTCTCTGGATCTCAGCTCTTCAGCTTCTCGGCTTGTCAACCTGTCAACCTCTCCTCGCTACTCTCTCCTCTACAGAATGTTCAATGCATACATGTACACATTCATTCTCAACAGGATCTTAGTAAATCAGTTCAAGATCACACAATAGCAATCTACCAACTCAGCATCCCTATCGTCGTAGATGTTTCCACTCTAGTGCAGATTTTTCCCTTCAGACCGTTCAAAAAATCCAACCACCAACCGTTAGAATTTTACTTCCTCTGATTGGTCCACGAGCCAAGTCAAATGGTCAAGGATCAATCCACTGAGTTCACATGTCGGTGAGACACGAGAAGTGTCTCCCCAATGCTTAACGGATTCACAGATGATATCGGCATAGGTTCCAACAGTCGGCAAGAGGTTATATCGAACACCATGAATCATACTGAATCCCTTGACATCCATATCGGCAAGAGATTCCTCCATCGGCAAGATGTTTTACCGATGCTCACAAGTCATATCGATTTCAGCTTTGCCATTGGCAGGACATTACAGTTCACCAAGAGTTCTCTTCGAGTCTCCTGAAGTTTCACCGAAGCACCAAAGTCGGCAAGACTTTTGTCTTTCGCCAAGACCTCTCATCGAGAAAACATGTCATACTGAGTCAGCAAGACATTTTTCTTTCGCCAACACATCACACCGAGCTTCATGCCGAACTCCGAACAATCGCCAAGAGTTATACCGACATCAGGATTCCCATCGGCAAGACAAACACACTTCGCCAAGACATCTCACTAATTCCTTCAAGTTACACCACTGTGCTCGATAGTCGGCAAGACATTCATCTTTCGCTAACACCTTACACCGAGCACAACAAGTCTTACCGAGTTGGCAAGACTTTTTGTCTTTGCCAAGACTTCACGCCAAAGTCTTCAGGTTACCCCAAGCTCACCTTTCGCCAGGAGTCATGCCAAACACATCCCACACCATTGGTGAGACAAACACCCATCGCCAAGACTTCATAGCAAAGCCTTCAAGTCATACCAATGACTCCATTCGCCAAGACATCTACAGGTCGCCAAGACTACATGTCGATAGGAACAAGTCATGTTGATTTCCACATCGGCCAGACAGACCAAAGGTCATGCCGATATCGGAAAGACTTCCTATCATCGCCGAGACATCATTCTGATACATCTGAGTTTCCCTAATGACCACGAGCAATGTCGGCAAGACTTTACATATCGCCAAGACTTCATGCCGATACCCTTTGAGTTACTCTGAGTGTATTCAGTCGACCAGACATCTCCCAATCACCAAGAGATCTTCCCGAATGTTCAAGTCACCCTAATGACTACAATCGGCAAGACATCTCCCTGTCACTAGGACCACATACCGACACACTTGAGTTACCCCGACGGCTCCAGGAGAAAACATATCGATGAGACAACCCTCCATCGCTAAGATTTCATATTGAAGCAAACAGGTTACACCGATGACTCCAGTCGCCATAGGTCACACCAACATATGCTAGGCACCCAATAACAAACCCTTCTGTCGCCGAGACATTTCCACTTTGCAAAGGGTTACAGCGACTGCACCAAGTCATAGCGATAGGTCCATTCAGCAAGACATAAGCAAAGTCACAGCGACATGAACAAAACACAAGATTACTGAACTGTCAGTCGTCTAGACACCATGAATGTCATAGTGACCATGATTTCTCAAAGGATTCAGCTTGTGAGATTGAGGCACATTTTCCAATAGGGCGAATGGTTCCTAGCTAAGTTTACCAGGACCTAACCCTGTGGGATTGAAAGAGGGGTAAAAACGCATTCTGGATCAGTTGAGAAAGGGGGGTCTTGTTAAGGGAGGAACCATTCACTATCAAGGGCAAATGGGTCTTGGCTCAACTTATCAAGACCAAACTTTCCCCAATGAAATAATTTGTTAATTAAATTATGATTGTTAGGATAGATCTTCAAGAGTTGTCAAAATTAAGGCTTAAATTTGAATTAAAAGGGTGTTAATAACTCCAATTAACAATAATTAATTAAGACAACCTAGATAAATGTGAAATTGTTTTATAACACATTACAACACTTAAACAAGGTACACATTATGTACATTTTATTAGAAAGGGGCCCATTAGGCTTAATTAAGCAAATACATCCTAGAAAAATGTGAAAGTGTGTTACAACACCTTTGCAAAGGATCAATAAAGGCATGTTTTCGTTAAATAAAAGTCCTAGGATATTTTGAATGTGTACAACACATTACAACACCACTCCAAGGCATCATTAATTCTAAAGGCTACTTTTTCCATTCCTACACATATATGTCAAGTATAATTGAATGGAAAACAAGTAAAAATATTCCCTAAAAAGAGTTCATATATTTCAACATATGTACAAAGTTATTGAGTTGATCAAGTCCAATAACAAGGTACAATAGAATAGAATATGGTAATATTTATAGGTACCTTAACAAAGATAGTAAAATATTAGAATGCATTGAGTACTTTATAGAGAAACATTAGGTCTGATATTTCCTTCATTGTAACCCAAGAGAAAATATTAATTTAATTAAAATGATGATTTGACTAGAACAATGATGATTTACATAGAATTATGCCCTATGATATGAGAATCAACAAGGCCATTGGAACCTCCAAATGATGGATAGAGATGTTGTTTTACTAGAAAAAAACAAAAAATATTCAATAATTTCTTCCATTATATTTTTCTTTGTGTAAGGAAGTTCATCACAAGAAAGCTCTACAGTAGTGATCCCAAGAAACCATATAGAATACTTTTGTTGGGTTTCCCATTTTTATTCACAAAGGTATTCCAATATTTTCAATTTGACTATGACACCATTATCTGCAAAAACAAATTAATAAATCTAGTCAATCTTAATGCACATATATGGCATAACTATGCATAAAAAAATTTGAACCATGAAAATTTCTATTTTTATTATTATTATTATTATTATTATTATTATTATTATTATTATTATTATTATTATTATTATTAGAGGTGGTCTCTCCCCTTGTAAAAAAATTGACATGTCCCCATGTTTGACCGTAAAAGAGCCTATTCTAAACATAGTGTTATTTGTCTAGGTTTAAGATGTGAATCCAAGGACCTATTGTTTGTGGGCCCATAATGTAACTTACATTAAACAAACCTAAATATTGATTTTGAATAAATATAAAAAGAATTGTTATATGAAGGATCATATGTCAGTCATATTATGAAGGTATATGCTAATTGCAATTTATATAACTTTACACTAATTATATAATATATTATCTTATTAAGACTATCACATGACTTTTCAAAAAGAATAACACTTCATGGAACTATCTTAATATATTGTAACCCATACATAGTGAAGCCCATGTAATGGCATAGCATGTGAACTTAGGGAAAACCCATGAAGACTAATAATAAGAGCCAATGTGGATATTTAAGTATCAAATTTGACATAAGGAATAATGTGGTGTAATATTGTATGGAATACATATATTTGTGTGAGTATGCAAGGAATGAAATAGAACCTAAGTATTTAAAGATTTTTTAGATCTTTTATTGTTAGCAATGCCCATCTAAGAAAGGGTATTGTAATAAAAAAAAATCACCTCTATTGCATACAATAATGCAAACCATTTTATTGAGCCCTTCAAAAATCAACATAGCCCCAATGTAGCCTCCTTCTACTACTTTCTCTAATTGGAGTTACAACATTCAATATTGATGGACCTACGATGAATGAGTTGTATAGGTCAAATGTTGTTGAAGTTATAAATTCTCATCTACACCAGGAATTCTCAAAAAAAATTGTTATATGTTTCAATAAAAGGTTTATGATTTCAATTTTAGATTTGGGATGGTTGTCTCTCATAATAGATGGAGATCAATAATAATAAAAAGATATAATAGAAACATTTTACAACCATTGTTACAATAGATAAAGTTCTCAAACATGTACAAAGTGAGGGAAAAAAATGGCTTGAAAAATATAAAGAATATCCATCCAACCATTGAAAATTTATAAGAGTTAATGAGTCACTTTAAATGTTAAATAGAGGAATTTAATGACCATGTAGATTTATTTACAACAAGTATCAATATACATCAATATAATAATAAAAATTCTATGAATTGGTTCACCCTATTAAATAAAGTGTTATAACATTTTGACCTTAAGTATTGTGGTTATTATTTCCTACACCATCTATTAGTTTATTTATTCAACAAAGCTTGCACTCTGTTGAATGAAAATCAAACAATATCAAAATTCAATTTTGTGGTGGATTTGTTACAATTTTGGGATCTATGAACATTTAGATTGTTATTATGCAAAAATTGAAAAATTAGAGGTGAGCTGAAATCTGTTCAACATTTATCATCCCCTTTCCTTGGCAAGTATGGTCATTTCTATAATTAATTATATTGACCTACCGAAGAAAAGATAAAAAATAAATTTAATACTCTAATATTATAGAGTCATGTAACTCCAAGTTCCTTTGAAATTAAAAAATGTGTTTTTTCTATCCAAAGAATGAATGAAACTCAATTTAGTGCTTTCTAGTTTTGTTATGTATGAATGAAAATTGAATTATCTTCTATGCATATCACTTTAACCGTGACCTATGATTGATTACTTATTGTAGGTGGTCAGACTCTAAATGTCGCATGATTTTTTAGAGATTAATAGTTTTTTTTAAAGGGCATTAAACCCTAAATTGGCCACATCAAATTTGGAGTATAGCATTGTGACTTACAACACTTTTAAGGCTTTAAATTCTTTTTCCACATAAAAATAGGATCAATACACTTCCACTTGTTCACTTTAGTATAACCTTGTTGAGTTGGATAGAAAGTTGACTATAATGAATCATAGTTTCACATTTTCTTTTATTATTTCCCCTTTCAACTTGGGCAAAAAGCGATTATATGTTAAATGGGAAAATTTAAAATTATAATCATTTCAGCCAATAAGAAGTAGGACTTGGTAGACTTATGACTTTGTGGCAAAAATGCTTTGTATACTCAGTGTAAAGTACCATGCACTCCATTGTAGTGGACAAACAAAAAGCATTCCTTATTCAAATGTTACCAATTCGATACTCTTCCATGCTCCAACATTTACACTCATTTAAAAGTGCAATTATAAATGCATGCAAGTTGGTAATAAACAAGAACCACATATTAACTTTCCCTTCTAATATGTAATACTTAACCCAAAAGGTAATCAAATATAATCGACATTCATTGTAGTAAGCTATTGAAGACATCCGTATGTTGAATATTTATACTGCTAATGACAAACCATCATGGTTACCCCAACCCCATTGTTAGTGCCTAGGCTTTGCTCAGGCTAGATTCTATCACTATACCTTATGGGGACTGACAATGCAGTGGTGACATCTCTTTTATAACTTAAAGTACTTACATATTGTAGCTTTGTATCTGTGTATGTACGTCCATTAATGCATAATGGAGGGATTTTTATCAGATATTATAGCCAGAATTGCTTTGGTCGACATGTTTTTAGGGCAAATAATACATCTTTTGAAGATAGGACATGATAATTATAAGGTTTGGTCCAAAAGGTGAAAGGACGCGATCTTTCTAAAATAAGACTTGGTTGAAAAAAACTGAATGGTCGTGGTATATGGTGAACGTATAGACCTAGCATGCGGACTGTCTAACAAAATACTCGAAGGAATATGATCTCATATAACGACATAAATAGAAGTAACCTTTTCCAGCATTCTAACATGGTAGTCGCACTGCTTCATGAGGATACCCATTTGCAGATAAATACAAATTAATTTGTATGTGTTTACATGTTGATTTGGTACTTATCTGTTTCAAATGCAGATCTGAAAGTATATGTTTCATCTAATCTTTAGATGAGGAATATATTGTTTGTGAGCGTGCAAATCATGAACTCTCTCTCTCTCTATATATATATATGGGGTTTTAGTTCTCATTAAAGCATTCGTAGGAAAGTGGAAACCGACTGCCATTGTCTCACTGTTTATTTGATTTTTTTAATTTTTTTTAATCTTATAATATATATAGAAATGGGAAGGGAAGTTGAGTGGCTATAATTCTAGATTTCATGATATTTACCAGCATCCTAATCACCTCTAAACCAATTTGGATGGTTTATATGGTAAGGAATGAGAAAGATGAAGTACAAAAGCTATAATATTGACTAGGTAAAAGAAGTATGATTAGTTATTGTATTATTTAAGGTTTGTACCTTTTCGTGTTGAAATGGTGTGAGCTTTCCATAGGTAGTATTTTATAAGTGATGTTTAAACATAATAAGTATGACATTAATATTTATTGTATTGGTTATGGCAATTTATTTAGCATAAATATAGTAGAGCATGATTTTTAGTAAAATTAGGATTGTGTAATTAATATGTTATGATGTCATTTCCATAAAAGGATATAATATTATGAAACTTTTTGTATATGTTTTCATAGAATTAATGTAAGGCATCCAGGTCTCCATATAGTAGATCTTATACGACCAATCCTAATGAATCAAAGGTTAGGGAAAATGTATAGTGTTAAGCATATACATATGGAACATTATAAATACTAGTTATAATGAAATTTGAAATCATGAAGAAAACTTCAATGATAGGAAGGCATGATCATTAGGCTCTGATACCAAATGTAATGCCACTTTTCCTCTTAATGTAGTTTAAGTGTTAGCAGCAGATTTTATATAATAAATGTTAGAATTAAGGTGATTTATAAAATGTAATATTACTAAAATGATATGAATTACTAATATGGATTAACCAATGTAACCATAATATGTAAAAATTAAACAAGGATTCTAAAGTAAATAATTAACATAGTAAATTGAATAACACATCCATATATTTCACATAGATTAACATCAAAATCATATAGACAATGTTCCCAATATATATAGTAACATCAATAGTTTTTAATACTTTTCTGGACAAAAACACTTGGAAAAATCACTCTCACCTTAAGAATATTTCAGTGGTATTGGCTCTTTCTATGGAGCAATATAGGAGGAAACGGTTCCTTTCATAACATAGTGCACTATTGCGCTCTACAGAAGTGTTGGTTCAATAGAACAATGCTCAACACAAGTGCACACCATGCTTTAGAGTAATTACTCCTCATGTATACAACATGCTCTAGAGTAATTACTCAACATGCATACAACATGCTCTAGAGTAATTACTCAACATGTATACAACATGCCTCATAATAACTACTCAACATGCATAATAGCCCTAGGAAGGACAATCCCGGGTGCACTTTGTACCTCGAGTTAGACACAATCTATGTGCCCCCTTCTCTAATGCCCATAGCTCACCAAACCACTTTCTTCTTCCTTGAATGTTCTCAATCCTTAAGTGTTTTTCATTCTTTTCCAACTCTCACATAAATGCTTATATAAGACTTAAGGGGTGGTTTCTAAATCATCACACCCTTTCACAAAGGTTTCCTTTTAATAATTATTTAAATAAATAATTATTCTTCTCCCTTTTAAATTAGGTTATATATATATATTATTTATTAATCTCTCTTTTAACCAAAGGATCATAATATCCTTTATTTTTCTATCTCCCTTTTAATTCTAGAGGGTTAACTTTTTTTTTCTCTTGGAAAAAAAGTCACATAACAAAAACTTTGATTTTCTCTCTCAATTTGTAATGTATTTATTTGTTTCTTTGATATTTTCTTTCAGATCTTTGTTTTCATCTTCAAACTTTTCAAGATCTTCAAGGAAACTTTGCTTGTTCTCCATCTTTGTCAAGAATGCAATCTTCTTCTATGATTCACACTATTGGAATCTCTTCTGGAGGAATAGGAAATATTCTATCAGCCATATGTTCAACCTCTAAGACCTTCCCAAAGCAGTTAAGCTTCTTTCAAGGAACCAAGCTATGATACCAATTGTTGAACAACTAGAATACGAAAAGGGGGGTGAATCAATATTCTTTTAAACCATTCAAACATCAAACATCCACTACCAAACATATTCAAATGCAATAAGGAAAAGAAATCATGAAACATCAACAACACTACATAACACATGAACACCAAGATTTTTATGTGGAAAACTCATAATGGAAAACTATGGTGAGGATTAGCTCACAATATATTATTATGACATTGAAATTGTACTCCCTTCTTGAGATCATAGTACAATCCTTGGTCTAATTTGGACCATTTGGGTACTCCTTGCATTAATCATCCTTTAAATCAACATTTATAGGCCCCTAGGACTCATTGTTTTGGACCTCGAGGTTTATTCCACTCAAACATCATATAAACTTCTAACAAATAACATTCAATTCAGTAAAACCCACCTCAAAAACCTTTAAGTGGGGCCCATTGGTCACCTTGGGCTTAATGAGTCCCCTCTCGGTGGGACTAAGTCACCTAGGTGTATACCTAATCCCTTTGGGATTTTTCAATTTTGAGCAGGAAAATCAATGACCTAATTCAAATTTTTGATGGATGTCGGTCTGTAAGGTCTAAATAATGATTAATTAGGTATTGATTCCTATAAATATAATTTTTTAGGTCACTTTTCATATCATCTAGTCATTTTTAACAAACAAATTCAAAATTCAAGTGTAGAATATCTTTCACAAGAAGATTCACAAGTTCATCTACAACAAAGTTGAAGCTTTAGGGCAGCAAGCTAAGGTTTTTGTAAGTCTTCAAGCTCACTTTCTACCCAAGATATTGCATTTTTTAGGGTTGATCATGGATTCCTATGGGGAATCATGAAGAATTATAGGTTGGGGAGATGGGACTAGACATCAAGCCAAGCCTAAGGACTTGTTTACTAGATGATTCCATCTTCTATTTTCTCTCTATCTTCAGCCTAAGGAAGGTTTGTGTGTTATTAAGATTCATTTCTAATGTGATTTAGGGTCTCTTGGAATGATTCTTGCATCATTCTAGTTTCATTTATGCATCTTATTCTTGCATGTTAGAATAGGGTTGCATATTGCTTCAAATTTCCTAGTCTTAGATGCACTTAGGGCTAGGGTTTTTCTCCATATTTCCTTATCTCTTTCAAGGTTTAAATAACCATTAGGATTTTGACCGAGGCAAACCCCCCATTAGAAACCAAATTATATTCTATTTTTTAGGTATTTTTGCATAATCAGATCTGGATTTCAGTTGGGGAACAAAATATACACTGGGAGTTATAGATTGCACTTTATAATTTCCTAGAACCTGAAAGTGGACTAAGTTACCATCAATGGAGTATGAGTCCCACCAGATGTATTTTCAAGATCAGTTTGTAGATTCTAGCACCTATTTCTCTGAAACTACTTTCTGAGCAGAAACCCTTATCTGGGACTAAGTCACCCAACTTGGCGTATGTGTCCCAGTTGGCTAGAAAATCAAATTTTCCAAAATTTCAAAGACATCTACAGTATTCACTCTAGTATTTATCAGTTTCCAGGTGCACTCTTTTTGTTTGCTTCTCTATCTTATTTTATATTGCATTCAATCTTTTTGCATATCACAACATGTTTTCAAACATCTTGCATTTTCTTAGTTTTGCATCAATAGTTTATCTTCATTATCAATTTATAGCCTTAGGAACAATCTCATTTGATATATTTCAATCTCTATTGCATTGGAATCTCACGGAATTGTTCTTGAATGTGAACTTTGCGAAATCGGATTCCCCTTTCGTCATTCCCCTTTTAGGTGTGGATAAGAGAAGTTGTGACTCCATTTTATTTGTTCACATTTTGGTGAACCTGACTTTAGAAGCATCATATTTCTAATTTGGAGAACATTTACATCCTAGAATTAACTTGCATTGCATTTTTTAAAGTGCATACTAGGGTTTTAAAATTTGTATTAGTGAAAAGCTCATTTAGCTTGCATTATTGCACTTCATTTCATTGAAAAATAGTAAAATTTTGCATTTGCACTTTACATCTACATGATACAACATAGAACACATAAGAATCAACTAAAAAAACTCAAAAAAAATTTAAAAAATCCCCTACTAGGGCTAATTCGCCATCTTGGGCAACTTAGTCCCAGTGCACATTTTGCATTACTGTTTTTAGAATTTTGTTTCCAATTTTTAGGCTTCTATCTCTTCTCAGTTACTTTTTTTGTTTTAGTTCAGTTATCTTCTGTTACATTGAAATCATTAGATGTAGCATCATTTAATTTCTTGGAAATTATGGATAGCATTATATTTTTACAATTTTTGTTTTCAACATTAGTTCCTATTTCATTTAGATTAGATTCATCAAAAAATGAAAACAAAAAACCAACAACATTGAAAGAAACAATAACAACAATGCTTCAGTTTAAACAAACTATATCATCCAAACCTTTTAGTAGTGATGACTTGGATAAGTTAGATGAATCTCTACAGGTCTTCCTCTCACTTAGTTCATCCACTAAGGTTTTTCATGAAAATCCCAAACCACCCGATGATAACTTACCTCTCAAACCTTTTAGTCATGATGACTTTAACATGTTAGATGAAGCCCTTGAGAACTTTGAATCTCAAAAAATCCATCCACTAAGGTTTATTGTGAGAAACCTAAAACAAAAGACATCAATGTAATTCAACCTCAACTCATCCTTTACCCACCTTCACATAAGTCTCAACCTCCACCTAAACCCTAATTTACCCTTTACCCACCTAAGCATAATGTTGTTGCACATACATACAACACTAGAAATAATCTGCAACCACAATAACCCACCCCAACACCCTTACCTTTTCCCAATCCCATATTTCCTAGTGCTCCTTGTTTTCCTCTACATAACGGGAAGGAGTATGACCTTCTTGAACAACTTAAGAATACTCCTGCAAAAATATCTCTTTGGGATCTAATTCAGAGTTCACCAAACTATCACACTATGCTTCAAACAACATTGCAACAAATAGTGTTTCCTCCTGGCACAAATTCAGATGATGTGGTAGCTCTAATACAAGGAATGAATATAATTAATGTAGACATCGTCTTCCATCAACATGAGCTCCCTCCATTAGAATTGAGAAAGAAAAATGATTCCTTTATGATAATAGCTTGGAAATTCAATCAAATGTGTATCAAAAGGACCCTTGTTGATAATGGCTCAGCCCTTAATGTGTGTAGTGTGAAACTCTTAGACCGATTGTGTGTAGATAAATCCAAAATCAAGTCTGATTCCTTATCGATAAGAGGATTTGACAATGTTAGCAATAAGTTCTGCTCAATGTAATTACCTTACCTATTATAGTTGGAAAGGATACCTTACAAAATCCCATTCATGTTATGCCTCATGACCTTTCATACAATCTTCTGTTAGGAAGACCTTGGATTCATGAGATGCATGCAGTGCCTTCCACCCTTCATTGTATCATGAAATTTCTATAACAAGGTTTACCAAGTTGAAATAGACCTTGAGCCTGATAGTTACTTACAACTTGAAAAAGGAGTGACAAATCCTCTCAACACATTGCTTCCAACATCTAACATAGAACCTCTTGCGATCAGCAAACAAGAAGAAGAACCAGTGTCCAAATTATTTGGTGATGATTGGGGATCCTTGGAATTCACACCTTCCTTTATGGGTGATTATATAATCACAAGAAAAGAGGATGAAAAGAAAGAACAACCATTGGTGATGTCCACTCAGAATTTGGAAGAACCTTCACAAGTATTCATATCATCTCCTTTGAAAGAAAATACAAGTTACACAACTAATTTTGATGAGATAGATTACCAACAGCCTCCGAACCCAAAAGAAAAGGAACAAAATTATGGGAGAGGTTATGAATTTGTGAAACAATTGGGATATAGTGGTAAAGGATGTGGAAAGAATGAACAAGGCATTCGTGTTCCTATAGAACCTAACATGCAAGAGACAAAGACTGGATTAGGGTATTATTTGTCTAAGAAAACAAAATAAAACAAGAGACCATCATTAAACATCAACACTATCATGTGCAAACCACGAACCAATCTTACTATTAAACATCCTGAATTACTTGATCTCACTCCACCATCATGGGACAATTTTGAAAGTGACAAAGCCTTGAAACAAATGTTAGGAGTTTATGATGAGTCATCTCTTACTCCTCCAAAGAAAAAGGTTACATGTGTTATGATCAGTACCAAAAAAAAGATGTGATAGGTGGAAGTAATGAGAAAGATATAGAAATGGACCAATATAACCCTGAATTTCCTAAGTCAAACATGCTTCCCTTGGGAGATACAATTGATATACCAATGGACATAGATGATAAAGAAAAAGTAATGACAAAATTTTCTAAATGTGACACTATTTACTAAATGCGGACATACAAGTAATGATAAAATTTGATCCTCTCAAGCATCTTTTTAATAAAAT
>VDFB02271358.1:183219028-183323423 GCA_007258455.2 Sequoia sempervirens | reverse complement strand
TATATTAATCTCTCTTTTAACCAAAGGATCATAATATCCTTTATTTTTCTATCTCCCTTTTAATTCTAGAGGGTTAAATCTTTTTTTTTTCTCTTGGAAAAAAAGTCACATAACAAAACTTCTTGATTTTCTCTCTCAATTTGTAATCTATTTATTTGCTTCTTTGATATTTTCTTTCAGATCTTTGTTTTCATCTTCAAACTTTTCAAGATCTTCAAGGGAAACTTTGAGTTCTCCATCTTTGTCAAGAATGAAATCTTCTTCTATGATTCCTATTGTTGGGGTCTCTTCTAAAGGAATATGAAATTTTCTATCAACCATGTGTTCAACCTCTAAGACCTTCCCAAAGCGGTTAAGCTCCTTTCAAGGAACTAAGCTCTAATACCAATTGTTGAACACCCAGAATACTGTGGGGGTGAATTAATATTCTCTTAAACCATTCAAACATCAAACATCCAATTACCAAAACATATTCAAATGCAATAAGGAAAGAAATCATGAAACATCAACAACATCACATAACACATGAACACCAAGATTTTTTTGTGGAAAACTCAAAATAGAAAAAACCATGGTGAGGATTAGCCCAACAAATAACATTCAATTCAGAAAACCCACCTCAAAAACTTTAAGTGGGACCCATTGGTCACCTTGGGCAAATGAGTCCCCTCTAGTGGGACTAAGTCGCCTAGGGTGGTGACTTAATCCCTTTTGGGGGATTTTTCAATTTTGAGCAGGAAAATCAATGACCTAATTCAAATTTTTGATGGATGTCGGTCTGTAAGGTCTAAATAATGATTAATTAGGTATTGATTCCTATAAATATAATTTTTTAGGTCACTTTTCATATCATCTAGTCATTTTTAACAAACAAATTCAAAATTCAAGTGTAGAATATCTTTCACAAGAAGATTCACAAGTTCATCTACAACAAAGTTGAAGCTTTAGGGCAGCAAGCTAAGGTTTTTGTAAGTCTTCAAGCTCACTTTCTACCCAAGATATTGCATTTTTTAGGGTTGATCATGGATTCCTATGGGGAATCATGAAGAATTATAGGTTGGGGAGATGGGACTAGACATCAAGCCAAGCCTAAGGACTTGTTTACTAGATGATTCCATCTTCTATTTTCTCTCTATCTTCAGCCTAAGGAAGGTTTGTGTGTTATTAAGATTCATTTCTAATGTGATTTAGGGTCTCTTGGAATGATTCTTGCATCATTCTAGTTTCATTTATGCATCTTATTCTTGCATGTTAGAATAGGGTTGCATATTGCTTCAAATTTCCTAGTCTTAGATGCACTTAGGGCTAGGGTTTTTCTCCATATTTCCTTATCTCTTTCAAGGTTTAAATAACCATTAGGATTTTGACCGAGGCAAACCCCCCATTAGAAACCAAATTATATTCTATTTTTTAGGTATTTTTGCATAATCAGATCTGGATTTCAGTTGGGGAACAAAATATACACTGGGAGTTATAGATTGCACTTTATAATTTCCTAGAACCTGAAAGTGGACTAAGTTACCATCAATGGAGTATGAGTCCCACCAGATGTATTTTCAAGATCAGTTTGTAGATTCTAGCACCTATTTCTCTGAAACTACTTTCTGAGCAGAAACCCTTATCTGGGACTAAGTCACCCAACTTGGCGTATGTGTCCCAGTTGGCTAGAAAATCAAATTTTCCAAAATTTCAAAGACATCTACAGTATTCACTCTAGTATTTATCAGTTTCCAGGTGCACTCTTTTTGTTTGCTTCTCTATCTTATTTTATATTGCATTCAATCTTTTTGCATATCACAACATGTTTTCAAACATCTTGCATTTTCTTAGTTTTGCATCAATAGTTTATCTTCATTATCAATTTATAGCCTTAGGAACAATCTCATTTGATATATTTCAATCTCTATTGCATTGGAATCTCACGGAATTGTTCTTGAATGTGAACTTTGCGAAATCGGATTCCCCTTTCGTCATTCCCCTTTTAGGTGTGGATAAGAGAAGTTGTGACTCCATTTTATTTGTTCACATTTTGGTGAACCTGACTTTAGAAGCATCATATTTCTAATTTGGAGAACATTTACATCCTAGAATTAACTTGCATTGCATTTTTTAAAGTGCATACTAGGGTTTTAAAATTTGTATTAGTGAAAAGCTCATTTAGCTTGCATTATTGCACTTCATTTCATTGAAAAATAGTAAAATTTTGCATTTGCACTTTACATCTACATGATACAACATAGAACACATAAGAATCAACTAAAAAAACTCAAAAAAAATTTAAAAAATCCCCTACTAGGGCTAATTCGCCATCTTGGGCAACTTAGTCCCAGTGCACATTTTGCATTACTGTTTTTAGAATTTTGTTTCCAATTTTTAGGCTTCTATCTCTTCTCAGTTACTTTTTTTGTTTTAGTTCAGTTATCTTCTGTTACATTGAAATCATTAGATGTAGCATCATTTAATTTCTTGGAAATTATGGATAGCATTATATTTTTACAATTTTTGTTTTCAACATTAGTTCCTATTTCATTTAGATTAGATTCATCAAAAAATGAAAACAAAAAACCAACAACATTGAAAGAAACAATAACAACAATGCTTCAGTTTAAACAAACTATATCATCCAAACCTTTTAGTAGTGATGACTTGGATAAGTTAGATGAATCTCTACAGGTCTTCCTCTCACTTAGTTCATCCACTAAGGTTTTTCATGAAAATCCCAAACCACCCGATGATAACTTACCTCTCAAACCTTTTAGTCATGATGACTTTAACATGTTAGATGAAGCCCTTGAGAACTTTGAATCTCAAAAAATCCATCCACTAAGGTTTATTGTGAGAAACCTAAAACAAAAGACATCAATGTAATTCAACCTCAACTCATCCTTTACCCACCTTCACATAAGTCTCAACCTCCACCTAAACCCTAATTTACCCTTTACCCACCTAAGCATAATGTTGTTGCACATACATACAACACTAGAAATAATCTGCAACCACAATAACCCACCCCAACACCCTTACCTTTTCCCAATCCCATATTTCCTAGTGCTCCTTGTTTTCCTCTACATAACGGGAAGGAGTATGACCTTCTTGAACAACTTAAGAATACTCCTGCAAAAATATCTCTTTGGGATCTAATTCAGAGTTCACCAAACTATCACACTATGCTTCAAACAACATTGCAACAAATAGTGTTTCCTCCTGGCACAAATTCAGATGATGTGGTAGCTCTAATACAAGGAATGAATATAATTAATGTAGACATCGTCTTCCATCAACATGAGCTCCCTCCATTAGAATTGAGAAAGAAAAATGATTCCTTTATGATAATAGCTTGGAAATTCAATCAAATGTGTATCAAAAGGACCCTTGTTGATAATGGCTCAGCCCTTAATGTGTGTAGTGTGAAACTCTTAGACCGATTGTGTGTAGATAAATCCAAAATCAAGTCTGATTCCTTATCGATAAGAGGATTTGACAATGTTAGCAATAAGTTCTGCTCAATGTAATTACCTTACCTATTATAGTTGGAAAGGATACCTTACAAAATCCCATTCATGTTATGCCTCATGACCTTTCATACAATCTTCTGTTAGGAAGACCTTGGATTCATGAGATGCATGCAGTGCCTTCCACCCTTCATTGTATCATGAAATTTCTATAACAAGGTTTACCAAGTTGAAATAGACCTTGAGCCTGATAGTTACTTACAACTTGAAAAAGGAGTGACAAATCCTCTCAACACATTGCTTCCAACATCTAACATAGAACCTCTTGCGATCAGCAAACAAGAAGAAGAACCAGTGTCCAAATTATTTGGTGATGATTGGGGATCCTTGGAATTCACACCTTCCTTTATGGGTGATTATATAATCACAAGAAAAGAGGATGAAAAGAAAGAACAACCATTGGTGATGTCCACTCAGAATTTGGAAGAACCTTCACAAGTATTCATATCATCTCCTTTGAAAGAAAATACAAGTTACACAACTAATTTTGATGAGATAGATTACCAACAGCCTCCGAACCCAAAAGAAAAGGAACAAAATTATGGGAGAGGTTATGAATTTGTGAAACAATTGGGATATAGTGGTAAAGGATGTGGAAAGAATGAACAAGGCATTCGTGTTCCTATAGAACCTAACATGCAAGAGACAAAGACTGGATTAGGGTATTATTTGTCTAAGAAAACAAAATAAAACAAGAGACCATCATTAAACATCAACACTATCATGTGCAAACCACGAACCAATCTTACTATTAAACATCCTGAATTACTTGATCTCACTCCACCATCATGGGACAATTTTGAAAGTGACAAAGCCTTGAAACAAATGTTAGGAGTTTATGATGAGTCATCTCTTACTCCTCCAAAGAAAAAGGTTACATGTGTTATGATCAGTACCAAAAAAAAGATGTGATAGGTGGAAGTAATGAGAAAGATATAGAAATGGACCAATATAACCCTGAATTTCCTAAGTCAAACATGCTTCCCTTGGGAGATACAATTGATATACCAATGGACATAGATGATAAAGAAAAAGTAATGACAAAATTTTCTAAATGTGACACTATTTACTAAATGCGGACATACAAGTAATGATAAAATTTGATCCTCTCAAGCATCTTTTTAATAAAATGGACTTATACAGATGTCTAGCTAAATGGGTGATGTTGTTGACTAAGTTTGACCTTTTAAGTTTGTTTCACAAAAAGCAATCAAAGGTCAAGCCTTGACCAGCCACTTAGCTAACGCTCCTTCTCCTTTGGCATTACCTAGCACCCCCTTTTTCCCTGAGGATAATGTGATGACCATTGAACCTAATACATGGGAGTTGTATTTTGATGGATCTAAATGTAGAATTGGCTATGGTGTTGGGGTTATATTAATCCCTCCTGTAGGAAATCCTATTCCCTTGTCATATCAATTAAATTTCCTATGTATAAATAACACAGTTGAATATGAGGCGTTAATTGTTGGAGTACATGCTACTTTAATCATGGGTGTTAAAGATATTATGATCTTTGGTGATTCACAATTAGTGATCAAAAAAATCAATGGAAAATATCAAGCAAAACATGAAAAATTATCAAAATATAAGGATCTCATGCTACATTTTTTACATAAGTTTGAGTCATTTACCATTGATAACATCCCATGAAAGGATAAGATTCGGCATGCGGATGCAATGGCGAGTGCCACTTCTCTTATATCACCTCAAGATCCTTCAAAATATTTCACATTCACTGTTCATCCCATCATGAAACCTTCGATCGATGATAAATTGGAAGACATGTTAACATCTACTAAGGGAGACTCGAGTGAATGGTATGATGCGATATTTAATTATTTGAAAAATGGTACCTTTCCCGAGCCGACAACCAAGAACATCTAAGCTTGTTTGTGCAAGCTTGCATCTAAGTATATCATTCTCGTTGACATGTTCTATCAGAGATCATTCCATGGTTTCTTACTAAGATGCTTAAAAAAATATGAGATACCCATAGCCCTTGAGCAAGCCCATGTAGGTGCTTGTAGTGGTCATTTTGGAGGAAAAACATTGGTCAAAAAACTCATCCGCATTGGATACTATTGGAGACATATGGAACAAGACTGCTTTGATTATGTTAGAAAATGTCACAAATGTTAGGAGCATAGCAACATAACCCATACTCCCACTTGTGAACTTCAATCTCAAGTTCTGATATGGTTGTTTGTGGTTTGGGGATTAGACATTATAGGAAAGATATCACCTCCTTCTTCCACTGGAAATATGTTTATTATCACCGCAAATTATTACTTTACAAAATGGGTAGACATTCCCCTTCAATCCACAACAGCTGAGGTAATATGTCATTTTATATTGGAACAAATTATTGCTCGCTTTGGCCTTCCTTCCACGTTAGTTTCTAATAATGGTACTCCATTTAAGAATAATGATGTGAAGAAATTTTTAGAGACATTCAACATACAACATCACTTTTGAACACCTTATTACCCGCAATCTAATGGTCGAGGTGAATCAACTAGTAAGGTTATTGAACAAATCCTGAAAAAAACTATTAACAAGCATCATAAGGGTTGGCATACACAATTACATTATGTGTTATGGGCCTATCACACAAGCGTTAAATCCTCTATAGGAACTACACCTTACAATCTTGTATATGGCAGCGAGGCAATAATACCCTTGCAGTTAGAGATTCCTATGTTAAGAATTTCTCTTCAAGGACTTATTGACGATAGAAACTATAAAGAGAAAAGACTACATCAACTTGAAATGCTTCATGAACAGCGCATCAATTCTCTTGAACATCTTCAAGCTTATGGAAAATGGAAACAACGCTATTACAATCTCACTTTCATCCCTCGCACATTCAACAAAGGTGATTTAGTCCTATCTAAAAATCAATGCAACATCAATGTTGATCCTAATGAAATAGGAAAATTTAGTCCTAATCAGTTAGGACCGTAAATAGTTGACAAAAACTTTGGGCCTGGTGCTTATGTCTTAATAGAACTAGATGGCACACCTCTTAAAGAACTTATCAATGTCGTGCATCTGCATTGGTATTATTTCCAATCCTATTGGATAGTATGAATGATAAAGCAGTGTTGTTAGAACTATCAGATTATTTCCTATATGATTTTGTATTGCTTCGTTCTTGACAAATAGTTATGTGTGTGTCTTGAGCACTAAAGTAATTATTTAATGGTTACTTTAGGTTTCATACTATTCAAGTTCATCTTGTGTGTTATGTTAAGTCAAATCTTAGGTGCATTTAATTTAGCATAACATACTTAATCACAATGTTGTATCTAAGAGAAACTATAGTAAGTTTTGTTAAAATATGAGAAACAGATTACAACCCATAATTGAATTGAAAGAGATAGATCAAATAAATTGTAAAATGCAAATAAAATGAACAACATAATAGTGATACCAAGAGAAAACTAATGTGAAGTGAGCTCCGAGTAAAAATAGCATCATATTACTATCTCCAACTATCGAATGAAAAAACAAGCTAGGTAGCATGTTTATATAGACTAGAGAGAGGGAGGAGGTGGCAACATCGACCAATGAGGAGAAACCATCTATCATACTAAAGATAGTAAAGTATCTTCCCAAGATAGCTAATGGATGCTCACATGTAGGAAGGTGACACCTCATAATCCTCTCACCTAATTAAACATGCTTTATTAACCTAAGCAAGCTTAAATAAATGTGTAGGAAAAACCTTATAATAAGGAATAAAAAACCTACACTAACACCCCCCCTTAAGCATAGCTTAGGTGGGTACAGAGATGGGTCCTGGCCAATCTGAATCTATGTATCCCACCAAGTCAATATCCATGCCTACTGCATAATGAATCCCATAACTTTGAGTGCCCTATACATAGTGAAGAATCCACTTAGATGCTTTCCAATGCAGTTCATGTGGCTTCTGCATGAACCTGGAGACCAGGCCCACAACATAAGAAATATCAGGCCTCGTGTGAGTCAAGTATATGAGACTTCCAACCAATTGGCGATACAAGGTAGCATCTACCAAAGGTGAAGAACAAGAAGCCTCAAGTTTGACCCCTGATAGAAATGGAGTCAATGCAGGCTTACAATCAACCATGTGAAATCTGGAGAGCATATCAAGAGCATACTTGGGCTAAGAAAGAAAGATACCAGCCAAAGACTATATAATCTTAATGCCCAAGAAATAGTGAAGAAGACCCAAGTCAGACATCATAAAATGATCATGAAGGGAATTTTTTACTCCCTTGATGGTGAATGAGGAACTCACTATAATCAGCAAGTCATCAACATAGAGAACAAGGAAAGTGAGAGTATCATCCTGCTACAAAATGTAGACATTTGCATCAGAATGGCACTGACTGAACCTAACTGATAGAAGAAAGGAGTCCATCTTGGCATACCAGGCTCGTGGGGCCTATTTAAGGCCATAGAGAGACTTTCGAAGTTGGCAGATAAGTGAAGGATCTTGGATGAACCCCTGTAGCTGCTCCATATATATCTCCTCCTGAAGGTCACTGTGAAAAAAAGCACTCTTCACATCCATCTAATGAACTTCCCAGTGATGGGATGCAGCAATGGCAAGGACAAGTCGGATTGAATTCATCTTGGCAACTAGCACAAAAGTCTCAGAGTAGTCAATCCTAGTAACTTGGGAGAATCCTTTTGCGACCAAGCGAGCCTTATGTTTGTCGACTGACCCATCTGTAGAAAATTTTGTTCGATAGACCCACTTGCATCAAACAAGTTTTCTTCCCTTAGGAAGTGGGACTAAATCCCAAGTATGGTTCCTTTCCAATGAACTTAACTCTTCCTGCATAGCAGCATCCCACTCAAGGACACCAGAAGCTTCCCTGAAGAATTATGGATCAGAAGCTAAAGCAAAGAAGAGATGAGGAGCTTGCTTGAACTGTGACCTTGTTCTTCTCGTATCTGAATAATCACCAATCCAATCACCTGCTGACTCCAAAGTCTGATGAGCCCAAAGAGCCCCAATGGAAGGAGAATCTAGAGGAGAATCATCATCCTCTGAATGATGACTAAGAGAGGAGGAAGATGAACCCTCATCATCACCATCTGAAGTGGAGGAAGAAGACTCCTCGGGAGGATTAAGATCCTTAGAAGAACTATCATCATGAAGTCGCAGTGTCTCCATGGGAATGAAGGATGGAGAAGTGGTAGAAGAAGTATCTTCCTCAAATTGAACACTCCTCTTAATGAAGAGCTCATGTGTGGTAGGGTGGAGTAGCCTGTAGCCTTTGACACCATCTGGATAGCCAACAAATATGCAAGGCCTACTTTGCGGATCCATTGCCTTGTGTTTCTCTGCTAGAATGTGGGCCCATGCAGGAGACCCAAACACTCAGAAGTGCTTGACTGTGGGTTTCTAACCAGTCCAAGCTTGAAAAGGAGTTACCCCCTTCACAACTCACTGAGGAACCCGGTTCTAGATATAACATGCACAGTTGATGGCCTCTGCCCAATACTGAGGTGCCAATGATTTGGAGTGGATCATGCAATTGGCCATTTCCTTCAATGACCGATTCTTTCATTCTGCAACTCCATTTTTCTGTGGACTATAGGGAACTGTGTACTAAAGATTAATACCCTTTGAGGCACAAAACTACTCAAACCTATGGTTGACATATTCCTCGACATTATCAGTGCACAGAACCTTGACAACCTTCCTAGATTATTTCTCTGCAAAAGCTTTAAAGTCCTGAAAAGACTCAAAGACTTCAGACTTTGTTTGAGAAAATATACAAAGGTGTATCGGGAAAGATCATCAATGAATTTCAATACATATCTAGCTCTACTAAATGAAGGATGCTGAAATGGACCAGCCAAATCACTATGTACTAACTCCAAGAGTTTTGTGGCTCTCCATGCTTTGCCTTTGTCAAATTTTTCTTCAGGATGCTTGTCAAGAATGCAGCCTTGACAAACTCCATCAGAGAATCAAATATAATACAACCCTATAACCATGTCATGTTGACTGAGCTGCTACAAGTAGCAATAGTTCAAGTGCCCAAACCGCTGATGCTACAAATGGCTCACCTCATCTGAGTGAGTGAGAAATGCCAGTGAAGGAGAATCAAGAACAAAATGAGAAAAGTGATAGAGCTGAGAATTTTTATCAACTTTTCCTATAGCAACTGTAGACCCATTATGTAGATCACTGATAACCACAGAATCAGGTGTAAATTCAACTCTCTTGCCAGAACCTATATGGGTGATCTGGTAGATAGATAGGAGATTAATTGACAAAGAAGGCACATAAAGAACATAATGGAATGTCCCGTCACCAACGTCAACAGACCCTCTCCCAAGAACTTCTTCTAGTGTATCATGACCCATAAGAATATCAGGCAAAGAACATGACTCCAAGGATGAGAAGCTTTCCTTTTTATTGGCCATGTGGTGAGAAGCACCTGAGTCAATTACCCAAGAATCTGGTTGAGAAGCTATTGCAACTAAGGCCTTGCCCTTTCCTTTCCCCTTACTCTTTTCTGTGTTCTTTGAAGACCCTTCTGATGAGACTTGTTTGATAGAATCAGGCACCTAGATATTGTTCTTCTCAAGAAGATGTGATAGGTGATCAATTTGTTTCTTCAAGCACTTATGTTCATCATGACCAAGTTTCTTGCAATAGGAACACTGCATTTTCTCCTTCTTAGCCTTGCCGCCTTTTGAAGAAGAGGCATTATTCATTGCTTTAGAAGCAGCTAATGTTTGTTCTTGCTTCTTTTCTTCTTGGTTTTTTGTTTCTTCTCTTTCTTAGCAGCCCCCTTTTGATCTTTAGTGCCCTGATTTGCAGCCAAGGCATGAGATTTAGAAGGCTTAATTGTGCCCATTTGAACCAATTTTTCTTGCTCCTTAGTGAGTTCATTAGAAAAATCATCTAAAGAAGGCATCTTATATGTGGTTCCCAAGGCACTTTTTCTAGCATAGAATGTAGAAACAAACACAGAGTAATTAGGACCAAGTTTAGAAAGAATGCTTAGAATCAATTGACTATATTTCTTCTCTATCCCACATTGTTTCAACTGCAATCTTAAAGCCTTTAGTTTTGTGAAGAAATCCTGAATTGTATCAAAATTACATGGATTTAACCCCATCAGCTCATTCTCTAGTAAATGACCTCTAAGTTCATCTTGTGCACCAAAGAGTTTTTCTAAAGTAGTCCATACATCATTTGGTGTTGTAGAAGACTCAATATGAAAAATTAAATGTGGAGATACAGACATACATAGAGTTCCAAAAGCTTCATCAAGTTTGTTAAACCATTTAGGATTTTTTGCAATTAGAGATGGTTCAGTTTCAATATCCATAGTTACTCGAAACAATCCTAACTTCTTAAGTTGTATAGTCATCTTGGACTTCCACTCATAATAGTTGTAGGGTGTGAGTATAGGTACTATTGATTGATCCATGTTAATGCAGAATTAGATTGTTGTTGTTATTGAGGAAAGAAAAGATGCACGAACACACAAGACACCCCCCCTTTTTCACTCAATCAAAGAACCCCCCAAGAAAATTTGATTTGGAACTTTATATTTAGTGTGTTTACAATTACCACCAGCAAGAAATACTGAGTGGACTTGATCTCAATGCTATTATAGATCCTCAAAAGGAGCATATACTGAAAATACAACTTAGGCACAATACCTAATAAAATAAACAACACTAATACAAGCTACATGAAAAAAATTCACTTTCAAAAAAAGAATCACCTCGATGCGAGGTTTTATGAAAAATTTATGCCTCTTCGAAGTTCCCAAAACAAGGACTGCGCAGTGTCATGACTAAGAATTTATAATTTCTGAAAACTCTCTGCATCCAAATCAAAGAAAGACTACACTAGTGCATAGAGCACGAAAATATAGCCAATATCAAAAAAAAATTGTGAAAAATGAAGTCTGTATGAGCAAGAATGAAGCATTTGAAAACTGTCTTTAAATTTGAAACTGCCAATAGAGAGGGGGTCTGCTATAGCTTTCCGAGTTTGATTCTACAAGATATATAAGCTTCATGCAAAAATTAGAAGATACCTAGATGGTTTTTTGATGCGGTGAACAAAACCCAGAAGGCGATTTTCCTGATTATGTACAGAAGATGTAGATCCAATGTAAATCAGACGCCTTTAGCGACAAAAAATAGCTCCAGCAACCAAAAAAAGGGCATGCAAAGGATGTATCAGCTACCTAAGACAAGAAAAGCATGCTGCAACCTGAAATACTAATTGAAACACAAAGTATGCAAGCCGATTGACAAAAACAAGATTACTGGATCTTCATAAATCCTTTCCGATTCTCTAGATCACTAAAAAAATGTAAGAGAAGAGTATATGGGATTTTACAAGATCTCTATAAAGAATCTAACCTTACAAAACTTGCTCTGATACCATGTTAAAATCTGAGAAACAAATTACAACCCATAATTGAATTGAAAGAGATAGAACAAATAAACTGTAAAATGCAAATAAAATGAACATAATAGTAATACCGAGAGAAAACTGATGTGAAGTGCTCCAAGGAAAAATAGCATCAGATTACTATCTCCAACTATCGAATGAAAAAATAAGCTAGGTAGCATGCTTATATAGACTAGAGAGAGGGAAGAGGTGGCAACATCTACCAATGAGGAGCAACCATCTATCGTACTAAAGATAGTAAAGTATCTTCCCAAGATAGCTAATGGATGCTCACATGTAGGAAGGTGACACCTCGTAATCCTCTCACCTAATTAAACATGCTTTATTATCCTAAGAAAGCTTAAATAAATGTGTAGGAAAAACCTTATAATAAGGAATAAAAAACCTACACTAACAAGTTTTAATTAGATCACATAAAATATGTTAAATCATGAAGACATTAATTAAGTAATTTTCCAAAGGTTATTTAATTAATCACATTGCCATTTAACATCCCATACATAAAGACAAATAATTAAACATCACAAGTTCACATATATATATCAAAAGTTTTATGTACATGTCATCAATATATACAATATCACTGAGGTCTATGGCAACTAGAACCCTCAGGATCTGGTACTCGTGTTCGTCTGGTAGCAGTACGTTGGGAGATAGTAGTATGTGATCGTGATCATGATCTACCAAATCTGAGAGAAAACTCTAAGCCCCATATCTTTCCTAGGGTCTCTCGATGTGCTCCTGCTATCTGATCTCTCTCTACCTATAGCTGAACTATCTCTAACTCTAGTCTTTCGGACTCTACTTGAGTTCAGGATAAGTGTCCCTCTGATGTAGCATCGACTCAATGGACTCACCTCCTCAAACTCTCATATGCTACCCGTAGTCTCGCAAATGCTCTAAGTGACTCTAGGTTCTAATCCATAATGGGTGGGGGCACATAATCTGAGTCCATCTCCTCATCGATAGATGTTGGAACTATCCCTATAGCTAGCTGACGATAGAGATCTCGCCAATCTCTCATAGCTCCTGCAAGGTATAAATAATACACAATCAGTACACATCATAATATATATACAAAATAATACACAAAAGCACAAAGCACATGCATAAATAAAATATCATCACCTATATCTCTGGTAGGCTGAGAAATATCAACCTCATCCTGTGTAGGGGGCATGAAAGATGAGCTAGCCTCTCCATGACTGTGGGTACCGATGCCTACTACGGTCACTGCTCGTGATCTCATCATACGAATGGGAAAGGGATCTCCCCACTCGTGTTGATCTTCAGCTGATGCCTCATAATCCTCGCTCATGATTGGCTCCTCCTCCTCATCCTCCTCTTGGTATTCCTCATCCTCATCCTCCTCCCCTCCATCCTGGCCATCATAGTTAGGATATGCATCCTCATCATACTCATCATCAATGACATCTGTAAATACATCTATAGCCCTGTACCATGTATCCTCAGCCCTATCCTCTATATCATCTCCCTCATCTGGAAATGGTCCTACTATAGGCTCATCAATCGGATATATAGGAGCTAGTCATGATACTGTCCACCACTCCTCATAATCACCTATGGCACCAATGTCATCCACATCAAAGACTAGAGGCTCAACATTGTCTAAAGTGAGTCGTAATGCATCACCTGGTCTCTAGGCACTCTGTACTAATCTCCTGAAAAGGGTTGTGCCCTAGGTGGTGTCTGGATCTTCCCAAACTATTGCATGACTCGATTGTAGTATAAGGGACATACTACGTGGTCATGATGGCCAACCAAAAATCTATCTAGTTGTAATCTCCTCAACTGTCTCGTGTGATCTAGTACCTACAGTGTAAGCTGATAGGGTCTCCAAGCTCTTGTCCTCCTCTAGTCGGTCAAATCTCACTCTCCAAAATTGTAAATCTCTATACTACCACAATAGTCGTAGAGGATAGCTAAAGGCTCGAAGATACCCCACCATTGTTAGAAATGGGAAGCGAGTAGGTCTAGTACATGTGATATGCTCAAGGCACCAAACCTGTAGAAGCGTATAGTGTACCATGTTTTCCACCTCTCGAAACATGAATTTTCCAAGATCATAGTATAAATGTGTTAGGATACAGTGCCCCTAGGTGTATACTATCTTGTGCTCTTCCATCTTGCGTATCAGGTGTACTAGTCCTCCCTCTAGGTGTGTTGCATGCCCATCTAAGATGAGTACTAGTGCAACTATGTGCATCATAATTTGTCTCACCACCGGGGCTCATGAATATACCAGCATCACAAGATCGATATGTCCTCTAACCCGCTCGTCATGCATTGGCCCATCTAGGCAATACTGTATATTGGCCTTCTGCTCATAAAATGTATTATCTCTCTTGAAGCATACCCACTCTCCCCAAATAGGAACTTGTAGGATATGGTAGATGTCCTCTAGAGTGATTGTCATCTCACCAGTAGGAATGTGGAATGTACAGGTGTCCGCATCCCAGCGCTCGGCTAGAGCCATCAACATCACATCATGGTACCTCATGGGGGGCATAAGGTATGCCCAATATATCCCAATATCCTACAAGTGCTCTATATCCTCTATTGACAGTGCGGAGGCTAGGTCTCTAAGAAACCTAAGCTACTTCCCACCCAAACAATGACACGAACGGGTAGGTACCTATCAATCAATAAAGTAAAAATACACCCTATAAGCAATCTCAAATATTTAAAATTTTACATTATTCATCATAAAAGTGTACTAAATTCCATCTAGTGTGCTTTTATAAAGGCCCTAGACACTTTAGAACCCTTTTGGTACACTTTGCGAAGAAACGAAACAATTTGTGAAAAAGTGGGACACTTTACGAACAAAAGGGACACTTTGCGAACAAATTGGACACTTCACGAAAAAAGGGGACACTTTGTAAAAAAATTTCCAGGATCCTAAATTAACCTAGAAATGTATTAAAATCATCAAATAATTGTGTAAAAATAAAGTGAAGTTAGAGGGATCAACTCACCTGATGTTGATGCTCGTCGTGCACCACTTGGTCTCGAAGCACATCCAGTCTTCCAGGCATGTAGTCCTTTCTACTTGGCATCTTTCATTATTCTCTCATCACTCTCAAGATACATGAAGATAAAATGAAAAATTAAGTTACACTTTACTTCACTTTTTACTCTTATGTATAAAACTAGGGTTTTTACTATCTTAGAGTTAATAAAGTGCTTTTTATTCAAAACAACATAACAGGTGCTAGTGAACTCTATTTTTGACATCGTTTGTTGCATTGGAATCATGCTTCCACACCCGACATCGTCAATCATCTATCGTTATGTGGCATGGTACTTGGAAATTCCCTAAGATATAATTTTCTTTATTCAATGTGGCTAGATTGCTACCTTGATTCCACCTCTGTAAAGCAAGAAAAATCAAGGGGGGCATTCATCTACCCTTGAATTCAATTTCTAGAATTTGTATAAGTGTATTTTTGGACAACTAATGAATTCATGTTGTAGGATGTGGTTCCTAATGTTGTGGATTTACAGATAACTACACTAGGGGCTTCATTCTCCAGTCTTTTGAATGAATATCCTTTATGAAATAAAATGTATTGTTTAGTGTCCTTTAGCTTGCATATGGGCACTAAAATGGGGGCTAAATGTGGACACTAAAATTGTACTCCCTTCTTGGAGATAGTACAATCCTTGGCCTAATTTGGACCTATTTTGGGTACCCTTGCATTAATCATCCTTTAAATCAACATTTATAGGCCCCTAGGACTCATTGTTTTGGACCTTGAGGCTTATTCCACTCAAAAATCATATAAATCTTGACAAATAACATTCAATTCAGAAAACCCACCTCAAAATCTTTAAGTGGGACCCATTCACCACCTTGGGTGAATGAGTCTCCTCTAGTGGGACTAAGTCACCAAGGGTGGTGACTTAATCCCTTTTGGGGTATTTTTCAATTTTGAGTAGGAAAATCACCAACCTAATTCAAATTTTTGATGGATGTCAACCTGTAAGGTATAAATAATGATAAATTAGGTATTGGTTCCTATAAATATAATTTTTAGGGCAATTTTCATATCATCTATCCATTTTTAACAAACAAATTCAAAATTCAAGTGTTGAATATCTTTCACAAGAAGATTCACAATTTTATCTACAACAAAGTTGAAGCTTTAGGGCAGCAAGCTAGGGTTTTTGTAGGTCTTCAAGATAACTTTTTAATCCAATATATTGCATTTTTTAGGGCTGATCATGGATGCCTATGGAGAATCCTGAAGAATTCTAGGTTGGGGAGATGCAACTAGTCATCAAGCCAAACCTAAGGACTTGTTTTCTAAGTGATTCCATCTTCCATTTTCTCTCTATCTTCAGCCTAAGGAAGGTTTGCATGTTATTAAAATTAATTTCTAATGTGATTTATGGTCTCTTGGAATGAATCTTGCATCATTCTAGTTTCATTTATGCATCTTATTCTTGCATTGTAGAATAGGGTTGCATATTGCTTCAGATTTCCTAGTCTTAGATGCACTTAGGGTTAGGGTTTTTCTACATATTTTCTTATCTCTTTCGAGGTTTAAATACAAATTAGGGGTTTGAATGAGGAAAATCCCCCATTATAAACCAAATTCTTTTTTTTTTTGTAGGTGTTTTCGCATAATCGAATCCGGATTTCAGTTGGGGAACAAAGTGCAAACCGAGAGTTACAGATTGCACTTTTGAATTTCTTGAATTCTAAAAGTGGACTAAGTCACCATTAGTGGCATATGAGTCCCACCAGATGTATTTTTTAAATTATTTTGTATATTCCAATATCCATTTCCCTAAAACTGTTTTATGGGCAGAAACCCTTATCTAAGACTAAGTCACCCAGCTTGGCGTATGTGTCCCAGGTGGGTAGAAAATCATATTTTCCAAAATTTCAAAGACATCTACAATCTTCACTCTGCTCTTTATCAATTCCAGGTGCACTCTTTCTTTTTGGCTTCTCTATCTTTTTTTAGATTGCATTCAATCTATCTTTCTGCATATCACAGCGTGTTTTCAAACATCTTGCATTTTCTTAGTTTTGCATCAATAGTTTATCTTCTTTATCAATTTCCATCCTTAGGAACAATATCCTTTGACAAATTTCAATCTATATTGCATTGGAATCTCATGAAAATGCTCTTGAATGTGAACTTTGTGAAATCTGATTCCTCTTCCTTCATTCCACTTTTAGGTGTGGATAAGAGAAGTTGTGACTCCATTTTCTTTGTTCACAATTATAACTATTTATAGTATATTTATGAAATTTCTCACTACAAGTGGGCTCATTTACCAAGTGGACTCACTATCCACAAAGAAAAAGATAGAAGAGAGATGGTGGCTCACAACCTATTTTGAATTGTTACAATTACATATTTCATATGCATCAAATATAGTTCCAATGAAGTTCAATAAACTGATTTTACACACTTCATCTGATTAAGATTTAACACTTTGACTTTCTATGTTTTCGCATCACTTTAATCTTCTACTCAACATTCACAACTTAACTTTGCACTGCTTTGATAATATTTGCATGTAGAATCTTCACATCACACATCATAGATTCATACCATATATCAAAATAACAAAAAATATCTAACATATATCCTCATCAACTCTAATGTTAGTTAGGTCATCCTAATTGGCTGTAACACTCAAAATATAACTTGTTAGCTCTAAAAATTTCATACATATATTGTGCCAAGATTCAAAACTCAAAAAAACTTAAAATAGGTCCGGATGGACCTATATTAGACCCCCACATAAGACCACAATACTTATTTAGCCTTCACATACCTTCAAACATATTAGTTCAACACTATTAGAGACCTAATAACAAAATTATTCAACTATGTATCCATATCTCAACACGTGGACCTAAAATGACAAGTGCTACAACTTACCACTCAATCTACTTTCCTTGATGGATTTAAGTCATTGTACTTATCTCATAGAAGGAGAATTGGTTTCTTTATTGAAGGTCTTGCAAGTGTTAGTATGATTTTTTTTTAAAATAAATGAACATAAAGTATGAAAAAACTCACATATAAACTTGATGCATCACAAACATGAATCTTTACTAATAATAAGCATTATAAATTTTGCTTATTTTACTCTTGTTTTCCCTTAATTTCTTTCTAGGATACTTAATTGATATTCAATTTTTAATCTAGTTTCAATGTTGAAAAAGACTTATATTTATATGCAATTTATTCATTTTTTGAAAGATTGATTATGAAAAGATAACAAATAAATTTATATTTACAAATTTAAAAATATTAATAATAACATTTTCAAAATTTAGCTAAAATAGGCTAGACAAGAGTGGTATTTCCCTAGTCTAGACCTATTTTGGGGCTTTTTCTATTGTTAAATGAATATTAAATATTGATTCCCAAATTTATTTTGACTTTTTTAAAATGACCACAAAATAGGAAAAATAAGAGCATATTTAGGTCCAAGCACATGCGGGGAGCTAAACATAGTGTAATATTGTCAGGGGTGACAATTTATGACACTATATTTAGCCCCACTTTAGTGAGAGTATGAACTTATTCTCATTCTCATACTAAACTATGGATAAGCTAAGAAGGATTCTTTCATCAAATGTTGGAGAGGTAGGATAACATTGAATCTAGGAGATGCACCAGCCCCATGCTCAAGATCCTATGGGAAAACAATAGAAATACAAAGTAACACCCCAAGGTGCAATGTATCATGACAAACAAAAAGCATAAAAAGTGAAGATATGAAGAAAAAAGAATGAATACATGAACCAAACATAATAAAGGCACAAAAAAACATAAGGAATACACGAGGAAAATATGTGAAATACATGAAGAAAACACATAAAATGCTAAATGAAAACATGATACACACATAAATAAAACATCAAAGACACATGAAACAAAGAACAAAAATACTAATACACAAAACTAAAGATTTGAGTCATCAAGGTAAAGAGACCTCAATATGTAAGGTTATCTTAGTTACCAAGCAACATTCATTGAATGCAAAATATACACATCTAAAAATACTAAATTGATGAGCTACATAGATCTATTAGCTAGAAATATTTGTTTTTGTAGGTTTCCATGTGCATATAATGGGTTTCACAAGACTATCAAGCTACATTACACAATTTTACTTATGAAACAACTAGCTCCACTAGCAAGCAAATTGTATTATTCTAGGTGGCCATGTTAAAATTGCTTAAGTTCATAGACCAAAATGATCTACAAAATTATTACTAGGATCCATACTTGAGGCATCCATAAATCACAAGGCTAGAAATGTTTGATATTTGCTAGGTGACCCATGAGTAAAGCACCAAAGGCTATTGATTTTTAATATTCACTATGTGAGCTTGATAACAAACAACATAAACTAGTGAAGTTTGATATTCACTCTAGGTGAGTTTGCATGTCAGCCGTACCAAGAATTATAAGAAAATCTCATTGTTTGTAAAATAGCTATGATAAGGCACTACAGAATATGATCAATATTCCTTGAAAGTGTCACTAAGTTTAAAACATGTAAAAAAAGTGAGGTACATAATGGAATGTATTCCCCTACCTTAAAGTAATTGCTAATGCTAACCAAGAGAAATTTCCTTTAACATAGAATACAACATGATATTTGATAAGACACGAGAGATTGCTAGGAAATACTATTCCAAATGATATGTTCCCAACAAATTTTACTCATGACAAGCAGTTGCCTCCAAGATAAAGCTACATGATTAACAAGACAAAAATAACATATAAGGGATCTAGAGATTAGGGGTCAATATAGATGAGAGATAATGTATAATATGATCATGCTCGGAATTGACATCTTTCCCTAAATACTTATGGAAATATGAACACAAGGGATGAATGACACATTAAGGAAAAATAATATATATTGGATCAACATGAAATATATATAAATGTCTCAACACTTTACATCATCCCAAAAAGAACAATGAAGATATGTTAACATAAAGACGAATAAATATTTAAATAGATGAATATCATGAAAGATTCACTTTCTTTTTATCCTTGTGTCAAAAATAACAAGGGTCATCTAAATAAAACTAATGAACACCAAGACATACTAGGAAACACATTACAAGGAGATCACATCATATGCAAGAAAAAAAAAACAAATACATGAAAGGGTACTACACATGTGAGTTGATCTATATAACAAATTTCCTACATCCCAATATTTCACATCATAAATAGAAAGTGGAAAATTGGCTAAAGAAACTACAAGTGTGGTACAAGGAGAAGTGCCAGGTTCAACACAAGGTGGTTCACTTGCATTAGGAGGATCAACATGGTCATCCCCATCTAGATTCACTGATTTTGTAAACATATGAGATAATTCATTGTGATCTTAGTTTTGGTCTTTTGACTTACCTTTTAACTCACTATTAGAATTCATCACAATAGGTTTTATGCTAGTACTATCAACATGATTATGAGCACTAACATCCATATTTGTAACTAGTGATCTTTTTATTCTTTATTTTGGTTTTGATAAATAAGGTTCAACTTCATGATTTAGTGAGGGTGGAAGAGTGGATTTAAGTGATGATGAAGATGGATGAGTTGGAGATATTTTTATTGGAATTTGGTTGTATGGATGGATGATCATTAGGTAAGGGTTTTCAATCTTCAATGAGTTGATGAGCCATAACTCTACATATTCATTTGTTTTCTTTTACACTTTGATTTTGTCTTGCATGAGATTCAACTTGTGAAGGAGGAATTGAGGTATTTCCCAATATTGGTCCCTTTTCTTCCTTTGTAGAAGGAACCAAAGGAATTTTCAAAGATTGAGAAACCATAATTTTTAATGCTTTTTCATAAAAAAAATATTTTCCTTAGGAGGCATAAATTTAATCCCTAAAGGCTTTTCCAAATAGTGGTCTCATGGTCCTTTATAGGATAGTGGAGGGGGAACCATGAATTATATTCTAGAAGGTTAAGGAAGAATACTCAATTCGAGCTAAAGTTCGTTCACTAGTTATGAATTAGGAGGAACAACCATTGTAGCCACTAGAGACCAAGGGGCCTCAAATGGAATGTTGGTAAGAGATAAGTGGGCTATATTCTTAGCTTTAAACTTTTGGTATGACACAAATAAATAATATTTATGAGGTTTTTAAATAGGTTGGAATCATTGAGGCTAAAATTAGTCTAATGAAAAATTTCCACGAGATTACAAAGGCTTATATCCACTATGGTAGATGATATGTATGTTTTCTTAAACAAGAATTTAAGACAAGTAATGAATAGAAAATGGGACCACTTTCATGGATCTTAGCCATGGATGACCTAACTTCACATGAAATTGGTCCAACATCGAGATTATAGTAAATAAAGCATCCAATTATTTAGGTCCAACTTTTACTGGGAGAATTATAGAACCAATCATAGGGTTAATATAACCATCATGATCCTTTAAAATGATTCTAATGGTTCATAATTATCTTTATAAAGTTCATTCAAATACTGGGTATGTGCAGGATCATCATGGAAAAAACAAGCCCTTAAGTGGCAAAAATTTTAGAAAAATCAAAGTTAGGAAACTTGACATAAAAATTTGAATAAGTTATCTATATTATTTCAAAAATATGTAAGAATAGAATCTATAGAAAATTGAATGTAGTTTCTAAACTACTAAGTTTATTTAAAAAAAAATCTATTTGGTGAAATTTGAAATTTCAATGCAATAGTACTTAAATTTAGGGGAAAAATAAGTAAGGTGTCTAACCACTAAGCACAATAAAAATGATAATATTTTTTTTATAAGATTTTAGACATAAGTAAAGGACTCATATTTGGATGTGATGCATATTCTTTTGTAATTTATTTCCAAGTAAATAATTAATTATGAATTTTTTATTATAAATTTTAAAAAATATAAAAACTCGTATGTCTGACCACCTTAACTTAGTCAAAACTTCATGAAATTCAATTTTTCTTTTTTTAATCCTAGATTATGCGAAGCATAGACTGTGATGCATGTTTTGGATTCAAAAAATGTGATACCGTATGAAAGCTATAGATGTTTTTCAATCATCCTATCAATCAACACTTTAGTCGTAATTCAAATAGAAAATGAATAATAATTATTTATTAAATTCAAAGTAAAGCATAATTTATATTGGTGGAAAGCTGAGAATCTCCTTTAAAAACCCTTTCATTTCATCAATTTTGGGTAAAAAAAGGTCATCAGCCACATACCATGCAAATACCCATCATATTGCCACTTTTTGGCCCATCATTATCCTACACATACCCTACTTGAGAATTATTCAGTGATCACATTCACTACACACATGAGATTAATGAGTATTACCCTTGTGAGTTTATCATTAATTCTACTGGTGATATAAAGAGGATCATTAGGTGCAGCTATAGAAGTGTCAATATATGTGAAATAAATATCAAGAAAAAGATTGATTTTGATTGGGCTACTAGGTTGAATCTCAATTCTATTTACAACATTAGATAGATCATCTTCTTCATTGTCACTTTGTTGGAACAAATTTTTGGAATGATTTAATAATAGGTTTCTTAATATTTGTAAGTTTTTATTAGGTGGTGAAATTAATTTATTTCCTTTGTCATTTACACCAGCCAATTGGATGACATTAGAATTGGTAATATCTCTCACTTGGTTCTTAAGATGCATGCATCTTTCCATATCATGTCTAGGTGTACGATGATATTAACAAAATGATTTTTCATTAAGTTTTGCTGGTAATAGTTCAGTTGTGTCAATAGGTATAATTGGAGGAAGTTGAATCATATTATTTTTTAGCAACTGCAACATAATAGCATGGAGAGAATCAAGAAATTATGAAAATTGCTTATATCTTGGCGTAAATTGATATGGTGTTGTAGATGTAGTGATAAATTCTATTTGAATAATATTGGATGATTAAGGATTTTTTTTATTAGTTAAGCAAGGAAGGGCCCTGATCCCTTACAAAATGAAAAATATAGCCAAACAGCTCAGCAAAACAAACTGGCCAAACTTAGCCAATCCAAGAGAAACAATAAGACAAAAACTACAAAACCGACTAGTAGCAAAAGAGCTACTAGAAAAAGACTAGTAAGAGAGAAAATATTCAGGAAATAGATCTTGAACCTAGCAAAGCCTCTGAGGGTGAGTTAAATGAAACTGTAACCTTCTTAGAAAAATGTTTCTTCTTTCTGTGAACCACTGTCCAAGGAGAATTAGAAACTGAAATTGAGAAATTTTGATCAAAAGGGGAAGACTCCCCTCCGGAGTAGCAGACAAGAGGAACAGTTGATACTTCAAGTGAAGCATCTGAAACCAAGCTCGAAGCAATAAGATTAACAATCTCCAAAATAGGGGTCTCAGGAGAAGAACCACAATCAACATTAGGAACAGCCATATCCAGAGAACACACAACAGTACCCGCAGGAGGAGCAGCAATTGAAACTTTTTATAGAACATGGGTAATAGGAGAATCTATAGGAGGAGCAACAACCACCACATCAATATTATTTCTCCTCATAGAAGGAGAAAGAGGCCTTGAATCTTCATTAGAAGAAGTTGAATCAACAGTAGGCTACACTATTGAGTGTTCACGGAGTGAGTTCTTCCACCAAGTAGAAGAGGAAACAAGGTAGGAGCCACAAGAATAGTCATGAGCCAAGTGACTAATCGTAAAACAATTTCTGCAACAAAAAGGAAGACCCTCGTAGTCCATGATTTGAAACCATGACCAACCATTAACGTACAAAACTACCTCACCAAGTAGAGCCTTCGAAAGATCAACCTCCACCAAGATCCTATCAAAGGAGGTGTGAGTAAAATTCTTGGAAGCCCTTCCACTTTCAAGAATATACCAAGAGCATTACCAATGCCCTCATAGGCAAAGGATTACCATAACTATAAGGGAAGATAAGGAAATCTTACCCAAATAGGCACAACATCTAAGGGTTCATTCAAATGGTTAAAAGAATGAACCCAAGGTCTAATGGAGAGGGGATGAGAGTCCCAAACCCACAAACCATAGTCTAAACTAGCTAGTCTATCCTCAAGAGAACTAAAACTCACAACAAAAAAACCCCTTGCAGAAGGGTAAATCTCCATCAAACCATCAACTAGAGGATCCCAATGGTTGGTGATCCAAAGGTGAAAATCACAGAGGGAAGGCCACAAGGGGAAAAATTTACAAATAAGAGCATTCTTGGAGTAAAAAGCAATATTTTCAGCAACTTCCTTATCAAGAGAGATAACAAGAGTAGCATCTGCACACTACAAGGAATGCATAGGGCCCTCCCTTAGTCTCTTTAATTTTATAGCATCAAAAAATTAAGGTTGAGAACCAGGACGAACACTCAACCCCCCAAGAGAGTTTTTGGAATCCCTAACTACACCCATAGCAGCATATATAGTTGGGGAAGGGGCAGCCACATCCATAACAAAACCCACAGCCACCCCAGAACAAATATTTCACTCTGCAACACCACACAATGGTTGAAAAAATCCAATCTTAATAGCCGAAGGGCCCTCACCACACCACAAAAGGAGTAATGCCAAAGCACCATTCACATCCTTCAAAGAAACAACCACGGGAAGGGGAGAGTTAGTGTTTAGGTCGACAACCAAATTATAGTCAGGCGACAGGGGTCGCATAGCCAGTGGGAGGTACCCAGGTCAGACGCATTCAAAATATTGGCTAGGCAGGAGAAACTGGAAGCTTCCATGGGCAGGGTTGTCTATATCTTATTGTGTCTCCTCAATATCTACATGTATTAGGAAAAAGAGATGATTAAGGATTGTTTATCTTTATAAAGTTTTTATTTATTTTTTAAATGATTTATTATTATTTTGAGGTATGACTTTGGATTGACCAATAGGAGATGATGAAGGTGTACCTTCATATTGGCTAAGCAATGTTTTATAATCATGAAGGGCCATACATAAATATGTAAATGAGGGATACTTCATCAACAAGATATTATCTCTAATATTAGGTTACAAATTTCTAATGAAAAATCTTTGTATATTATTATTTGAGAGAGAATATGAGATTTGTGAATAAGGGGCTCGATATCATCTTATGAAATTAGTCACCTTCTCTGTAGGTCATTGCCTACAATGGACTAAATCTATTAATGTAACTTTGAGGTCCAATGTTTGCTTGAAAATTTTGAAGGAACTCATTAACAAGTTGCATAAATGACATAATTGAGTTATTAGGCAATGAAAAAACCAATCTAAGGCCATGTCCTTTAATGATAATTGATTTTTTAAGCTAAGAGAGAATCTTCAAAAAGGAAATAACTACATAGAGTGGTGAAAGTTGATACAATATTATTGGGATCTCCTTTTCTAGCATACTTCTCAAAATGAGGTATCTTAATGTTTTATGGTATGGATGTCTTTAGGATAGAAAATGACAATGAACATATGCAAGATATGTTGAAGGATTACCATTGAATTGAATTTGGTTCATGTATTAAATTTATTTTTATAATGATGATTTTGCAAGAGTTTATTTATCACATGATCATTTGGTGATATGTTTTGAGAATTTTTTGAATATGGAAGACTATTGTTAATGATTGGCATGTTATTATTTTTCATGTTATAAGATGTGAAAAAACAAATCTATAAGTATTTCCATAGTAAAATCCTAAACTAGATTCTAGACAATTACTATATTGTGTGTTGGTTGGTATGACTAGAGGGGTGAAAGTAGGAATAGAAGGCATGGTCATAGGAGATGAAAAAAAATTTCCTAGTTGATTTTGAGAATTAGTAAAGGCTTGAGTTCAACTAGATATTGTAGTAATGTTTGCATCCACTAGATGATCTAGGATACATAACACTTATATCCCTTGTGAATCATTTATTAGCTTCCTAAGGTTATCCAAAAGAGGAACCATTTCTCCAACCAAGGAATTGGAACTTAAGTATTGTTGAAGTCCTTCTAAATCTTTATCTAATTGTTTAAGTTTATCTTTAGGGACATGGGAAACAATATCCTCCAAGTCCACATAAATTTTAGGTGATGAGGAAGACCTAAGAAACATAGGAATATGAAGAGAATCAAAATATAGATAGAGCATATGTAACTATTTGAGTGAAAGAGTTATAAGACGCAGGCTCAACATTAGATGTGATTGTAGCATAGGAAGCCGTAATTTTGAAACTACATCTCATAGGGGTAGTAGATAGGGGACACTAGGTCATCAAAGATCATAAATTTACTACAAGATTCAAAATTCTTGTGTGCTCATATAATGAAGAAAAATAGATGGAAATGATAGAAACTGAAACAAATTTCAAAAACAAAATGCATATCTGCACATAAATCATAAAGAAAAAACTATGATTGAAATTTGGTGAAGAATTAGTTGAACAAGGGCAATGGTTCCTTATGCTAAAGGTGTAAGTTTTGATTAATTTAAAAATCTAGAAATTACCTATAGTATCTGAGGATCTAAAGTTGTGGAGGTTTAGGTTTGACAATAGATAGATATTGGGAAATACACAAAACCTTAATTTATCTATGTGAAACACAATTATGCATGAAATTCTATGTTTTTAAAGAAATTTACTATTTTTAAAAGGAAATTTTTAGAATTTAAAAGTTTGTAACTGATTGATTTATCTTGAAGATACTAAAAAGTAACACTTTTTTATCTTTTGAAATGAAAAAACTATGCAAATCTTTACTTTTCAATTGTTTTCACTAAATTATGCATGCATTTTTGACAAATGAAAATAACCTAAGATTTCATTGAGATTTTAAAATGACAAACTTAATATTTTAAAACCTTTTCAAATGTAACAAGCATTGAGTTCACCAAAATGTGATGTGGGGAAGGGAATCTAGGGTCTAAATCACACTTTCTCCTACATTACATTAGAGAGGACCAAAATTGATAACATACACCCACTTGGCTACTAACCTTAATGGAAGATCAAGAATGGTGGATCAAGGTTTTGGTTCTTCTTTTAGGGGGATTGATATTGATTTTTTTTATTAAGATTTGATTATATTATGCAATTGTATACCTAGGTCAACTATGAAGCTACAACAAACTGATGTAAATATAGACAATTATAGAGTTGAAACACAAAGATGAATCATAGAATAACAAAGTGCAGAGAGTAAGAATATTGCATCTCAATTAGGGTTTAAATTTCTTGGAAAAGGGCGGTGCCACCCTAGATGAAAGAATGTAGATCTCAAGAATCTATGAATAGGTATCATATGGTCATAGTCTATAGGTTATTCATTCTTGGACTCAGCTTCAAAAATTTGTTTATGGATGATTAATTCCACTTTCCCTAATTTGTTGGAGGGTAAAATTCTTGATCTTTCAAAATTAAGTCTTCAATATTCTCCCAAATCCACTTTACACCTACCACCTTTATACAAGAGAGGGGAGTAAGGGTTGTGCCACATAGGGGCTTGCCTAAGTCAAACCCATTTATTTTTTTCCACCTCTACAATATTTATGATGATGTAAAGAGTGCTTACCCTCGATTGGGAAAAGGAAAATGGATAAAATAAGTGATAAACTTACAAGTGTTGCAACTTACCACTCATATCTACTTTCCTTGATGGATTGAAGTCATTGTACTCATCTCATACAAGGATAATTGGTTTCTTGATTGAAGGTCATGTATGTATTATTAATAACAAAATAAATGAACATAAAACATGAACAAGCTTGCATATAAAATTGATGAATCAAAAACATGAATCTTTACCGATAATAAGTGTTGTAAATTCTTCTTATTCTAATCTTGACTACCCTTGATTTATTTTTTAGGATTCCTAATTGATATTAAATTTGTAATCTAGTTTAAAATGGTGAAAAATAATTATATTTATAAGCATTTCTTAATTTGGGCATGTTCAAGAAGTTGTGTCCACAAAATGTTCAAAAAGGGGAAGTTTTTTTCTTGTTATTCAAAATTTGTCATAGTTGGACTAAAAATTTGAAACACTTACACATCAAGAATCTTTTGAAACAAAGAAAAATAGGGTTTATCAAAATGAATGAACAAGATGATAAACCGCTAATTTTTTCTATAAAACATGCAATTATGTATATGATATGATGTAAATAAAAATCTGAAAAGACTCCCAACTATTATAGAAACAATAAGGGAATTTTTGAGAGGCTAAAACAATGTGTACCTTGTTGAATTTTTTTTTTACGTTGCCTTTAGTGGCGAATGGGTACCTATTAGGTTTTCTAAAAACTGAGATCTATGTTTTGTTCCCTAATGTATGCACTTGTAGCTCCTCGGTGCTCAGCTCCCAAAAATCTTAAACAAATTCTATAGCTTCATTTTCATGATCTTGTAATGTAGATGACAACTTTGAAAATTTTGCTTCAATCTTGTTCTCCACTTAATCTTCAACCTAGAAACATGCAAACACACATCCAAGAGGAGAAAAACTTGTTAATCGCTAGAGGATAGGGGTTTTCCTTGGTCAAACCCCATTTAGGTAATTAAACCTTATGATGAAATAATGAAATAGAAGTATGAAACATGAAACATGAAATTATGATACATTGGAAGATGCCTTGGAAAGTAAATCTACAATCTAACATGAAGCAGCCATGAAGAATGTAGATCTTGATCTTGAATTGGATTTGAAACAATGCTTACAAATAGATCTTCAATGCTACATGAACAACATAAGCTTAACAACATGCATGATGCACTATTCCTTTGACATGATGATATGATCTTGAAATTTTGCAATGAAAATACAATAATCTTCCCTTAAATGCCCTTAATATGCTCTATATAATGCTCTATAATTCTTTTTCTCTTGATCTCATGAAGTCACATAAAATTTCTTAGATTACTTTGATGAAATTATGTGAATTAACCTTATATTTATACTAAATCTAACGATTAACCCCGAAATTCAAATAATCCAAGCTGACATCAAATCTAGGATTCAAAATCACTAAAATCCCACCACAAATAAATTCAAAAGGGGTGTCATAGGCAAGGAGGACCCATTTTCCCAAACTAGTGAATGGGTCCTATGTGTATAAAATATGTGAGTGCAAAATCAAGTAATACATCACAATCAATGAAACATTATATTAGAGAATTCAAATAAAACTTTAATTGAATTGAAACAAAAAAACTCTCTAAAGTCATCCCATTGTCCTCTATATCCAAGAATTTTCAAGTCATTATGGCTCTCAAATTGTTTGTATGCACATGACTTGTCAAATGACAACCTGAAGAATGAGATGTTGGAAATGCAAGAAATCTTTCCTGCATGATTTATTGCTAAATGTTGTAGATGATTGTGCAAAGATTATGATAATGCTATGACATTGATAATGGAAATGCTATGATGCAATTACAAAAATTAAGATGCAGCTAGTGTTAAAGCCATGATTGATTGAACTAAATGATACTAATATGCAAATGCTAAGATGCTCAATACTAAGATGATGCTAAGATAACAATGCCAATTAAATTTCTGCAAAATGTACTTATGCTAAACTCTCTATATGAAATGTTGTAAATGAGGTTGTATTTATAGATTTCTCCAAGGCATTAGCCTATGTTGCAAGATTTAATGGTCTGGATTTGATCTGGAGAGATGAACAATGGAGGATGAAGAGGTTAGAGAGAATCGAGGAGTGTGTTCCCTTTAGTAGAACAAATTGCCAAGTGTGGAGGAGAATCAAATAAAGGAGAAATCCAAGTGTCTCAAGTTAGTTTGAATTTGTTGAGGAAATATGCCAATATTAAATATTAAGAATATTTAATTTCATGAGACACATGATGAGGTGGAAGATGTTAGTAGAAATGTGACTAAATTCAAATTTAGAATTCAAATTTAATAAAAGGGATTTAATTAAATAAAGCAAACTAATTGAATTTGTTTATTTAATTAAAACATGAAGAAAATGATTTTAAGATAGAATAAGAAGAATTAAAGAAAGTGAACTATATAAATAAATCTTGTCAATCTATTTATAAGTAGAAGAATTAAAGATTCATTAATTAAATAACTTGTATTTAATTAATTCCTTCTAGATCAATTTTAGGTGTATACATTTTTCCCCTCTTTGAAGTGATGTGTTTGTGACTCATTGCTTCAAAGAAAAAAAAAATTGATATGCCCCAGACGCTGATTTTCAAGTGATAATGGATATATGCCCCCTCGGGAGATAAATCGGGAAATTTTTGAAATTTTTAGGATTTTTTTGAATTTTTGAGATTCTTATGATTTTATGATGTTGAAACGATTTATCTCACGAAAAAATAATACTAAACCTGCCACTTTGATTAATTGATTAATTGATGCCTTGGTTGAAAAATTAAAACAATCCCACATAATTACCCCTTTAAAAGGTAAAAGTGATGAAAAAGAAGCTCATTTGAGTCAATTCATTTTGGAGATTGAGTTGATTGGAGCAATTGAGCAAAATGGTGATCTCGTTCCAAACCCACTGATTCGAGCGAGTTCAATGTCTCAACCACTCAGCCACGTATGGACCTCTAGTACATACCCCAAGAAACCCCTTCATGAATTTTGAATGTTATTTTTCCACATTTTTGATGTTTTGAATTTTGCAATTTGTGTTTTAGCACATAGGAAGTCTGATATAGCACATAAGGTTACTATTTTAGTGCACAGGGTTGTCTAGCGCATAGGAAGAATATTTTAGTGCATTGATTGATTTGTTTACTGCATCCAGAGCATTAGCGCATAGATTGCACAGAGTAGCGCATTGATAGAATGATTTAGTGCATAGAGAGATGTAGTGCATGTAGGGCATGATTTAGTGTGTAGAGCTATTTTTCTAGTGCATTGGGTAATTTAGCGCATAGATTTCATTTGGAACATCGATAAAATGTTTTAGCTCTTCAAGAGTGTCAGTGCATTTAGGGTATGAAATAGCGCATAGATGAGATTTTATAGCGCATTTGTATTTTTAGTGCATAGAGACCCTATTTCAACTCATTTACACCATAATTGGATTTTGTTGATTGTTCTCCTTGATTTTGATGTTTGATGATCACATCAACCGATGTGGTGATGATGTTTGATGATGTTGATTGATTGTTCTCATGATAGGTGAGAATCAATGATAGGATAGATGATTGACCTCATGATAGGTGAGGGTCAATGATAGATGTTCAATGAGATTTGATCGAAATCTCATTAGAGTTGATTAGATTGATTGATAGGTTGATTGACAAGATTCTAATTTGTGATATGTTATGATTATAGGAGAATTTTAGAGTTCTTCAAACTTAGGAGCACTTCCTGAAGACTTGGGACATGATTCCACAACTGGTATAGACTGATTTTGATGTGATTTCATGATGCGGGTTATCATCTTTAATGGATATTCTCTAGTATAGGATCAATAGGGGACTTTTGACTACTCTAGCTAAGAGGTGGCATAGTGACCACAACACCTTTCATTTAGCCACTAGTGAGATGACAATTACGCTAGAGGATGTATATCTTATCTTGGGGATTCCTGTTGTTAGTGAGCTAGTGGTTTATGACCACACAGAGTAGGGAGGGACTAATGCACTAAGGAGGATTTTCCATGATGATGAGATTAGCGGGTATGAGCTTCCATGGTAGGAGATGGTTGCTTTGTATCAGCCATTGCCATGTGTTCTAGCTGGATTCATTGGATTTTTCCTATGTCTTGACCATAGGCTATAGGGACTATCAATTGGATGGGGTCAGATACTAGAGATCATGATCATGCAGGGGATCAAATATGCATGGGGATCTTGCATGTTAGCACACTTGTATCACGATCTTCATCAGGTAGTTTATCTTGGAGTTGCTAGTCTATCAGCTAGGGTTACACTACTACAGATTTGGGCGTGGGTACACATAGCTATCACTCGGCCTGTAGCAGATAGAGATCATCTGGTTAGGAGACCATATGTGTTTGGGTATACAAATCTAGTTGTCTAGCCCAAGCTAGGAAAATTGGAGTACTGGCGACAAGTGTTGGATGATCTAGAGACGGTCACATGGCGGCCATACTTGGATTGTGAGCAATGGCCAGAGGATGACATGGAGATCTATGTTTTCACTTCCAGATACTTGATTGGATGGACACCATATGTTATCGAGAGATTTCTGGTTATGAGGGTGTTTCAAAAATATGACAGAGTGTAGATTATGCCCTAGTGAGTGGCATTATATGCGCGGAGGTGACAGGATATTCCAAAGTGGGGACTTACACTATCCTATGATGCAGCCTGTCAAGAGTACTTTGGGTTACAGCCATGGATATGGGAGTACCATCTCAAGATTGTAGATGCATTAATGACAGATGATTATGCATAGTATTTATTTACACATCCTTTCCCGAGCATATCTAGTCTAGAGGAGCTAGTACCATCCTTGGATGATGATGAGAGGGCACCACCACATGCACCTAGATGGAGGAGAGATGGGGGAGATGGAGATGGAGAGGAGGGAGATGGTGGGGATGGAGGAGATGATGGTGGAGATGGAGGATATGATAGTGGAGATGGAGGAGATGGTAGATATGGGGGTGATGCAAGTGGAGGTGGAATAGTACTGGATGTCAGATTGTCTTGGAGGATGAGATCTTTGATGCCCTTAGGAGAGAAACAGACAAGGCTACCACATATTCAAATTCATGTTCCCTCCCTTCAATAGCAAGCATAGATAGCCACTTTATAGGCACAGGTGCAAAGCTTATTGGGATAGCTGACACAAGCACAGGCGCAAATACAGACATAGGAACAAGCACAGATAACCTCTTTAACTATAGAGAGACACCATGAGGCAGAGATGCAAGCATGAAAAGGCCTTGGTAGAGAGATTATAGAGAGTTTCCAATGGGAATACCATAGGGTATATGCTGAGGGAGGTTCAGCATTCAGCCAGAGAGGCTGAGTATTATAGGTTGTGGTATTATGAAACAATTCTTGCAAAGTAGTGTGTCAGTTGTGCACAATCTAGTAGTTCCAGATCAGATCATAGCCACTCATGAACCATGAGCAGGGGTGTGATTGGATGACTTCCCAGGGATCCAGGTGTAGGTCCATTTGGTGGTGTGGCAGGGGGCTTAGTGAGGTCAGCAGTGTCTGGGGGGAGAAGCACATAGCTCTGATGTTCACAGTTGATGTATTTAGGACTTGATGATGTATATGCATTTATTTAGTCAGAGACATGATGATTATCCTGCCATTTTTTGATGATGTATCTCTCCATTTTTTATGATACCATTGTACACTTAACATTTATTTTGAGATTATATATGAAATGCGGTGGATACTATTGATCTATGTGTTGTCTACATGCTTTTTATGATGGATTTTTATGATGAATGCATTAGATTTCCGTTCTATATGATATGTGATGTTTTATATGATTATGCCATGAATATGTATGGATGCATTAATGAAATGATGATGTGTGGATTATGAAACTATATTCCTTATGAGATGGGTTTGATTATGTAAATGAGATGTAATGCACTTTATTTTATTTTATTTTGTATGTTTTTCTAATGCAAATATATAATCTAATACATGGATGAATGATCGATGATAATTCTTTCTAATGCATGTATGATATGACAATGTTTATGCAACTATATGCAAATTATTGTGTTTTTGTTAATGTCAAATGTACTCAATCCATTCATGAGAGAGATAAAATCATTTTGAAATTTCCCAGCCTTTGAAAAATCTATAATGCAAATGCAAAACTAATATGGATGCAATCTGTCTTAACCATGCAAATCTAAATATGCAATGTTGTCATTTTTTCAGTCGATTTGTTGTGCTTGGTATCATCATTGAGCCTTTTAATATGTTGAAAGTTAGTAAAAACATCAATGGTATAATTAGACCATGATGACCTAAGTACAACTTCCATGGATTTTTATATTACAAGGTAATACAAGCATCTAGGCATAATTGAACAGAGATGACCTGAGTATTGCTTGTGTAAAACAGACAAGAGTTAATCCTTTTCCTATGAAAATTCAGAATGCCATCAATGAAACTTTGTAGAGCACATCCTACAACAATTTGCACAATAGTAATGATTAACTCACAAACAGTAGACAAATAAAAATCATACTCCTTCAGAGCTTCTCTAGTCCATGACATCCTTGATTTGCTCTGGATAAATGATAACAAAAATCAAAATACAACAGTTGAATATTCATGCCAATGCGATTAAACTATGATTCAAAAGAGTGTCATCCAGTTAGATTTGTTTTGACTAATCTTGTTTATTATTTGGATGGTTGATGTTTTTGAAAGTTGTGATTTATGTTCAATGTTGAGTTTTTATCATGATTTTTGTTTTTGCTACATTTTCTAACTATTTATTTTATGTTGTTTTAAGCTCAAGTAGGTTTCCCCCAGTGAGTTCGGGATTTTTCCCCTAGTGAGAAACCAACCATTTATTGAGAATATGCACAATGATAACCAAGCCAATGTGAGACACGAGCGTGATGCCTAGATATGTACATGAGGTTTCATTATCATGATCAGGCATAGTGATGGTGAAAATTGGATGGCTGACACACACCCCAATAGATGGAAAAACTAATATATTACAAATAGCACATGTTGCCAGGTTTTCACTACTTGTTTTTATTGCACTTTTTCAGATTATATAAAAAAAATTGTCACCAAGACGCATGTTTGCCACATTTTCATCAAGGTAATGATTTTTTTTTCACTTTTTTTGTATTTTTTTTCTTTTTCTGATTTTTTTTGGATTTTTGACTTTTTCTTTTTCTTTTTGGATTTTTTCAGCTTTTTTTCTTTTTTGGATTTTTCAGGCTTTTGACCATGCACTGGATGAGTTATGTGTAAAAATTCTTGAGATGAAGGTTGTTGATTGGTTCTTCAAATAGGTCCCCTTCAAGTGTAGATAACTGATATGCTCCAGATCCATAGATTGATACAATGACAAAAGGACCTAGCCAATTAGGTTCAAATTTTCCCTTCTTTTCCCTATCCTATTGATTACAAGGATTCTCTTTTAGTACCAAGTCACAAACTTGAAATGTTCTTGGTCTAACCCTGTGATTATAGCTTCTTGACATTCTTTTTTATAGGATTTCATATGATCCACTACATGTTGATGGCATTCACCTAACAATTCCAACTCTTGTAGCCTGGATACCTAATAGTCTTCCTCTGAAATGATTCCTTTCAATGACACCCGGAGTGAAGGTAACTCAACCTCAATAGGTAAGATGGCCTATGATCCATACACAAGAGCATATGGTGTGTCTCCTGTAGGGGTGCAAATGCTAGTACAGTATGCCCACAAAGTAAGGTTTAGTTGAACATGCTAGTCACGTCTAGCATCAATGATAGTTTTCTTCAAGATTTTCAAAATGGTTTTATTTGAGGCTTTTGCTTGGCCATTCTCTTGAGGGTAGTAGGGTGTGGAAAATTTGTGCTAGATATGGAATTAATTGATAATTAAAAATTAAAAAATAAACTGACAGGTATGATAATGGATAATACTTATATTATTATTTTTGGGTAATAATTATAATATTATTATTTTGGGATAATACTTATGTTAATATATATTTAGTTGTGTTTTTTCCTTTTGGGAGTTAAGGCATTGCACTTTCATCATTTAAAAACAAAAAAATATTGTGTTTAAGTGTAATGGTTTTCTACCCATGAATTAATGACCATTACATTACCACATTGAAATGACTCCCTTCTTTTGACACTTTACCTAACTTTTATTTGATGGCGGATTATGTTATAATTGAAATTATTGGATTTGAAAGTACTAAATAGCTATCGTACTCCATGTTCATAAGTGGATATCATATTGTCTAATGAGGAGTTGTATTCATAGTAGGTTATCATTTTGACAATGTCAAGTCATTATCACTTGGGATAACCCTATTATCAGAAAGAATTGTTCTTAGTTAATTATTTATTCTTTTCATAGTATGGTTAACATTAATTTTATTAAACTACTAACAAAAGGATTTCGAGGGTTTAAAATGAATTACGAATTTATAATTGTATATTCCACTATGCTTGTGAAAATTCATTATTCTATGAGTAGCATGCTCAATTTGGCTAATATTCATTAATATTGATCTGATAAATTTGGCTATTATTTTATGGGTGTGGTTTATTGTTTATGTGTACTTGGTATGTTAATTTGGTCATTTCATACTATGAGTTAGGAACCCTTAAAATCCAATGGTTTGGGTTCTTTACTTGTAATATTTGCTAATATGATTCCATGGAAATTCATTGGGAATTTAAGTGCCTTGTTATGATTTTAATAATGTTAACAGATCATAAACATAGTAAGTAGTTACATTTGTTCTTTATGTTTTACTGCATGTTAGAAAGAGATAACTGTATTTTTAATGTGTTCCTTTTTTGTCCACTTTAAGATATTTCATCATGTTGAGTATTAAGCCATAGTATTCAAATTGTAGAATGCATGATTGGAATAGGTTAAGTTATCATAGATCTAGTATATACCTCATGTTGTTATTAAACCCTTTACAATTTTTTTTGAACCTCAACTTCACCTAAGTGGGTGGCAGTCGATTGTGAAACTGTTTGGGGTAATGGGCCCTAGAAAGGGTTGCATACCCACATTTTTTCTTATAGTACATAATTTGTATGAAATACATGATTCCTTTGAGTAGTGGTTTGAGTTAGCATATAGCAATGTTATGGTGTAAGTTCATGTCTGAGGTAGTCACCTTTCAAAAAACCTAGAGGTTATACTCTATGAGGGTGAGTCAATGAGTTGGGAGAACTCAAGTTGGGTGAACTACAGTGCCTCTGCAAAATATATACATAGGCAAGGCCATCAAGTGATGAGCCCCTGAGGCATTAGGTTGGGCCCCTAGGACTATTCTTTTGAGTCTTGTATGTGATTTGTCATACTGTAAAACTGCCATTGATTTGTATAGCTCATCTAGTAATCATGTGCTAACTACCTTTGATCATATGTGTGTGCCAAGTCATGTAAACCTTGTAGGTATATGCATTGGGAAACAAGGAAAATTCAACATGATGGAATGGAAGAGGTACGTTAAGCTGACCCAAAGTAAGTAGACTTTATTGCTAAAAATCTAGTGAACCATTTCTATATTTGCTTCTCACTAGTGTGATCTTGGACTATAGTTGTAAGTAGTGAAAAGTGTTGTCATTTTCTTTAAGTAAACAAAAATAAAAATAAAAATTATAAAATTATTAAATTCGTTGCAGAGTGTTAGGTTATTAAGAGTATAAAAATGTGGGCATAAAATGATGTATTGTTTCCTCTCTCTTGTTTATGGATGATTGTATGTTATCTTTATGTAATCTTGGTTTATATTCACTTTCGTAAAAAATTACATTTTGTAATGACCGTTATGTGTACCCCAGAGGATGTAGATAACTTTGTAAATGCATAGTTGCTCTTCTTGTAATATATGCACATATTCATCTTATGCAATGTTTCCCTTTCAAAAAAAAAAAAAAATAGTTTGGTATTTTGTTGTCCTCTAGGGTTTTCACAAAGTTCTTGGACATCCTAGTTTATAAAACGTCTACCATTATTAGTGACAATGGAGCAAGGGATTCCATACTGATAGATAATGTAGTTCAAGATAAAAGAGGAAGTTTGTTTACCAGTGATGGTTGTTAATGAAACGGGTTCAATCCACTTTGTGAAATACTTTGTAGTTGTGATTACGAATGTGTGCCCATTAGAGGAAGATGGATGAATCTTACCTACAAGATCAAGTCCCCATTGACAGAAAGGCCAAGTTGATGCAAAGGGTTGCAGCTCCTGTGTCGGTGCATGTATGAGGTTTCCATGGACTTGACACTTCTTGCACTTCTTGACATATTGAAAAGATTCTTTCTCCATGTTTGGCAAATAATATCCCAAGCATAGGAGTTTCTTAGCGAGAGTAATACCACTTGAATGAGTGCCATAGATACCTTCATGAACCTCTCATAAAGAAGTTTCAAATTTGTTACGTTCAAGACATCGAAGGAGAGTACCATTGAGACCTCGTCGATAAAGTATATCGGCTATCAAGGTGTGTTGAGCTTCTTGATGAATAAAGTTTCATTTTTAGTTTCAGGATAGATCAGGTGGAAGGATATTGTCTTTCAGATAGGTGTAGATCTTCCCATAGATTGAAGGACCATCCTCAACTAGATGGTACACAACTTGGGATTTAGGATCATCATAAGCAGGATTAAACAATTGTTCCACCATGAATTCATAACAAGTTCATTTTTTTGGTATCTGTAGAAGAGAAGCAATGGTTGCCATGGCATTTGTAGCTTTTTTGTCCACTCCTGAAATTTGTTCAAACTTGATTTCAACAAAGTAATTTTTGAATTCATCTACGGGTATGTGCAGGATCGTGATGGGCCAAAAAGTGGTGATATGATGGGTATTTGTAGGTTATGTGGCTGACGACTTTTTTTTTACCCAAAATTGATGAAATAAAAAGGGTTTTTAAAGGAGATTCTCAACTTTCCACCAATATAAATTATACTTTACTTTGAATTTAATAAATAATTATTTTTCATTTTCTATTTGAATTACGACTAAATTCCTAATTGATAGGTTGATTGAAAAACATCTATAGCTTTCAAACGGTATCACACTTTTGGAATCTAAAACATGCATCACATTCTATGCTTCGCATACTATAGGATTAAAAAAAGAAAAATTGAATGTCATGAAGTTTTGACCAAGTTAAGGTGGTCAGACATACGGGTTTTTATATTTTTTAAAAGTTGTAATAAAAAATTCATAATTAATTATTTATTAGGAAAAAAATTATAAGAAAATATGTATCACATCTGGACATGAGTCCTCTACTTATTTCTAAAATATTATAAGAAATTATTATCATTTTATTGTGGTTAGGGTGGTTAGACAGACACCTAATTATTTTTTCCCTAAAATTTAAGTACTACTACATTGAAATTTCAAATTTTCACCAAATAGATTTAAAAATAAATAAAATAAACCTATTAGTTTAGAAACTACATTCAATTTTCTACAGATTCTATTCTTACATATTTTTGAAATAAAATAGATAACTTATTCAAATTTTTATGTCAAGTTACCTAACTCTGATTTTTCTAAATTTTTTGCCACTTAAGGGCCTATTTTTTCCATGATGATCCTGCACATACCCCTACCATTCTTTTTTATGGCATCAGCTTGTCATCTTTTGTCTGATAATCATCATTAACCTGATTTATGACCAATTGAGAATCTCCATAGACTTGTAACTATGTGATTTTCCATTCCACTGCTACCTTGATACCAATGATCAATGCTTCATATTCAGATTTTTTTTTAGTGCAAGGAAACATCAACCTGTAAGATTGTGGAATAGTGTGTCCTTGAGGAGTAAAAAAAAGAATTCCCGCACCTAATCCATGTTGAGTGTAAGATCCATCAAAGTACAATATCCATTGTTTTGTTGACACTGTGAGGACATCTTCATCTGTAAACTCAATGTGCATGGTATGATCATCTTGTAATGGTGCTTCAGCTAACTAATTTTCTATTGCTTGGCCCTTGATTTCTCTTTTATCCACATACTGGATGTCAAATTCACTCAATATCATTACCCACTTTGCTAATTTTCATGTTAAATTGGCTTTGTTGAGTAGATATTTCAATGGATCTATCTTGGCTATCAGTTTGATGGTATGTGTTAACATATAGTGTTGTAATTGTTGTGTAGTAAACACAACTACCAAACAAGCTTTTTCAATGAATGTGTAGTTAAGTTCATAGTCATTCAATGTTCTACTGATGTAATAGATACCCCTTTCTTTTCTTGTAGAGTATTCTTGTGTTAGAAAATCTCCCAAAGATATCTCAGTAGTTGCTATGTAAAGTAGGAGTGGTTTTCCCTCTATTGGTGGTACCAAGATAGGTGGACTCATTAGATATTGTTTCAGTTGATTAAAAATCACTTCACATTTTTTATCCCATCTGAAAGAAACATTCTTGTGTAGAAAATGAGTAAAAGAGTGACTTTTGTCTACCAATTGCATGATGAATCTTCTAATGGATTGGAATCTTCCTTGTAGAGATATTAGTTGGTTGATATTCTTAGGCGGTGGCATTTCCATGATGGCTTTGAATTTCACTAGATCTACTTCGATGCCTTTAGCTGAGACTATGTAGCCTAAGAGTTTTGTTGATGTTACTCCAAATACACACTTCTTTGGGTTTAAGTGCACATTGAACTTTTCCAATCTAGTAAAGATCTTATCCAAGATTTCCAGATGTCCTTCTCTGGTGTATGATTTTTCTAGTAGGTCATCCATATAGTATTCTATGAATGTTTACATCATGTCGTGAAAGATTGTTGTCATTGCACATTGATAGGTTGCTCTTGTATTCTTTAACCCAAAAGGCATAGTGTTCCAACAAAATGTACCCCATGGGCATGTGAAAGTTGTTTTTTCTTGGTCTTCTAGTACAATTTTTATCTGATTATAGCCTAAAAATCTTTCCATGAGTGATAACATTGCATGTCCTGCTATCAAGTCCACAATTATGTCTATGTTAGGCAAAGGAAATTCATCCTTTGGACAAGCCTTGTTTGGATCTCTAAAATACATGCATATTCAGATGTTTTTTATCGGGTTTAGAAAATGGTACAATGTTTGAGATACATTCAGTATAATCAATTGGTCAGATGAATCTTGCATCTAATAATTTTTTCAATTCTGCTTTCACCAGTAGGGCGGTGTGTGGATGCATTTTCCTCAATTTTTTCTTTACTGGCTTCACTCCAAGTGGTAGGTATAAATTGTGCATTATAAGATCTAGATATATTCCTAGCATATCAACATAGGATCAAGAAAATTTGATTTGTCTTTCTTCAAAGAACTTAGTGAAACTTGGCTTCTCTTGCTCTATCATGGATGCAGCTAGATGTAGAGTCTTCTCTATTTCCACAGTACCAATGTTTATGGATTGCGTAGGCTCAACCAGTACTGAAGATCTCTCATGATAATGTTCAAGAATATTTTCAAATCTCCCATCCTTCAATGCCTCAGAGAGGTTTTCATCATTGGATACACTCTTTCTTTTTACTTTTTCGTGATCTAATACTACCATTGAATGGTTTTCACCATTAGATCAATTTTTTATATTCATTATTTTGTAGCTAGGAGATTTGGCACTCCCCTTGTTTGAAGCTTCATTATGAAATTCGTTGGTGGAACTTGTTTTGGGATTGTCAGAGCAAATGAAATTCACAATGGAATCGTCATTTGAAAAGATGGGGATATCAAGTAGCTCAGTTTAGTCCCAATCAATGAGTTCAGGGTGTACCAAAGGTAAGGAATCATCAGATTGGTTAAGATCAAAAGGGATGAGTGTCATGATGGCAATGTTATCAAATTGTTCAATAGCAATGTCGAGGTCTATAATGTTACGCTCTTTCGAATGATCTATCTTGCTCAATGTCTAATCGTCCTCACTAGAGTCATCAATATGTAATGATCCAAATTCCAATGGCCTAGACCCTGAACTTTTTCCCTCCATACATGTGGGTGCATACCTCTATATCACATCAATTTCTTTGTCCTTACAAGATTCTTCAGATAGTGAATCCCATTCATATTCATTTGAGTATGTTTCAGAATGATCCTACAATTGTAGGATTTGCTCACAAATCTACTACTTGGTTTCTTCTTTTGACTCTTCTTTGTATCCTAGTCTTGTCTTGTCTTTTGCATTGAGTGTGATAGGTTGAATTGGTTCCATAATTCCTTCTTTTCTTTTGCCAATGAGACCTTTTCCTTCATATCCCATCTTCTCTAGGATTGTAAACCATTTACCATATGGCTCTGTTAGTACATTAGAAGTTGATGCTTGGGATCTATTTCATCATCTTTGTAAAGCCAATTTAAAACTTCTTTGTCTTCAGATTCATCCACTAGAGTACCTTCTTATACAAATTTACCATCAAAGCGTGTGATGAGTTGTGAAGATTGTTGTCTGGATGTTGATGGTTGTCCATATGACTTTGGAGAAGGTAATAGCTATGAGAGACATAAGGACTACTCAATTGAATACTCACCCATGCCTTTGTCTTTCAACTTGATCTTTTTCTGAAATTATTTTGTCAAAGCATTTAGTTGACTTTCATGACTTGAGGAAGTGGAATCATCAATTCCTTTATCTTTTAACTGGACCTTTTTCTGAGATTGATTTGACAAAGAGTTTAGTTGTCTTTCATTGTTTGAAGAACTACAAGTGTTAGCTTCCCTATTGTGTGGCACAAAAGTATCTTGGACCATCTTAAGAGTGTTGCAATATTGAGGATTGTTGGAATCAACTGAAATGGTGATCTCTTGTCCATTGAAAGGGAATTTCAAACATTGATGGTATGTTGATGACACTGCTTACATTTCATGGATCCAAGGTCGACCCAAGAGTATGTTGTATGTCAAGTCTTTGTCCAAAACTTGGAAAACTATATCTTTTTGGATTGGTCCCACTTGAATTGGAAACACTATTAGTCCAAGTGATAGGATCTCTCTTCATCATTATACGATTTTATGGTAATCTTTCTTCTGGCATAGATATTACATTTTATGAGAATCCTAGTGCATGAACAAGCTTTAAAGTATAGATATTTAGACCAGCTCCTCCATCTATTAAAACATATTTGACTTGATGTTTATGAATTATAACCTCAATATGGAGTGGAGCATTGTGTGGATGAGTAAGAGATGCATCATATTTTTTTGAGAATGATAGACAATGAGGTGCATTCAAATGTCCCATCATGGCTTGGAATTGACAAACTTCCAAATCAGTTGGTACCGTGGTGTCCACTAGAGCTTTTTCTAGAATATCCTTGTGGGTTGGTGAAATTTTGAGAATTTCCAGTATGGATATTTGCATTGGAATATTTTGCAATTGGTCTACAATGTTGTATTTATTTGATGGGGCAGCAAGTGTTTTAGATCTACTTCCTTTCAACACATACTTAGACTGAGCTCTTGTGGTCACATTTACTAGCATGTTGTCTTGTTTTTCTTTGATTTTGATGACATTAATTTGATTATCAATTGTATCAATGTCTTATTTGATGTCATAGATTTGATTTGATTTGATTTTGATGTCATTGAGTTGATTTTTATCTATAACAATGTCATTGATTTGATTACTAGTTGTAACAATTTCTTGTTCATGCTTAATTTTTATGTCATTAATTTGATTATTATCTGCAACAATGTCTTGTTTGTCATTGATTTCAATGTCATTAGTTTGATTATCAACTACTGAAATATGAAGGATGGTAGAATCATAGACATAGTTCACATTTTTCCCTTTGGTGTTTTTTGAAGAGGATTCCCCTTTTTCATAGTTAGGTAGAGATTTTTTGAATGCTCTATGATCAACATTTGTTTGGGTTCCTTCTATTGATATTTCATGTCTATCTATCAATTCTTGTACCAAATTTTTCACTTGCATGCAATCATTTTTTTTTTGGCCTTTGTTTCTATGAAAGTCACAATAATAGGGATCATTCCACCATGATGGTTTAACTCTTGGTTCCCAATCTCATGCCTCTGGTAATGTTATGAGTTTTGTTGCAAGAAGTTCTTTTAATGCTGATTCAAGTGACTATCCCAAAGGTGTGATTTTTTTGTGATTTGATGGTGTTCGATATGGTGGTGGTTTAGATTCAGCGTTGTTTTGGTTGTTTTTTTAATTTATTTTTTGATTGGTCTTGGGTGTAATTCCTAATAGATTAAAGATTGGTTTTGCATTATGTGTTTCAACTACACCATCATTACTAGCATTCTTGTTTCATTGCCAGAATTTGGGTTTCTCATTGTTGTTATAATGATTGGAGAAGTTTTTTGAGTTGTTTCCTTCATTGTATATTTTTAATACCCCTCTTTTAACCAAGGTTTCCTCAATTTTGAGTCCATTTTCAATCATCTTTTCAAAGCTGGGTGGACATTGCAATTCAATTCTATAGCTCATCTCATCATTTAGATTATCAATGAATATTTCCATCTTTTCTTTTTCAGGTATAGGATGAGCATATCTAGCAAACAATCTTCTCCATCTTTGTAAAAATGTGAGGAATGATTCACCCTTTTTCTATTTTGTGTTGCAAAGATCTTTCATGGTTATCTCATGATGGATGTTGTAGGAATATTGTGTGATGAATTTATTGACCAACTCTTCAAAGGACCTAATACCTAGTGGGAGTTTTGAAAGCCATTCCATGCAATGGCCACCCAAACTTCGTGGAAACAATCTCATCAAATAATTCTCTTCATGTGCAAACTCAAGACTCATGGTGCGAAATTCCATTACGTGATCTATAGGATCAAATTTTCCATTTTATTTGTCATATTTTGGAAGGTCACAGTTTGGAGGAAATGGTATCATATTCAAACTTTTGTCAAAAGGATAAGGGCAGATGTCTTGCAATAAGTATCTTTTTGTGGTTCCTCTTTGCATGCCTTAGATCTGTTGTTGAAGGTTTTGCATTTTTTTGGGTCAAAGAACTCATTTGATCTATATTTTGTGAATCAGCCTTTGTCCTCTTGGGAGATCCTTTTAATTGGTTGACATCAAAATCAGTTGGTAGTTTCACACCTTGGTTGGCCAACATCAAAAAATATTTTTCTCCATCTTCTTCTAAAATATTTTCCATGAATTTGTGGAATTTTGGGTCTTGTTGAGTTGTTTGAATGTCTTCATCATTGATTTCATCTGTTTCATGTTGGTGGAATCTATGAAAGGAATTCTCTTCACCTTCATCCATGGTAGTTTGAGTTTCAATTTCCTTTTCTCTTAGTTTTTGTTTTTGGGCTCTTGTTAAAATGGGCATGCAAGTGTTAAAGGTTTGCTAATACTTTGATCTTTGTTTAGAGAGTGCCAAGGAGATACCTAAGTCAAATAGAATGATGGATTCTATTGACGAGAGTAAGGTGATAAATCTGATCACAACGTCTTGTTTCATGATGAAGGATGATAGATCCTAATGATGAAACTCAGCTAACAATCAGAGATAGGTTTGATGATTTATGCACTTTAAGATGGTTTGATCCAAGTAAATAGTTAAAATAATTCACTTCAAAAATCTAGTTTCTTCAAGTTTAACATGATGTTGTAATAAGGAATGATCTATGCTCAAGAAAGAATCCCTAAATTTGGGTTTAAATGTTTGACAGACGTTCAAATTAGCTCTTTTTATGACTTAGATGGATGTGCTACAATGGGGTCTAGATGTGCTAAAAGATGGCACAAATGCACTAAAAGGTATCTTGGATGTGCTAGAATATTCCCTAGATGCGCCAAAACAAGAAAATAATGTGCTAAAAGGTATGATTGATGTGCTAGAAAAGACTATGAATGTGTTGGAAGATGAGCTAAATGCGCTAGAAAAGAACCCAAATGTGCTAGACTAACCCTAAGTGTCGTTCAAGTTATCTAACAGACGTTTGACTTAGCTTTTTATGGGAATATCAGGCAAATGTTCTAAAAAAATTGCAAATGCACTAGAAGATGGGACAAATGCACCAAAAAAGAGCCCAGATGCACTGAAAGGTGAGCTAAATGCGGCAGAAAAGAACCCAGATGTGCTAAAAGGTGTGGTAAATGCACCTAAATATGACCTATATGCACCAAACTATGAACTCAATGTGCTGAAATAGGGAGTGTATGCGCTGGAAAATAAGCAAGATGCGTTGAAAAGTGAGCTAGATGCACTGAAACAAGAAACTAATGCACTAAACTAGAAATGGTCACTGTTTTTGAAAGTTTGTCTGGTTTTTCTTGTTTTCAACTTAGTGAATTGGTTTTTTTTTGGGTGGATGATTTTCTGAATAGTAAGTTTATGCGTTGAACTCAATGTGTTGAAATAGGGAGTGTATGCATTGGAAAATAAGCAGGATGCATTGAAAAGTGAGCTAGATGCACTGAAACAAGAAACTAATGCACTAAACTAGAAATGGTCACCATTTTTGAAAGTTTGTCTGGTTTTTCTTGTTTTCAACTCAGTGAATTGGGTTTTTTTTGGGTGGATGATTTTCTGAACAGTAAGTTTACTTGGTTTTCTTGTTTTTGGACCATGTGAATTAAGTGTTTTTAATGGATGATCTCTTGAAAAATGTTTTCAAGCACAATAGCAAGTTGTATAATAATTGTTTCACCCTATGAGCTAAATATTAAGTGTATGTTCAAGGATTTCGTCTGATCCCTTTGATTTCCACAGGTATTAAAAATAGAAAATAGATCAATCACTTTTTTAATGTCAAGGGTCATTTATAACACCACATCCCACATCTTAGAACTACGTCAGCTCACACAGCCGTGTCACCCCCTAGAGGGCACCCGTGTTTTTTCCTTTCTCAAGTCAACCAAAGTTGAATCCTCCACTTTTGGCTAGTAATCCCTGGTAGTTATATGGTGAGTATCTTGGGGCTAGATTCTTTCCTCCCCTTGCACTATGAATATTAAAAATATTCAAAAACTGACTCGGCTAGCTACTACGCTTAAAGTTCTTAGTAAGGGTTTTTGTTCAGTGTGTAAAAATGATAAACTCCCTCAGGAGACCTCCCAAAATGTAGAACAAAGGATTTGGGGATGGCTATCAATCCACACTACTGTTGATTGGGAGTTTCCTCACAATAATGTTTGATTATAGTGGGTTGGAATACTTGGCTTTAGTCATTCCCACTTAGGTCGTCCCATAGGGTGAGTACCTTTTCCCACTATGGCAGGCCTTCTAAAGGTGCTATTGCAATAAATGAAAGAGTGAGTTTGGCATTTTGGTCACCCAATGAAGGGGAGAACATAGGCCTCTCACTTTACAAGTGTAGTGCATACATGGTGTTCATTTACCTTCTAATTAAACTAGATGCCTAATTTAATCAAAGGAAAACAAAATTAACTCTGGCCCCTATAAACACCATTAGTAGTTTCAGGTAATTGTCTTTGACAGTGTTTAAATCACTTGCAAAATAAAGAGACATCAATAAGTTCTCAGAATTATGAGTTTCTGCAAATAAATCTGAAGGCACTAAAACATAAACCATATACACTAAAAGATTTACTAGATGCACTATTAAACACCCTAAATGCATTATTCTGGAAAGCATAAAATGAAAACAAAAGTCTTATATGTGCCAGAAGAGAAGACAGATGCACTGAAAGATCCCACATATGCATTGAAACATAAACTGAATGTGCCAAAAGAACTAATAGATGCACTGAAACAAAGACTGGATGCACCAAAATATCAGATAGATGCACTGAAATATGCTTCGGGTGCGCTACATTGAAATTCATGATCAAACTTGGGAACAAGAACTTACCAGAAAATGTTAAAAATGGGGATATGCCCCATGGTGGGCACCAAATTTATGTGTGTATAAAATATATGAGTGCAAAAGCAAGTAATACAACACAATCAATGAAACATTATATTAGAGAATTCAAATAACAATCTAATCGAATTGAAACAGAAAAAAACTCTCTAAATTCATCCCTTTGTCCTCTATCTCCAAGGATTTTCAAGTCATTATGGCTCTCAAATTGTTTGTATGCACATGACTTGTCAAATGACAACCTGAAGAACGAGATGTTGGAAATGCAAGAAATCTTTCCTACATGATTGATTGCTAAATGTTGTAGATGATTGTGCAAAGATTATGATAATGCTATGACATTGATAAGGGAAATGCTATGATGCAATTATAGAAATTAAGATGCAGGTAGTGCTAAATCCATGATTGATTGAACTAAATGATACTTAGAATGTACTTATGCTAAACTCTCTATATGAAATGTTGTAAATGAGGTTTTATTTATAGATTTCTCCAAGGCATCAGCCTATGTAGCAGGATTCAACGATCTAGATTTGATCTAGAGAGATGAATGGTGGAGGATGAAGAGGTTAGAGAGAATCGAGGAGTGTGTTCCCTTTAGTAGAACAAATTTCCAAGTGTGGAGGAGAATCAAATGGAGGAGAAAGCCAAGTGTCTCAAGTTAGTTTGAATTTGTTGAGGAATTATGCCACTATTAAATATTAAGAATATTTAATTTCATGAGACACATGATGAGGTGGAATATGAGAAGTTAGTAGAAATATGACTAAATTCAAATTTAATAAAAAGGAGTTAATTAAATAAAGCAAACTAATTGAATTTTTTATTTAATTAAAACTTGAAGAAAATTATTTTAAGATAGAATAAGAAGAATTAAAGAAAGTGAACTATATAAATAAATCTTGTCAATTTATTTATAAGTAGAAGAATTAAAGATTTATTAATTAAAAATAACTTGTAATTAATTAAATCCTTCCAAGTCAATTTTAGGTGTATACAGGTCCTAGCACAATTTTCTAGGACCTAGCTTCGAGGAGGTGAAATAACATCAAAAACCCACCTCAAATATGCCAAAAGAGGGATTTCCTAGGTTAGGAGGACCCATTTTCCCAAAGTGGAAAATGGGTCCTAGCACAGTTTTCTAGGACTCTAGATTTGCCAATATATATTTTATGCAATATCATTAATGGGTGTTGAGATAGATCCTTGAAAAATGCAATTAGTAAGGCTTAGATTTGAATTAAAGGGCCCATTAAGCTCAATTAACCTCATTTAATTAATAAATCCCTAGATTAGTGTGAAAGTGTAAGAAAACACTTTACAACACCCTAAATAAGGCACAATTAAGTACATTTTATCATTAATTATTAATTCCCAAACTAAGAGTGAAAAAGGGTTACATTTTTTGATGCTACATTTTTCCCCCACTTTAGTGAGAGTTTTCCCCCATGACAAACTCACACTGAAGTAGACATTCAAGACACTTAAATGTATAGGATCAAATTTGTACACCTTATGCAAATTCCCATTTTACACTTCCTTACCTTAGAAAACCAAATCCAAAGGCAAAAATCCATATCAGCCTATTGCCTTCATTCCACTTGGCTTTTGTTTTGTGCATCAGCAAAATAATAACTGTTTGGGACACTCTCATGGCACACAAACGTCTACATAGTGTGCTTATGTCCTTGATTGATTCCTGCGTCTGTAGCATGCAGAGGTGTTACACTTCCCATTGGGGTTGATTTGTAATGCCCCTCTTCGACCAATTGACCTGAATATGTCATTTTTCTCATTCTCCCTTCAAATTCACTCTTCATTCCTTCATTTCATCCCTCTAAGCATTCATTTCATCCTCTACACATCCTTTAAGCACTCTGCAAGAATTCTAGCATTCACTTCTTTCCTTCTAAGATTTCAAGTAGCACTTTGCACTCCATAGTAGCAGCAACAACACTCCATCAATTCCATATAGAAAGTGTGGAACAACACCATTGTTGTAGGGGCTTGAGTCCTCTCATTTTCTCCTCATTAGCTAGTGAGATCTTGGTGGATGTGGTAAGCTTTCTACTCCTCTCCTCTAAAACTTGGTTGAGTAGCATAATACTATATTGTAGTGTTATTGTGTTCTTTACTTTCATTCTTCCTTTATCATATATTTCTCTATCACTCCTATCTTGGTTGTTTATGAAGGTGGAAACACCAAAATGGGGGTCTGACTAAGGCAGGCCCCTATATAGCCCCCAATAATTTTCCCTCTTTCTTGTGTTACGGTGGGCGTGCACTTGGAGCCAGTTGGCGAATGAGCACCTTTGTGAGATTGTTCTTTCTAGCTTAACCCTTATATATTTACTTTATCATATTTGATTATACCTTGCATACTTCATAACTCTATTTTGGCCCTTTGGAAGTGACTAGCTAGGTCATTAGCCTATTTTTTGGCAGTTTGTACTATCTTTTTGGTCCTTTGGTCATACATACACCAATGCACCTGAGAGATTCCAATGCATTGTGCTATCATCTCGGAGCTGCACTCCTATCCTCAGGCAAAGAGCTACCTGAGGTGCAATGTTGAGCCTGAAAACCAACTCGCCTAGCCCCATTCTAGATTTTAGGTTTGTAGAGTGATCGAAGGACCTCATAGTCCTCATCATTATCGTCCCTCATTTCAAAACACTCCTTTAAGCTGAGGTAAGTTAGGGAATCCTTTTTCTCTTGGCTATCCGTGACCTGGGACCTTGAACATGGTTGGTCCCCCTCACTTACATTTTTGTTGAACCCAACATGAACCAATGTCTGTTCATTCATCGTTGTTGAGGCTTTTCCCCTTGTACCTTGAGGTTTTTATGTCCTTGAGTGTTGTGAAGTTTTATGAGAATCACAACCTAGTCCACAACCTTCGAGTATATTGTTAGGAGAAGTGTATGTCACCTCCCAATGGAGAGGACGAAGGTCACTACTAGTTTCTCTATAGGCCTTTTTTCTGGATCCACCATTGGTCTCACTGGACAGGAACAGTTTTCAAGTGGTAAGGTAGGATTCTCTAATGAGACTAACCATATCCCCACTCCTCCTATATCTCCTACACCATCATTGGTAGATGAGCATGAGCTTGTTCACATTCCTGCAGAATATGTCTCCACCCTCAGCAAAGGGTTGGGTGACTTGGAACATCACTTGGAAATAGACCCGAAGTTGGCAAGAGCCGCCCGAGTTATCGGTGAACTAAAATACATGGTGGGTAAAGACTGAAAATGTGTTGAACTCTTGGCTATTATCTCTAGTCTTACTGATGCATTTGCTCCTCCAAGCAATCCTAACATTGTACGAGGAGTCACTTTTGAAGACCATGAGATATAGCTAGGATTTTCGATGCCTCCTACATCAGTGTACATGACTGATTTCGTACCCTCAATCAGCATCCCCTCTGCATCTGAGGGATCTGAAACTATCAAAGTTAACAAGATCCCCTTGGTTTTAGCTTCACCCCTCCTATCACCTCTAGTAGTGGAGGGTTTGGTGGGATGAGTGGTGGGGGATTTGGTAGTGGTGGTGGCTTTGGCGGTGGAAGTAGTGCTAGTAGAGGTGGTTCCGGTGGAGGCCATGGTGGTGGCTTTGGAAGTGGAGGTGGCTTTGGGAAAGGACCTACTAGTGGAGGTGGCTCTGATAGTGGTCTTGGTGGTGGCCACACTGGTGGTTCTAGCGGTGTCTTCAATGGCGGCTCTGGAGGAGGTTTTTCTAGCCCCATATCTTCTAATGACCCTATTCTAAACACTCTTCTTAAGAATATGGGTAAGATGTAGAGCCAGTTGGTGAGTCTCACCCAAGCCTCTACTCAGCCTATCTTCCAACCTTTCTTCCAGCATAGCCCATTATCGGTTGCAATCTTAAACACTCCCTTCCCTCAAGGAATGGAGATTCCTAAATTTGAGAAATACGGCAATAAAGGGGACCCACAAACACATGTGTCTTCCTTTAACGTCCTATACACAGATTTCTTCCATCATGATGTGTTAATGGAAAAACTATTCCCTTGATCTCTCAAGAATACAACACTCGAATGGTACTATTCCTTGCCCAACAATTCCATTTTCTCATTTGACCAACTTGTAAACTAGTTCTTACAACAATTTCATGCTAACATCAGGTCGAAGATGCAATTTTCGAATCTCGTCTGATGCAAACAAGGCGATAATGAAAATATTACTAACTTCATTGCACGATATCAAGTGCTCTTCTCAAAAATATTGTATTAGCTGCCCGATTTTAACGTGCAGAAGGTATTCATAGGGAATTTGCAAAGGCCTTGGTAGGAGAAGTTTTCCCTTATGAAATACCCTTCTTTTGCGCATTTGTGTGCAACCGTATGAGAGTATTAGTAGATGGTAGTTCAATTCGGGGGACCCTCCTCATGCTCCCATTTTGAAGGAAATTCCATCATGTCAATCTCTAGGAAAGGAAAATCCATTGTGAATGTAGTAACCATTGCGGATGACAGTGACTTCAAATGCAACTGAAAGTTCATGAAGTTAGCAGAATCTTATTCTTCCATCTTGCAAAAATTTTTCAGGGATAAGATTGTAACCTTGACGAACCCTAAGTCTCTTAAGGAACCTTACCCTAGTTAGTATGATGCAAATAACTATTGTTAGTGTAAGTGTAGGAATGAGTTAAAAAATCTAAACATGCTTCTACACCTCTAAATAAGACATTACATCTAAGATTTTAAAAAATTTAAACTAATTTAAACTAAAAATCTTCATAAATCTATCCTATTGCTCTCTAACTCTAAAGATCTCTCTAATCTACTTTGCTCTCAGATTTTAGAAGCTAATTAAACCATTGAAATGACACTTAGAGAATGAGAATTAAACTATTATATTCCTATATGATTAAATAATTAAAAACTACTGTAATGGTAGCCATGACTGCAAATGTTGAATGCTGGAGGAATGCTGGATGGATGTTGGATGAATGTTGAATGCTTGAATGTTGGATGAATGCTGGATGCTTGGAAAACCTGCAGAGTAAGATTGCACAAGTTGGGATCCATTTTCTGTAGCCAAAGAGCTGTATTTATAGCTTTCATGGCAGCACATTTGCATAGGGATACGAGATAAGAGGCTGGGATTCAATTTGGAGAATTGAATGGCATGGGATGAGAAGATGGAGCTGATCATGGAGGATTGTTTCTCCCCATGAAAACACCAGGCAAGATGAGAGGGAAGGTGGTTGGAAGAGGATTGAGAGGACTTCCTGTATGTTTGTCCCCGAAGCTCTCCCCATGAATGACAGTAGAATTAATTAAATTTTTGAAAATTTAATTTTATTGGTGAGTGAATAGTGGTAAATGATTTTATGCATAAATTTAAATAATTTAAATTTATTTAAATTTAGCAAAAAAAAGAGGATTCAATAATTTAATAAATCAAACTATAGGGTTTTTTTATTAAATTAAAACAAAAGGAAAATGATAATCAAATAAAATATTTTAGATATCTTTATTTAATTAAGAAGAAATGTGATGAGGTAATTAAATAACACAAACTATTTAAGTTGTGTATTTAATTTTAAGATAGAAGTATAAAAGAAGTAATAATGATAATAATTAAATAAAACAAAGTTTTTAATTTTGTTTATTTAATTAAGAGAGAAATAATATGATAAAATGATAATAATTAAATAAAACAAAGTTTTTAATTTTGTTTATTTAATTAGGAGAGAAATAGAAGAATTAATAATGAACTTAATATAAATAAATATTTCTATTTATTTACTAAGTAGATGAATTTAAGATTAATTAATCAAATAAGTCATATTTAATTAATTAGATTTTCCAGATCATTTTTAGGTGTCTACATTTTGCCCCTCTTTAAAGTGATGTGTTTACGCATTATTTCAAAGAATGATTTTGCCTCAGCTGCTAGTATTGACAAGGAGTTTAAAATATGCCTCTGATTTGCCCCAGATGTTGAATTTTGAAATGATAGCAATATATGCCCCCTCGGAAGATAAATTGAGGAATTTTGAATTTTCTTATGATTTTTCAAAAAAATTGAATTTTTATGATGATTTGATGATGAATTGATGAAGAAACAATTTATCTCCTGACAAAATTGTCCAAAAATGCCCCTGTGATAGATAAGAATTAATTCCTCAGAAGGAAAAATAAATAAATTCCATGAAAATACCACAAAAATAACCTATAAAATCTCAAAAGGTCATTTTCAAAAGTCATTTGTGCATTTGACTTTGACAATCTTGTGATAGAAACCCTCAGAGTGCGAGAGCATCAAGATGTTGATTCCTTACCACACCCACTGACTTGAGCATGTGCGACATCACCAGCGTCTGGCCGACTATGGACCTCTGCTACATACCCCAAATCCTCCTTGTAATTCACACTCGTACTTTTTAGGTCATTTTGCACGTGTTTTTTGTTTCAGCGGCCGACAGACACAGTTTAGCATGTCGGTAATCTATTTTAGCACGTCAAATTTTTAGCGCGCCAACCAAAATTTGTAGCGCGTCCATAGATTAGGGTAGCACGTCAGAGTTTTAGCACTTTGGGTCAATTCTGAAGTGCTTTAGTAGGATTTTGTAGCGTGCCACTAGAAATAGTGCTTTGGGTAGACTTTGTAGCGCTTCAGTAGGATTTTGTAGTGCTTGGAAGTATAGATTGATGAAAATTGTGCACTTTGATTTCTATTTCATCGATTTGTTGTTGATTCCATCTATTTTAGTTTGATCTTGACTAAATAAATGGTAAACGATCTCATGATGAGTGAGATCCATTGATTGATAATAATTACCCTCATGATAGGCGAGGAATAATTAAAATTTTTGAAGGGATGAACCTGATTGATAGATGAGGCTTCCTTCTTGATAAATTGATAGTTTGATAGGTAAAGCACAATTTTTTAAAAAATTGATGACCTCATGATGTTTGATAGTCTGATTAAAATGTTCTTTTTGTATGATAACAGGAATATTTAGATGTTATCTAGGTGTGAGAGCAGTTCCCCTGGCCTTTTGATATGATACCACGACTTTCAGTAGATGAGAGACAGCATATTACCGATTGTGGTTTAGCCTCATAACTAGATATGCCCCATATTAGACTTAATAGGGGTCTACTGACAACTTTAGCAGAGCGGTGGCATAGTGACCACAACTCCTTCCACTTACCTACTGGCGAGATGACCGTGACGCCAGAAGACGTATGGTGTATTCTTCGCATTCCTTTTGTTGAGGAGATTGTCGTGCATGATTCAGAGGAGGTTGGTGGGGTAGAGTCTTTGTGGAGAGTTTTTCAAGATCCCCATATAGCAGGAGAGTGGGTTCCCTGGGTAGAGATCTATGATTCATATGCTCCACTTCCTTTAGTTTTGGCTGGCTTTATTGGTGGATTCCTTTGTCCTGATAAGAGGTCAAAGGGTCTATTTCTTGGATGGGGTCGAGTATTAGAGGGTATGGTGGCCCACAGGACAAGATATGCTTGGGGCATGTGTATGCTTGCTCAACTATATCATGATTTACATTGGATCGTGTACCTCAGAGGTAGCAGTTTATCGTCAGAAGCTACCCTTCTTCAGGTATGGGCATGGGAGAATATTGTTGTTATGTGTCCCATGCTAGTGTTATCGAGACCAGCATTGAGACCTTATGTGTTTCGCTACAGAGGCAGGCCTACCCAGCATATGATGGGTAAGCTAGATTATTGGAGGCAGATTCTTGATGATGTGGAGATATGACCTAGCATCCCTATTTAGATTGTGATGACTGGGATGATGATGATATCGAGTTGGGATTTTTGGCTGATTCAATGTATTTGATCGGGAAGAGCCCCAAGATTTTGGAGCGATTCCTATTTTGTCGTGTCTATAGGCAATATGTGATTGTTCAGTGTATGCCTCAGGGAGTAGCACATTATGGACAATGACGGATAGATGCCAGTGATTGGGGTCCATGCTTGCCTTATGGGGCACTTGTTGAGGGTTACCATGCTCTACAGCCGTCAGCATGGGATATGCAGCAAGATATTGTTGAGGCACCCATTACTCCCGAGTATGGATAGTATTTGGCTCTGCACCCTCCTCCTCGTATTACCATTCCAAATGAGCCAGCACCAGCACCAGCAGCTACAGGAGGTGGTCAGGGTGGTTAGAGACAGAGCAGAGAGGAGGATGTAGATGTTGATGTGGAGGGTAGTGATGACAGTGATGATGACAATGATGATAGCAGTGGTGATAGTAGTGATGATGATGGCAGAGATGGGGAGATACCGAGCATAGCAGGTACTTCAGAGCCATCATCCAGTGTGCCTCGTAAGAGGCTGGTAGTTGCTCCCTCTCTAGCAGAGCGATGAGAGGTTGCTAGTTTGCGTGTTGATATTTTGACATTACATGGATAGCTAGCGCAAGCGCAGGGATTAGTGGCATAGACTCATGCCCAGATGCAGGCACAGCTAGCTACTACACAGACATAGATTACCTCTCTGACTGGTGAGAGAGATGAGGCTAGACAGGAAACAGTGATGGCACAGGCTCAGTTAGTAGGTGTACAAGCACAGTTGACCACTACTCAAGCATAGATTATAGCCTTGACTGCAGAGCGAGATACTGTCAGACAGGCAACAGAGACAGCACAGGCTACTGTAGAGAGATTGCAGAGAGTGGCAGATGGGACCTCTGTGGCAGATTACATGAGAGAGGCTATGCGGGCAGGTGCCGAGATTGAGTTTTACAGGAGTCGTTATCATGAGCTATGCCCCCCAGAGTAGAGAGTTAGTTATGCCCAGTCCCGCTCAGAGAGGACTCGTTCGAGGACAATGAGCAGAGGTGTGACACAGCCTCTCGAGAGAGATCTAAGAGATTCGAGAGATCCTAGGACATCTGGTGGTGGTCATGATACTGGTGTGAGACCTACTCCTTCTGGTGTGAGTACCACTTGAGATCATGTGTACCCTTCGAGAGATATATACAACCAATTTTGATATGATGTTATTTTCATCCTTTTCAGACTTCATTGTATGCTTGACATTTGATGAGATATATATGATGTGCAGCGGTTTGTTTGATCTATGATGTATTCTACATGATATATGTGATGGATGCATTTTTATTTTTTATGTTTTATGATGATTTATTATACTAGATTGGATAGATGCATTGATGATGATGTGATATGATATTGATGATGTATTTCTTTTCTCCATGAAATGCAATGCATAATATATAAAATGAGATGTAAATGAATGATGTATGGATATGTGATGTAAATGAATGATGTGTATAATGAAATGTAATGTATGAAATATAAAATGATGTATGGATATGTGATATATGATATATAAAATGAGATGTAAATGAAATGATGTATGTAATGAATGAGATGTAAATGAATGACATATGGATGAAATGTAATATAGAATGAGATATAAATGAATGATGTATGGATGAAAATTTAATGTATGAATATGTGATATGTGATAGATAAAATGAGATGTAAATGAAATCATGTATGCAATGAATGATGATTTTACAATTATATGATAATGACAATGTGATGAGATGCAAATGAGTGATAAATGTAATGAATGTTGAGATGTGAATGAGATATAAATGAATGATAAATGTATGAATGATGAGATATGAATGAGATATAAATGAATGATAAATGTAATGAATGATGAGATGTGAATGAGATATAAATGAATGATAAATGTATGAATGATGAGATATGAATGAGATATAAATGAATGATAAATGAATGAATGATGAGATATGAATGAGATATAAATGAATGATAAATGTAATGAATGATGATTTTGCAATTATATGATAATGATAATGTGATGAGATGCAAATGAGTGATAAATGTAATGAATGATGAGATGTGAATGAGATATAAATGAATGATAAATGAATGAATGATGGAACATAACATGCATATGATATCACGAAATGAGATGTTTTATTGTGAAATTTATGATGAGATGAAGAAATGATTTTATATGCATGTCATTATGAAAATTGTATGTGTCAAGTATACTCAATCTTTAATAAGAAAATGACATTCTTTGCAAATGAATCTTTGTAACTTGTGTAATCAATACTCTGCAGATGTATTATTATGAATGCAATCTATATTTACCATGCAAAAACCTATTTTATCAATGCAAACCTAAGTGTCATTTCAACTATCTTTTTATTTTTCTTTGTATCATCACTGAGCTTTTAAAATGTTGAAAGCAAATACAAGCATCAATGATATGAGATAGACCAATGATGACTTGAGTATTTCTTTCATGATATTTGATATTGCAAGCGAACACAAGCATCAAGGTATAATTAAACCGAGATGACCTGAGCATTTTTTGCGTAAACAGACAAGAATTAATCATTTTCTTAAGTGAATCAGAATGTCATCCATGATACTTGGTAGAGCACTTCCCATGACAATTCACAAAATAATAATGACTAACTTACAAATAGTAGACAAAGAAAAGTATCATTCTCCTTCCTTGCTTTTCTTGATCAATACATCATTGAGTAGCTCCAAAGAAATGATAAGCAAATGATAAAAAGAAAAGTACAACAATTCAACTTCTACTTAATGTATTTTCAAATCATTATTCAGATTAGATCATCGATGTTGAAATGTGTGTGCTGATGTGTGCATGATATTCTCAGACGCTTGATCAAAGAACTAACCTAAAGACCTATCCTAGGGGCCTCGAGGACTGATCAAAGATTAGTCTTGCCTACGTTATACACGCAGAGACCACGTAGTTCGACTGACACAAACTCCATTTTCTAACTGATGTAGACTCTATTTTTGTGTTTTCGATTTTATGAATGTTTTTGCATGGATTTTTCGATGTTTTTGGATTTTGATTTTCTGAAGTTTTTGGATTTTGATTTTCTGATGTTTTTGGATTTTGATTTTCTGATGTTTTTGGATTTTGATTTTCTGATGTTTTTGGATTTTGATTTTCTGATGTTTTTGGATTTTGATTTTCTGATGTTTTTGGATTACTTTTCAATTATCGTCACTTGGTGTTGTCATGTTTGATTACCTTTCCATTTAAGTTGAAAGTCCATTGTACCAACTAACACCAGGATGCTGCCCCCAAGCCAGGGTAAAACATGATATCCTTGCTATGACATGGATAGTGATAATGATTTTCCCAAATGATAGATGGAAAGGATATGAAAGGAAACAATCATGACAAAACTATATCTAATAGATAGAAGAGATGGTGAAAATCACAAGTAGCGCATGTTTGCCAGGTTTTCATCACTTGTTTTTATTGTGTCCTCTTTCTTTTTCTTTTCTTTTTCTTTTCTTTTTTATATATTTTTTTGTTTTTGTTTTTCTATCATCATGACGCCTGTTTGCCAGGTTTTCGTCAAGACAACCTTACTGACCATGCACTAGGTGTCCTCAAGTATAGAATCGCCTGAGATGAATGTTGTTCATGGGTTCCTCCAACATGTTTCCTCTAGTGTAGACAGCCGATATGCTCCTGATCCATAGACTTATATAATGACATAAGGCCCTATCCAGTTAGGTTCAAACTTTCCCTTCTTTTCTCTATTTGCTTGATTTCTAGGGTTTTCCCATAGGACCAAGTCTTCGATCTGGAAGACTCTAGGCTTAACCCTATGATTATAATTCCTAGACATTCTTTATTGATAGGTTGTCAAATGATTGACAGCTTGTTGTCAATGTTCATCCAGTAGCTCTAATTCTTGAAGTCTAGAGATCCTATAATCTTCATCTGAAATGAGTCCCTTTAGTGAAACTCGAAAGGATGGAATTTCTACCTTGATAGGTAATATTGCTTCTGATCCATAGACAAGAGCATATGGCGTAGCTCCTGTTGGTGTTCTGATGCTAGTCATGTAAGCCCAAAGAGCAGGGTTAAGCTGAACGTGCCAATCACGCCCTACCTCATTTACAGTCTTCTTGAGAATCTTTAGGATTGTTTTGTTTGAAGCTTTTGCCTGTCCATTACCTTGAGGGTAATACGGGGTTGAAAAGCGATGTTGGATGTGGAACTTTTCACACAGATCTTGGACGTCTTGGTTCTTGAAAGGCCTGCCATTATCTGTAATGATTGACTGGGGTATCCCATATCTACAAATGAGATAATTAAGTATGAAAGATGATATTTGCTTCCCAGTGATTGTGGTTAAGGGAACTGCTTCCACCCATTTTGTAAAATATTCTATTGCAGTGATAATGAACTTATGTCCATTAGATGAAGATGGGTTAATTTTCCCTACCAAGTCCAATCCCCACTGATAGAAAGGCCATGTAGTTGTGAATGGATGGAGCTCCTGTGCTGGTGCATGTATAAGATTGCCATGAATCTGACATTTTTGACATCTCTTAACAAACTTATAAGATTCTTGCTCCATGTGTGGCCAGTAATACCCCAAACGTAGGAGTTTCTTGGCTAAAGATAATCTGCTTGAATGTGTACCACAAATTCCTTCATGGACCTCATGTAGAGTAGAAGCGGATTCGTTATGTTCTAAACAACACAAAAGAGTACCATCTAGGCCTCGACGGTAAAGGGTGTCAGCAATAATGGTATGTTTGGCGGATTGGCATATGAAGTTGCACTTTTGGTTGCGAGAAAGATCTGGCGGTAAGATGTTATCTTTTAGATAAGTATAAATGTCTCCATAAATGGAAGATTGGGCACTATCCAAAAGGCTTATGGTTTGGGATTTGGGATTTGCATATGCAGGATTTGACACTTGTTCCACAATAAATCGATAACGATCTTGCATTTCAGGCATTTGTAGAAGAGATGCTATTGTGTCCATGGCATCTGCTGCTTTATTCTCTGATCTCGGTATTTGCTCAAATTTGATATCTATGAAGTATTTCCTTAGATTATCTACTAGTCTCTTGTATAAAATCAGTGTGTCATCCTTAGTTTGGTAATCATTGTTGACCTGATAGATGATTAACTGAGAGTCTCCATACACCTGCAGTTCTATGATTTTCCAATCAATAGCCACTTTAATTCCAAGGATCAAAGCTTCATATTCTACTACATTGTTAGTGCAACGGAAGGTAAGCCTGTAAGATCGTGGAATTGTGTGCCCAAGAGGTGTGACAAAAAAAATCCCTGCCCCCGATCCATGTTGTGTGTAGGATCCATCAAAGTAGATTTGCCATGGTTGTGTTGTAACGTTGAGGATATCCGCATCAGGAAATTCCATGGTCATAGGATGACTGTCTGATAATGGAGCTTCTGCTAATTGGTCGGCGATGACTTGTCCTTTGATAGCTCGTCTTTCAACATACTGAATGTCAAACTCACTGAGGAGCATGACCCACTTTTCCAACCTTCCTGTTAAAGCTGCTTTGCTTAGTAAATACTTGAGGGGATTAATTTTTGCAACGAGCTTGACAGTGTGAGTGAGCATATAGTGTCACAATTTTTGTGTTGCAAATACTACTGCTAAGCATGATTTTTCAATGAAGGTGTATTTTACTTCATGTCCATTGAGTGTCTTGCTGATATAGTATATTGCCTGTTCCTTTCCTTCTTTATCCTCTTGTGCTAGCAAGGCTTCTAAAGAGATATTTGTTGTTGCGATATATGGAAACAATGGTTTTTCTTCACTGGGTGGCACCAAGATTGGTGGTGTCATCAAATAATGCTTGATTTGATTGAAAGTACTCTCACACTATTCATCCCATTTAAAAGACACATTTTTATGCAAAAGATAGTTGAATGGATGACACCGATCTGCTAGTTGAGAGATGAATCTTCTGATGGACTATAGTCGGCCTTGTAGAGATCTTAATGTACTGATATTCTTAGGAGGTGGAATTTCCACAATGGCTTTAACTTTTGATGGATCTACTTCAATTCTTTTTGTAGAAACTATGTATCCAAGGAGTTTTGCCGATGTTACTCCAAAGGCACATTTCTTAAGATTTAATCTGACTTTGAATTTCTCCAACCTGTCAAATATTTTGGCCAGTATCTCTAGATGTCCTTCTCTGGTATGAGACTTGGCTAAGATATCATCCACATAGTCCTCCATGAAGGTGTGCATCATGTCATGGAATATTGTTGTCATAGCTCACTGGTATGTAGCTCCTGCATTCTTTAACCAAAAAGGCATGACATTCCAGCAAAAGGTGCCCCATGGACATGTAAATGTTGTCTTTTCTAGGTCTTCAGGAGCTATTTTGATTTGATTGTATCCTGAAAATCCATCCATGAGTGATAGCATTTGATGGCCAGTTGTTAGATCTACAATCATGTCTATGTTTGGAAAAGGAAAACCATCCTTTGGACATGCTCTATTTAAATCCTGGAAATCAGTACATATTCTAATGGTGTGATCTGGCTTTGAAATAGGTACAATGTTGGATATCCATTTAGCATAATCAATAGATCTGATAAATCCAGCATCTAGTAGTTTCTTCAAATCATTTTTTACCAATAATGCAACATGTGGATGCATTTTTCTCAGTTTCTATTTTACTGGTTTAGTGCCAGCTGGTAAGGATAAGTGATGCATAATGAGATCTGTGTCTAAGCCTGGCATGTCAGAGTATGACCAAGCAAAATTGATGCATCGTTCTTCAAAGAATTTGATAAAATTTGGCTTTTTTGTATCTGTCACGGATGCTGCCAGGTGTAGTGTTCTTACTTTCTCTGCTATGCCAATATCAATAGACTATGGGTTCTATCAACACTGATGATCTTTCATGGTAATGTTGTGGGAGGATGTCAAGCCTTTCATCCTTTGGTGCCTCAATGAGGTTTTCACCATTGGATGTGTTCTTTGTTTTTACTATTTTAGGATCAAATACTACCATAGAATGGTTTTCACCATTAGATCCATTATTTATTTCCATACTTTTGCAACTGAAAGGCTTGGCACCCTCCTACCTAAAAGCATCATTAAAAGAAGTATTGGTAGAACAAGTATCGGATTCCTCACAGCAAAGATAGTTAATAATAGCGGAGTCATTGTCAAAAATAGGGATATTGATGGGGTGTTGGGGTTCCCACTCGATAAGCTCGAGATGTAGTAAAGGCAATGAATCATTAGATGGGTTGAGGTCAACGATTGTGAAAGCTTGGACAGAAATGTTGTCTAGGTTGTTAGTGGTTATTTTGAGGCCTAAGAAGGTATTTTCTTCCATATCATTTATCTCAATTGATGTCTATTCATCTTCACTTGAGTCATCGAAATTTTGTGTTGCAAAGACGATAGGATTAAAACTCGAGCTTTGACCCTGCTCACATTTGGGGGTATACTTTTTGATAACATCGATCTGAATATCTTCATAGGAAACATCTAATAAGTTGTCCCACTCATATTCATTTGAATCTATTTTAGAGTTATCTCTTATTTGAAGAATACGCTCCACCGTTTTATTGGTGAGTTCTGCTCTTGCTTCTTCTGTGTATCCTAGTCCAGCTCTGCCATTTTGCTGAATTGTGAGAACTTGGATTGGTTCTTTTATACTTTGTTCCCCTCGTTCAAGAGGTCCTTGTTCTACTGCATATCTTAGTCCAATTTTATCTTTATGTTGGAGTGTGAGAGGCTGGATTGGTTCTGTTATGCCTTGTTTCCTTAACCCAAGAGGTCCCTGTCCTGAATATCCCATCTTTTCCAGAATAGTTTTTCCCTTTCCATATTGTTTTTTTTCTATGATATTACTCATGGAAGTGGAAGCTTCCTCATCCCTATAAAGCCAATTTAGAATAGCCTTATCTTCTGATTCTTCATCTAAGTTCCCTACTTTTACAAATCTACCATCTAATGTTGTTGTAGATTGTGTTGATTTTTGGGTGGTTGTAGATGGTTGTCCATATGTTTGTAAGGAGGGTAACATCTGTGATAGATGGAAAGAGTGTCCAACACCATATTCACTTATTCCTTCATCACTTATCTGTACTTTGTTGGTGAATTGGTGTGAGAGTGAAGCTAATTGTTCTTCAACATTTGAAGGGTTAGATTGTGCCACTTTGATCTCTTGTGATTTTTGTTGTCTTGGAAGCCACTTTGATATGAAGCTTTGTTGTTTCTCACCATTAGATGAATCTAATGTGCTAACTTCTTGATTATTAGGTATTAATGTATCCTGAGATGTTTTCAATGTATGACAAGCTTGGGTGTCATTATAGTCTGTTGTGATTGTTACCTCCTGTCCATTGACGGGAAATTTCAGGCATTGATGATAGGTGGAAGGTACTGCTTGCATATCATGAATCCAAGGGCATCCCAACAGTATGTTGTATGTCAGTTCCCTATCTAAGACTTGGCAAACCACTTTTTGGACAATAGGTCCCACTTGAATGGGTAATATGATCAACACTTTAGAGGACCTTTCTTCCTCATCATATGCTTTGATTGTGATTTTTCTTCTTGTATCAATGGCTTCATCTGAGTATCCTAGTGCACAAATCAGCTTTAAGGTACAAATATTTAAACCATCCCCTCCATCTATCAGGACACGCTTTACATGGTGTTTATGGATGAGGACTTCAATGTGAAGGGTGGAATTATGTGGATGGGTGAGTGATACATCATCATGTTTAGAAAATGAAAGGCAATGAGGTGCAGATAGATGTCCCACCATAGCTTGGAATTGACATACATCCAAATTGTTAGGTGCCATGGTTGATACAAGAGCTTGCTCAAGAACCTCTTTGTGTGATGGGGAAATCTTTAGAAGTTCCAAGATGGATATTTGTGCCGGTATTTTTTGTAATTGATCAATGAGATTATATTGATTAAAGGGAGGATCCACAAATGGGGATGGTAATGATGCTCCTTTCAATATAACTTTGGATTGTGCCCTTGTTGTGGCATTAACCAGTCGGTATTCTTGTTTCCCTTTGAGTGTGATTACATTAATTTGGTTTTCAGATTTGTCCATATGTTGTACCAAATTAGTAGATGTAATGTCATTGTTTCAATTGATTTGATTGCATAACTCCTCATCCTCTTTGGCAGCAGAAAAACAAAGGATTGTTGTGTCATAAACATAACCGACATTCTTACCTTTGGTCTTTTTGGAAGAGGATTCTCCCTTCTGATAATTGGGTAGAGGATTTTTGAATTTTGTATGATCTTTGTTTGTTTGGTGCCCCTCTACAAATACTTTTTTTTTATCTATGGGGTCTTGTACCACATGTTTTAACTGCCAACAATTTTCAGTCATGTGGCCTTTATTCTGATGGTAGTGACAGTAATGCAAGTCATTCCACCATGATGGTTTGACTTGAGGGTCCCAATTTCTAGCCTCTTGTACTTGAATGAGTTTTTCATCTAAAATTTCTTTGAGGACTGATTCCAATGATTGTCCTAATGGCGTGAATTTTTTGTTTATTGGATGGTCATTGGAATGATTAGGTTTTTGTTTCTCCATTGTTTTGATTATTTCCTTGATCACTACTTTGTTTGACATTAAGACCATTGTTTTGTTTGTTTGTAGTGGTTGGCGTCAAGGTGAATACTGGTTTAGATGTGTGTATATCGATCATGGTACCAGTATTCTTATTCTTTTTCCAAAATCTTGGCTTTTCATTGTTGTTGTTAGAGGAATTGTTATTGTTTGAACCTTCAATGAAGTGTTTGATTGTTCCTCTTTTGATTAGAGCCTCTTCGATTTTGAGCCCCTTTTCGATAACTTGTTCAAATGTAGATGGACATTGTAATTCCAATCTGTAATTCATGTCATCCACTAAGTTATCAATGAACATCTCTATCTTCTCCTCTTCAGGAATAGATCTAGGGTATTTAGCAAATAGCCTTCTCCATCGTTGGAGAAAGGAGAGAAACTTTTCACCCTTTGCTTGTTTGGTGTTGCAGAGTTCTTTTAAGGTCACCCCATGTTAGATGTTGAATGAGAAGTGTGTTATGAACCTATTGATCAGTTCTTCAAAAGATTGGATCTCAAGTTCCAATTAGAAAACCACTCCATGCAAGTGTTTCCTAAGCTTCTTGGAAATAATCGTAGTAAGTAAGAGTCATCGTGTGTGAACTCTATGCTCATGGCTCAAAATTCCCATGCGTGATCAAATGGATCGGTTCTCCCATTGTATTTGTTATATGTTGGGTACTCACAATACCATGGAAATGGTATCATGTTAATGCTTGGGTCAAATGGATAAGGGCAAATGTCTTGTAAGGAATATATTTTTGTTGGCCCTTGGATATTTTGGAACTACAATTGTAATTGTTGGATTTGTTTTGTCAAAGCATTTATTTGATTTGGATTTTCTATACTAGTTGGGTTAGGTGTGGTTGTTTCCTTGAGTTGATTGACATCAAAGTCTTTAGGAAGCTTAGCACCTTTGTCAGCTAATAATAGAAGATACTTTTCCATATCTTGCTCTAGCATATTTTCCATAAATTTATGGAAATGAGGGTCTTGTTGAACTTTCTTGATTTCTTCTGCAGTTATTTCTTTCTCTTGTGAATTAGTGAGAGGATCAGTGTTGCTATATCATCCCCAAGGGTTTTCTTTAGCCATGGCTGCTATTCTTTCATCTTCTTCTTGTTGTTGTCTTTGATATGCTAATCATGTAAAAATAGGCATACAAACGTTTTACTCTAGACTCTGATCTTGGATTTTTGATTGGATAAGTGTCAAGGTTTTTTATTTAAAATATGATTTTGTCATGTGTAGTTTCGTGATGGAAGGATGATAAAAATCCTTGATAGGGAAACTTTGACACAAAAAAAAAAATCTCAAATTTAGTGATAAGGACACTTTGCAAGATGTTTCAAGACCTAGGCACAATAGTAAAGTTTTCTTTTTGTATGATTCAAGTGTTTTGGACTATGGAAAAAATGTTTTGGACTAATGAAAACCTTGTTTTCGATATGGGAAAACTGACAAACTGTCTTACTAACTCTCTATTTTTCTGACTTTCTGGAGCACTAAAACAGAGACACGAAGCGCTAAAACAGAGATGGGACGCACTATAACAGAGACCCAAAGTGCTAAAATAGATCTAGTACACGCTAGAACAGAGAAGTGACACGCTATAACAGAGACCCAAAGTGCTAAAATAGATCTGGTACGCACTAGAACAGAGAAGTGACGTGCTATAATAGAGACCTAAAACACTAAAACAGAGCAGTGACGCACTATAACAGAACCATGAGGTGCTAAGACAGAAAACTATCTTACTCTATGAAACTCACTTGGTCTGGTATCGTATTGTATGGTTGGTTGTGGGATGTATTCTGGATGAATTCTTTGACTGTGATTGCGGTGTTACCTAAGAGCCCTTCTTTGATAAAATGCTTGTGAATCTAAGGGAGCTATAGCATAGTCATCTGTATAACCTCTAGAGAAATTGTGATACCTATGAATAAAAGTCCTATGTTGGAGTAGAACTTTCCTGCTTTGATATAAAAATTGTTGCTTTCTCAGAAGTTATTTGTATGTAAGTGTTTTCTTTGGCTTTCTGATTCATTTGACAAGAGATTTCTTAACAAATTTGGTGGATATCCTATCTTGAATCATGAGAATTTCACAAGTGTTTTGATTTTGAAGATTTTTGTGATGATCTTATCTAAATTTAATGAGAGAAAACACAGCAAGCAAGAATAGAATGGTTGACTTTAAAATATTAGAATCTAAACAGATAGTGTATGTTCTTAAGAATCAAGCATGATTCTTCTTGATTTTCACTGGTTTATAACAAATAAGACACTTCAGATAGACTCACTCCTAGAGACAAAAGGTCATTGTTATATACTCAAATGGCCCACAGCTTGGAATTGCATCGACTCACACAGCCATGTCACCCCCTAGAGGGCGCCCATGTTTTTGTCTTTTCCAGGTGCATACTCAGAGTGACAAAAGTGGATATCGGATCCCCTAAGCAAATGGTCCTTGGCAATTATATGGTGAGTGCTTGAGGGTAGATTCTTCCCCGCCCCTGCACCGCCAAGTATTACAATGTTTAGAAACTGACAAGCGTGCTTCTATTTCTAGGTTCTTAGATAGGGTTTCCGTTTAGAGCGGCAAATGGATAAACTCCCTCGAGAGACCTCCCAATCTTTAGAACAAAGATTTTGCAGATGGTTATCCTGCACACTTTCGTTGAAAGAGGGTTTCCCCAAATTCACATAAATTTTTAAGTGGGTTGGAATACCATGGCTTTTGGCTATCCCCACTTAGGTCATTCCCGTAGGGTGAGTACTTTTTTCCACTACGACAGGCCTGTCTAAAGGTTTTAAAAAGTTTTAAAAATGTGTAAAGAAAAGTGAGTCTGGTATTTTGATGCACCTAGTAAAGGGGAGAGCATAAACCTATCACCTAATCATAGCAAAAAATTTTGTTCACTTTTAAAACCCAAATGACAAATTAGCTAATCTATATGGAGATATTGCTCCATAAAAGCATGATGTTCAATTTTAATCCCACAAGAAATTGTGAAGTTTCTATCCTAGGATTGATCAATTTTTATCCATTTGCTATCCTAGGATTGGTAAATTTTAATCCATTTTCTGTCTTAGGATTGATAAATTTTAACCAAAAATAGACAAAAACAAAATCTAGCCGTGGATGCGATGGATCCAGATTAGAAAAAATGATTTTAAAGACAAAGAGTCGAGGTGCTGAAACAGTAGATCGACGCGCTGAAACAGTGACGCGACACACTAAAACAATTGAGCTGTGCACTACAACAGAAGACCGGCACACTAAAACAGACCACCGGCGCGCTACAAAATCTAGATGGGGCGCTACAAAAAGTCACGGTTCCATGAAAACTATCATGTTGATACCTGTAAGACACTTTTCACAAAAATTATGCAGCATATGGGGTTATGCCCCACGGTGGGTGCCAAATTGTAAGCGTAGGAATGAGTTAAACAATCTAAACATGCTTCTACACCTCTAAATAAGACATTACATCTAAGATTTTAAGAAATTTAAACTAATTTAAACTAAAAATCTTCATAAATCTATCCTATTGCTCTCTAACTCTAAAGATCTCTCTAATCTACTTTGCTCTCAGATTTTAGAAGCTAATTAAACCATTGAAATGACACTTAGAGAATGAGAATTAAACTATTCTATTCCTATATGATTAAATAATTAAAAACTATTGTAATGGCAGCCATGACTGCAAATGTTGAATGCTAGAGGAATGCTAGATGGATGTTGGATGAATGTTGAATGCTTGAATGCTGGATGAATGTTGGATGCTTGGAAAACCTGCAGAGTAAGATTGCACAAGTTGGGATCCATTTCCTATAGCCAAAGAGTTGTATTTATAGCTTTCACGGCAACACATTTGCACAAGGATACAGGATAAGAGGCTGGGATTCAATCTGGAGAATTGAATGGCATGGGATGAGAAGATGGAGCTAATCATGGAGGATTGTTTCTCCCCATGAAAACACTAGGAAAGATGAGAGGGAAGGTGGTTGGAAGAGGATTGAGAGGACTTCCTGCAGGTTTGTCCTCGAAGCTCTTCCCGTGAATGACAATAGAATTAATTAAATTTTGAAAATTTAATTTTATTGGTGAGTGAATAGTGGTAAATGATTTTATGCATAAATTTAAATAATTTTAATTTATTTAAATTTAGCAAAAAAAAGAGGATTCAATAATTTAATAAATCAAACTATAGGGTTTGTTTATTAAATTAAAACAAAAGGAAAATGATAATCAAATAAAAGATTTTAGATATCTTTATTTAATTAAGAAGAAATGTGATGAGGTAATTAAATAACACAAACTATTTAAGTTGTGTATTTAATTTTAAGATAGAAGTATAAAAGAAGTAATAATGATAATAATTAAATAAAACAAAGTTTTTAATTTTGTTTATTTAATTAAGAGAGAAATAATATGATAAAATGATAATAATTAAATAAAACAATTTTTTTAATTTTGTTTATTTAATTAGGAGAGAAATAGAAGAATTAATAATGAACTTAATATAAATAAATATTTCTATTTATTTACTAAGTAGATGAATTTAAGATTAATTAATCAAATAAGTCATATTTAATTAATTAGATTTTTCAGACCATTTTTAGGTGTCTACATTTAGTACCATCGAGTTAAAGTTGGAATGATACTAAAGGTTGTATGTGCCTACGCCATGAGATATAGGACCGCATTGAGGATGGTATTATTCGTCTTGATGGAAGCAAACAAAATAAAAATAAATCAGTGGTGAAAGCGAATAGTGAATTGTAGATTTACACGAACCCATTTTTGTCACATTCTGCTAACATGATTGTCCATTCCCACTAATTTTATCACTCAACTCGAGGCCTATGTTAACATGGCCATGCTTACCCCTACTGCATAGCCTATGACTGGTTCACCGGATGTGACATTCACATCGCAGGACTTGTCGTTAAATAACAAGCCCTCTCCCCACTATATTCCCACTCACCTCAATGGTAACATTATGAAAAGAGTCTTAGTAGACCCCGCGAGTCGACTGAATGTTATTATAGAAGAGATGTGGCTTAACTCACTACATAGAAAATAATATGAAGAAACAATATCTATCATCTGTATGCACGATGGTCTTTCTTTGAAGCCATATGGTGAGCGATAACTTTTTCTTTCCTAGTTGTACCTAGGGCCATTGAAATAGTTTTCGATGTCATTCTAGAGTCGTATTTGTTTAGGATGAAGCTAGGCATACCTTGGCTAGCTTCCATGAACAGAATCACCTCCATTATTCACAAATGTTTAAAGCTCTCCCATGAAGGTGTCTTACATGTAGTACATGACACTAGATACTAGCCTTTGGTAGATCCCATGGGGGATATTCATTAGACCATTTGTGGCCCACCCTGATTGGTTTGCTTCCTCCAAGAATGGACCTACTTTACAAGAACTATGTGAAGTATAAGATTGGGGGCAAGGGACAACCGAAATTGGATCTTCCTGTAGCACATAAGACAGTTGCCTCCTCTCCCCAAAAAGGGAAGGAGAAGCTTTCCTCATCTCAGGCTGACTCATCTACTCCCCTTTCTTGGGAGGAGTATTGAATGAGCAAGCCTAGTTTTTACCCGTTGAGTCCAATGATACCTACTTGGCATAGACCCAAGTTCAAGATATCGGATCTCCCTACTAATCCTCCTGGGCCTTGGTATTATTTGTATGGTAGAAAGAAAGGTTCCCAAAGGGAATTCTCTTCGCGGCCTCCTACCATTCCTACTTTGAAAGCAGTAAGTGGGAAGAGGCCTGTTGCCAAGGCACTTGAATTGATTCCCCCTGCTACTTTCCAACTTGTTCCTCTTGCTCCCATTCAGGAGTTTGTTCCTCCACCGAAAACAGCTATAGTGTACACTTCCATGGCTGACCAGGAGCCTTCCATTCCTTCACAACCTCCGGCCTCTGGTTCTAAGAGTCACAGAAACTACCTTGCACACGAACACAAGCATTAGTGAAAGGCTCTCATGGCTGAGCAAGTCACCTTATAAAGGAAGGAAGAGGAGATGACTACCCCTATATCAAGACCTTCTACCACGTCCTCCTCTCTCCTCCCCTCTGCTTTTGTTCAGTCTAGTTCTACATTGCTTTCGGCTTCTGTTGCGAGTAAGAATGCACCTGAACCTAAAAAGGTGTAGGTGTTCATCATTCCTTCGGTGGAGCCTCCTCTCTTAATGTCCCTTATGGATGTTCTTCCTTTCCCGAAACCCATAGATATGACAAACACTTCGGTGGTGTCTACTATGGTTCTCTCTACCTCCTCTTCCTCCACACCTCTAGCTTTGTCTATGGGGAGTTCACATCCCCCAATGGAGTAGAAGGTGGAGATTGGTCCTTCCAGTAATGGAGGATGTAAGAGGAGCCCACCTTCCCCGGAAGGTTGTCCCGCATTGACTTGTTATGTCCTAGTGATGAAACTAGTCCCAACTTCCACTGAGTTCGTCACCGCTCCTAAACCACTTGGTGAGTCTAGCAGTGAATCTTGGGAACAACCTTCCCCGTCCATTGAGGTATGAAATGGAACTCTTGTAAAATACATGTTTAAATCTCTGGATGAAGTTATGAACTTTTCAACGATCTTTGCAAAATCACCGACCTTATCTCCACAAGACATTGGTGGAGAGGACCTTACAAGGCCCTATTCCTTTGCCCTTATTGTAGGAGGGTCAGAAGCTCCTCCTCTTAACATTATACCACTGTAGGCCTATCCTCCTTCCCCCTATGATGATCTTGAGTGGGAAGTGGATGACCTCTTGATGGATTAGAATTAGGGGTAGGCCCTATTGATGGTGTTTTCTGCACAGCAACAACTCAGACAGAATGCAACATTCTATCTCTCTTGAAAGGTTATTTTCAACAATAAATTACTGAAAATTACCCCAAGGTCTCTCAGGTGTCAAGTCATGACAATGCATAAACAACTCAGATAATATGTGAAATGCTAGTAATCACAATCAAACCTTACTACAAGTAAACTGTATCTTTCCAATTTATCAGGTTATGTAATATGGTGATCTCAAATCCTAAATCTAACCTGATGATAAAGAAATAGCAAAAGATAAGGGTACAAGAATATGATAAAATCTAAACTATTCCTAGAATGAATAATGCAAATGACAGATATCTGGAATGGACCAATCTCAAATAACCAATCCTTGATCAACCCACAATGCAATATCACAAGAACGGTGCAATCTTCTAAGGTATATAAATTTTCAAATCATAGACATTCATCCACAATCGAACTTAAGCACATATAAATATATGGTCCAGGTTGACTTCACCAGCCTACTACAATCAGATAGTTACTGGGAGTATAGACCAAATATTGCTACAAACATTCCAAATATGAAATCATGAACATCATTCACCAAACTGATCTAATTCTCAACACTAAACCCTAAATCTTTAAGCAATTTGAAAGATGAAACAATAGGAACCATGCAAGATAAAATAACACAAGAGGTTTCACCAGGAAAACCACAATGCCTTCTATTGTATTAGATCAACCAAATGCTGCAACAATTCCATTGTCTGTTAAAATACTTGCTTCAAGAAATTGACTACTACTCCTACTATAAAATGCTCTAGCTCTTACTGATCTAACTAGACTCTATTATCTCTTCTCTTTTATAATTTCTAATGTCTTTACAATGAGGCAGGAATGCCTTTTATAGCAAATTCTCAAGACATGTCGGCCCAGCCAAACATTTACAAAATAAGAACAACCACCAAAACAAGTCAGCCCTAGGAATTCAAAATAAGGCACACATTAAATGCTGATATATCATGAAGGTCGGCCTAGGCACAGTCCCCAATGTAGTCCAGATCAACACATGCCCTATAATAATAGGGAAGCACAAATCTCAAGACAAGCATTAGCTACTGCCTCCCTTATCCTTGCTCTAGGCCAACAATCCTTGAACCCTCAAAAACACCTTATCCAACTCGGTGACAGGTGGCAAAGGCAAGATCTTAAGTCTGCATTTAATGGAATCAATCTCCTCCTTTGACTGCTCAACAGTCTTATTCCAATCATCCTTGTGAGATTGATACTTATCCATTTCTACCAGATAGGTTGCAGCATCATCCAACTGGTGCCCTATTATGACATTCTCAGAATCTGGAGCATACACATCATCCCACCATTCTCTTAACTGCTCTAGGCTCATATATTTGGGAGCAATCTTCCTCTTGCGAGTCATAACCTTAAAAAATGTAATGCATCCATCATAGACACTAGTTAAATCACCATCTATTGATTTCTTTCCTTTCTGAATCTTACTCATGGCCTTTTGCCGAATTTGCAAAGCCTCAAACCACTCCCTAGGCTCATTTAGTCTAGAGGAAGGAAGGATCCCATCCGCTACCAACTGATCTTTACCATATTCCATGATGACCTTGTATTTCTGCAACAAGAGATCAATATCCTCCTTATCCTGGGATAGCACATATTCCTACAATTCTCTGGCTCTGACTGCATCTTTCCCAACTGAAAGGATATCCTTGATTGCACTGTCTACTCTTGCCTGCACATCCTTCAACCAATCCATTGTAGTTTGAGCAAAGGCTTTCATCCTTTCAATCTCGGAGATGGTTTCCTTAGGCAAGAAGCCAAGAGTAGCTGAGGAAGAAGGGTGAAGAGATCCAGAGGTTTCATCACCTCTTCCAAGCATTTCTTAAGTCTCTCATTTTCCTTTCTCAGCTCATGCTTGGTCTGAGTCTCCTTCCTTAATTTGTCAACTATCACAACACTGGACCCTTCATACTCTTCAATATCTTGCTCCATGGATGCTGGTCCAAGGTTAAAAGTTTGCACATTATAATCTTCACCAGTGACATCTTCTCTAGTCTTGTCTGCAGCAGGGGTGGCAATGTGAATAACTCTATTATTTACCTCATCCCTTTCTATTCTTGAAACCACCTTAGCTTCCTTCTTCTTCTTACCTTTACCAATCTTGGACAGCATCTCATCCCAATCCAAAGGAGTGTCCTCGACAACAACTTGTTTCTTCCTTGTAATCTCCTTTTCAAGCCAATCTGGGACAACAGATTCTACCCGAATTTCTTCTATTTTCGCCTCTTCCTGCTGTTCTGTTGTTTTATCCTCCTCCTTTTTAGGGAGCTGCTCACCTTGATCACCCACTTCAATTTCCACCTCTTGTACCGGTGATGGGGTTCTAATAGGGATATTCTCCTTTTCAGGTGACTCATGGCCTCTGCTGCTTGTTGGAGAATCTTTGTATTGTACCAATGGAAAAGGAATTTTTTCTACCTCTTCAACTTTGAGCCCAGCTGCCACACCAAAGAGCTCTCCTTCCTTCAAAGGTTCTACCTCTCTGCTAGTCTCATGTTCTTCAAGAGTCTCTTGCTCATGCATGCTTGCTGGAGGAGAAGCAGTCTTAGATTGCCCCACAACTGGTAATTTTGGCGAAGGATCCATCTTTTGCACTGTTTCCTTAGGGGATGGAGTCCTTGATCACCTCGAATAAACCTTTGTTTTCTCCCCTGAACTTTCCACATCAACAATCAGAGTCTCATCCTTAGAGGTATCTCGACCCTTCTTCTTTGAAACTCTAGCTATCCTCATCCTCTTTGGCGGTGGAGGAGCATCCTCTTCTTCTGGCTTTTCAACTCCTTCCTCATCAGAGGACCTACCTATCTTCAAAGCTCTACTTCTTTTCTTCCCTTTTGGCTTTCTTTTTGGTTCCAGCTCACTTTCCTTAGGGCCTCTGATTTTGATTTTGAAGAGTGAGCTCTCTTTAGTTTTCCCTTTGGGGTCGTCTTCCTCGAATTCTTCTGAAGTAGACATAGGATTTAGGTTTCCCATCAAATTAAAGGTACAAGGTACCTTCTCACTTTCCAGCTCCCAAACCTTATGCTTCAACCAAGAAGTGGTGAATCTCATGACAGGGGTCATTAGGTCTTCCAACTCTGTGACCTCATCTTCATTCCAGTTTACTTCCCCTATTGACCTCTCCTTAACGGCCTCATAGGAATGATCTTGCACCAGGTTTCCATCATCTTCTAACTGGTCAGGAATCAACTTAACATTATGTTGCCTGATCACATCAACAGGAAGCCTAGAGTACCTTTTCTTCCTTGCCTCAAAATCATCTTTGATATTAGCCCAATAATCTTCTAGGTCATCCTTGTGGTGGTATTCCTTGGTATCCTTCTTCTGTGCTTCCCCAGTGATATCAAAGTTTGTTCTCTTAGAGTGGAAGGAGAAACCATGAGCTGCCAATTCATCACCTACTGCATGTGCTGATTGAATGGAAGGGCACACCTCTGCTATGCCAATTCCAAGAGGGAAATCCCCACCAAAACCTATTTTATGCTTCTCCTTTTTGACAATTGCATCGAACTCACATATTTGTCTAACCAACTCCAATAACACAATATGCTCAGTAGGGTACCTAGGTAACCTATATGGAGCAACCGAGCATCCATCAATTCTGATGTAAGAGAAGGTGGGAAACTAAATGAACCAAGCCCCATATCTCTTTATCAAATCCTTCGCTCCATCTAACAGTCTCACATGCTCTGAATTTTGAAGCATCCTAGTGATATGCATTGTGAATGCATCATTGGCCCTTTGGTAATCCATGTGTCCTAGATGCAACTCCGGGTAAATCTCATAGACTATGTCCTGTCGAAATGTTCCTCATGGATTCAAACCCCTGTATGGGTAGAACCTAGCTAGCACATACATCACATAAGAGGACATGGTGAACCTCTTGGTTTCTAGGACATCCCTCAGTTGCTTGTCAATTATGGTGCTAATAAGTCCTGCCCAGTGGTAATTGGTACCCTGCTCAATCTTGCTAATCACATGAACCATCTAGCTCACCAATATTCTAGCACTCTTCAATCCTTCTACCCTGCTCAAAAATGTAATTGCATCATACATGTCCATCCTGAATTTAACCCTGTGCAACTGCTTGGGCAGTTTAGAATAGTGTGACTTTGGCTTTTCCAACCAAGAATTGATCATCTATTGAGCTTTGGCTGGCTCATTCTCATAATATGTTCTAGCCAAGTCCATGTTTAGAGCACACACAGAAGGAAAATATGGCATGTCAAAGGCCTGGGCAATAGAGACAGGATTGAAATTCGCTAAGACCCTTCCCTCAGTGCTGACCACCCTTTGTGTGTCAAAGTCATACTGTCGGGCACACTCTAGGATTAATTCATAACATTGGATTGCAGGAGGAAACCCTACCACATGCACTAATCCGGACTTCATCATTCCCTACCTTAGGACCGACAGATCCTTCTGAGCTATTCTCTCTTTAAACTCTTCGTATCTCCAAGCTCCAACATTGGTGTCAGACACTTCAGACCACATAGAGGATATCTTGCTATCAGGCAGTTGACTTTTAGTGCCCAATCTCAACCTTTCTGCCTCTGAAATAGAAGACCCCTCTATGTCACCTTTAGATTTCCCTGCAGCGGCTTTGCTTGACTCAGCCTGCACTCACAAAAGAATGCCATAAGTATCCAATTATCATACATATTCCAATCAAAAGGTTAGCATAAAACCATATAAATTCATTGAAATCCATCACAAATCATCAGTCCTTGAAAATCCAGAAAAGTAGAGCAATCCAGGAAAACAAGGTAAACCGAGAAAATCCAGTCGGGGCAGAATTTCAGAGAAATCTGACCCAGACAGATTCCTGTTGCCAAGGCATCATCAGTCAAATAAATCAGTAGTATGGACAAAAGATTATAAGATTATCACGAAATCCATCCATTAGCAACAAGAAATCAACATGTAGCATTTATTCCATTAATCCTATCTTTGGGAAATCAAAAAAAGTAAATCCAGACAGGAAAAAACCGAAATAGTCCAGACACTTTTTTTGGTTTCCTTCATGTGAGATATCTTAAAGGACACCTTCCCTGCAGGTCTATAGGTTTGTAGGGCACTTTCTCAGCTTCCTCCATGTGAGAGATCTTGGGGGATGCTTCCCTACAGATCTGTGGGTCTATAGGACACTTTCTTGGCTTCCTCCATGTGAGAGATCTTGGGGGATGCTTCCTTGCAAGTTTGCGGGTCTGTAAGGCACTTTTTAGGGTATCCTTCATGCGAGAGATTTTGAAGGAAACCTTCCTTGTAGGTCTAAGGGCCTACTTCACAGGGCTTCCTTCATGTGAGAGATCTTGGGGGTTTCCTCCTTGCAGGTTCACGAGCCTATAAGATGCTTTCATTCTTCAGCATCATAGTTTTGTAGGGCTATAAATTCCTTTGTCTACCCTACACTTTCGATCCCGCCAGATTGTGGTATGCTTCCCCGACGGTTCAGGTATATATTTCTAACTCTACTACTTCTTTGATCTACTTTACCAAAGCACTCATTAGTATCTATGCTTGCTAAAGTGGGGAAAAATGTATAGGAGCGAATTTGCACCCCTTATACAAATTCCCCTTTTACACTTCCTCACCTTAAAAAACCAAATTTGAAGGAAAAAATACATATCAACCCACTACCTCCATTCCACTTGTCTTTTGTTTTGTGCATCAATAGAAGAATAACTGTTAGGGATTCCCACATGGCACATAGATGTTCATGTGGCACTCTTATGTCCCTAACGGATTCCTACGTCTGGAGCATGCACAGGCATTACATTTCCCATTAGGGTCAATTTGTAATGCCCCTCTTCGACCAACTGACCCGAATATGCCATTTTTCTCATTCTCCCTTCAAATTCACTCTTCATTCCTTCATTTCATCCCTCTAAGCATTCATTTCATCCTTTAGACATCCTTCAAGCACTCTCCAAGCATTCTAGCATTCACTTCTTTCCTTCTAAGCTTTCAAGAAGCAATTTTCACTCCATAGTAGCAACAACAACACTCCATCAACTCCATCGAGAAAATGTGGAACAACACCATTTTAGCAAGGGCTTGAGTCCTCTCATTTTCTCCTCCATTAGCTAGTGAGCTCTTGGTGGAGGTGGTAAGCTTTCTACTCCTCTCCTTTATGATTTGGTTGAGTAGCATAATACTATATTGTATTGTTATTGTGTTCTTTACTTTCATTCTTCCTTTATCATATATTTCTCTATTGCTCCTATCTTGGTTTTATGTGAAGGTGGAAACACCAAAATAGGGGTCTAACTAAGGTAGGCCCCTATACAGCCCCCAACAATTTTCCCTCTTTCTTGTGTGTAGGTGGATGTGCACTTGGAGCTAGTTGGTGAACAAGCACCTTTATGAGATTGTTCTTTCTATATTAACCCTTATATATTTACTTTATCATATTTGATTATACCTTGTGTACTTCATAACTCTATTTTGGCCCTTTGGAAGTGACTAGCTAGGTCATCAATCTATTTTTTGGTGGTTCATATTATCTTTTTATCCCTCTGGTTGTACGAATTCCAAAGCACCTAAGATATGCCAACATGTCACGCTATCGTCCCAAAACCATGCTCCCATCCTCAGGCATAAAGCTACTTGAGGTGCAATGTTGAACTTGAAAACTGGCTCGCCTAGCCCCATTCTAGGCTTCAGGTCTGCATAGTGATCAAAGGGCCTCATAGTCCTCATCATTCTCATCCCTCATTTCAAAACACTCCTTTAAGTTGAGGTAAGTTAGGGCATCCTTCCGCTCTTGGCTCTCCTTGACCTGGGGCATTGAACGTGGTTGGTCCCCCTCTCTTACATTAAGTATGCAATGATAACAAAGATACATAGTCATACCCTATCAAAGAACAAGAAAAACAAATAAAAACAAAGGATCAAGCACAACCATTCCAACACAATGTGGAACGTGGTTATTTTTCCAAGAAAAAGGATCAAGCTTCATCGATCCAATGTGATGTGGAACACATCTAGGCTATTTTTCCATAACAAGGATCAAGCTTTGATAGTCTAACATGATGTGGAACATATCTAGGTTGTTTTTCTGTAACATGCATGCTCACTCTAGGGTAGTGGAACCTCAGTCTGTCCACTAGGTGAGTTATCCCAATGAGGAGGAAAATGAGAGAATCATATTAGCCTCGCATACCATACCAAACTTATCCTCCTGACAACTTCAATAAGGTACCACAATGCAATGCTTTTGAATGCTTTTGAATATAATGTCTATAATTTTTTGTTAAAGGGGATTTTTCTTTGTTCATGTAAGGTCTTCTTCTTAGGGAACATCATGCCTAATGTCTCCAAGAGAGGACAAGTCAAAGAGTATTATATTGCCACTTATGGGATGCCTCATTCACATCATTCCACAAAGGGAGATCATATGATTATAAATATCATGCTCTTGGAGTACATCAAACCCACATTTGATACCACCAAGAAAAGGATACACCACAAGAAAAAATAAAATCACACCATGAAATATGCAAGATGTCAAAAGATTTCATTGATGTATGCCCCCACTTTAAAGTGATTGCTAAAACCATTACTATGAGCAACTGCTTTAAAGTATCCAATGTTTTCTCCTAATACATGATATCTCTCCTCGGAAAACCCTATGCCAAGTTATATGTTTCCAAAATAAAGCTACGTCATGAATGAGGGATGGTTTGCCCCTAGAAATACAATGCTAAACCTAGAAATAAAAGTACATCACATGCGAGCCAACTTAAAGCATGTCATCCACATCCCAAGCTTGCTCTTATATATACATGGAAGGTAGTCAACTAGCCAAAAGAGACAATGAAAAATGACATATGAGGAAAAATATACCTAACCCCTTGCACCCATTGTGTTCGGGACAAGGGTGATTCGAGGATGGATGATGGTATGCCACTCCTTGTGATAAAAAAAATGATTTAAAATTAATGTAAAACATGCAATAGTGATAATTTTATGATCCTACAACTATTACATGGTAAGGAGCAGCTTCTATTGTTATTGATTGTAATGAGTAAACAAAGTATCAAATTGATGCCTATCTAATGAAATATTACCACATGTAGTATCTATCAATTCAGGATGCACCAAAGTTAAACTTTTCTTGGAAGAGTATTTTGTAAGGTTTTTGACATTAAGTGAATTGCTTTTTGATGCTTTTGTTTCTATCAAAGGACAATAACCAAGACCATTAGTTGTTTCTTATGTGTTATGTTTTATAGGGACATAGATACCTTATTCTCTATTACCACATCCTTTCCCACTATAACCAAGTTGTTTCACAAGTTCATAACCTCTTACATAAATCTTTTTCATTTCTTTAGGATTTGATGGTTGCTCATTATTAGATTCATCAAAGTTTTTTGTACAATTTGCTTGATCTTCTAAAGTGATTGAGGTGGATGCTTTTGAATTTTGTGTTGACATTATTGCTTTTTCTTTTTCCTTTTCAGAATATTTGTTGTGATCTTGTATTCACCCATGAATGTAGGTATGAGATCTAAGGAACCCCAATTATCTTCCAACAACTTAGTGATGTGATCAATGTTTTTCTTGTGTTCTTCTTGTTTCTTGACTTCCACTTTTTCATTTGGATACAATGCTTCAAAAGGATCTCATCCTTCTTTCTCATCAATCAAACAACTTTTAGGTTGAGGATCGGCCTTAACTCTGTAAACTTTTTTGTTGTAGACATACTCCATTTTACAATGAAGGGTAGAAGGCACCCCATTCATCTCATGAATCCATGGTCTACCTAATAGGAGATTATATGAAATATCGTGAGGCATAACATGGACTAGAGTTTGTAAGGTAACCTTTCCAACTTTAATAGATAATGTGATGACTCCAAGCGGTTGTTTTCCTATATTATCGAATCCATGGATAGATAAAGAATCAGGTTTAATGTCACTTCTATCCATGTCAATCTTTTCCAAAAGGCTCACACTACACACATTAAGGATCAAACCATTGTCAACAAGAGTTCTCTTTATCACAATTTGATTAACATTAACTATGACATTGAAAGCTTCATTTTTTTCTCTTTTAACAAAGTTAACTCATCTTGACAAAAAGTAATGTCTAATTTTTCCAGAGTTATAGCTTGAATTTTGGTTGCCACATCATTTGATTGCACATTAGGAATGGTAGGGACTTATTGTAAAGCATTTTGAAGCATGTTATGACAAATAGGTGAGGCTTGAATAAGGTCCCATAAGGATATCTTAATAGAAGTATTCTTAATTTTTTCAATAGGATCATACTCCTTTCTACTTTTTAAAGGAAAACAAGGAGGACTATGTAAGATAGGGTTAGGAAACAACAGGGATGTTTGAGTTGTTTGTCTTGGTTGTGGATTGTTCCTAGTGTTATATGTATGAGCAAGGGTATTGGGACTCGGTTGCTACGAAACATTATCATTATCAATTTTCCTTTTAGGTGGTTCTAAGATAAGCGGGTTTGTTTTGAACTTGTGGTTTCTATGAGAATGGGTAAATGATAAGTTTAGGCTCAAGACAGTACTTCAAGGGATATCTAATGTGCATAACCTCAAAAGACTTATCCTTATTTCCATGTTCTTTTAGTGAAGGGGAGTCTAATTTCACTTCATCATCTTCATCTAAGGAATTACTATTTTCAATGTTCTCATTTTCATCCACCATGATATCTTCCCTAGTAGGAGAATTTTTAGGAGAGCTACAAACTAGATGTTCATGACATTCAAAGGTTGGTTCTTCTAAAACAACTTCATCACAAGTAGGGGACTCATTAATGGTTGAATTTTCTTGCTTTTCAATGATGGTACTATCTTGTTCAATAATGTTTTCCCTAGGGGAAGAGAGACAAATAGGACTCTCATAACTATCATTGATTTGTTCTTCTAACACAAAAATATTGTCTTTGCAACTAGGAGAGATATTAGGAGAAGACCAAATTTGATTGTCATGATTATCCAGCATTCTATTCTCTTTCACTAAAGAATTCTCATAAGTGCCCAAGAGTTGAGCTTTTTCTTTGCATGCTTAGAAAGGTAAGATACTAACATTGTTTGACAAAAAAGGAAAAGTACTTCTAGCCATCTCCTACAATGCTTCAAAAATATAAACAATGTATATCCAAAGATGAAAAGAAATTTTATCCAATTTATACAAAGCTTCAAAAATGCAAACAATGTGTATCCAAAAATGAAAAGCACCTTTATCAAACTTATGCAAAGCTTCATGAATGTAAACATTTTGTATGTGAAAGTGAAAAGTACTTTTATCCATATTATGCAAAGTTTCAAAAATGTAAGCATTTTCAAATCTAATGATTTTTTCTACTAAAATGATTTTGGAAAAATTCAAAAATGACTACTCTAAATTGATTTTTTTACCTAGATGCTTGAAACAAAAGTTCCTAAAACTTTTCAGACTGATACTATATGTTACCAGCAAGCCTAGGAAGTATACAAAATAACCAAAAAGCTCATAAAAGGTGGATTTGTAGGCCTCCATGGACTCATTCACCCAAGGTGGCGAATGGGTCCTAGTATGCTTTTTTTTGAAAGTCTGGATCTATAAATGAAGCTTGTAAACTATAAAAAAAATTTGCCTATGTAACCCTATCAGGGACTCATTCACCACCTTGGGTGAATGGGTCATATATTAGGGTTTTTGAACTAGTTTTTATTGATTTTTAAGCTTTTTTCAATGAGCTTTAGTTTCAGGTCTATAACAATAATTTTTAGTTTTAGATTTTCCAAATTTTAGGCTTCTAAATACAATGTTGACTAATATTGAATGATCAACAATGTGACTAAATTTAATGTGCAATGTGAATCTAAAAGATGGAATGATGATCTCAATGTTAACACTATGTGAAAAAAACTTAGATTCAATGCAAAAAAAATTATTTTTAGTGAATATAAGCAATACAAACATGCAAATTTACCCTAAATGCAATGTTCACTAATGCAAAATAAAATAATTCTAAATGTAATACAAGTAATGAAAATATAAGATCTAAGGTTAAAAGGACTCCAAAATTAGAAATATATAATGCTCAAAAGGTCGGGTTCACCAAAATGAAACATAGAAAAATAGGGTTTATCAAAATGAATGAACAAGATAAACCACTAGTTTTGGCTATAAAACATACAATTATGTATATGATATGATTCAAATAACAATCAACAAAGACTCCTAATAGCTATAGCAACAATACTTGGGAAGTTTTGAGAGGCTAAAAAAATATGTACCTTGTTGAAAACTTGTTATTAGGTCATTGAGGACTCATTCACCTTTAGTGATGAATGGGTCCCTATTAGGTTTTCTAAAAACTAAGATCTACATTTTGTTCCTTGCTATATGCACTTCTAACTCCTTGGTGCTCAGGTCCCAAAAAATTTGAAACAAATTTGGTAGCTTCATTTTCATGGTCTTGCAATGTAGATGACAACTTTGCAACTTGACAACTTTGACAATTTTGCTTCAATCTTGTTTTCCACTTAATCTTCAACCTACAAACCTACAAACACACATCCAAGAGGAGAAAAACTTGTTTATTGTTAGAGGATAGGGGTTTTCGTTGGTCAAACCCTGTTTAGGTAATTAAACCTTAAGATGAAATAATGAAATAGAAGTATGAAACATGAAACATGAAATGATGATACTTTGGAAGATGAAGAATGTATATTTTTATCTTGAATTGGATTTGAAACAATGCTTGCAAATAGATCTTCAATGCTAAATCAACAACATAAGCTCAACAACATGCATGATGCATTATGCCTTTGACATGATGATATGTTCTTGAAATGTTGCAATGAAACTTCAATAATTTTCCCTTAAATACCCTTTAAATGCTCTATAATTCTCTATAATGCTCTTTCTCTTGATCTCATGAAGTCACATAAAATTTCTTAGATTGCTTAGATGAAACTATGTGAATTAACCTTATATTTATACTAAATCTAAGGATTAACCTAAAAATTCAAATAATCCAAGTTGACATCAGATCTAGGATTCAAAATCATTAATATCCCACCACAAATAAATTCAAAAAGGGGTGTCTTAGGTAAGGAATACCCATTCGCCCAAAGTGGCAAATGCATCCTAGCACAATTTTCTAGGACCTAGCTTCGAGGAGGTGAAATAGAATCAAAAACCCACCTCAAATATGCCAAAAAATGGGTGTCCTAGGTTAGGAGGACCCATTTTCCCAAAGTGGTGAATGGATCCTAGCACAGTTTTCTAGGACTCCAACTTTTCCAATTTAAATGTTATGCAATATCATTAATGGGTGTCAGGATAGATCCTTGAAAAATGCAATTAATAAGGCTTGGATTTGAATTAAAGGGGACAATTAAGCTCTAATTAACCTCAATTAATTAACTTTTTTTGACGCTACATCTTTAAAAAGTTCAATAATATAAAATTTATTATTTTGAGTCCAATTTCTAAATATGTAATTTATTCTAATACCCAAATGATACAAATTAGTTTCAAATAGACATGTATAAAAACCACTTTTTAAAAGTCACTTTTTTAGGACCATTCCATTCACCTATATGGAAACTATAATTTGACCTAAATAAAATTATTTTGCTAATTTATTTTGGAGAAAGATGTGTAACAAACTGAAAATTGATGAGGATATTTATTTATAATTTTTTTCTAAATATTATTTTTTATTAATTTTTTATTGGCCCTAATTGTTGTTTTTGATAACCCTCATGTATAGACACCATGATTTGACCTAGAATAATCATTGTTTTCGTTGTGTAGATAATTGTTTATAGATTGATGTCATAATTTTTTTATAAAAAATTAACAAATTAAAAGTTATTGAAAAAATAAAAAAGCCTAGCATTTCAAGTTTATGGACTCGTTTCCTTAGAATATAATTAAAAATAGAAAACATAATCCAATCATAAAAAGTGACATATTTAAAAAATAGAGATCGTGATCTATAATAGGTTTTAATTTCATAAACCAATTCTAAAAAAAAAACTCATCAATTATTATATTGCCTATATTGCCAAAGTAAGTTATTTTACTTGGCATTGCCTTATTTTTTAAGTTGTAGGTCCAAGGCTAAGGGTTGGGTTTATAAGCCTTTCCTAAGTCTAAAACTAAATCAAAAAGCAAGTTGGGATTTCAATTTTTTAGAGAAGGTGACCATTTTAAAGTGGAAAATAGAACAAGTACCAATTTTAAAGCAAGTACCCATTCTATTTTTAGAACAAGTTTCCGTTTTAGGAATGGGATCTCCCAATCTAGTCTCAGGTTCCCATTCCTAAATGGGTACTTGTTCTTGTCAGTTTTTTTGGCTGAAACTTCCCCTCTTAATAGACCCAAATTCTTGCACTTACCCATTTTCTAAAATATTAATCACGAAAATCAAACAAATGAATTTAAATTTACAAATGTAAAAATTCTAACAATAAAATATTCAAAATTGGGCCAAAATAGGTTGGACAAGGGTGGTACCACCCTAGTCTAGACCTATTTTGGGGGATTTTCTATCATTAAATGAATATTAAATATTAATCCCAATTTTATTCTAATTTATTTGAAATGACCACAAAATGGGAAAATTAAGATCATAATTAGGCCAAAGCATATAGGGGGAGCTAAACCTAGTGTGAAATTATCAGGGGTGAAAATTTATGACGCTACAAGTAATAATTAGGAAATTATTACCATTTAATTTATAATTAACACAATCATTTTATGTAAAACACTCAAATCCTAGAATCAACAAATATGCACCAAAATTTTGGTTTCACATCATACGACTCTATTTCAAGCCATACACATATTTTTTATTTACAAACCATTTTTTTACCTTTAACTATGAAGTGCCATGGCTGTTTCATTATATATCTTAGCCAAATTACCATGAAGTAAAAGTATCTTTCACATTAATTTATTTAACTTCTAAGTCATATGTTGTAGTAATAAAATGAAATAATAGATAATGGATGGAATTTTCATAACTAGAGAAAAAATATCATCACAATCGTTGAACCCCTCAATTTGGGAGTAATATTTAGAAAAGAACCATGATTTATACTTCCCAATCCTACCATTTAAACAAAAAAAAATTGTGAAGACCCATTTGCAACTAACACGTTTGCATCCTTTAGAAATAATGATACCAAGTCCCATATATCTTTTCTATAAGGAAACCCTCTCTTCATGTATAACAATTTTCTATAACTTCACATCATTCGTAACCAATTCCTCTTACATAAATTTTGGTTCATCAATGTTAATATTTAGAGAAAATGTAAATCTCCAATTATCAAGTGAATATTATTTTTATTGGTGTCTATGCATAGTATACCTTCAAACAAGCTAAGGTGATGGTTCTTCCTCTTGTAAATATTTAGAGATTGATGAGTTTTCAAATTATTCTCATAGCTAGGGCCTCAATTCAAATTTCTTAGACAAAGGAGAAATTTTGATCACTTATTTCCTTTCTTTTTATTTTGGCTACAAAACAATGAAGGAAGGCTTTATTTATTTAAAAATCACACTTCTATTGCGTATTACCTTTTACCCAATAGGATCCCAAAGCTTGTATCCTTTCACACCATAATTATAACTAATGAAGAAAGGATTTATCTTTTATTTTGCAGTTGTGAGGCATATGTACATGTGTCAAGGGATAAGGGAACACATTTTTCAAATTCTTCTCATAGCTAGGGCCTCAATTCAAATTTCTTAGACAAAGGAGAAATTTTGATCACATATTTCCTTCATATTTTTATAAAATTAAACTAAATATTAATTTTAAAAAAATATTAAATATTTTTAAATAAAAAAATAATAAAAGTTCATGTCTCATATTAGAGAATTAATTATTTCCTATATTCCTCATTGTGTATCTATTTCATCATTATTTATTAATGTCTCAATAGAGGCCTTCTATTATGTGACTTTTTCCCCAAGAGAAAAGAAAGTTATGAAATAACCATTTAAAATTAAAAAGGGAGATATAAAAAATAAAGGATACTGTGATCCTTTTGTTAAAAGAGATATTAATAAAGAATGTGTATAAATATATTTTTAAAAAGGGGGAATAATAATTATTTATGTAATAATTATTAGAGGCAACCTTTTTGAAATGGTGTGATTATTTAGAAACCATCCCTTAAGACTTATATAAAGTATTTGTGTGAGACATGTAAAAAATTCAAGCATGGAGAATATTCAAGGAAGAAGGAAGTGGTTGGTGAGCTATGGACATGATGGAGAAGAGGGCACATCCATAGTGTGTGTCCAACCTAGGGTACAAGAGGGTGCACTCAAGATGGTCATGGCCAGGGCTTCGTTTACATATAGAGTAATTACTCTAGAGCATGTTATGTACATGTTGTGTAATTACTCTAGAGAATGTTGTGCATGTGTTGAGCATTGTTCTAGTGGAACCAAAACTCATGTAGAGTAGTGAATTTTGTGCTTATCTCTCCTAGATTGCTCCATGGAAAGAGCCAGTACCACTGACATCTTCCTAGGTTGAGAGTGGCTTTTCCAAGTATTATTATTCAAATAAGTATTAAATCATTCATTCTAAATTATATGGAGAATAGTATATATATATTATTTTTATGTTAATATATATGAATTACATGGATGTGTATTCAATTTATCATGTTAACCATCTGATTAGTTGAAAAATGGATGCTTTATGGTTTTGGACATAGAACATCACTTTTCTCCAACTAACATTCAAGGATGCCCTAGAGATCTCAACCCACGAGTAGAATAAAGGTAAGAGATCTGCTAAGGGACTATCCTAGGGTATGTTTAGAGATTAATGAGGGGCTCACCACCAATTTTACACTTGGAAAAGACAATGACATGCAAAATGAAATGTAAAACCCTAATATGTTGCAAACTTGATTTAAATGACCTAGAAAGGCATGCAAAACAAAACAAAAGTTATAAAATAGAATGTGTGAATGTGGAAACTTGTAGAGACTTGAATGCAGACAGGAAATGTTGCTAATCCTCAAATTTTGGCCTACTAGGACTCATTTGCCATTCTGGGTGAATCAATCCTAGTTCTGGATTTTTACACAACAGTAGGTTTCAGGAAAATGGGTATCCAAATCTGCAAAAATTTCTAAAAAGAACCTATATTTGGACTCATTCGCCACTCTTGGTGAATGAATCCAATTTGGATTTTTTGGAACTTCAAAGTTTTGATTTTCTCCTCTCAATCTGCTCTTTTTGTTCCTCTGTGTTTTTGGATCTGAAACTCTGATTTCAGGGTTGTAGATGACCTTTTGGTGAAGATTATTACCTTGCAAATGGGGAGTCAATTCCAACAAACTTCTAACCTAATCTTCAATTATCTTCAAGTCTTCAAAGAACCTAGATCTACAATTACACAAAGAAAGAGAGAAAAAGTGTTGATTGTTAGGGAATACGGGTTTGCCTTGGTCAATCCCCTTTTAGGTAATTAAACCAAATGATGAAATAATATAGTGAATCATGAACATGAATTAATGCAATTAGAACCTTTCCATGATGATGGATCTTGAATTTCTGTAACAATTGATGAAGAATCTTTCCCTTGAATGCCTTAGGAATGATCTTGAATGCTATCTGGATAACCTTTTGAAGACTTAGAATGCTTAACTCTTGAATGCTTGACTTGATAACATGAATGTATGATGAAATAATGATTTTAAAGCTTGTTTATATATTCAATCCACTCACATGACTGTTAATTTGATCCACAAGGCTGACATGGAAGAAATTTAAACTTTAAACCCAGTTTTTCCTGCTCAAACTTTGAAAATAGCTCAAATGGGAATCATTCACCAAGATGGGTGAATGAGTCCCACCTGGATGGGACTCATTCATCCAAAGTGGTGAATGGGTCCCACAAGGGCTATTTTAAGAGCTAAAGTGTCAAGGAGTGCATAAATTAAGTTTATATGTTGATTTTGTAGGGTTTTTTATTAAAATATGCCTTGGGATGCACAATATAGGGTCATAGGGGCCTATTAATGATTATGTAAAGGTCATAAATTCAATAGGGCCCAAAATCCAATGTGAAAGTGTAAATAAATACACTTTACAACACTAAATTAAGGAAAATTTGAGTCTATTTAGCTAAAAAGGACCATAAATCCAATGTGAATGTGTAGAAAACATTACAACAGTAGATTAGGTCCACTTAGTTTACAATCCCCCTAGATTTAATGTGAAAGTGTAAATAAATACATTTTACAACACTAAATTAGGTTAGAGTTAAGTTAATTTAGCTTGGAAGGGCCGAAGACCTAATGTGGATGTGTAAAACTCATCACAACACTAGATCAAGGTGATATCAAGTTCAATTTGTCATTAATTATTCCCAAATCAAGCAATTAAAAGGGGGACTCTTTTCCATCATTACACCATCTATTTTAGATTTTCTTAATAAACTATCAAATATTATCCTCTGCATTGGATATTCACATCCATTTTAATAATATTGTAGTGTTTTACCTTTATTCTAATATTTAATCCATTAAATCCACTTCTAACACTAAAATAACTTTGGAGGAAAAGTATAAATTACACTTTCATCCTAACCATGCCTCCATAGGTATGTTATCAACAAGATATGATTAAGAATACCTATTTATCAAGTACCAAGTAGTGGCTAAAATTTTGAACCAAATGCTTTATTTTGAGATAGATCGATTAAGCATACTCCTATCCTTTTTCATGAATGTATCCTCTTCATTTTTTTAACCATATTTTGTTGTGAAGAATATAGCGTTGTATTTTATCTATAAATACCACAATCTTTACAGATTTTATCAAAATATATAGAAAAAAACTAATTTCCATTATTAGTCATCAAACATTTAAATTTTATTTCTATTCTACGATTGATTTAAATTATTTAAATTGATTGAAAACTTTAGATTTACTCTTAAGAAAATAATCGCATATCCTTCAACTACAATAATCAATAATTTCAACATAATAAATAGAGATTGCAATCAAAGGAATACCAATAAGACTAAACACATTAGAATGAATTATATCCAAATTCATAATATTTATGAGAACTCAAGTAAAACTAAATTTAGTTTTATTATATATATATATATGAAGTTTTGTAAGTTAACTTGCACATGAAGTCTTGTGAGTTTGTTGCAAAAAAGGAATATTCCCTTTTTCAAATGAGTGAAGAAAGAGAATATTCTCATGGGTGAGGGAAATAGATATTTAGCAAATTAAAACAAAGTTTAACTGCGCAAAAGGGGAAGGAATATTCCATGGGAATATTCCTTTTGGAGGAATGTGTAAAGGAGGAATATTTCCTTGGAATATTCCTTTGCAAGTGGGGGGAATTAGATTTATTGGTAATTTGATAATTAAATAAAGTTTCAATTATGTAAATTAGGGGAATTAGGATATTCATTAAATAATTGTTTATTTAATGGAAAGGGGAAGTGATGTGATAATTAAATAACTTAGGGTTATTTAATTAAATAAGAAGACTTTAGGGATTAAATTAAATAATTTGATTTATTCAATTTAATAGTGTGGATGGTTTTATGCACTTGCTCAAAACAAACAACCATTAGCATTGTTAGTCAAACTAAACAAAGCAAATAAAACATCCCTATGAGATATTTAATCATGCTAGATATACAATAAGAAAATAAGAAACCAAAATAGTTAAATGAAAGCATATAAAGCATGTCAAACCCTATCCCATAGTGGGAGTGGTGCTCCTTTGATGTGGAAAGGATGCCCTTTCCCACTCCCTTGATAAGATTCCAATAAGAATGAACAAGCCTTAAAAATGTGATGAAATGCAAGATGAATGTGTCTATAGTGAGAATGCTAAGATTGTGGATGCATATTGTGAAGAGAATTCTTCTATCTATAGGGTTGAATATTTGAAGAATGGAGAGATTGGAGGAATGTGGGACTAGAGGAGAGCCAATAAGATTGTGGCACTTGTCACAAGTCTATGGGATGAAGGTGGAGCACATTTTAGGGAATGTGAAAGTAAAGAGGATGGAATAGAAATAAATGCATATGGTTGAGAGTGTAAGAGGATGTAAGAGATATTAATGCATGTGGTTGAGATGTAAGAGAAGTTAATGCATGTGGTAAGAAAGTCAAATAAGTGGAGTTATTGGAGGAATATTACCAAAGCATATCCCTTTGTGAGGAAAAATAGGGGTAATTACTTAATTAAAAGAAATTATTTTCATGTGCAAGTGGGTTAGTTAATCAGGGGTTTAGTTTGACCAAGGTTGAGTCAAAAGCTAGAGGATGGGTAATGACGATTAGGAGTTAATTAATTCATAATTAATTAAGTTGAGAGAATTAGGGGATTTGACATTTGATTTGATTAGTTTGATTTATCAAATCAAATGAGAGGACTTTATGGGACTTAATTAAATAATTTGATTTATTTAATTAAATTTTATGAACATTAGTGAATTAATCTAATAAATTTTTTTATTTGATTAATAGAAGAATTGATAATGAAATCAAAATTAGATGCACAATGTCAGAATTATTTAAGTGTCTACATTTTTCCCCTCTTTGAAGCAATGTACCAGTTGCATAGTTTCAAAGACTGACGTTTCCAAGATCGAAAAATCCAAAATTTCCTATTTTTTTCAAATGCCCCATTATTGCCCCAGGGAAAGGAATTACACTGGTACACTTCCCCCTCGAGAGATCAAGTGAAAATTCTGATTTTAGGGTTGATCTCATGAAAAATATGCTTAATGGATGTATGGATGGTTATGTTATGAGATGCTTAGACTAACAAATCTATATTATGATGACGATGCAAATTAGATGGATTAAGATGCTTAGAATAACAAATCTATATTATTCGAAACAACTTGAATGATGATGCAATGCATGTGAGATGGATGATGTTTCCTATTATGATTCGCCATGATTATGCAGGATGTATGCATTGATGTTTTGGTGAATATCATGATAGCATGTTAGTGTGAAAGAGGATAGAAAAATGAGAGGGATCAACCCTTGATTCAAAGAAGATGTAGAAGTCCAACAAGTCTATGAGTCATCGAGAATTTATTAGATATGATGATGAATGATGTTGATGATGTATTTCTTATCTAGGGATTGGGGATGTAAAGATCATAACTTTCCTTATGTTTGATAGCACACATAGATATAATGTATCAAGGTATAAACAACCAGGATGGCGTGGTATCTAGTGTGATGGACTTTGACTTAGAAAATAGATAGGAGTATCCTTGTTCACACCCATCATACGAAACCTTGTTAGAGTGTAATTCAAACATTTCAAACATCTCAGACCAAAACACAAAAAAGGAAAAACCCCCCAATGTAATAGTCAACAAGGTATCCAAAACATCTTCCCTACACACTGAACAAAATTTGAATGACCAAAGTTATATTACAAGAATATCCAACAAGCACAGCAAACAAAAGATAATGATCAATGCCCCATTCCTTTCTCTCTAAATCATTTTGATTAGACATCATCGAGAGGTCATTGGAATGAACGCAATAAGATAAATCAGAAGAAAAGATCAAGTAAACAAACAAACTAATGTTCTTCATACCTCTAGCCAAGACTAAACTACGGTCATGTCTGATGTTGATGTCCATTGTAGGAAGGATGTATCCTAGTACATGATGTTATCAAATGATTTTGGGATTATCTAGATGATAGGCTATTGATACCAAGAGTTGACCAACTTGTTTACCTATTGACCTAGACTTAAGACCCTGATGTTTGAGTTTACACTTTCAATTTGCTATACTTGTTTCTGATTGTTTTGCCAAAGGTGGAAGGTGACAATTGATTTATTGTGAGGGGATGTTTATTGTGGGTGAAAGCAAAATGGGATGGATGATTTTGGGTTTTTTGAATGTTTTTGGTATTTTGAAATGTTTTGAGGCTATTTTGGGATTTTTGAGATGTTTTACAAATGTTTTTTTCAAATTTTCCAAAAATTATTTTCTAAGACTTTGACTAAGAACCTAACCTAAGGACCTATCCTAGGGGCCTTGGGGGCTAATCAAAGATTAGACTTTCCTACATTATACATGCAGAGACCATGTAGTTTGACTGACATAGACTCATTTATTGATGAGATATGAATAATGTTGGATTGTCAATTTATTATGATGGACACCTAAAGTCCCTATCCTAGGGGCCTCGAGGGCTAATAAAAGATTAGTCTTGCCTACGTTATACACACAGAAGCCTTGTAGTTCAACATGACAACTCTATTTTTGAATTTTCCTATTTTCGACCTATTTTTGGTTTTTATACATGTTTTGGATGTTTTTGAGTTTTTCGGTTTTATGAATGTTTTTGGATTTTCTGATTTTATGAATGTTTTTGGATTTTCTGATTTTATGAATTTTTTGGATTTTCTGATTTTATGAATGTTTTTGGATTTTTTGGTTTTATGAAAACTTTCAAGGATATACACAAATCTGATCCAATGCAGGTATAAGAACATGCCCCCAGCTTGATGTGATAGTCTACTCTAATATAGGCAGGACAAACTGACCTTAGGAATGTGCCAACTAGTTATAGGATGGAACATGATACCAACATAGGATCAAGCTATGATGCGGATGTGGATGTGTAATGGAAGGATCAATGGAATGTGATGGGTTAATGTGATGGGAAGCGATGGTGGGTGATGTAGAACAAGCCAAAGGATCCATGGTGGATGGATAGTGCTTATTTACACAAGACACCTCATTGCCAGGTTTTCACCAAGGTACTTTCCCAAAGCACCACTAAAGTGGTTTTCACTAGAGGATGATTTTTTTTGTTACTATTTTCAATCCTTTTTCTATTTTTTTTTTGCATTTTTTTTTTTTTTTATTTACACCTTGCAAGCTTAGGCATAAAATTTTTGAGATGGGAGCTATTGATGTGATCCTATAGAGGCTCACCTTTAGGTGTGGATAGCTTAGATGCTCCTGATTTGTAACTTGTAGTGACAACAAAGGGTCCCAATGAGTTGTGTTCAAATTTTCCCTTGCTATCTGGATTTGGCACATTCTTCTAATTTTCTTTCAACACAAGCTCTTCGACTTAAAATGACTAACTCTTGATCTTCTTATTATAGCTCCATTTGAGACTATTTTGGTACACCTGTAGATGGTTCAAAGCATCCATGTGATGCTCATTCACTAGTTCTAGCTCATTTAACCATGACACCCAATACTCCTCATCAGTAATAAGATTCAACAATGATATTCTCATATATGGGAGCTCCACCTCAATGGGTAGGATGGATTTTGATCCATAGACCAAGGAGAAAGGGGTTGTACCTATAGGTGTGCATATGCTAGTTTAGTAGGCCCATAAGGCAGGGTTCAACTGTAGGTGCCAATCATGACCAACTTCATTGACTATTTTCTTTAGGATTTTCAAGATGGTTTTATTTGTAGCCTCAACTTGGTTGTTACCCTGGGGGTAATATGGGGTGGAGAAGCGATGTTGGATATTGAATTTTTGGCATAACTCGTGGACATAGTGGTTTTTGAAGGGTGCTCCATTATCAGAGATAAGGGATTGAGGAACACCATAACAACAAATGAGTTAATTCAGGATGAATTTGGAAATCTACTTCCCTATGATATAGGTCATGGGAATGGCTTCTACCCACTTAGTGAAGTACTTTGTGGTGGTGATGATGAACTTGTTTCCATTGGATGAGGTGGGAGTGATTTTTCCAATGAGATCAAGCCCCCATTGTGAAAAATGCCAAGGTATTACAATTAGCTGAAGCTCCTGAGTTGGTGCATGGATGAGGTCCCCATGATGTTGGCATTGCAAAAAAAATTAGACATAGTCATGAGCTTCCTTCTCCATCGTAGGCCAGTAGTACCCCATCCTTAGTAGTTTCTTGGCCAAGGTCATACCACTAGAGTGTGAACCACAAATGCCATCGTGTACCTCTATTAAAGCAGTCAAAGCTTCCTTGGGGTTAAGGCATCACAAGAGGTTTCCTTCAATACTCCTATGATAAAGGGTGTCTCCTAAGATGACGAAATGGGATGACTTATTAATAAAGGTTCTTTTAAGATTTGGGGTGATGTCAGCAGAGAGGACTCCTATTTTCAGGTAGGTGAATATGTCATGGTACCAAGGATCACCGGGACCAATGATTTTGCACACAAACTCAAATTTTAGTACCTTGAAAGATGGTATGAGAAGTTTCTCTACAAGGAATTCATGTTTAGGGACATTCTATGGGATATCCAACAATGATCCGATTGTACAGCCATTGCATCTACTGCTCTATTGTTTACCCTCGGTATCTGCTCAAATTTTATATCGATGAAGAATTCCTTGAGATCCTCCACCAACTTTTTATATGGGGTAATTTTATCATCCTTAATTTGGTATTTATTGTTGACTTGATTGATAATCAGTTGTGATTCCCCATATACCTTGAGTGCCATGATTTTCCATTGTACCATAATTTGAAGTCCTATGAAAAGGGCTTCGTACTCTATATTGTTATTGGTGCAAGGGAAAGATAACCTGTATGATTTCGGGATACAATACCCTTGCAGTGTGATGAAAAGGACTCCTGCTCTTGACCCATGTTGTGTGTACAATCCATCAAAATATACCTTCTAATGATTTGCTTCACTAAGGTTGAAAATGGACTAATCTTGAAATTTAGATACCAATGGTTTCTCAGCATATATAGGTGCTTCGACTAGTTGTCCTGCAATTACCTATCCCTTAATGGATTTTTGCTCTACATATTCAATATCATATTTTTTCAAGATCGTGACCCACTTAGCCATTCGTCCTATGAGTGTTGCTTTAGAAAGTAGATATTTGAGGGGGTATATCTTGGCGATGAGCTTGATCTGATGAGACAACATGTAGTGTCTTAATTTTTGTGAGGCAAACACTACTCCAAGGAAATCCTTCTTGATGAATGTGTAGTTTAGCTCATGTCCCACCAAGGTTCTACTGATATAGTAAATGGCTCTTTATTTCCTTGTTTCTTCATGTTGAGCTAGGAGAGCCCTAAGTGATGTCGTTGTATCTGATATGTACAACATCAATGGTTTTTTATGGATTAGTGGCATGAGGAATGGTGATGTCAACAAGTATTCCTTGATTTGATTAAATGTCTGATCACATTTCTCATCCCACTTGTATGCTACACCCTTGTGGAGTAGATGAGAATATGGGATGGTTTTGTCTACCAATTGTGCTATGAATCTACCAATTTATTGAAGCCTTCCCTACAAACCCCTCAACTATTTCAATGTTCATGGTGCTTCCATGTCGAGGACTACTTTGACTTTTGTAGTGTCTATCTCGATTCCCCTCATTGATACAATATACCGTAGGAGTTTTCTCGATTGCACGTGAAAGACACATTTCTTAGGGTTGAGACTTACCTTATATTCTTCTAGTCTATCAAATATTGGGCCCAATGTTGCTATGTGGTCTTGATGCTTTCTTAATTTGGCTATTATGTCATCCACATAATCCTCTACAGATTTGTGGATCATCTCATGAAAGATCAGAGTCATAGCTCTTTGGTATGTAGCTCCAACATTCTTTAATCTAAATGGCATCATATTCTTACAATAGGTGCATGTGGACAGGTCAAGGTTGTCTTATGTTGGTCATCTTTTGCAATCATAATCTAGTTTTATCCTGAAAACCCATCCATCAATGATAGCATTTTGTGCCCTGTCGTGAGATCTACAATCATGTCTATGTTAGGAAGAGGGAAATCATCCTTAGCGAATGCTTTGTTCAGGTTCCTAAAGTCGGTGTAGATTTGGATGCCCCCAGTGGGCTTGGAAATAGGTACAAGGTTAGAAACCCATTCAAGATAATCAATGGGTCATATGAAGCCAATTTCAAGGAGTTTCTGTAGCTCAAATTTGATCAATAAGGTGATCTACAGATGCATCTTTCTCAAAAAAATTTGTATTTGTTTTCGCCTCTGCATAGACTATTAGATGATGGACTACTACCTCCGAGTCAAGGCCTGGCATGTCTATGTATGTCCATGCAAAATTCACTTTTATTTCTTTCAAAAATGCAGCAATATTTTCTTGTTCCTCAGTCAAAAGTGACTCAACATAAAAAGTGATGTGTGGTATCTCTTCAGTTCCCAAATTGACAGGGTTGCATTTTTCTACTAGGACTGCTGATTTTTCTTGATGGATGGCACTAAGGGGAAGATTTAATCCCTCATCCTTTGGTGCCTCAGAGAGGTTTTCACCATCAAATACGTCCTTTCATTTTACTATTTTTTGGTCATAAAGTGCCATAGTGTGGTTTTCACTTAGAGACCTAGATGTTACTCTTAGATTTTCTATTTTGCAACTAAGAGATTCAATCATTTCCCTATAGTATGCATGTGTGTGTCCAGATCAATATCAAACCCTGCTTTGTGATCTCCATATGGTAGACTATGCCTTAGTCCCATGAATTCTGAGAGAGCCTCATCATTTTTTAATGTATCTAAGATCGGTGGTCCTCATTGGTTACAATCAATAAGTTGGGGGTAAATGAATTTTAGGTCAGTGGCTTGGGTGTCTGACTCAAAATACATGGTGGTGATCATAAAGATAGAGGAATCCTCAAATAACATGGGTAAATCAGAGATGGGATCCTCATCATACATGTTAGTTATATCAAATGTATAGTTATCTAGGGGTAGACTAGTGGATGCCAGTAATTGAAGAGGAGCTTTGACTTTTCTAATAGGGGTACCCTTGCTAAGAATGGTTATCTTCATAGGGGTAAATACAAGGCCAAGATTCTTTAGGTGCTTCTCAAGAATGATAGGTTCTAACAGGTTGTCATTTTTCCTGAGCTTCTCATTTTTTTTATAACCCCAGTTAAACATTAGTTGTAGTCCTTTGTTATCATCTTCCATGGGAAGATTAGGTACGGGTCTTTCATCTTGATATAACAGGATTGATACATCTTTCTTATCTACCACTTCTTTGCTTAGGTCTCCCCACTTTTTGAAGGTGGTAGGTTCTTCTTTGAAGGTATGAGATGTCGTGTCGATTGGTTGTGGTTTCCCATGAGATCTAGGAGATTGAGGTAACTCTCCCACCACAAAGGCACTCTTTTTCATTTTATATTCTCCACACCCATTATCTTGGATTACAACCTTAACATCTGGGATCTTTTGAATGGAAGGTGTCTTTGTCTCAAAAGTGGAGGCTAAGTTGGATGGGTCAACATAAGGGGATGTGGGTGCCTCATCATTTTTTGGGACTTGGGGAATCTTATAATACTTTGCCTCTATATTTTTGCAATAATAAAAAGGTTCAAGGTCACCATGGATTGTGACTTCTTCATTTTGGTAAAGGAATTTTTCACATTGATGGAACATGTATGTGACAGATTGCATCCCATGGATCCATGGGTGGACTAGGGGAATATTATAGGGGAGTTCAAGGTCAAGGACCTAGCAAGTGGTCTCCATGATTGTTGGCCCTACATGGATATGGAGTTGAATAGTGCCTTGGAACACCCATTCTTGATCATCATAAGCCCTGATACCTTTTCCTTTTTCAATGACATCTTCTAAAAATCCCATATTCTTTATTAACTATAGAGTGCAAATATTTAAACTTGCACCTCCATCCACCAAGACCTGTTTGACTTTATTCTTGTGGACTAGGACTTCAATATGGAGTACACAATTATGAGATGGTTGGGTTGGGAGATCATCCTTAGAGAATGTGAGGAGATGCGGTAGTAGTGATATGTTTGATCATAGCTTGAATTTGGTCTGCATCAATATTTGTGGGGATGGAGGATGTATCTGATTCCTTCTCTAGGATGTCCCTATGTGTGTGCAAGATTTTTAGCAACTCCATGATGGATATTTGGGCAGGGGTCTTTTTCAACTATTCTAAGATATTGTAACCATTAGGTATTGATTTTGGATTGGTGGTAGGTGCTTTGGGTAGTGGTGAAGGTCCTGGGATGGACATTTGGCTGTTACGTGTGGTGACTCCACACTTGGATCTAGGTCCTTTGATATTGAAAATTGTTACCCATTCATCCAAAGATGCAACAACATGGTTGTAGATGTGGTTTAGATTGGCGTACTTTCCTTTTCCATTGTTGTTTCCTTTATTGTGATCTAGCATTAGATTCGTGTATATTTTGAGGTCTTGATTTCTTGTCGTTTGTTCAATGTTTATAACATTATAATCAATGAGATCTTGGATTAGGTTCTTGAGTCTCATACAATTGGATTTTGTGTGTCCCTTTATTTTGTGAGTCGCACGGGTGCTTCTCGTTATACCATGGTGGTTTAACTTGAGGATCTTGGTAATTTTTGTAAATAGGAATTTTGATGAGATTCGCTTGTACCAATTGTTGCATGATAGATTTGATTGATTCCCCAAGTAGTGTTTATTTTATTTTAGGGGGATAAATGTTCTTTGGGGGTGGTCCCCCTTGAGCATTTATTTTTTTGACAGATTTATTGTTGGGTTATTGTTGTGATGATGGGTTGATTTTTGGGGTGTTTTGGGTATTGATTTGCAATTTTTGGTACATGTGTTGTGTATTCTTCCTTGATGCACTAATAACAACTTTGGCATCAACAACACCATCATTAGTAACATTCTTGTTCTTGGCCCACATGCAAGGTTTATCATTGTAACTTTTTTATGGTCAATTGTCTTGGTATGTGGGTGTGCCCCCTTATGCTATAAGGGTTTGTTTGATGTTGAGAGCTTTGGGTATCATTTGGTTGTATGTTGTAATACATTACATTTTCAAGTGGAAGGACAAGATCCCTTCAAGGTTGGAGATAATGGTCCCAATTTGTTATTCTTCAGGCATGGACCATTTTTTCTTGCTAGCCCTAGATCTCCACTATTTTAGGAAGGCTGCAAATGTCTCTCCTTTAGCTTGCTCGAGGCTAGATAGTTCATCTAAACTTACCTCCACATCTAGGTTGAAAGATTAGTTTTCAATGAATAGATCCACAATTTCCTAGAACTTTTTTATTCTGGGAGGTAAGCGAGAGAACCACTCCATTACGAGACCAGCCAAGCTTCGAGGGAAAAGCCACATAAGATAAGAATAATCATATACTACTTCTATATAGTGTACATGGAACTCTCTGATATGGTCCTCCATATTTCCCTTCCCACGATATTTGTTAAATTTTGGTATCTTGAATCCTTGTGGGAATGGAACAATAGAAATGTTTCTATCAAAGGGATAGCGGAAAAAATTTCCCTATGTGTGTGATCTTTCCACCTTCCTAGATTGGATGTCTTGTATCTGTTGTGAGAGAAATTTGACCTATGTGGGAAGGTCATTTTGTAGATCCAATGGTGGGATGTGCATGTTTTGAGATGGTATACTTGGTTGGATAAAAGATGGGGTGGCATGCATGTTTGTGTTCAAGGCATTTGGTTGCATGTTTATGAAAGGTTGTTGTAACTTTTGTTGTGTGAGAAACGCTTGTTGGTATGCCTATAGTTGTTGTTGGGCCAAAAATGCTTGTTGTTGGTCTTGTTGATGTTGTTGTTGTTGAGCCAATAGTGCTTTTTGTTGTGTGTGTTGTTGTAAGGCTTATTGATAGGCTTGTTGTTGTAACAAGACTTGTGCTTAGGATTTCTATGCTTGGTATTGAAATTTTGCTTGAGTTTGTTCTTGTTGTGTGGCTTATATGGCTTCTACGGCTTCTGCAGCTTATGGAGCTTGTGCGGCTTGTGCAGCTTGTGTGGCTTGTATGGCTTGTGTAGCTTGTGCAACTTGTGTGGTTTGTGTAGCTTGTGTGGCTTGTGTAGCTTGTGTGGCTTGTGCATCTTGTGTGGCTTGTGGAGCTTGTGCAGCTTATGTAGCTTGTGTGGCTTGTGTGGCTTGTGCAACTTGTGTGGTTTGTGTAGCTTGTGTGGCCTACACAGCTTGTGTGACTTGTGCAACTTTTTTAGCTTCTTGTTGTTGTAGAAAATATTGTGCTTGTGCTTGGGTAGCTTGTTGTGCTTGAGCTTGCTATGCTTCCTATTGTGCTTGTTGTGCAGCTTGATGTGCTTGGAATTGTTGAAGTGTCTTTTGGTACACTTGTTGGGCTGCTTGCAATGTGATGTTGTAATGATTTGATATGTTTGGATTTGGTGGTGGAGGTGGGGAATTTTTTGATATGGTGTGAGATGGTGTGATGAGAGTTTGTTGGGGTGGTTGTTGAGGTTTTTTTTAGGATTGACGAGGGGTTGAGTGGTAGATTGTGGGTTTGGATTGATAGTTGATATGCTTAGTCCTTGTGAGACTATATTTTGAGATGTTTGGGGTGTTATAGATGATGTGATGATTGGTTGGGATATTTGGATTAGTGCCACCTAGTGTTATGATATCGATGGCATGTTCAAAGGATTTGGTTGATAGATGTGGTGATGTAATTTGTGCTTGGAGGATTGATTTGATTTTCTTAGTTTTGGATTGTTGTGTTTAGTGAAGGGAGTTTCCCTACACCTTGATTGGGTGTGGATGATGATGGCCATAGAGGGAATGATGGGAAGATTTGAGATGGATTCCCATGTGAAAGTGAGGATGAAGCATTGAAAGTTTCCACTTGTCCAAATAAATCAACTTGTCCTTGTGACATAACAGGAAGAGAACCTTGTGTATCCAGAGGGTATGTCAGTAATGCAAAAAAGGTGGAGGGATTGTTTGTATCTTGGAAAATGAGTGGCACATATGGGTTTTTAGGTTCTTGTGGGACAGTGGTAGGCATGCCCAAGATCATGTTTTCCTCCAATTTTTGGTTATTGACAAGTGGATTCTCTTGAAGGGCTTGGAGTAGTGAACTTCCCTTAGTGATCATGGGTTGAATTAGAGCATGAGATGATGTTGGTTGTATGATGGGTTGGATGATGTTTGGGAATGAAGGAATGAATAATGTTTGAGGCATGTTCCCAAAAGGTTTTTCAACAATAGTGCTCACATCAAAATTGGGAGGGAGTTTAGCCCCTTCATTTGCTAATGCCAACATCTATTGTGTGGCATTCAGCCTCATGACCATGTTGACAATCTTGTGTGTTTTGGGATTTTGGACTAGTTCAATTATTTCATCTTGGGTCATCCCTTGGAAGTTGTTGGTGACATCCTTCAGTTGGCAACCTCCCTCTTGAGTATTTTGATGTATTTTAGGAGGATTAAGTGGAAGGTTGATGGATATCCTAGGGTTGAATTATGTTTCTGTTTGACTTAAATCACTTGAGGTTGATGTTTCTTTGTTTTACTCCATGATATTCTTGTGTTATGACCTTTTTTGGACCATAAAATTAGAATCAACTTTTAGGAATTTGGGAGGTAAACCTCTAACTCCTTTGGTTGATCTAAACTTTAGATTGAACTATAATTTTTTTTGTGGATAAGCACTCTCTTGCACTTCTAGGGTTTTGCACCTAAAAGGAGAAAGGTATCCCAAAAATCTATGGCGGTTCACTCAAGACTAATGCAACTATGATTGAAATATGCCTAAATAGAATGTCCTAGATGCTCAAAACTAATGAAAGATATTCACAAATGAATAAAAACTAAAGAAAACTAAAGTGTTTGAAAACACATTATGATATGAAAAATGAGCTAAGAATGCAAGTAAACTATAACAAAAATAAATGAAACTAGAGAGGTGCACCTGGAAGATGGAAAGTGATGTAGAGAGGCTCTGGAATCCTACATAATTCACTATTGAAGCCAACTGGGACACTCACACCAAGCTGGGTGACTTAGTCCTATTTCAGGGAGATTCTACCAGAACAGGTTTCAGCCAAAAGGTTATCTAGAACTGTAGAAAACACTTTTCAAGCCTAGAAGTGGGACTAATTCACCAATAATGGTGACTTAGTCCACCTTCAAATTTTGGGAAATTCGAAGATGCAATCTCTAGCTCCTGGTCTGCACTTCTATTTTTGATAGGTTTCTAGAATTGAATCTGCAAAATCTGATCTATAGGTGATCTCCAAGCTTCTTTTAGGAATTTTTTGAATTTGAATGACTTTGATAAATTTTTGACACCTTTTAACACTTTTCTCTTTTATAAATCTACATACAAGACCTACAAAAAACACATACAAAGAGGGGAAAAAGTTTTAATGGTTAGTGAATGGGGGTTTGCCTTGGTCAAACCCTGGTTTGGTAATTAAACCTTTGAAAATGAAATGAAATGAAAAGAGAGTGATGAATGAAAAACATGCAATGCTACAACTCACCAAACCCTTGAAGTAGAAATATGAAGATATGCAAGTAGATGCTCCAATGGATGTATACTTGATAATGCCTAAAGTGATTAATCGATTACTTAAATGCTTGAATGAGATTAGGAGATTGATTGGGGGTGAAAATGAGAGGAAAACCCTGTATTTATACATGATTATACAAAATTTTCCCAAAAAACCACATCATAGGCTGACCTCAAGGCTTAGAAAATAATGTCTTGCCATAATTTTGAAATAATTTTGATTTTTGAGCCAAGTGGGACTAAGTCGCCTCGAGTGGCAACTTGGTCCCACCAAGCTATTTTTAATGGGTGTTGAGAATTAAAGTGTATTAAATGATTTTTAACGGGGTTATTCTCTAAAACACACTTAATTAGGGCCTGTGAGTGCATAAATGGGTCATTTAAACATACGAAAGGGTTAAATTATTGATGACAAGTGTAGAAAAGCATGAAATTTTGTTACAACACTTTGAAATGAGGCTTGGTAAGTTATAAAAAGAGGTTATTTAAGTGAAATATATTAAAAAGGTCATAGAAAAGTGTGAAAGTGTGTTACAACAGTTCACAACACTTTTACAAGACATCATAAAGTTCTTATTGATTCACAAGGATCCAAGACCTAATGTGAATGTGTTGACACATTATAACATTAAATTTAGGAAAAACTAGGCCAACATCCATAAGAAAGACCCAAATGAGTGTAAAAATGTCCAATTATACATTTTTTGTGCTACATTTAGCCCCCACTTTAGTGAGAGGATGAACTTGCTTCAAACTCACACCAAAGTAGCCAAACATGCACATCAAGAGGGATCCAAATGCACTCATGCTGGAAATATGAGACAACAAGAATCAAGAGGGATGATCAAGCCCCTAAGATCAAGATCCCATGGAAAACCAAACATTAACACAAAGAAACACACATGAAAATGATGTAAATGAAAGGGAAAGAAGGAGAAGGAAAAAGAGAGTCAAATCAAGCTTCGACAGTTTCTCCATCCCGTTGTGGATCAGATTTAGATTGTTTGTCTAGAAAACATATACTCACTCTAAGGTTATGGAACTCATGGTTGTTCGCCAAGTGAGAAGGCCCAAAAGGTGAGAAACATACACTCATGGTTGGTATGCACTCACACATGCAGGTGGCTATGGGGAAATCATGCCTCAGAATGGGCTTCCTATTCAACCATACCAAATTTATACCTCCCGATAACTTTAATAAGGAACCACAAAATAAAATGACATTTTGAGCTTCAGGAGACAAGCAAAACTTTGTATTCTTGGAGCTCATGAACAAACGTGATGGCACCACAGGAATGCAAGCTATGTTATGCAACGTGGCCATATGACAAATGAAAAATTCAGCATGCAAAGGATGTTCAAAG
>VDFB02271358.1:183164883-183218928 GCA_007258455.2 Sequoia sempervirens | reverse complement strand
CTTAGCTCCTCAAGGTCTTGGTAGTTGGTTCTCAACTATGCCGATGTTGCTCAATGTTCAATGCAATAGTAATGTTCAAGGGCCTACTAGTGTTGAGCTTCCTCGGATTGTTCTAAGATCAAACATAAACTTAAATCTACTTTAACCGTGCATTTAAAGAAATTAAAAGATAGATTAGAGCTTTGGGACCGAAAAAGAATGACAATTCATCTAACTTAACCAGACTTGTTGCCTTCAAGGATTTATTAACTAAAAAATTGCAGAGAAAATTAACTTAGATTAACACATCAAGCCTTCATCCACATTGCTAATATAACAATGATTGTTACCACAAAACAAAACATAAAATAAGACTTCAATCCTTGAAAGATTCTCAAATCAAATGATTAACTCTAGGAAAACACCATTCAAGAACACAATCTGAAGTAGATTTTAATCTGGTTGCTTCTATTGTTAGTGAAATAGATAAATAAAATTTACAAATCTGGCACAATCACTAGTGTACAGAAAATCCATGACTCTAGATTGTTTCCATCTACACTAAGAAAACTTGATAGATACATTACTGCCTTCTGTAGAATCTAACTCCTATTCTATTGCTACTTTTTTCTTCTTAGAAAATTACTACTGTTCAAGATCTATATCTCTATGTCTCAAAACTTTTTCTATTTTTTTTCTAACCCCTACAAAGAGGCAAGAATGCCATATATACATAGTGTACCAAAAAGAATGTGTTGGCCCTTGTTTTAGGGTTTACAGAAGATCTTATTACAGAAAGGTTGGCCCTCAGATCTTTTGAATAGAGTTAATGCTGCGTTGAATGGCATCCCCATTGTCCATGTTGCTGAAAGATTTGTCCTCAGGAGAAGCCTTTAGATCTTTTGCAACTACAACATTAACTCCTAGCCTCTGTGTCCATCTTTGAACTCCCTTGTAGAGCTACCTTGAATGCTCCAAAGAAATTCCATTAATACTGATTTGCCTCCTTGCCAGTAGACCACATAGCTATCCCCAAGACTGATGGCTTCCTCCTTCTTCTAGCCTCTTTCATGCTCTAGACCCTTCTACCTATTGACCATCTTCTGGAGGGAGCACCAGACTTCCCATTAGATCTTCGCACCACCATTCATCAAGGTGTTCCATCGGCTCATTCACGGAGCAGATCTAGACTGGTTGCATTTTGTTAGTCTTCTTCAAGGAGGTAGTCAATCAGTCAAACTATCGCCGGTCTGCCCTTTTAGCTCCTCCTAGTTGGTTAAACATATGCCACACAAGATTCTTGGGTAGTCAAAAGTGGTTCAAATAAAATCGCATGTTGGTGAGACACTCATCATGTCTCCCCGATGTGATTATACCTCTCTTAGTAGCTATTAGCGTAACATATGTCAGTTGGTGAAAGATTACAGTGAGCCACACAAGCCATATCGATATCCACAATGGTCACCGAGACAATCGCCATCGGCCAGAAGTCATGGCGAGCCCTTAGAACTTATACCACTGTGCCTCCTTCCATCAGTGAGACATTTGCATTCGGCGAGACATTACAACAATAGGAAAATGTTTAGTCATGAGTCTCTGCAAGCTCACTTTATTTTGGTGAAACCCTATCAGGTCAGTGAGACGTTATGCTGAGATCATCCCACTCTCGCCGAGCTCAAACCTTTCTTTTGGTGGGAGTCCCTTCAGTCAACAAGACATTATGCCAAAGGATTTATCTTTTGGTGACCTCATTTCATTTCGAGGAGACACCACACTATCGGCCGGACTCATGGAGAAAGTATACCACTTCGATGTCGTTTTTCTTAAGTGAGCTCACCCTATCGTGAGACTTTCAATAATCGGGAAACTTAACTCGCTATCACCAAGACTCTTTGTTAAGTGGGACTTATGCCAATCTCCCTTCAAGCAGGAGACTAGTTCCCTCATCGACATTACACCAAAGTCATGCCCCTTTCATCAGACCCTTTTGGCCGTTAGACATCACACTTAAGGGAAAACTCCTTCAAATAAACCTCCATTCTTCGGCTAGACCTTACAGCAAATATAACTTTTCTCCTCACAGAAGCCCTTTAGGCCTGTTTGGAGACCTTTATCAGTCGGCAAGACCTTTTGTCGGCTTTCACCGATTTCTCGCAAGGCTCACATCGGGCTGAAGACATACTTTGTCATGAGACTCACCGACACTACCCCCTATCACTGACTTCACTTATCTGAAGACTTCTAACGATGTAAATCCCTCTTCCATGGATACTTCATCCATCAGGAGAGAGAGAGACTCTTTCAGCTAATGCAAACCACTTTCGATGTTTATATTTTTATATTTTGCAAGAGTTCACCCTGCCGGTGAGACATCTTGCCAAAGCCATTCTCCTCTCGCTGAGATCCTTCTCGATGAAATCTCTATTTCGAGACTCGATGATCGGGTGAGACCTTACACCATATTATCTCATGTGTGCGAGACTTCCTTCTTCGCCAAGACATTACACCGAAGTCTCCCCCTTTCACCGAGAGCTCATTTTACTTTGGGGAAACCTTGCTTGGTCAGTGAGACTTCATGCCGATGCCACCCCCACCTTGTCATTGAGACATTACTCCGATCGGTGAGACACATAGAAACTCATAGCGACTGAAATGTCTCGGTGACCCTTTGGATTTCAAATGAACAGAACCAAACTGCCAGTCGGCAAGACAACAGGAGGGTCTCAACGAATTTTTCCTTGAGGAGTTTTATGCTGAATGGGACTAAGGCATGCTTTACAACTGACTTCCTTGAGAGATATCATCATGTGTAGGATCTAATCTTGCAAAACAAAGTCTCCATTAGTCCTATGAAGCATATAAGATACATTATCATAAAATACACTATTGCTTATGATTATTTCATTCATTTTTTAGCAAGAAGAAAACCAACTCAAGGTGAGACATAACCAAAGTCTGATAAAACAAAATACAGACCCAGGAGGAAAGCAAAGGAAATTTTCCAAGACCAAAGTCAATAAACAAAGGCAACGAAAGCAAAAAGAGAAGGGGGGCCCATTTTGTTCCAGAATAAAATGGGGTGGTTATGCAAGGCATAATGTCTTTCCCTTGAATGCCTTAGGAATGATCTTGAATGCTATCTGGATAACCTTTTGAAGACTTAGAATGCTTAACTCTTGAATGCTTGACTTGATAACATGAATGTATGATGAAATAATGATTTTAAAGCTTGTTTATATATTCAATCCACTCACATGACTGTTAATTTGATCCACAAGGCTGACATGGAAGAAATTTAAACTTTAAACCCAGTTTTTCCTGCTCAAACTTTGAAAATAGCTCAAATGGGAATCATTCACCAAGATGGGTGAATGAGTCCCACCTGGATGGGACTCATTCATCCAAAGTGGTGAATGGGTCCCACAAGGGCTATTTTAAGAGCTAAAGTGTCAAGGAGTGCATAAATTAAGTTTATATGTTGATTTTGTAGGGTTTTTTATTAAAATATGCCTTGGGATGCACAATATAGGGTCATAGGGGCCTATTAATGATTATGTAAAGGTCATAAATTCAATAGGGCCCAAAATCCAATGTGAAAGTGTAAATAAATACACTTTACAACACTAAATTAAGGAAAATTTGAGTCTATTTAGCTAAAAAGGACCATAAATCCAATGTGAATGTGTAGAAAACATTACAACAGTAGATTAGGTCCACTTAGTTTACAATCCCCCTAGATTTAATGTGAAAGTGTAAATAAATACATTTTACAACACTAAATTAGGTTAGAGTTAAGTTAATTTAGCTTGGAAGGGCCGAAGACCTAATGTGGATGTGTAAAACTCATCACAACACTAGATCAAGGTGATATCAAGTTCAATTTGTCATTAATTATTCCCAAATCAAGCAATTAAAAGGGGGACTCTTTTCCATCATTACACCATCTATTTTAGATTTTCTTAATAAACTATCAAATATTATCCTCTGCATTGGATATTCACATCCATTTTAATAATATTGTAGTGTTTTACCTTTATTCTAATATTTAATCCATTAAATCCACTTCTAACACTAAAATAACTTTGGAGGAAAAGTATAAATTACACTTTCATCCTAACCATGCCTCCATAGGTATGTTATCAACAAGATATGATTAAGAATACCTATTTATCAAGTACCAAGTAGTGGCTAAAATTTTGAACCAAATGCTTTATTTTGAGATAGATCGATTAAGCATACTCCTATCCTTTTTCATGAATGTATCCTCTTCATTTTTTTAACCATATTTTGTTGTGAAGAATATAGCGTTGTATTTTATCTATAAATACCACAATCTTTACAGATTTTATCAAAATATATAGAAAAAAACTAATTTCCATTATTAGTCATCAAACATTTAAATTTTATTTCTATTCTACGATTGATTTAAATTATTTAAATTGATTGAAAACTTTAGATTTACTCTTAAGAAAATAATCGCATATCCTTCAACTACAATAATCAATAATTTCAACATAATAAATAGAGATTGCAATCAAAGGAATACCAATAAGACTAAACACATTAGAATGAATTATATCCAAATTCATAATATTTATGAGAACTCAAGTAAAACTAAATTTAGTTTTATTATATATATATATATGAAGTTTTGTAAGTTAACTTGCACATGAAGTCTTGTGAGTTTGTTGCAAAAAAGGAATATTCCCTTTTTCAAATGAGTGAAGAAAGAGAATATTCTCATGGGTGAGGGAAATAGATATTTAGCAAATTAAAACAAAGTTTAACTGCGCAAAAGGGGAAGGAATATTCCATGGGAATATTCCTTTTGGAGGAATGTGTAAAGGAGGAATATTTCCTTGGAATATTCCTTTGCAAGTGGGGGGAATTAGATTTATTGGTAATTTGATAATTAAATAAAGTTTCAATTATGTAAATTAGGGGAATTAGGATATTCATTAAATAATTGTTTATTTAATGGAAAGGGGAAGTGATGTGATAATTAAATAACTTAGGGTTATTTAATTAAATAAGAAGACTTTAGGGATTAAATTAAATAATTTGATTTATTCAATTTAATAGTGTGGATGGTTTTATGCACTTGCTCAAAACAAACAACCATTAGCATTGTTAGTCAAACTAAACAAAGCAAATAAAACATCCCTATGAGATATTTAATCATGCTAGATATACAATAAGAAAATAAGAAACCAAAATAGTTAAATGAAAGCATATAAAGCATGTCAAACCCTATCCCATAGTGGGAGTGGTGCTCCTTTGATGTGGAAAGGATGCCCTTTCCCACTCCCTTGATAAGATTCCAATAAGAATGAACAAGCCTTAAAAATGTGATGAAATGCAAGATGAATGTGTCTATAGTGAGAATGCTAAGATTGTGGATGCATATTGTGAAGAGAATTCTTCTATCTATAGGGTTGAATATTTGAAGAATGGAGAGATTGGAGGAATGTGGGACTAGAGGAGAGCCAATAAGATTGTGGCACTTGTCACAAGTCTATGGGATGAAGGTGGAGCACATTTTAGGGAATGTGAAAGTAAAGAGGATGGAATAGAAATAAATGCATATGGTTGAGAGTGTAAGAGGATGTAAGAGATATTAATGCATGTGGTTGAGATGTAAGAGAAGTTAATGCATGTGGTAAGAAAGTCAAATAAGTGGAGTTATTGGAGGAATATTACCAAAGCATATCCCTTTGTGAGGAAAAATAGGGGTAATTACTTAATTAAAAGAAATTATTTTCATGTGCAAGTGGGTTAGTTAATCAGGGGTTTAGTTTGACCAAGGTTGAGTCAAAAGCTAGAGGATGGGTAATGACGATTAGGAGTTAATTAATTCATAATTAATTAAGTTGAGAGAATTAGGGGATTTGACATTTGATTTGATTAGTTTGATTTATCAAATCAAATGAGAGGACTTTATGGGACTTAATTAAATAATTTGATTTATTTAATTAAATTTTATGAACATTAGTGAATTAATCTAATAAATTTTTTTATTTGATTAATAGAAGAATTGATAATGAAATCAAAATTAGATGCACAATGTCAGAATTATTTAAGTGTCTACATTTTTCCCCTCTTTGAAGCAATGTACCAGTTGCATAGTTTCAAAGACTGACGTTTCCAAGATCGAAAAATCCAAAATTTCCTATTTTTTTCAAATGCCCCATTATTGCCCCAGGGAAAGGAATTACACTGGTACACTTCCCCCTCGAGAGATCAAGTGAAAATTCTGATTTTAGGGTTGATCTCATGAAAAATATGCTTAATGGATGTATGGATGGTTATGTTATGAGATGCTTAGACTAACAAATCTATATTATGATGACGATGCAAATTAGATGGATTAAGATGCTTAGAATAACAAATCTATATTATTCGAAACAACTTGAATGATGATGCAATGCATGTGAGATGGATGATGTTTCCTATTATGATTCGCCATGATTATGCAGGATGTATGCATTGATGTTTTGGTGAATATCATGATAGCATGTTAGTGTGAAAGAGGATAGAAAAATGAGAGGGATCAACCCTTGATTCAAAGAAGATGTAGAAGTCCAACAAGTCTATGAGTCATCGAGAATTTATTAGATATGATGATGAATGATGTTGATGATGTATTTCTTATCTAGGGATTGGGGATGTAAAGATCATAACTTTCCTTATGTTTGATAGCACACATAGATATAATGTATCAAGGTATAAACAACCAGGATGGCGTGGTATCTAGTGTGATGGACTTTGACTTAGAAAATAGATAGGAGTATCCTTGTTCACACCCATCATACGAAACCTTGTTAGAGTGTAATTCAAACATTTCAAACATCTCAGACCAAAACACAAAAAAGGAAAAACCCCCCAATGTAATAGTCAACAAGGTATCCAAAACATCTTCCCTACACACTGAACAAAATTTGAATGACCAAAGTTATATTACAAGAATATCCAACAAGCACAGCAAACAAAAGATAATGATCAATGCCCCATTCCTTTCTCTCTAAATCATTTTGATTAGACATCATCGAGAGGTCATTGGAATGAACGCAATAAGATAAATCAGAAGAAAAGATCAAGTAAACAAACAAACTAATGTTCTTCATACCTCTAGCCAAGACTAAACTACGGTCATGTCTGATGTTGATGTCCATTGTAGGAAGGATGTATCCTAGTACATGATGTTATCAAATGATTTTGGGATTATCTAGATGATAGGCTATTGATACCAAGAGTTGACCAACTTGTTTACCTATTGACCTAGACTTAAGACCCTGATGTTTGAGTTTACACTTTCAATTTGCTATACTTGTTTCTGATTGTTTTGCCAAAGGTGGAAGGTGACAATTGATTTATTGTGAGGGGATGTTTATTGTGGGTGAAAGCAAAATGGGATGGATGATTTTGGGTTTTTTGAATGTTTTTGGTATTTTGAAATGTTTTGAGGCTATTTTGGGATTTTTGAGATGTTTTACAAATGTTTTTTTTCTTTCTAAATTTTCCAATAATTTTGTGTTTTCTAAGACTTTGACTAAGAACCTAACCTAAGGACCTATCCTAGGGGCCTTGGGGGCTAATCAAAGATTAGACTTTCCTACATTATACATGCAGAGACCATGTAGTTTGACTGACATAGACTCATTTATTGATGAGATATGAATAATGTTGGATTGTCAATTTATTATGATGGACACCTAAAGTCCCTATCCTAGGGGCCTCGAGGGCTAATAAAAGATTAGTCTTGCCTACGTTATACACACAGAAGCCTTGTAGTTCAACATGACAACTCTATTTTTGAATTTTCCTATTTTCGACCTATTTTTGGTTTTTATACATGTTTTGGATGTTTTTGAGTTTTTCGGTTTTATGAATGTTTTTGGATTTTCTGATTTTATGAATGTTTTTGGATTTTCTGATTTTATGAATTTTTTGGATTTTCTGATTTTATGAATGTTTTTGGATTTTTTGGTTTTATGAAAACTTTCAAGGATATACACAAATCTGATCCAATGCAGGTATAAGAACATGCCCCCAGCTTGATGTGATAGTCTACTCTAATATAGGCAGGACAAACTGACCTTAGGAATGTGCCAACTAGTTATAGGATGGAACATGATACCAACATAGGATCAAGCTATGATGCGGATGTGGATGTGTAATGGAAGGATCAATGGAATGTGATGGGTTAATGTGATGGGAAGCGATGGTGGGTGATGTAGAACAAGCCAAAGGATCCATGGTGGATGGATAGTGCTTATTTACACAAGACACCTCATTGCCAGGTTTTCACCAAGGTACTTTCCCAAAGCACCACTAAAGTGGTTTTCACTAGAGGATGATTTTTTTTGTTACTATTTTCAATCCTTTTTCTATTTTTTTTTTGCATTTTTTTTTTTTTTTATTTACACCTTGCAAGCTTAGGCATAAAATTTTTGAGATGGGAGCTATTGATGTGATCCTATAGAGGCTCACCTTTAGGTGTGGATAGCTTAGATGCTCCTGATTTGTAACTTGTAGTGACAACAAAGGGTCCCAATGAGTTGTGTTCAAATTTTCCCTTGCTATCTGGATTTGGCACATTCTTCTAATTTTCTTTCAACACAAGCTCTTCGACTTAAAATGACTAACTCTTGATCTTCTTATTATAGCTCCATTTGAGACTATTTTGGTACACCTGTAGATGGTTCAAAGCATCCATGTGATGCTCATTCACTAGTTCTAGCTCATTTAACCATGACACCCAATACTCCTCATCAGTAATAAGATTCAACAATGATATTCTCATATATGGGAGCTCCACCTCAATGGGTAGGATGGATTTTGATCCATAGACCAAGGAGAAAGGGGTTGTACCTATAGGTGTGCATATGCTAGTTTAGTAGGCCCATAAGGCAGGGTTCAACTGTAGGTGCCAATCATGACCAACTTCATTGACTATTTTCTTTAGGATTTTCAAGATGGTTTTATTTGTAGCCTCAACTTGGTTGTTACCCTGGGGGTAATATGGGGTGGAGAAGCGATGTTGGATATTGAATTTTTGGCATAACTCGTGGACATAGTGGTTTTTGAAGGGTGCTCCATTATCAGAGATAAGGGATTGAGGAACACCATAACAACAAATGAGTTAATTCAGGATGAATTTGGAAATCTACTTCCCTATGATATAGGTCATGGGAATGGCTTCTACCCACTTAGTGAAGTACTTTGTGGTGGTGATGATGAACTTGTTTCCATTGGATGAGGTGGGAGTGATTTTTCCAATGAGATCAAGCCCCCATTGTGAAAAATGCCAAGGTATTACAATTAGCTGAAGCTCCTGAGTTGGTGCATGGATGAGGTCCCCATGATGTTGGCATTGCAAAAAAAATTAGACATAGTCATGAGCTTCCTTCTCCATCGTAGGCCAGTAGTACCCCATCCTTAGTAGTTTCTTGGCCAAGGTCATACCACTAGAGTGTGAACCACAAATGCCATCGTGTACCTCTATTAAAGCAGTCAAAGCTTCCTTGGGGTTAAGGCATCACAAGAGGTTTCCTTCAATACTCCTATGATAAAGGGTGTCTCCTAAGATGACGAAATGGGATGACTTATTAATAAAGGTTCTTTTAAGATTTGGGGTGATGTCAGCAGAGAGGACTCCTATTTTCAGGTAGGTGAATATGTCATGGTACCAAGGATCACCGGGACCAATGATTTTGCACACAAACTCAAATTTTAGTACCTTGAAAGATGGTATGAGAAGTTTCTCTACAAGGAATTCATGTTTAGGGACATTCTATGGGATATCCAACAATGATCCGATTGTACAGCCATTGCATCTACTGCTCTATTGTTTACCCTCGGTATCTGCTCAAATTTTATATCGATGAAGAATTCCTTGAGATCCTCCACCAACTTTTTATATGGGGTAATTTTATCATCCTTAATTTGGTATTTATTGTTGACTTGATTGATAATCAGTTGTGATTCCCCATATACCTTGAGTGCCATGATTTTCCATTGTACCATAATTTGAAGTCCTATGAAAAGGGCTTCGTACTCTATATTGTTATTGGTGCAAGGGAAAGATAACCTGTATGATTTCGGGATACAATACCCTTGCAGTGTGATGAAAAGGACTCCTGCTCTTGACCCATGTTGTGTGTACAATCCATCAAAATATACCTTCTAATGATTTGCTTCACTAAGGTTGAAAATGGACTAATCTTGAAATTTAGATACCAATGGTTTCTCAGCATATATAGGTGCTTCGACTAGTTGTCCTGCAATTACCTATCCCTTAATGGATTTTTGCTCTACATATTCAATATCATATTTTTTCAAGATCGTGACCCACTTAGCCATTCGTCCTATGAGTGTTGCTTTAGAAAGTAGATATTTGAGGGGGTATATCTTGGCGATGAGCTTGATCTGATGAGACAACATGTAGTGTCTTAATTTTTGTGAGGCAAACACTACTCCAAGGAAATCCTTCTTGATGAATGTGTAGTTTAGCTCATGTCCCACCAAGGTTCTACTGATATAGTAAATGGCTCTTTATTTCCTTGTTTCTTCATGTTGAGCTAGGAGAGCCCTAAGTGATGTCGTTGTATCTGATATGTACAACATCAATGGTTTTTTATGGATTAGTGGCATGAGGAATGGTGATGTCAACAAGTATTCCTTGATTTGATTAAATGTCTGATCACATTTCTCATCCCACTTGTATGCTACACCCTTGTGGAGTAGATGAGAATATGGGATGGTTTTGTCTACCAATTGTGCTATGAATCTACCAATTTATTGAAGCCTTCCCTACAAACCCCTCAACTATTTCAATGTTCATGGTGCTTCCATGTCGAGGACTACTTTGACTTTTGTAGTGTCTATCTCGATTCCCCTCATTGATACAATATACCGTAGGAGTTTTCTCGATTGCACGTGAAAGACACATTTCTTAGGGTTGAGACTTACCTTATATTCTTCTAGTCTATCAAATATTGGGCCCAATGTTGCTATGTGGTCTTGATGCTTTCTTAATTTGGCTATTATGTCATCCACATAATCCTCTACAGATTTGTGGATCATCTCATGAAAGATCAGAGTCATAGCTCTTTGGTATGTAGCTCCAACATTCTTTAATCTAAATGGCATCATATTCTTACAATAGGTGCATGTGGACAGGTCAAGGTTGTCTTATGTTGGTCATCTTTTGCAATCATAATCTAGTTTTATCCTGAAAACCCATCCATCAATGATAGCATTTTGTGCCCTGTCGTGAGATCTACAATCATGTCTATGTTAGGAAGAGGGAAATCATCCTTAGCGAATGCTTTGTTCAGGTTCCTAAAGTCGGTGTAGATTTGGATGCCCCCAGTGGGCTTGGAAATAGGTACAAGGTTAGAAACCCATTCAAGATAATCAATGGGTCATATGAAGCCAATTTCAAGGAGTTTCTGTAGCTCAAATTTGATCAATAAGGTGATCTACAGATGCATCTTTCTCAAAAAAATTTGTATTTGTTTTCGCCTCTGCATAGACTATTAGATGATGGACTACTACCTCCGAGTCAAGGCCTGGCATGTCTATGTATGTCCATGCAAAATTCACTTTTATTTCTTTCAAAAATGCAGCAATATTTTCTTGTTCCTCAGTCAAAAGTGACTCAACATAAAAAGTGATGTGTGGTATCTCTTCAGTTCCCAAATTGACAGGGTTGCATTTTTCTACTAGGACTGCTGATTTTTCTTGATGGATGGCACTAAGGGGAAGATTTAATCCCTCATCCTTTGGTGCCTCAGAGAGGTTTTCACCATCAAATACGTCCTTTCATTTTACTATTTTTTGGTCATAAAGTGCCATAGTGTGGTTTTCACTTAGAGACCTAGATGTTACTCTTAGATTTTCTATTTTGCAACTAAGAGATTCAATCATTTCCCTATAGTATGCATGTGTGTGTCCAGATCAATATCAAACCCTGCTTTGTGATCTCCATATGGTAGACTATGCCTTAGTCCCATGAATTCTGAGAGAGCCTCATCATTTTTTAATGTATCTAAGATCGGTGGTCCTCATTGGTTACAATCAATAAGTTGGGGGTAAATGAATTTTAGGTCAGTGGCTTGGGTGTCTGACTCAAAATACATGGTGGTGATCATAAAGATAGAGGAATCCTCAAATAACATGGGTAAATCAGAGATGGGATCCTCATCATACATGTTAGTTATATCAAATGTATAGTTATCTAGGGGTAGACTAGTGGATGCCAGTAATTGAAGAGGAGCTTTGACTTTTCTAATAGGGGTACCCTTGCTAAGAATGGTTATCTTCATAGGGGTAAATACAAGGCCAAGATTCTTTAGGTGCTTCTCAAGAATGATAGGTTCTAACAGGTTGTCATTTTTCCTGAGCTTCTCATTTTTTTTATAACCCCAGTTAAACATTAGTTGTAGTCCTTTGTTATCATCTTCCATGGGAAGATTAGGTACGGGTCTTTCATCTTGATATAACAGGATTGATACATCTTTCTTATCTACCACTTCTTTGCTTAGGTCTCCCCACTTTTTGAAGGTGGTAGGTTCTTCTTTGAAGGTATGAGATGTCGTGTCGATTGGTTGTGGTTTCCCATGAGATCTAGGAGATTGAGGTAACTCTCCCACCACAAAGGCACTCTTTTTCATTTTATATTCTCCACACCCATTATCTTGGATTACAACCTTAACATCTGGGATCTTTTGAATGGAAGGTGTCTTTGTCTCAAAAGTGGAGGCTAAGTTGGATGGGTCAACATAAGGGGATGTGGGTGCCTCATCATTTTTTGGGACTTGGGGAATCTTATAATACTTTGCCTCTATATTTTTGCAATAATAAAAAGGTTCAAGGTCACCATGGATTGTGACTTCTTCATTTTGGTAAAGGAATTTTTCACATTGATGGAACATGTATGTGACAGATTGCATCCCATGGATCCATGGGTGGACTAGGGGAATATTATAGGGGAGTTCAAGGTCAAGGACCTAGCAAGTGGTCTCCATGATTGTTGGCCCTACATGGATATGGAGTTGAATAGTGCCTTGGAACACCCATTCTTGATCATCATAAGCCCTGATACCTTTTCCTTTTTCAATGACATCTTCTAAAAATCCCATATTCTTTATTAACTATAGAGTGCAAATATTTAAACTTGCACCTCCATCCACCAAGACCTGTTTGACTTTATTCTTGTGGACTAGGACTTCAATATGGAGTACACAATTATGAGATGGTTGGGTTGGGAGATCATCCTTAGAGAATGTGAGGAGATGCGGTAGTAGTGATATGTTTGATCATAGCTTGAATTTGGTCTGCATCAATATTTGTGGGGATGGAGGATGTATCTGATTCCTTCTCTAGGATGTCCCTATGTGTGTGCAAGATTTTTAGCAACTCCATGATGGATATTTGGGCAGGGGTCTTTTTCAACTATTCTAAGATATTGTAACCATTAGGTATTGATTTTGGATTGGTGGTAGGTGCTTTGGGTAGTGGTGAAGGTCCTGGGATGGACATTTGGCTGTTACGTGTGGTGACTCCACACTTGGATCTAGGTCCTTTGATATTGAAAATTGTTACCCATTCATCCAAAGATGCAACAACATGGTTGTAGATGTGGTTTAGATTGGCGTACTTTCCTTTTCCATTGTTGTTTCCTTTATTGTGATCTAGCATTAGATTCGTGTATATTTTGAGGTCTTGATTTCTTGTCGTTTGTTCAATGTTTATAACATTATAATCAATGAGATCTTGGATTAGGTTCTTGAGTCTCATACAATTGGATTTTGTGTGTCCCTTTATTTTGTGAGTCGCACGGGTGCTTCTCGTTATACCATGGTGGTTTAACTTGAGGATCTTGGTAATTTTTGTAAATAGGAATTTTGATGAGATTCGCTTGTACCAATTGTTGCATGATAGATTTGATTGATTCCCCAAGTAGTGTTTATTTTATTTTAGGGGGATAAATGTTCTTTGGGGGTGGTCCCCCTTGAGCATTTATTTTTTTGACAGATTTATTGTTGGGTTATTGTTGTGATGATGGGTTGATTTTTGGGGTGTTTTGGGTATTGATTTGCAATTTTTGGTACATGTGTTGTGTATTCTTCCTTGATGCACTAATAACAACTTTGGCATCAACAACACCATCATTAGTAACATTCTTGTTCTTGGCCCACATGCAAGGTTTATCATTGTAACTTTTTTATGGTCAATTGTCTTGGTATGTGGGTGTGCCCCCTTATGCTATAAGGGTTTGTTTGATGTTGAGAGCTTTGGGTATCATTTGGTTGTATGTTGTAATACATTACATTTTCAAGTGGAAGGACAAGATCCCTTCAAGGTTGGAGATAATGGTCCCAATTTGTTATTCTTCAGGCATGGACCATTTTTTCTTGCTAGCCCTAGATCTCCACTATTTTAGGAAGGCTGCAAATGTCTCTCCTTTAGCTTGCTCGAGGCTAGATAGTTCATCTAAACTTACCTCCACATCTAGGTTGAAAGATTAGTTTTCAATGAATAGATCCACAATTTCCTAGAACTTTTTTATTCTGGGAGGTAAGCGAGAGAACCACTCCATTACGAGACCAGCCAAGCTTCGAGGGAAAAGCCACATAAGATAAGAATAATCATATACTACTTCTATATAGTGTACATGGAACTCTCTGATATGGTCCTCCATATTTCCCTTCCCACGATATTTGTTAAATTTTGGTATCTTGAATCCTTGTGGGAATGGAACAATAGAAATGTTTCTATCAAAGGGATAGCGGAAAAAATTTCCCTATGTGTGTGATCTTTCCACCTTCCTAGATTGGATGTCTTGTATCTGTTGTGAGAGAAATTTGACCTATGTGGGAAGGTCATTTTGTAGATCCAATGGTGGGATGTGCATGTTTTGAGATGGTATACTTGGTTGGATAAAAGATGGGGTGGCATGCATGTTTGTGTTCAAGGCATTTGGTTGCATGTTTATGAAAGGTTGTTGTAACTTTTGTTGTGTGAGAAACGCTTGTTGGTATGCCTATAGTTGTTGTTGGGCCAAAAATGCTTGTTGTTGGTCTTGTTGATGTTGTTGTTGTTGAGCCAATAGTGCTTTTTGTTGTGTGTGTTGTTGTAAGGCTTATTGATAGGCTTGTTGTTGTAACAAGACTTGTGCTTAGGATTTCTATGCTTGGTATTGAAATTTTGCTTGAGTTTGTTCTTGTTGTGTGGCTTATATGGCTTCTACGGCTTCTGCAGCTTATGGAGCTTGTGCGGCTTGTGCAGCTTGTGTGGCTTGTATGGCTTGTGTAGCTTGTGCAACTTGTGTGGTTTGTGTAGCTTGTGTGGCTTGTGTAGCTTGTGTGGCTTGTGCATCTTGTGTGGCTTGTGGAGCTTGTGCAGCTTATGTAGCTTGTGTGGCTTGTGTGGCTTGTGCAACTTGTGTGGTTTGTGTAGCTTGTGTGGCCTACACAGCTTGTGTGACTTGTGCAACTTTTTTAGCTTCTTGTTGTTGTAGAAAATATTGTGCTTGTGCTTGGGTAGCTTGTTGTGCTTGAGCTTGCTATGCTTCCTATTGTGCTTGTTGTGCAGCTTGATGTGCTTGGAATTGTTGAAGTGTCTTTTGGTACACTTGTTGGGCTGCTTGCAATGTGATGTTGTAATGATTTGATATGTTTGGATTTGGTGGTGGAGGTGGGGAATTTTTTGATATGGTGTGAGATGGTGTGATGAGAGTTTGTTGGGGTGGTTGTTGAGGTTTTTTTTAGGATTGACGAGGGGTTGAGTGGTAGATTGTGGGTTTGGATTGATAGTTGATATGCTTAGTCCTTGTGAGACTATATTTTGAGATGTTTGGGGTGTTATAGATGATGTGATGATTGGTTGGGATATTTGGATTAGTGCCACCTAGTGTTATGATATCGATGGCATGTTCAAAGGATTTGGTTGATAGATGTGGTGATGTAATTTGTGCTTGGAGGATTGATTTGATTTTCTTAGTTTTGGATTGTTGTGTTTAGTGAAGGGAGTTTCCCTACACCTTGATTGGGTGTGGATGATGATGGCCATAGAGGGAATGATGGGAAGATTTGAGATGGATTCCCATGTGAAAGTGAGGATGAAGCATTGAAAGTTTCCACTTGTCCAAATAAATCAACTTGTCCTTGTGACATAACAGGAAGAGAACCTTGTGTATCCAGAGGGTATGTCAGTAATGCAAAAAAGGTGGAGGGATTGTTTGTATCTTGGAAAATGAGTGGCACATATGGGTTTTTAGGTTCTTGTGGGACAGTGGTAGGCATGCCCAAGATCATGTTTTCCTCCAATTTTTGGTTATTGACAAGTGGATTCTCTTGAAGGGCTTGGAGTAGTGAACTTCCCTTAGTGATCATGGGTTGAATTAGAGCATGAGATGATGTTGGTTGTATGATGGGTTGGATGATGTTTGGGAATGAAGGAATGAATAATGTTTGAGGCATGTTCCCAAAAGGTTTTTCAACAATAGTGCTCACATCAAAATTGGGAGGGAGTTTAGCCCCTTCATTTGCTAATGCCAACATCTATTGTGTGGCATTCAGCCTCATGACCATGTTGACAATCTTGTGTGTTTTGGGATTTTGGACTAGTTCAATTATTTCATCTTGGGTCATCCCTTGGAAGTTGTTGGTGACATCCTTCAGTTGGCAACCTCCCTCTTGAGTATTTTGATGTATTTTAGGAGGATTAAGTGGAAGGTTGATGGATATCCTAGGGTTGAATTATGTTTCTGTTTGACTTAAATCACTTGAGGTTGATGTTTCTTTGTTTTACTCCATGATATTCTTGTGTTATGACCTTTTTTGGACCATAAAATTAGAATCAACTTTTAGGAATTTGGGAGGTAAACCTCTAACTCCTTTGGTTGATCTAAACTTTAGATTGAACTATAATTTTTTTTGTGGATAAGCACTCTCTTGCACTTCTAGGGTTTTGCACCTAAAAGGAGAAAGGTATCCCAAAAATCTATGGCGGTTCACTCAAGACTAATGCAACTATGATTGAAATATGCCTAAATAGAATGTCCTAGATGCTCAAAACTAATGAAAGATATTCACAAATGAATAAAAACTAAAGAAAACTAAAGTGTTTGAAAACACATTATGATATGAAAAATGAGCTAAGAATGCAAGTAAACTATAACAAAAATAAATGAAACTAGAGAGGTGCACCTGGAAGATGGAAAGTGATGTAGAGAGGCTCTGGAATCCTACATAATTCACTATTGAAGCCAACTGGGACACTCACACCAAGCTGGGTGACTTAGTCCTATTTCAGGGAGATTCTACCAGAACAGGTTTCAGCCAAAAGGTTATCTAGAACTGTAGAAAACACTTTTCAAGCCTAGAAGTGGGACTAATTCACCAATAATGGTGACTTAGTCCACCTTCAAATTTTGGGAAATTCGAAGATGCAATCTCTAGCTCCTGGTCTGCACTTCTATTTTTGATAGGTTTCTAGAATTGAATCTGCAAAATCTGATCTATAGGTGATCTCCAAGCTTCTTTTAGGAATTTTTTGAATTTGAATGACTTTGATAAATTTTTGACACCTTTTAACACTTTTCTCTTTTATAAATCTACATACAAGACCTACAAAAAACACATACAAAGAGGGGAAAAAGTTTTAATGGTTAGTGAATGGGGGTTTGCCTTGGTCAAACCCTGGTTTGGTAATTAAACCTTTGAAAATGAAATGAAATGAAAAGAGAGTGATGAATGAAAAACATGCAATGCTACAACTCACCAAACCCTTGAAGTAGAAATATGAAGATATGCAAGTAGATGCTCCAATGGATGTATACTTGATAATGCCTAAAGTGATTAATCGATTACTTAAATGCTTGAATGAGATTAGGAGATTGATTGGGGGTGAAAATGAGAGGAAAACCCTGTATTTATACATGATTATACAAAATTTTCCCAAAAAACCACATCATAGGCTGACCTCAAGGCTTAGAAAATAATGTCTTGCCATAATTTTGAAATAATTTTGATTTTTGAGCCAAGTGGGACTAAGTCGCCTCGAGTGGCAACTTGGTCCCACCAAGCTATTTTTAATGGGTGTTGAGAATTAAAGTGTATTAAATGATTTTTAACGGGGTTATTCTCTAAAACACACTTAATTAGGGCCTGTGAGTGCATAAATGGGTCATTTAAACATACGAAAGGGTTAAATTATTGATGACAAGTGTAGAAAAGCATGAAATTTTGTTACAACACTTTGAAATGAGGCTTGGTAAGTTATAAAAAGAGGTTATTTAAGTGAAATATATTAAAAAGGTCATAGAAAAGTGTGAAAGTGTGTTACAACAGTTCACAACACTTTTACAAGACATCATAAAGTTCTTATTGATTCACAAGGATCCAAGACCTAATGTGAATGTGTTGACACATTATAACATTAAATTTAGGAAAAACTAGGCCAACATCCATAAGAAAGACCCAAATGAGTGTAAAAATGTCCAATTATACATTTTTTGTGCTACATTTAGCCCCCACTTTAGTGAGAGGATGAACTTGCTTCAAACTCACACCAAAGTAGCCAAACATGCACATCAAGAGGGATCCAAATGCACTCATGCTGGAAATATGAGACAACAAGAATCAAGAGGGATGATCAAGCCCCTAAGATCAAGATCCCATGGAAAACCAAACATTAACACAAAGAAACACACATGAAAATGATGTAAATGAAAGGGAAAGAAGGAGAAGGAAAAAGAGAGTCAAATCAAGCTTCGACAGTTTCTCCATCCCGTTGTGGATCAGATTTAGATTGTTTGTCTAGAAAACATATACTCACTCTAAGGTTATGGAACTCATGGTTGTTCGCCAAGTGAGAAGGCCCAAAAGGTGAGAAACATACACTCATGGTTGGTATGCACTCACACATGCAGGTGGCTATGGGGAAATCATGCCTCAGAATGGGCTTCCTATTCAACCATACCAAATTTATACCTCCCGATAACTTTAATAAGGAACCACAAAATAAAATGACATTTTGAGCTTCAGGAGACAAGCAAAACTTTGTATTCTTGGAGCTCATGAACAAACGTGATGGCACCACAGGAATGCAAGCTATGTTATGCAACGTGGCCATATGACAAATGAAAAATTCAGCATGCAAAGGATGTTCAAAGGAGTCCTGCTTAGTTCATGTCAGGTCTTTAACTTAGGGAACAGTGTGTCTAATGTCTCCAAGAGAGGACCAATCAAAGGATAGAAAATTCACAACTTAGGGGATGTAGTGCTTCACATCAAGCCACTAAGAGGAATGTAATATGCTAAGATAGATCACACTCATGAAGGACATTATACTTAATGTCATCCAAAAAGTGACAAATGCATCGTATGAAGTAAGAAGGTTGCACCAAGAACCAAGAAAAAAGAAAAATGTAAAAGAATAATGCCAACATGTATGATCCCACTTTAAAGGAATTGTTGCACACTATACTATGAGCAATTACTTTAAAGTAGCAAATGAAAAATGCAAAAAGAAGAAAGACATGAGAGCCAACTTGGAAATCCCTATGCCAAGTCATATGTTTCTAAGTAAGGCTACATCATGTGAAAGAAAGGAATAAGAAAGGAAAAGAAAGAGAAGAGATTGCCCCCAAAATGAAAACACCAAACACATAAGGGATCTATGGATTTGGGGTCAGTATGTTCTTTGTTGCAATGTTGTTTAGAGAGCCTAGAAATGTCATCATTCCTCAAATACATAGAACTAGAAGAATGACACAAAGAGAGTGAAAACAAAGAAAAAGAAAGAACCTTTTAGGTCAACATGGAAGAGACATAGGGTATCTCAATGCTTTGTGTCATCCCCAAAAGGAAAAAGCCAAATGAAAAATAAAAGGCGAATGAAAAGGAAAAATCTTTTGGATCAACATGAAGGAGACATGAAATGTATTAATGCCTTTCATCATCTCCAAAAGGTAAAAACAAGAAAAAGACAAAAGAAAAGGCAAAGAAAAAGCAAAGGCCTTTTGGGTCAACATGAAAGAGACATGAAATGTCTCAATGTCTTGTATCATCCCCAAAAGGAAAACACAAGAAAAAGAAAAAGGTGAAAGCAATGCACAACATAGAGAAGAATGAATGTACAAATAGAGGAATTTCATAAAGAGAGAGAACATCAAATAGAATAGCACGGGGGATCACTGTACACACATGCAAACACACAAAAGAAAAAGAAAAAGAAAATGCAAAAGACTAGTAAGGAAAATTCAAGTCAACCGTCGAGCAAGTCATCTGTCTCCCAGTCCTATTCATGATATGTCGAGGGCGGGCTACTAGCCAAAGGGACAAGAGCAAGTGCCAAACTAGGGGAACCACTAGGTTCAAAATTGTGTATAGGATATTTGTCGTTTAAGTACATGGAAGAGGAAAATAATGTGTTCAAATCATTATGCACCTCTTCATCAATTTTGGCAATCTTTTCATTGTCATCCAAATTAATCACAATAGGAGGACAAATGATAATGTCTAATGAAGAGTGTAACTCTTGTTGTGATTGTTGTATTGGATCATTTTGTTATGGTTGGGGAGGTGGGTCATCATGCATTGCTTCAGTAAAGTGTGGATTTTTATTTTCTTTGTTTTCTTCTTCATGTAACTTGTGAGTGCAAGGGCACGATGTCTATGCCTACACTCCCTAGCTCCTCGGTTTCATTTGGTTTTGTTGTCAAGTTATGTTTCTGAAGGAGCAGGTTGATCAACCATAGGTTGCATTTCTTCCCTAAGGGGAGCGACGAAAGGAACCATGGAAGGTTGGTCATCCACTTTCTCTTTTGATTTGTAAACTTGTTTTATTCGGGGAGGCATAAGGGTATGTGCAAGATCATGATGGGCCAAAAAGTGGCAATATGATGGGTATGTGTAGGGTATGTGGCTGACGACTTGTTTTTTACCCAAAATTGATGAAACGAAAAAGGGTTTTTAAAGGATATTCTCAGCTTTCCACCAATATAAATTATGCTTTACTTTGAATTTAATAAATTATTATTATTCATTTTCTATTTGAATTACGACTAAAGTCCTAATTGATAGGCTGATTGAAAAACATCTTTAGCTTTCAAACGGTATCACATTTTTTGAATCTAAAACATGCGTCACATTTTATGCTTCACATAATATAGGATTAAAAAAAAAAATCCATGAAGTTTTGACCAAGTTAAGGTGATCAGACATACGAGTTTTTATATTTTTTAAAAGTTGTAATAAAAAAATTCATAATAAATTATTTACTTGGAAAAAAATTACAAAAAATATACATCACATTAGGACATGAGTCATCTACTTATATCTAAAATCTTATAAAAATTATTATCATGTTATTGTGGTTAGGGTGGTCAGACAAACACCTACTTCTTATTTTTCCCCTGAAATTTAAGTAATTGCATTGAAATTTCAAATTTTCACCAAATAGATTTTTTTTTAAATAAACCTAGTAGTTTAGAAACTACATTCAATTTTCAATAGATTTTATTCTTACATATTTTTGAAATAATATAGATAAATTATTCAAATTTTTATGTCAAGTTGCCTAACTCTGATTTTTTTGAATTTTCTTCACCACTTAAGGGCCTATTTTTTCCATGATGATCCTGCACATACCCATAACGGGGTTACTATCATTATCTCTTGGTCTTTTGGATGATGTCGGGGAAGTTTTAGGTGTTGATTGGTCTTGGTTGTTTAGTTCTTGTTCAAGTTGAAGCATTGTTTCATCTAGGGTAGGAGTGTCGAAAGTGGATGGGGACATGTTGCAGAGAGACAATTCTACTATTTTCTTTGCTTTAAACTTTTAGTAAGCTATGAAAAATAAGTCTTGTCAAGGCGTTATAGGCTCCATGGGCTCAAGACAAAAGGATTCTAAGGAAAATTTTCCTTTGGAAGACAAGGGGTTAAAGGCTCCACTATGATGGATAGTAAATACTTCATTGTAAAATGGAAACTTTAAGCATTTGTGAATAATCGAAGGGACAACTTTCATTGAGTGAAGCCATGGGTGGCCTAGACTCAAATGAAACTAGTCTGACTCTGGGATGATGGAGAATGTAACATCCAATGTTTTAGGTCCTATTTGTAATGGAAGGACAATCGATCCTATCATAGGCCAAGCAAAACCATTGTGTGTTTTGATCCATGCTTTCAGTTTATCATAATCATCTTGATAAAGATCATGTAATACCAAAAATTCCTCAGTGATCACGTTCTCTCCATAGGTGGGATCTATTAATATCCCATTAGTAGGCTTGTCATAGATATGACCGGCTATGTAAAGAGGACCATCGGGGATATTTTTAAGTATTCCCATAGAGGAGAAAGCAATATCAATAGATTTCTTAGGTTGGCCCTTACGAGGGATAACGTCTATCACACCTACCATTTCATCCATAGGATTAACAAGCGGAATGGGATTAGGATGTTCATCATCTGTATCAACATTCATCACATAATTCTTTGTAGTTTCACTAGCTTTGACAAATGAAATATTATGTTTGGGCATTAGATCAGTGAAGATTTACAATTTTTTATTTGGAGGGGCAACAGACTTATTGCCTTGATCATTAACACCTGTAATGGATAGATAGACGGAATCAATGAGGTCTTGCACAAGATGTTTAAGATGCTTACAATGTTCTGTGTCATGTCCATTTTGTCTATGATAATGGCAATAAGCATTTGATTTAAAGTTTGAAGGTAAATTCTTAGTAGGATCAAGTGCTTGGACGATAGGCGAGGTAATCATTTGTTGTTGTAATAGTTGGTACATTGTGTTATAAAGGGTGTCAGGTAAAGGTGTGAATTGTCTTCTCGGGTCTCCATAACTAAAGGGCACCATGGTTTTAACAACTGCTACTTGGTTATTGACAGTTGGAATTGAACTATAAGAACCCTTTGTTTTTCTTTCTAAATGGTTGGGAATTGTTTTGTTTGGATGGCATGTTCAGACTTCTTAGCTCAGCTAGAAGTGGACTTTGCATCTCAACTACTAACCGAATTGTAATAATCACAAAGGGTAGTACACAAGTGCATGAAGGAGGGGAATTTCATCATAGTGATTTTTTCCTGAAGTTTAGTTTGCAATTTTTCTATAAACATCTTTTGCAGGTGTGGGTCAAGAATCTTGACATCAATTTGGGAATAAAGTGATTGATAATGTGAGATAAAATCAATTATCTTTTCTTCCTTGTTTTTCTTTCATCTCATCAAATAAGCCAAGGTCTTCTTGGGAGTCATATGCACTTGGAAATGATTTATAAATGCATCAACTAGTTCATTGAATGAATGAATTGAATTGTTCGGTAAAGATGAAAACCATTCCAAAGTAGTGTCTTTTAAGGTCCTAGGAAAAAATTTTGCTAATAGTTTATCATCAAGGACAAAGTCACTACATAAGGAATTGTAGGAATTAACATGGTTAGAAGGATCTCCCTTCCCTCCATATTTCTCAAATATAGGAATCTCTACTCCTTATGGCATCGATGTTCGCAATATTTTGATAGACAATGGACTACTTCAAACATAATAGGTGGGTGGTCCATTCTGATTTTTGTTTATGGTGGAGATTTTTTTTTTTGAGGATGAAACAATTTGGAAAATTTGTGTTATGAGAGGGTCATTATAAGTGGTATGAGGTGGAAGTGAAAGTGTTGATGGATTGTATTTAGTGGTAGGGCAAGTGAATGGAATGTGTATATATGGTATGGTAGAAGAGGATAGAACATGTGATGCCACATAGGAATTAGGGATGCTAGCAAGAATACTCAAGGAAGGAATCACATTACTAACTTGTTGCAATGTTGTAGTGACATGAGGAGTGGTATAGGTGGCTAACCATAGTTTTTTCTAGTTGAGAAGCACTAGAGGTTGAAGGAACATGTTTTTTATATATCTCAACTATTTATTTCACAATGACTAGGCCTTCTTCACTTTCAAGCATGTGATGGATTTTTTCTATGGTGGGAATTGTAGTGGCTGAAATTTTTTCAAGGCTCACTTGATGTTGGAGATGTGTTAATTCCTCATGAATGTGAACTATTTTGTCTTGCGGGATATGATCATTCTGTGTGTCAACTTGCATGTTATTGGAAGGCAAAGAGTTACTAAAAGTAGTATCCATGCCTAGTGTACTAGTTGCAATACTAGGAGTGGAAGCTTTAGATAACCCAAGATCAACAACGAGTGTGTTTTCATGGGATAAGATGAGTCTCGAACTTATTCTCACTAAGGTATTAGCAATAGGACACCAAACACTCATACAAAGGTTTCCAAGTGCACGGTGAATGCAAATGTAATGTAAACTAATAAGAATGAAATGCTTAAAATTGAAATTCTAAAAAGTAAAACTAAAATGCAGAAATAGTAAATAGAAACTCAGAGATTGTAGACTAAATGCCAGAAAATGCAATGATAAATATGCAACTAGACTAAGTCGCCTAGGGTGGCGAATGAGTCCAGGCAATGATTTTTTTGAAAATTTTATGAATTTTTGAATTGGATTTTATGCTTTTTAGGTTTCCAGATGTAGATATAATATGAAAATGCAGATATAATATGAAATTGCAGAATTTTGTTGATTTTTAATGAAATGCAATGTAATAATGCAAGCTATATGAGCTTTTCATTAATGCAAGTTTTAAAACCCTAGGATGTAATTTAAACAATTAAAAATGCAATGAAATGTTGATGCAAGCTATTCCTAGGATGTGAATGCACTGAAAATTAGAAATAGAATGTTCAAAATGCAAGTTCACCAAAATGAATTGAAAATTTTTGGGGATAGGCACTCTCTTGCACTTCTAGGGTTTTGCACCTAAAAGGAGAAAGGTATCCCAAAAATCTATGGCAGTTCACTCAAGACTAATGCAACTAAAATTGAAATATGCCTAAATAGAATGTCCTAGATACTAAAAACTAATGAAATATATTGACTAATGAATAAAAACTAAAGAAAACTAAAGCGTTTGAAAACACATTGTGATATGCAAAATGAACTAAGAATGCAAGTAAACTATAATAGAAATAAATGAAACTAGAAAGGTTCCCCTAGAAGTTGGAAAGTGATGTAGAGAGGCTCTGGAATCCTACATAATTCACTATTGAAGCCAACTAGGACACTTACACCAAGTTGGGCGACTTAGTCATGTTTCAGGGAGATTCTGTCAGAACAGGTTTCAACCAAAAGGGTATCCAGAACTGCAAAAAACACTTTTCAGGCTTGGAAGTGGGACTAATTCACCACTGATAGCAACTTAGTCCACCTTTGTATTTTGGGAAATTTGAAGATGCAATCTGTAGCTCCCGTTCTACACTTCTGTTCCTAATAGGTTTTCGGATCTAAATCTGGTCTGTAGGTGATCTCTAAGCTTCTTTTAGGACATTGTTGACTTTGAATGACTTTGATGAATTTTTGACACCTTTTAACACCTTGCTCTTTGATAAATCTACATACAAGACCTACAAAAAACACATGCAAAGAGGGGGAAAAGTTTTAAGGGTTAGTGAATGGACGTTTGCCTTGGTCAAACCCCAGTTTGGTAATTAAACCTTTGAAAATGAAATGAAATGAAAAGAGAATGATGAATGAACAACATGCAATGCTACAACTCACCAAACCCTTGAAGTAGAGATATGAAGATATGCAAGTAGATGCTCTAATGGATGTATCCTTAATAATGCCTAAAGTGATTGATTGATTGCTTGAATGATTGAATGAGATTAGGAGATTGATTAGGGGTGAAAATGAGAGGAAAACCCTATATTTATACATGATTATACAAAATTTCTCAAAAATACCACATCACAGGCCAACCTTAAGGCTTAGAAAATAATGTCCCACCAAAATTTTGAAATAATTTTGATTTTTGAGCCAAGTGGGACTAAGTCACCCCAAGTGGCGACTTGGTCCCACCAGGGAATTTTTAATGGGTGTTGGGAATTAAAGTGTATTAAATGATGTTTAACAGGATTATTCTCTAAAACACATTTAAGTAGTCTGGCCTATAAGTGCATAAAGGGGTCATTTAAACATAATAAAGGGTTAAATTATTGATGAAAATCCTAGAAAAGCAAGAAAGCTTGTTACAACACTTTGAAATAAGGCTTGGTAAGTAATAAAAAGAGGTTATTTAAGTGAAATATATTAAAAGGGTCCTAGAAAAGTGTGAAAGTGTGTTACAATAGTTCACAACACTTTTACAAGACATCATAAAGTTCTTACTGATTCACAAGGGTCCAAAACCTAATGTGAATGTGTTGACCACATTACAACATTAAATCTAGGGAAAAATAGGCCAACATCCATAAGAAAGACCCAAATGAGCATAAAAATGTCCAAGGATACATTTTTTTGTGCTACATAGATATAAAAAGAAAAACTAGGATGTTTAAGGATCAAATGATGGTGATGTGATGAATGAGGGGTGAATGATATGGATGTTTGAACTTTTGAGAGCTTTGGAGGAATACTAGACTTTAGGATTTTTGGATTTTGATTTGGATTTTGTTTGATTTGGATAATGGAATTGTAGATCCCAAGATATTAGATGTCACCTTGCGGTAAACTTGTCCAAAGGGGGTGCTAATTTAACTAAATGTATGAGAAAGGATTCATCCCCACACACCTAGCCAAACAAAGTGATTTTTTATTTTTATTTAAGGATTTACCAAAAGTATAGCATAGATGATTTTTCCAAAGTTCCAAGAATTGTTTGTGAAATGGGTTTGACAAATGTTGTGATAAATGGAAGTGTTTGTTTGATCCTGGATGAACCTAAAAAGACTTTGTTTACAAGACCAAAGTGTTGAAGAACATGTTATACCTCTAAATCCTTCAACTCCTAAAGACTTGATGATCATGTGAGAAATTCAAAATGTTGGAAAAGACCAGGATTTTGACAATAATAGAAGGAATAAAAGTTGGGATTGTTCTTTGAAGCACGTTTGTAGAAGTTGTATACCAACCTATCTCTAGTTTCATGAAGTGCTAAAAGATGTTTCTTGAGAGCCTTTGGACTAAGATACTTATGCTTGGAGTGACAACAAGTGGACCTTGATTTTGGAATTTTGACTTTGTGGGAAATCATGGTTACAAACATATATGTGGGGTTCAATTGTCTTTTATCTTGATTAAGTGGATTATTTTTACCACATCAACACCTCTTTAAATTTCAAACTAAATTTCTATGTCTTAACCTTTTTTCATTCCACAAGATCCATTATGTGAAAATCAAAAAATAAAGGCCATAGTTTTCCTAGGTTGACTTTGGAGAGAACAAATTGAGATATGGTCCCAAATATTTAGAAGTCTATAAGGATAAAATCCCTAGGGAAAAGCAGTAATATTTGGACTCTTCAAGGATATTTGCTCTTTCCAAAAGGTTTGAAATTTTGATGACTTGTTAAATTTTTGTTTCAAAGTTTGAGATCCAAGCAACATATTTGACTGACTCACAAATTGCACAACCCTAGGTTAGAAATGTCTATACTTGTTGATTCCCCACTCAGATTTCTCCAAACACTAAGACAAAGTGAATAATTAGAGATTTGGTGACACTGGCTCCCCTCCACGGCAGACACTTCTCGGGACCACCAAATCTCAAAATCCTGAAGATCCAAAGACCTTAAGGATTTTTTTTGTTTGTACTTTGAATAGTAAAAATGTGGGATGGCCTTAGAACGACCATTCTTGTACCAAAGAGTATTAAGGATTTTGGTCTTTTAAACAAAGGATTGTAGTAAGGACATCTAGTTCAGGGAATACTATGATAAACTCCCTCAAGAGGTCGGGAGATCTATCACATACCACTTCCTTTGATTGAAAACTTTCCTTGCAACCACAAATTTATATAGCGGTTCGGAAGAGCTTGTCTTTAGCACATTACTACTTGGGTCATTCCCTCCTTTCAAAGTGGGTAGGCAGGCCCTCTAAAGATAAACAAAAGCAAAGAAGTACATTTGTAGTTGGACCGCCTAGATTGTGTAAAGCACTAGAAGGGAACACACACAATTCCTTTCCTTCACACTTGCATGAGGGTTCAATTTTAGATCCAAATCAAAATGTGTGGGTGATTTTAGAAAACCAATTTCAATGCAATAATTTTGATTCTCAAGATCGTCGAGTGGCGCAAGAGAATTGCATATGCATTCAAATAACACAAATTGCAAAAAATCACAAAATAATGAAGGCACAAATTCTTTTTAAACCCAAAGTAAAGATGAATTCATTTTAAAGCACCAAAAACTAAGTGTGAGTTTTTCTTGTTCAATTTTAGCCCAGAATCAAAGTCTAGTGAGTTTCTAATGTTCAATTTTAGCCCAACTTTGAAAAAATCAATCAATGATTAATTTTAAACCCAAATTGATCTAGTTGGCCTAAAATAGAAAACAAAAGCAGAAATGAATGCCCTAGGCTATTACAATAAACATTTAAAAATTATTTTTCAAGTTCAAGTTCAAATGCCCACTTCCAACTCAAATGTGCTTGTGATTCTTTAATTCCAATGCCGACTTGCAAATAGTAAAAAGTTATCACAAATAAGATAACCCACAAAAGCTCTTATACACCAATGCATTAAACATAAGACGAAAATTAACAGTAAAAAACAATTATCAAGAAAATAGAGAGAAAACCCACTACTACTACCCTTTGAATGCCATACCTATGAAACCTATCACTGTCAATTACCTGTATGTGAGTAATGCCCAAGAGAGATTGTATCTTGTATGCTATTGAATGACCATTGGCTGATTTATGTTTAATTTATTAGGCATAATGTGATCAGATTTCTTGACAATAATCACCTGACAATAAAATTGTGGTAGTACGATATAGCAAATATTCTATGTTGATTAACTTACACTTGTAGAGGCCAAAATAGAAAACATTAGCTGCATTTAATTGTCTCTGCATTTAATCCACTTAACCAACATGTGAACATCAAGACAAAAGCCAGTGCAATCAAGAACTCTAGAAATTTAATGAAGAAGTTACCACTAATTTAATGAACAAGTTAAAAAGTGACCAATCCAATGCATCGACAATCTAATGTAGTGATGATTTTCCTCTATTGTAGATTACAGATTGAGATAATTCAAAGAGAAATTTAAGATTTATGCCTAAAAGTCAATTTTGAAGGTGGAAGCAAAAGAAACATCAAATCGTATGAAATCAGATACTACAACTAAACTATTATAACACACACCCAAAGTGACATACAATGAATGTCAACAGTACAATGGTCACGCATTCTCCATTATAAAGATAAATCACTAGTTCATGTCACTGTCACAAGTAAATGCAAATGGACCATAAACCAAGAAAATAATAGTAGTCTCTATTGTATAATCATTTACTTGATTTATGATTTGTGATCTTTCTTTCGAAGCTTTAAACACCACTTGCAAATAGCATAATTCTTCCAGCAAATGGAGATTGTACCTGTAAATGGAGATATCTACAAGGAGAAGCAAGAGAGACACACTTTATACTAAACTCAAGAGAGATATCTACAAGAGAGATCCATACTTTATACAAAACTCAAGAGAGATATCTCAATTGGTCTTCATGGTTGAATGAATAATGTCTCTTTAGTCTTTTATTACTACTTTTGAGAGAAAATGGAGCTTCCAAAAAAATTTGTAATTCCTAGGGATCCCATGGATTTGGTTAGCACTTAAAACCTTGTCCCCATGTTTAGGTAGGGTTTTTCCTTTGAAAACCATTAGTTGTTCTAATTTCATGATGACTTGCCCTAGCGGTCTCTCGTTCTCTAAGTCGTTACTTGAGCCATCATATGCGTCTATCCACCAGCCCCTCTAGCTTAGAACATCAGCCATCTAGTGGCCATTGAATTTTGTGCTTTCCTAGGGCCGAGTTTTAATATTTTACAAATGAATTAAGCTCAAGTCATTCATCCGCAAGGGTCAAATCATTTTTGGCCTAATAGTGGCCCCTTATTTAATGCTAACCTTGCCATGTGCGTGAGTTTTGAGATTCAAGACTGTGGGATAGGATCTTGGCCATACCCCACCAGTTCGCGGATGTAAATTTCCAATCGTTTATGTAGTGTGAGGAAAGTGAGATGAAGATGTGTGTCCTTATATGAACATGGGACTCATTCTCCACTATCTAGTTTACCACCCATGGTTCTAAACCAATGGCCAAGATTGAGTGTCAGGGACAATCTCCACTATTCCTCGTTGGCTCGTAAGGAAAAGGTGAATGCTTGTTCAAAGCTGCGAGATCAATGAGATCCCAACACATGGATTAATCCACCCAGCTTGTGAGATGAGCAGGACCTACCGACTGGGGAGTTTCCATCTGATTTGGATCAATGCTATTGGCCAAAGACAAATGGGTGATGCATTGTTGGAATTTAAACCTAGTCAGCCCAAAGTGAACCATTTGATCTACCACCTCATCAAGAGATCAACAGTTGACATTGAAATTTGATGAATAGGCACATGATAGCCATTTCATTCTATAACCAATGGAAATTAATGAGCTACTCTTTGCAAGTGTAATCAAATTGATCTATATGCGTGTGGAGACTTAATTGTCGATAATCATGAGGTATGATATGCATATTTCCATGCACTTGGGAAATAAATTGTGACAATACGCATTGCAACAAAGTGTCTAGATTGTGTGTGTTTTCATTCAGAATTGATGATTTCTATCATCACAATTGTTCAATAAATAGAAGTTGAGATTTGTTATTTTTTCCATGGCAATTAGTTGGTAAATCTTTCAAGTTTTTGTAGAGAGTTGAGGTTACAAGTGTAGATTTTTTCTAGTGGCAGGATGAGTAAGTCTAGTGCTTCATCTGTCCCAGTGTGAAATTCTTCCCAACTCAATTCACAGAAGTCCCATGGTGAGGACCTGAAGCAAGAAAAGAGCACTCATAAGAATATCCATGGTAGGGGATCTGCATCAGTCACTACCAGATGTAGCCATCAATTGAAGGGTCAATCTGTGAGCTCAAATGCAATGGGAGAAAAAGGAGAAGAATCTATTGGACCATCCAACAAAATTTAGTAGAAAATTTGATATTGTCATAGTTCTTTCATATAGAAAAACTCACCCATTGACATGACGAATAGCTCATCTGAGACTGAGACTAAGACAGAGATGGACTCTGGCTATCGCTAGTACCTCGCGACTCTAGGCTGAGTTCCATCCCCTGGAGCAGAGGTATTGTCTGTCCCACCTTTAGCTATCAGGACTCTAAGTGGGCGAGATGATGCTATGTTGAAATAGGAAAAGGACGAGGATGGGGTTGAGGTTTCATCTCCAACATTCGCTACAATGTGAAGTGGGTGCATGTATCATGGATTGTGTGTTGGTGGTAATAAATCTTCTGGTTGCTAAAAAGGTGGCATGTGGAATAAAAAATTTGTGTTGTTTGATAATTCATATGGCAGTTGCTTTCTCTTTACATGCATGGCTAGTAATTTTTGAAGTGTTGGATGTTGATTGTGTGCCCTCGTGGTACTATGAATGTCAGATTTGCTGCTTACTTGGCGATTGAGGAAAATTTTGGCAATACTTTACTTTTCCCTCTTCGGCAGTTGTTGCAATTGTGGTTTCCCCATTTCAATGTGCTACTGTAGAATCAACATGTGGGAAATTTTTGAAATGCAATTGAAATTTGAAATGAAATGAAGTTTTGTAATGTATGCATTTCGAGCTAGAAGCTTGTCTTCTCCCTTATTCTGTAAAAGGGAATTCATGGGTCGTTTAGGGGGTTCTAGTCTTTGGATTATTTAGTTCTTATATGAGAAAAGGGTAGAAAATTAGAAGAATACCAAAAAATAGATTGGTCTAATTGTCTTGTTCTTTGAACTGTGCACATGAGAATCTTAAATAGTTTTGTAGAAATTATTGATATCGAAGCAGATTTCATGCATATACTCTTCTTTGTACTTCTCTTGAAAATTTTGAATATAATGTCAAATATATTCTACTTGTCATCAAATAATTCATTTGAATGAATGTCTTTGTTTATTCTTTGGTTCAAAGAATCAATCAAATACTTAAATGAGGCCATGGATTTGTGAGAGTTTATAGAGGATTTGGTAAGAAGTGATGTGTTATGTATAGTGAGTTTTCATAATGCAAAGCCTTATGAAAATAGTCCATAATTATCATATTTAAAGAAGTTATATATGACGAGTTATAAAATGCATGACCCCATCGCCCAATTGATAAAGACACTAGTCTATTTGTTATGGTATTTGTCATTTGAATGATAATGATGGTACATCAGGCTATGGACTCAGGGTTAGAACACAAATTTCTTAAAATTCATTTACTATGAGGCATGTATGTGAGATATTCTCCTTGTTCCTAGTGAATTGATAGTTATTTTCTTAAAGATTAGCCAACCTTTGAGTAAATCATGCTATTTACCCTTGATAGGAACTGATCTGTGATTTGATTTATCATTCATTGAGATAATAAAATTAAATGTTTCCTAGGAACACCCTCCTTGGTCCCACAGAGCCTAAAGTTTAGAATATTTCAGTCTTCAACTAAATCTTGTCAATTGGGCATTCATTTTAAGGGTATTGAGTATAGGAGTTGGCTACTCTTTAGGGATTCCTTAGGTGTACTGGAGAAAACACCAATAGAATGGTGAATCTGCTGGGGAAATTCTCATTCTCCAAGAACAGATACAAAATGTAGAGTCAAATGGTGAGGTGAATCTAAATGTCTTGTTCAGATGTTGACAAATTCTTGAACTTGGTAGGCAATTTGAGTGCAACAAAGATTGAAGGATCTGAATGTGGCTCTATTGTGGATGATAGCCCATAACATGAATTATTGGTAAAGGAGCTTCATCTCATTTTAAGTTCATTCCTCTATAAAGGAGGTGGTGACTCTAACTCAAAGAACCTGACAAATCTTACATCAATTGGTCAAATTTGTAGTTTTAAAGACAAAGGGTAGTTAATCGCTGCAAATTACCAAGTACTTTCATAGAATTTGAAGAAATCAAAGCATATTATGGGTAAATCAGGATAAATTTCTCATGTTTGAGATGTAAATGATTCCCTAATAGGTGAATTAGGACTATATGAGGGAATATTAGTAGGGATTTAGCATTCTTTTATGTGTAAGTAAATTTTATGCATTATGACAAAAGAAGCATGTTAAATTGTTAGATCTTAGGTAGAATTTGTAAAGAATACACTTGATAGAGGCTTAGGATCATATCTGTAAAAGGAATTAATGTAATATTTTATAATTTCATAGTTTATTCTAAATTCCTTTTCAAGAATTAAGGGTGAGTTTTTAATTTATACCATCTAGTATAAATGTGGACAAAAGCATACAAGGTGAACAGTTCCTATCCCACCAAGGTAGTTTCAGTACTGACAGGTACAGGGCCCTCAACTTTGAAAATATTTGTGGATATCCAAATATTGTACCACCCAGGATCAGGGATAAAATACTAGATTTCAGTGGTGACAAGTCAGAATTAGCAAATAAGCATGTGCGAGAATTTACTGATGTGATGGGTCATTATGAGATAGATTTTGAAGATGTGGTTATGAAGTTATTTGTTCAATCACTAAAAGGAGATGCAAGAGATTGGTTCTCTTTCTCTCTAGTATCCTCTGTACGTTGTTGGAATGAACTAAATGCAATGTTCACGAAACAATTCAGTGAAAGGATAAATCCAAATGTTGCAAGGAAGAATTTCATGGAAATTTCTAGGGATAAGGAAGAGTTGATCCCTACTTTCAACCTTAGATTTGCAAAGGTAATAAGAGATATCCCTAAACACATAAGGCCCAATGATGTTGAATATTTGATTGTGTATCTTGGTGCATTTGATAGGAAGATGAGCTTCTTATTAAGGGATAAAGAGCCTACTACCTTACAGCAAGCTTACTAAGAGGTTGTGAATGTTGAGAAATTTTTGAAATACTCAATCATGAAGGGGCCTGTGATTGCTAGCATGGGTAGCTCTAATAGAATTCAGGCTATTAAGCCAAATCAATCAGGAGGTAGAATTTTTTTCCATGAAAAGGAGCCTTTAGATGTATTATATGCATTACTCCTACAAGATGCAAAACATTAGCAAGCATCAACCTCACATCAACCAAGGTTAGGAAGGACTGACTTGATTCTCTCTATTAGAAAGTTTTATGAGATGAAGAGACATGCAAACGAGTCACCATGCAACTTATTTTCAAGATTCTTGGATGTTATGATGGAGATACCCAAGATTTTTAGGCCTAATGATTTAATGTGCATTAATTTTTTTTTTGAAGCCTATAAATCAAGAGCAAGCCAATGGCCTGAGAATCTGAAGCCTCATATCCTTGATCAAGTAGTGGATTGGATAAACACTATGGAAAATATTGAGCACAATTATATGCCCCTGGTTGTTTCCCAAAATTGGGGTAATAATTGCCATAGTGAGGAAAATCAAGGGCTAAGATTGATAGATCAAGGAGAAATATCAAAGTCTGGACAGCTATTGAGTGTTGTCATTTTACAAGCAACATAGAAAAAAATCCAGTGGTAGTGATGAGGATGAAGATATAGGGTGTGAGGACAAGGAAATAATACCCAATTATCTCCCTTGGGATGTTATAGGCTACGAGCAAACACAAGAGGTGCATGGTGAAACCTCACAAATTGATTTAGCCAGGAATAATGATGAACCAATTAGCAATGGGAATGCACTTGGTCTCAATTATATGGCACAAATGAGGAATCAAAGGGATGAGATCGAGCTTGGTCAATATTATATTGAATATGATTCCTCTTATGAAATGGAGATAGAATCTCTAGCTTCCAACAGGGGGTATGTCAATAGCCTTGAGGGGGTGTGTTTCCTAGGAAATGAGCAATTCTCTTCATGTGAAGAACTCTCTGAATGTGGATCAATTGTCATGAGTTCAAATGATGAAGAAGATATTGAAAGTGTTTCTCTCTATTCTTCAAGTGATTACACTGATTTTGAATGCACCGATGATGAAAATGATTAGGATCCTGGCACTGAGGAGGATGAGGTACATGTGACCACCATGAAGGTATGGAAAAATCCTTGATTTGATGAACCTGCATTGGACAATGAGGTCATAAATGATTATTCCTATTGGTGTAGAAGCAATCCTCTTATTGAAGAAAATCTAGATGAGCACTTAGCAAGTACTACTAGTGAATGTGTTCTAGATGGTACAAATAAGAGTCAAGGTGATACTGGGGTAGGTAATTTTTCCTTTGAAGATGTCAACCCTAACTTCATAACTTCCCAACTGAATGAAGGATGTGATGACACAAGCACTGATGAATGGGTTTACCAACATGTGATTGAATGAATTGTACATGACAAGCATCAAGAGAATGACTCAGACTTGCTAACATCTACATGTGACAATGGCTCACCTAATAAGTAAGTTCAGGATGGTAATGACATCTCTAAATGTAATATTACTATCAAAGGGGATGAGAATGATTATGTTGATTTTCCTATAGTCACTGGCTATGTGCTTGAAAACATGGTTGGGGTGTCAGCCACTCATGTTTCACATGATGATATTTTCCCTAACATGAAAGGAAGTTCACTCTTGGGTGATTAGAAGGAAAATAAGAATGAATGCATTAATACTCAGGTAACATCATTTTATGTTGAAGAGAAGGAATTATTCGATGATTCTGCATAATATTTTAATGTTGCAGGATTATTTGATCCATGTAGAGAGCAGTTCAGAGGTATGGACAACTAGAGGAATGATGTTAATCAGTATGAAGTTGCACTAGAAATTTTTGTAGAAGCACCCTACCTTATGAATCTTATTATGGAACTCCTTTCACCCCATGATGACAACACTTGTGACAAGAAGATCTATGGAAGGTATACCTGATTTTGTGTTTCTTTTCCCTGATCTTGTAAAAGGTTGGCCAAGTATGAGCCAAAGTGCCTATGAGGTTTTCATATTCGATGAACAAATGAGATGTGATTATGCAATTCATGACTATGTGGATTGTGAAGGTTTTATTTTCTCAGTTCAGTTTGATGAGCTTGTGGTGGAGAAATTTGATGAATGGGGCAGCATTGCAACAATAAATGGCTTCAATTGTGATGGTGGTAACTGTTTGAAATTGCACAATGTTCGTCTAGACCCATTTCTAGCAGAACAGGACAAAGTCTTTGACAGAAGAAAGAATTTCCCTTGAATTTTTGGGGCCAAAGGCCTCTAGTTTATAAATTGAAGCCAAGTGTTCAAAAGTGGCTTCTTATGAAAATGAATTGCAATGTATATTTTGTGAATAGTGTACATAGGATGGTTGGGGGTGTTTGGTTTCTGTTGTATCTACTTGCCTTATCCAGGAAAGCTCCTAGGTTTTGGTTTTCTACCCTGGTTTGCTTCAACTCGAGATTTGAATTCTCGCTATACCGACTGGGGGTATACGTCCTCAAGCATGAGCCACTGATGGAGCTTCCAAAAAAAATTGTAATTCTTAGGGATCCCATGGATTTGGTTAGCACTTAAAACCTTGTCCCCATGTTTGGGTAGGGTTTTGCATTTGAAAACCCTTAGTTGTTATAATTTCATGATGACTTGCCATGTTGACCTCCTGTTCTCTAAGTCGTTACTTGATCCATAATATGCGTCTATCCACCAGCCCCTCTACCTTAGAACATTGGTCATCTAATGGCCATCAACTTTAGTGTTTTCCTAGGGCCAAATTTTAATATTTCCCAAATGACTTAAGCTCAAGTCATTCGTCTGCAAGGGTCAAATCATTGTCAACCTAACAGTGGCCCCTTATTTAATGCTAACCTTGTTGTTTGTGTAGGTTTTGAGATTCAAGACCATGGGAAAGGATCTTGGTCATACCCTGCCAGTTCACGGATGTAAAGTGCTAGCTAATTATGCAATGCGAGGACAGCGAGATGAAGACATGTGTCCTTATATAGACTTAGGGCTCGTTCTCCACTATCTGGCTTATCGCCCATGGTTCTAAACTGATGGCCAAGATTGAGTGTCGAGGACAATCTCCATCGTTCCCCGCTGGCTCACAAGGAAAATGTGAATGCTTGTTAAAATCTAGGAGATCAGCAAGATCCCAACACGTGGATTAATCCACCCAGTTTTTGACACTGGCAGGACCTACCAACAAGGGAGTTGCCATCTGATTTGGACTGATGTTATTGACCAAAAACAAATGGGTGAAGCATTGTTGGAATTTAAACCCAGTCATCCCAAAGTGAACCATTTGATCTACCACCTCATCAAGAGATCAATGGCTGACATTCAAAAATTGATGAACAAGCACGTGATAGTCATTTCATTTTGTAACCAGTGGGCATTAATAAGCTACTCTCTATGAGTGCGATCAAATTGATCTTCGTGCATGTGGAGACTTAATTATCGGTAATCATGAGGTATGATATGCAGATTTCCATGCACTTAGGAAATAAACGGTGACAATATGCATGCCAATGAAGTGTCCATTTTGCACATGTGTTTTCATTGAGCATTGATGATTTCTATCATCATAATTGTTCAATAAATAGAAGTTGAGAGTTTCTATTTTCACCATCACAATTAGTTGGAAAATCTTTTGAGTTTTTGCAGAGAGCCAAGGTTATTAGTGTAGATTTTTTCTAGTGGCAGGATGAGTAAGTCTGTTGCTTCATCTGTCCCAATGTGGAAGTCTTCCTAACTTAATTCATTGAAGTCCCATGGTGAGGACCCAAAGCAAGAATAGAGCACTCATAAGAATATCCATGGTAGGGGGTATGCATCAGTCGCTACCAAATGTAGCCACCAATTGAAGGGTCAAGTTGTGAACTTAGATGTAATGGGAGAAAAAGGAGAAGAATCTGTTGGGCCTTCTAGTAGAATTCAGGGAAAAAATTGATATGGTTGTGGTTCTTTCGAACAGAAAAACTCACCCATTGACATCACGGATAGCTCATTTGAGATTGAGATGGAGATGGATTCTAGCTATCACCAGTACCTCGCGACTCTGGGCTAAGTTCCATCCCCTAGAGCAGAGGTATTTTCCATCCCGCCTTTAGTTGTCAGGACTCCAAGCGAGCGAGATGGTGTTGTGCTGAAATAGGAAAAGGATGAGGACAGGGTTGAGGTTTCATCTCCAACCCTCACTACGACGTGAAGTGGGAACGTGTATCGTGGATTGTGTGCTAGTGGTAATAAGTCTTCTGGTTGTTAAAAAGGTGGCATGTGGAATGAAATTTTTTTGTTTGATCATTCCTATGGTGGTTACTTTCTCTCTGTGTGTGTGGCTGGTAATTTTTGAAGTGTTGGATGTTGACTATGCACCCTCGTGGTAGTATGAACATCAAATTTGTTGCTTACCTAATGGTCGAGGAAAATTTTGGCAGTACTTTACTTTTCCCTCTTTGGCAGTTGTTGCAATTGTGGTTTCCCCATTTCAACATGCTACTACAGAATCAACATGTGGGGAATTTTGGAAATATAGTTGAAATTTGAAATGAAATGAAGTTTTGTAATGTGGTATGCATTTTAAGTCGGAAGCTTGTCTTCTCCCTTATTCTATAAAATGGAATGCATGGCTCATTTAGGGGGGTTCTAGTCTTTGGATTCTTTAGGTCTTATATGTGAAAAGGGTAGAAAATTAAAAGAATACCAGAAAATAGATTGGTCGAATTGTCTTGGTCTTTGAACTGTGCATATGAAAATCTTAAATAGTTTTGTAGAAATTACTAATATCAAAGAAAATTTCATGCATAATTCATATACTCTTCTTTGTACTTCTCCTACAAATTTTGAATATAATGTCAAGTATATTTTATTTGTCATCAAATACTTCATTCGAATGAATGTCTTCATTTATGCTTTGGTTCAAAGAATCAATTAAATGCTTAAATGAGGCCATGGATTTTTTAGAGTTTATAGAGGATTTGGTAAGAAGTGATGTGTTATGTACAGTGAGTTTTCATAATGCAAAGCCTTATGAAAATAGTCTAGAATTATCAGATTTAAACAATTTCTATATGACGGGTTGTAAAATGCATGACTCCATCACCCAATTGATAAAGACACTAAGTCTATTTTTTATGGTATTTATCATTTGAATAATAATGATCGTACATCAAGCTATGGACTAAAGGTTAGAACACAAATTTCTTAAAATTCATTTACTGTGAGGCATGTATGTGAGATATTCTCCTTGTTCCTGGTGGACTGATAGTTATTTACTTAAAGATTAGCCAACCTTTGAGTAAATCATGTTATTTACCCTTGATAGGAACTGATCTATGATTTTATTTTTTATTCATTGAGATAATCAAATTAAATATTTCCTAGGAACACCCTCCTTGGTCCCACAAAGCCTAAAGTGTAGAAGATTTTAGTCTTCAACTGAATCTTGTTAGTTGGCCATTCATTTTAAGGGTCTTGAGTATAGGAGTTGGATACTCTTTAGGGATTCCTTAGATGTACTAGAAAAAACACCAACAAGAGCCTCAGTAATCTTTCTTCTCTTCAACTTGCAATCAAATAATCTAAAACTAGAATAATCTGATATTTCAAACTATAATTGTTAAAGCGGCCTTTAGATTTGATGCAAAAAAATGAACAAAAAATACATGAACCATATTTCAAAAAAAAATGTGACTAAAATCCAACGCGAGAGGGAAAGTTGGGGTCAATTTCTAAAAGGGACGTCAAAAACAAAAACTCTCCCTACAGATAAAAAAATGACTAGTACAATAAAATTCTTGAGAGCGACCTCTTGAAGAGTCTGAGAGTGACCTGTAACAAAACACTATGGCCTCCTATGGCAACGTCAACCATAGAATGAAAAATGATGAACTGAATATCTCATGGAAATAGCGGTAAGGCAGGCAAATTTAGAGAAAATAAAAAAATCCAGGAACAATGAAACATCTACAAGATCCAAAGAAAAGACATTAAAATAAGGCTTGAGGCCCCACAGTTAGGGAATTCCATGGGGGTAGTGTACTAGCAAACAAATTTCTATGAAGAAACTCTATGCTATCTTAATGTCGATTATAGGAAGAAGAAATGATCAGGTTTTGAAAGAAAGGCTTAGATATCTTCAAGCAACACAAATTGACATATAAGGGAAGCGACTCATAGCATTCATGACCAACCTTACTTAGATGCAACATCTTCCTATGATTAAATCCAAGAATAAATCTCAACTCAAAAGAGAGATATTCACTTTATACCAAACTCAAAAGACATAACACAATATGAATAAAGTCCTAGATATAAACTCAAAAGATATATACGTCGATCTCAGAGATTGCAATATGGATAAAGTCTGAACTCAAAAAATATATAGACACAGCACATGAAAGATATGAATCTTCACAAATATAAGGATATAACGTAGATACAAAGATATAATGTGCAAAATAACAAGCTCAACTCTAAAGATTATAACATTTTACTATGAATGCATAGTGCCATATATCTTTGACCAAATTCATATCACTAGATGATATTTAGAAACAATGAAACATCAATCAGATTTAGAAATGTCAGTGACATATGAAAGCAAGATGTGGTTGTGGGTTCGAACCCCACAGTGGGCGCCAAAATGTGGATGGTTTTTTTGCACTTGCTCAAAACAACCATTATCATTGTTAATCAAACTAAACAAAGCAAATAAAACATCCCTATGAGATATTTAATCATGTTAGATATGCAATATGAAAATAAGAAACCAAAATAGTTAAATGAATGCATATAAAGCATGTCAAACCCTATCCCATAGTGGGAGTGGTGGTCCTTTGATGTGGAAAGGATGCCCTTTCCCACCCCCTTGATAAGATTACAATGATAATGAACAAGCCTTCAAAATGTGATGAAATGCAAGATGAATGTGCCTATAGTGAGAATGCTAAGATTGTGGATGCATATCAAGTGAAGAGAATGCTTCTATTTATAGGGTTGAAGAGTTGAAGGATGGAGAGATTGGAGGAATGTGGGACTAAAGAAGAGCCAATAAGATTATGACACTTGTCACAAGTCTATTAGATGAAGGTGGGCCACATTTTGGGGAATGTGCAAGTAAAGAGGATGGAAGAGTGTAAGAGGATGTGGGTGAGGATGTAAGAGATATTAATGCATGTGGTTGAGATGTAAGAGAAGTTAATGCATGTGGTAAGAAAGTAAAATAAGTGGAGTTATTAGAGGAATATTCCCAAAGCATATGCCTTTGTGATGGAAAATGGGGGTAATTAGTTAATTAAAAGAAATTATTTTCATGTGCAAGTGGGTTAGTTAATCAGGGGTTTAGTTTGACCAAGGTCAAGAGTCAAAAGCTAGAGGATGGGCAATGATGATTAGGAGTTAATTAATTCATAATTAATTAACTTGAGGGAATTAGGGGATTTGACATTTTATTTGATTAATTTGATTTATCAAATCAGATGAGAGGACTTTAGGGGACTTAATTAAATAATTTGATTTATTTAAATAAATTTGATGAACATTAGTGAATTAATCTAATAAATTTCTTTATTTGATTAATAGAAGAATTGATAATGAAATCATCATTAGATGCACAATGTTGGAATTATTTGAGTGTCTACAAATAGGATGAAATGTTAGCATGAAAGAGGATGAATTAACCTAATTAGATTAATTAGGTTAATAGATGAAAATGATGCAATTAATTAAATAGCTAGGCTACTTTAATCAATTAAGTGAAAAGAGGATGGGTTTTAGGAGGAAATGGTATTAGTTAGCTAATGTGATCCATCGAGACATTTTAAGTGTCTACATTTTTCCCCTCTTTGAAGCAATGTACTCGTTGCATTGGTTCAAAGACTGATGTTGATTTTGATGTTGATGATGATGCAGAATCAGATATTGATGATCTCTTCGAGATGTTGATAGCCAAGCTAAAGTTGATTGATCTAATTGATTGATTGATAACATTGTTGAGGATTCACAAAAATGCAAGGATTCTGTTGAATAACATGAGGACTAGTAGGGAAAGATCTATCCTAGCAATGATGATTGATTGATTAATTTGATAAAGATTTGCTAGAAAGGCTAGGAACAAAGTATGTTAGATGATTTGATATCAATATGATTGAAAGAAGGTTGGTTGACCCCTTGAGATATCAATCGAGGAATAAAGTGTTTTGATTGGGCTCATGATAGGTGAAAATCATACTTATGCTTGAGATGCTTGAGATTTTAGGTTGTTTTTGAATCAAAGAGCTACAACTTTTCATATTGTTGAGCTGAAGGTGATATAGATGCCCCACTGTGCCCCAGTGGAAGAGGGATTGCTAGCGTGCTAGCTCAAATATTGATGTAGACAGATTTTAGGATGTATAGACAGTCATCGACTATGGGTAGCCTCATGTATACTTTGATATATCACACATATTTGATACTTGGATAGAATTGTTAGTAAAGATAGAAGAATAAGAAGAATAAGATGAATGGATTGACAATTGATTTTGAGATTGATTCAAAAGTCCAACAAGTCCATGAAGCACCAAGACTTTATTAGATAATGGTGATGAGACATGCATGATGATGGTTTTCTCATATCTTGGGATTGGGACTTTCATCATTCCTTATTTTTGATATAACACATAGACACGATGCATCAAGGTATTGATAACCAGGATGGTGTTGTATCTAGTGTAATGGACTTGGACTCTACAAACAAATAGGATAGTTCCTATTCACATCTTGACATACGGAAACCTTATCAGAATGTAGTTTAGAATTCAGAATATCTTGGACCAAAGCATACGTAATAGTCAACAATCTACCCCAAACGACTTCCCTATGCACAACTAAGCAAGTATGCACCAAGATTATTTTACAAGAATTCCCACAAGCATAGAAAATGTAATATAATGATCAATTCCCCATTCCTTTCTCTCTAAATCATTGAGACATCATCAAAAGGTCCTCAGAATGGGTCAATAAGATAAATCATAAGAAAATATCAAAGGCAAACAGTTAGTGTTATTTGTATCTCTTACCAGTTTAATATAGCTAAGGTGATTTTTAATATTGATGTCCATCGTAGGAAGGATTCATCCTAGGAAATGTTGATCATATGGTTTGATTAGGATGAGGTGTTTGATAAGTCATTGATACAAACTTCACTAACTCGTTTACCTATGATCTAGACTTTATATTTTGACACTTAGGTTCTCACTTTACGACTCGCTATACTTGATTTCTATTTTATTTTTCAAAGGTTGAAGGTGGTGATAGATTTATTATGGATGGAAGTTCATTGCGAGTGAAAGCGAAATGGGATGGATGGTTTTGGACTTTTTGAAATATTTCAATGTTTTTGGTATTTTGAAAATGTTTTGAGGTTGTTTTTGGTCTTTTCGAAAGTTTATGTGAATGTTTATGTTTTCGATTATTTGAGGCTATTTAGGGTTTTCTCTAAGATATTTGATGTTGTTTAGGTCTTTTGAATTTTTTCTGATGTTTTTTTTGTTTTCTGAGATTTTGGATATTTTTGTATTTTATGTATATTTGGATGTTTAGGGGTTTTATAAATTTTGACTAAGAACCTAACCTAAAATACCTATCCTAGGGGCCTCAAGGGTTGATCAAAAATGAACCTTTCCTATGTTATACACACAGAGATCGCGTAGTTTGACTGACACAACCTATTGAAGATGAGATATGAACAGTTGATGGAATCCTAGTTTATTATGATAGACTCCTAAAGGACTGACCTAGGGTGTCTCAGGGGCACATCAATGATGGCCTTGCCTATGTTCAAGCTCAGAGACTCATAGTTCAACAAGGCACTATTTTTGGATTTTGGATTTTTTGACCTTTTTAGGGATTTTGATGTGCTTCAGATGTTTTGGATTTTGACTTTACAATTTTTGAATGTTTTGGATTTTAGTTGTTCAGGATTTTGGATGTTTTTGGATTTTATGATGAACGTTTTATGAATTTTTTCAGGATTTTCAATGAGATTTTGAGGCAAACGATACCTAGATCACAATGTCGATATCACATTGTGAGATATAAGACATGGGTCAAGAGTTATTTGAAAACAAGAATGCAATAACCTAAACCCAGTGTCTAGCAATTCTTCATAGATCAATGAACAAATCAAGATAGGTAATGTATACGTGAAGAGTTTAACAAAGTTTTATCATTCTAGATATGGGCTATAGGACTTCACAAGATAAAATGGTAAAGATCCTATCAAAAAAATTCCATGAGTAGAGTTGAAGTATACGTCGAATCTTTGTCAAGATCAAGATAAAGTGGGATATCTGGATGAATCTCGATTGGATAGATGGAGGGAATATTGGATTTATCATGACAAGGATGAGGTTCTTCTATCTAAGAAGGATCATATAGACACTCAACTCTACTCATGATGTCTTTTTTCCAGGTTTTCATCATAGTACTTTCCCAAAGTGCCACCGTAGTGGTTTTCACTATAGGACGATTTTTAGTTTTACTATTTTCTTTATTTTTTGATTTTTTTTATTTTTTGGAAATTTTACCCTCATGTTGAACCACCTGGTGGTACTGATGTAGAGGCCAGTATCATAACGTGCCAGTGATATCCTTCCTGAAGAAGCTACTTTGCTAAGATACGAGCATTTGAATGCAACCTTGAAGAACTGTGATCTACCTTGTGGATACTAGAATTAACATTTTCTATGTGTGCACATCGCAATAAATTGCCTTTAGAATCCTTATGATGAAGGGTAGCTGCCAACACACAGTCAATGCAAGAATTGGATATTATGAATGGAGTGTATGGTGTCATGCATGAAGGAATATGATATGGATTGGTCAATAGTTTGGAACCTTTGACTCTCCAAACTTGGGAAGAAGAGCAATGATGGATGGTGATGGGAGTTTTCATGGAATTATGACCAACCATTGGATATACTTTATTCCTTGCTTGAGAATCTTGCTTTTGTATTTGAGGAATCTTTTCATGGATATATTTCCCTTTTTTTTTTCCCCATAGTTTCTTTGACTAATGGAGTTTTGGAGGGATGATTTTCTTTATTTTGCTTTGGTATCTATTTCTACTTGGCGTGTCCTTTTTTATTTACTGCTTCATTTTCTTTGATGATCTTTTCCTTTCTTAGATAGGATTTCTTCTTTTTACGTTGGTCCCAATTGTGTATGAGATGATTGGTGGATGATGATTCATGATACGGCTAGTTGTAGTGTTGAATGCATTTTCATCATAAGGATCCTTCGTGCCCCATATGTTGATGTTTGTTGTAGACAAGATTTCCCTTGATGTTGTGAAGGTATTATCAATACCTAATCCTTTACCTTGATAATAGACCCTTTCATCCATAGCCACTGAATATGACTTGTCATGAACACATGATATTGCTATGAGTTCCTATTTTTTAGGAATATGAACTATTTTCTCTAGCTCGATGACATCATTCTCTATTGACACTACTTCAAAATATGTTGATGTTGACTAAAAAGATGTTGATGATGCACAATCACTGTAAGAATCAAGAATCTTGACCATTGCTTTCTCTTGTGTTGGAATACCAAGAGTGGGAGACTCTTGTTTTGGATGAAGAATGTATGTATGTCTATTAGAAAGAAACATCTCAAGGGTGATATTGGGGACATCAGTGGAGTTTAAAATGGTTTGGAAGATGTCCCTTAGTTCTTGGTGAAACTCTGGGGATAGGGGTTCTTGATCTTGACTCGATTCAAAGTAAATTTTGTTATCCTCAAGAGCCTCCTCTTGACATGATCCTTGGGTGGATGATATATCATCAATAAAATAATCTTCGCAACAGTTGGTAGGTATGGGTGTAACAGGGGATATTTCTAGCTCATTTATAATTTCTTCAGCATGCCCAATCATTGAGTCATATATGGTAGAGATATCACAATCTAATATCCACTTGATGTCATTATGGTATAAAATAGTGATAAAAATTGTTGATGGGTTTGGTCTTTGTTTTAAAATAGTATCTTGATGTGTGTCTGATTCCTCATGCTATGATAAATAAATATGTCCCACCATGGTATCACAAGTATTGTTTACATTTTTTGAGGTTGATTCATTTCCTGAATCTTTTGGTTTTGTATGATTGAGCATAGGATTTGTGTAAATTTTGAGATTTTCATTCCCATATTTTTTATCAACATAAATGTCTCCTTATTCAATAAGATCTTTTATTATATGTTTGATTCTAAGACAATTTTGTGTGTTATGACCTTTGTGTCAGTGAAATTCACAAAAATGATCGTCTCTATAGCTATGAGGTTTGACTTGTGGATCTTGATAGTTTGATAAATTTGGGAGTGTGATAAGGTTACACTGTATCAACTACTTCAGCACATCCTCCATAGGTTCCCCTAAGGGAGTAAATTGTCACTTGGGAGAACTGTTTGTTCTTTGTGGTCCATGTTGAGCGTTTGTAGCATTGATCATTGTTTGATTGTTTGATGGTGACGTGTATGGTTGTTGTGTATTCATGGTTTGGGTGTTTGCTTTCCTAGGATCAGTTAAGACCACCTTTGCATCAACAACACCATCACTAATAACATTCTTTTTCTTGGCCCAATAGCGGGGCTTGTCATTAAAACTAGTGGATGGGTGGTTATCTTTATACACTTGTGTTTTTCCTTGTGAGATTAGGGCTCTCTCAATGTTAAGGGCTCTAGGAACAAGCTCATCATAATATGTGATGCACTACATTTTCAAGTGGAAGGATAGATCTAGATCTAGACTTTCTATGATAATTCCCACTTGTTGTTCATCAGGAAGTGGCCACTTTCTTTTACTAGCTCTTTGCCTCCATCATTGCAAGAAATTGGTGAAAGATTGTCCTTTTTTTAGTTTGAGGGTATACAGATCTTCTAAGCTTACGTCCATGTCAAGATTGAAGGAGAAGTGATCTATAAATTTGTTAATGATTTCTTGGAATTTTTTTATTCGTGGAGGTAACTGTGAAAACCAATCCATGGCAGGACCTGTTAAACTTCGTGGGAAGAGGCACATTAAGTAAGAATCATTATAGGCCACCTCCATGCACATGACATTGAGTTCCTTGACATGGTCCACAGTATTTCCTCTCCCTTTGTATTTATCAAATTTTGGGACCTCAAATCTAGGAGGAAAAGGTACCATTGCGATGTTTCAATCGAATGGATAGGGACATAAGTTCTGTGTATGGGGCTTCTTTGTCTTTCCCATCCAAATATTATGCATTTCGTGTGTAACGCCTTAATTTGTGATGAGCTAGATCATCTTGCAGGTTTGGAGGAGGAACATATGTTGGGAGTTTGGACGAGGAACATATGTTGGGATGACAGATGGGTTGTATGTGTGATTTTGATATCATAAAGTGTTGTATGGGGTGTATGGTGGTGTAGGATATGGCAAGGATGGTGTAGGCGTATATGTTCCTAATGTGTTTAGGTTGATGGTGTTTTGTTGAGGGTTATAGTATAAACCCTATTGTTGATGTTGTTGTGCGAGCAATTGTTTTTGTTGGGCATATTGTTGAGCTTGTTGTTGGTGTTGAGCTACTAAGGCTGCTTGTTGTGTTACTAAGGCTGCTTGATGTTGTTGTTGTTGATGTGCTACTAGGGTTGCTTGTTTTTGTGCTTTCTATTGTTGTTGTGCTTCTAAGGTTTCTTGTTCTTGTTGCTATTGTTGTTGTGCTACTAGGTTTTCTTGTTTTGCTTGTTGTTTTTATTGTACAACTAAGGTTTCTTGTTGTTGTTGCTATTGTTGGACTGCTTGTTGGTAAGCCTATTACAGTGCTTATTGTAAAGCTAAGGCATGTGCTTCCAATGTAGGATCAGTTGGTTGTTGGGACATCTACAATGGGTTTTGAGTGTTTAAGTTTTGTGTGGGTTGTGGATTGTTGATGAGAGGTTGGGGGTTCACTTGGTTTAACATCCCTTGCAAGATGGTCGATTGGGATGGAGGAATGTAAGATTGAAGTTCCATTTGATTTTGCATTATGTGGAGAACCAAGGGAAAATATTATGTTGGTGCCATTTGGTATTGCAATGGTAATGAAATATTAATACCTTGTAACTGATTGAAAGGGTTCCCTTGACCAAAGGGTAGGGGGTTCCCTTGTTGTATTTGAGGTGGGATCAAGGTATCACCTTGGTTGATGGGATTTGTAACCAAGGTGTTGTTTTGATTTGGGTCAATGATAGATGTGTTTGATGTGGATTGTGGATTAACTTGGGTAGCTTGGGTAACCACTTGTTTTGATTTGTTTCAATGAGGTTTTTGGAGCTACTTTTCAAGGGTTGACTTTGCGTGAGAGTGTTAACTTGCCCTTGTTTTCCTACTTGAGGCACTTGGTCCACATTACCTTGTGTAACATTAGGAATACTTGGGGTATTTGTGGTGATGGATGAATATGGTTGCACTTGATATGTTGAGGTTATTGTGGCATCATGGAATGTAAGTGATTTTCCAAATGTTGGTGCCCAATTTGTGTTTTGGGGAATGTTGGCAGTTAATGGAATGGTCATGTTGTGAATACCCACAGCTGTTTTTGTTCCTAGACATGAAGTGAGACCAAGGTTGGTTCTTATCCTAGTTGAGAGACTATATGTTAAAGGTTGACTTGGCACAAGGGAGGGAGTTGGTTGAATGATAGATGAATTCAAGCCTTGTGTCAATGATTATGAAAGAAAAGATGGGGAAATTGGAGCCACATTTTCTTAAGGCTTGATGCTCCATGATTTCTTCCCTAGTAAGTCCAAATAGATTGTTCATGACATCTTCTATCTCATACGGCCCTAATGGAGATGAGGGTTGTTTTGATGGGGTAACTTGACTTCTTGGATCAAATTCTTGAGGATTGGGATCACTAATGGTGAATGTGACTTTGGTTTTCTCCATGATTCTCTTGTGTTGAGATTTGTAATGTTTGAACTCTCTAGTTGACTCAAATCCAAGTAGAAGGGATGCTCTAAGTCTTTTTGGAGAAATGATGATAATGGGGGATGAAGAGATGAATTATGTGGAGATTGATCTTTGCAAACTTTTTGGGACAACACTTTTGACTTAAGAGTTTGATGTTTGATGTTTGGATAAAGGATGTTGATGAACTTGAGAATATTTAGGGTAGACTTGTGACCTTCAAGATAAACTAGTCCAAAGATGATAAATAACTCAACCAAATGCATGGAAAAGGATTCATTTCACATACAAAAGTACAACTAAGTTAGGGGTTGGTTTGATTGATAGATGTCCAAGTCCAAAGTGTTGATGTAAAAAAAATTCGCAAAGTTTGGTGAGATGAAGGATGAATTTTGATGAAGGGGTGAGTGAAATGTTTGACCCAATGTTGAACTAGAGTGAACCTTTGTTTTTCAATACCAAGGTAGTGAGAAACATGTTATACCTCTAAAGTGATCAAACCCTAAGGACTAAATGATTTTGGAAATAGGACCCAATGATTTTGGTAAAGTGAAAACTCAATGATTCTGGATAATGATACTCAATGATTTTGGACTCAATCTTTTGCAATGTTTTCCTTGTATGGTAGTGGGTGTAAGGTTGAGTTGTTCAATCAGAGTGATCAGACACAAAATGGTCATGTGGGGTTCAATTTTGTCAATTTATCTTGCTTAAGTGAGTTTCTTTTACCACAAACACTTGTCTTGATTAAGTTCAAACTAAATGTTTATGTCAAAAAAACATCATAAATTTCATAAGGTCCATTTTGTGAAAATCATGAGGTTGAAGCCATAGTTGCTTATGTTGACTTTGGGAAGTATGGATTGAGATATAAGTCAAAATATTTAGAAATCTCTAAAGATAGAAATCCTTAGGACAAGCTTTAATATCAAGGCTATTTCAAAAAGGTATCCACATTTAGACCAAAGGGTTTGAAATTTTGAGGAAGATTGTGAATGTTTGTTTGTAACATTTTGGAACCAAGAAAAGTATTAAACTAACTCACAAGAATTTACCATCCTAGGTTTAGAAGATAATACTTGCTGAATCCCCACTTGGATTTCTCAAAACACTAAGACAATGCGAACAGCTAGAGATTTGGTGACACTGGCTCCCCTCCATGGTACACACTTCACGGGACCACCAAATCTCAAAATCCTGAAGATCCTAAGATCCTAAGGATTTTTTTTTTCAAAAATTGAATAGTATAAATGTGGGGTGGCTTCGAAACGACCGTCCTGCACCAACAAGCATAAAGGTTTTTGGCTTCTAAATAGTTGGTTTGTAATAAGGGCTTGCGTTCAAGGTGGACATACAAGCAGCAAGATTAGCTCAAGATTATGGAGAATCAAGAGGCCTCCCAATCTCTTCCTAAGAAGAGATTTAATGTATCACACGGATACTAAGGGTGACACTTGTTGGTATGATGCATCTGCACTTGTTGTTTATGACAAATCATCATAAACACATTATTTATATAGTGGCTTGAAAGAGCTTGGCTTTAGCTTATTTCCTCTTGGATCATTCCCTCCTTTCAAAGTGAGGAGGCAGGCCCTCTAAAGATAAAAAATAGCAAGAAAGTATGTTTGTAGTTTGATCATCCTAGTTTTCATGAAACAAGGAGAGAACACACACCACGCCTTTTCCCTACACTAGCATGGGGTTCATTTTTAATCCAAATTAAAAGATGTAGATGATTATACAAAGTGTTAACGAATATTTTTGTTTCTCAAGATCATCGAGTGGCACGAGAGAATTGCATATGCATTCAATAAAAAAGATGTAAATCAAAACATAGCAAACACTTGTTAATTTTAAGGTCCCCTAAAGCTAAGATGAATTCATTTTATGCACCAAATGAAATGTTAAGTTGTCTTATTCAATTTTAAGCCCCAAAATAAAATGATGAAATGAGGGTTCAATTTTAGTCATGTTTGAGCATTCTTTTTAAGACCCAATTGAAAATTAGTGTGGTCCTAAAGCATAAAATGAAAAGCCTGATAGATGGGTTATATTTTCCCTAAAAGCATCAAACACTTGTTACAATTATAACATTTAAAGATGAGAACACTTCTTTACTTCGAATTTTATCGCCCAACCTACAAAACCTAGTTAGCCTAAAAAAGTGTCATTGTATCTGCAAACACAAGGAAAACAAAAATCTAAAGAGAAATTTGTCAGATTGATTAGTTCATGCCCTCCTTCTAGCACCAAAATGTGACCAATGTCATATAATAGGTTAACTACACCCAATCCATATTAATTTGAGTAATATTTAACCCACTAAGCATCAATCCCAATAAGATCATTCACTGTAAGCAAAGACAAAGAAGCCATTAAAACTAACATTCTAAGTAATGAAAGCTTGACAAACCTCTAATCTATGACATTGAAACTTATCCTATTGGGGGAGTGGTGTCGCATTGATGTGGAATGGCGACCCTTTCCCAACCCCTTAGATAATGAGCTTGTTTCAATCTGTTTTATTGAAGAAAACTAATGAAACCATGAGAGATATGTGATAAAACATTATTTAAATACTAAATTAACATGATGCAATCTATTTTAACATGATTTATGCTAAGATGATCGATATGGGTGTATGCAAATCTACTCTAAATGTATGCAAGCTTCAAAAGATTAAAATCCTAATTACAAAATATGCTAAATTTATGCACCTATGTTATCATGGAAGCCATTAATGGAAGCTAAGCTAATATGCAAGTAAATAAAGCTAAAATGGTGTTAAATGTGAGTGCAAGTGCAAATGATTTTAACATAATTTTGTTGTTAAAAGATGGATCCATTTGTCTCCAAAATAGTGCTTTATTTATAGGAAAGCGAATGAAAAATGAATAGCTAAGATTGAAAAATCTAATCAATGGTCAAAAAGGAAAGAAGATGGAGGCATGGATCATGGATTCTCATCAAGCATTGAAAATGCAAGTTGATATTTAATCAAGGGTTTACATTCATCCAAACAAACACACTTTCAAAACTTGCACAAGAAGTCTTGTAAGTTAACTTGCACATGAAGTTTTGTAAGTTAACTTCCACATGAAGTCTTGTGAGTTTGTTGCAAAAAAAGAATATTCCCTTTTTCAAATGAGTGAAGAAAGAGAATATTCTCATGGATGAGGGAAATAGATATTTAGCAAATTAAAACAAAGTTTAATTGTGCAAAAGGGGAAGGAATATTCCATGGGAATATTCCTTTTGGAGGAATGTACAAAGGAGGAATATTCCCTTGGAATAATCCTTTGCAAGTGGGGGGAATTAGATTTATTAGTAATTTGATAATTAAATAAAGTTTCAATTATGAAAATTAGGGGAATTAGGATATTCATTAAATAATTTATTTATTTAATGGAAAGGGGAAGTGATATGATAATTAAATAAATTAGGGTTATTTAATTAAATTAGAGGACTTTAGAGATTAAATTAAATAATTTTATTTATTCAATTTAATAGGATGAAATTTTAGCATGAAAGGGGTTGAATTAACCTAATTAGATTAATCAAATTACTAAATGAAAATGATGCAATTAATTAAATAGCTAGGCTATTGTAATCAATTAAGTGAAAAGAGGATGGGTTTTAGGATGAAATTATGTTAGTTATCTAATGTGATCCATTGAGACATTTTTAAGTGTTTACAATATATATATATATACAATGCTCACAAAAATAAAATTGTAGATTACAATTAGTTAACCATTAAACAAGTTTTTATATTTTTTAATGTTTATAGATCCCTCCTATGGGGCTTGATAGCTAGTTCCACAATATTATATATTTTATAGCTAATTTAAAATTAATTAGAAAGAGAGCCCCTGTGTACCCAAAAAACATGACCATTTATTGTAGAGGATACCATCCCTTTTCCAAGTTAAGTAGCCATAGATGTTATCTTCGTAGAAGTATAATTGCACTCAATCATGCATACATCAAGTTGAAACAAGGTTCCCAATATACTATCCTTATCAATCACCATAATACATCTCACCATTTTAAAGAATGTTTGATAAAACACATCCACACATGCATCTATTTATTTTCTCACAAATAATAGATTATTTTCTAATCCCAAAACATACTAGACACCATCAAATCCATTAATTCTACCATCAAGAAATTTTATTGAAGTTTTACCATGGAAAAAATATCTTTATAGGAATTATTACCCAAGTACACCTTACCTCCTTCATACTTTCCATAATCATGGTACCAATCTCTATTTAAGGTTATATGAAATGATACACCTAAGTTAATCAACTGTGCATTGTTAGCTACATGAGTGGCCAAAGCTACAATGAACACATTTTCATAGTCCTCAAATTTAGAATTATAATCATTTTTTTGTCTTTTTCATATTTTATTCAAGTAATCCTTAGACATGTGACTACACTTACTACACTTCTAGAAAATATTTGGAATTTTAAAAATATTTAGATCTCCCATTGATCCTGGATCTACATTTAACATGTTATAATCCCCCACCATGAAACTCATGGTACACTAGCTCAATTACATGGGATATTTTTTGAAGTACAAGATATGATTACTTAAAAATATTAATACAATTCTAGACATATTAGATATACACATGACATCATGCTGCAACATGACGTTGCATAAGTGAAAGACTAAAACTCTTCACATCCCTAACTAGTTAGGAATATTGGGAACACTTACAAGATTAACTAGGAAGGGTTCCAACCTTCTCTAGCCTTCAAAAGACTTTGAGAACAATATCCCACAACCCTAGGTTGACAATTGGGTCCTTTCGTAAGGTTACATACAAAATGATGTAGGAGATGATATAATTCCTCAAAGATGACACTTGAGAACTAGGTCAAAGAACTAATAGGACCCTAATACTATTTTGAATAACTTCAATTTCCAAAACTTTCTTGAACAAAGTCCTAAAAACACAAGGAAAGATCAAGTGAAGAGTTGGAGAAATTTAGACTAGGTTTCTAAGGTTTAGATGAAAAAATGGTTGGAACAAAAAAAAAGTAGAAGGCATAAATTATTTGACAAGGGAATAGGGATTAGAAAGCCTCTACCTTTCAA
>VDFB02271358.1:183122941-183164783 GCA_007258455.2 Sequoia sempervirens | reverse complement strand
ATCAATGGTTAGATATTTTTGTGTGTCAATGATGGTATTTTATTTTTCAATAATGTTTTCCTCATGATTCTCATCGATTGGATCTTGTAACACCCTAATATCTTCTTCACTGATAGGAGAGATATTTTATTTTGTTTTGGAAAATGAAAGTGTTAGGCTACCAAGATCAAGGTTTTTTGAATATAAGATTTTTAATACTCTAAAGAGATAAATTGAACATTATTATACTTAGATGATTTAAAAAAAATACTCACCCTATAATATTTCATTTAAAATAAATATCCAATTATTCATACACTTTATAATTTAATTTCTTAAAATAGCACATTTTTATAGATAATTATTATAGTGTAGAAAAATGTATCCCCGTACATTTTCACAATTGTTTGGGCCCTCCTAATTTAAATGACTTAATACTGCCTTAATTTAGTGTTGATAAAAGTAGCCCTTTACATTTTCACACTTATTTGGGCCCTCTTAATTAAATTGAGCTTAATTATGCCTTAATTAGCCCTTTTATTCATTTATATATCCTAATAAATTACATTTTTCAAAGGGGAATCCCAACAATAATTAATTCCTAAACATAACACTTTACATTGAGCAATGTGTGTTCCAGGAGTAGGGAGCTGGGACCCATTCACCCTAGACCTTTATACCTAAATTTAAATTATGTTTTTGGTGGTATTTTAACATTTTTAAATCCATAATTCAATGTCATCTTGTGATATTTGAATTTTGAGAAATTAAGGATATATACCTATAAATATAAGGCCATTTCACTAAGTTGCACCTAGCATTTTTCAAGATTTACAAGAGCATTTCAAGAGTAAAAAAAGGAATTCAAGATTAGATATAATAGAGATTTATTGCAGCATTCAAGATCTATCCATCATGTCAAAGTCTTCTTGCATCATGCATGTTTTTGGAGCTAACATTGTGATGCAGGTTTCAAGATCAAGTTCAAGAATTCAAAGCATTATTCAAGTGTCAAGGTCCACATCCAATTCAACCACTTCATCCAAGTTCAATACCTTCTAAGATCTCTATTATTAAGGTTTCTACAAGGGTTTGTTGAGTGGTAACATAACATTGTTCATTGCTCATTCCCTTTATTATTATTATTATTATTATTTCAATTCAAGGTTTGATTACCAAAATGTGGTTTGACCAAGACAAACCCTCATTCACCCAAAAACAAACATTTTTATCTCTTTCGTGTGTGATTGCAGATTTAGGTGGAAGAAGGATTGAAGAACTTTTGAAGTACAAGATTGAAAAGTTGTTAAAGTTGTTGTCAAAGCAAAGAATCTCACCTACAAATCTGATTTCTAACTTTCCGACACTAAAACTTGGACTAATTAGAAGCTATATATTTGTGTTAGAGGCTCCCAAAATTGCAAAAAAACCTTGAGCAAAGACCCATTTTCCCATGGGTGAATGAGTCCCAGTTAGCCTTTAGAAAATTCCTCTTGGTGACTGGTAAACACATCTCTTCCCTTCTCAAATCTGCATTTGGTTTTTTGGTTATACAAATATTGAGTTTAATATTGTTGTTTCAAGTATTAGATTGCATTTTGGAGTTGATTTGCTATTTTTAGTTTTTCTCCCCAAAGTGTTGTTTGATCTTGACCGGGCCCATCCTTCAATCATAAGGAAATCTGAATATTCTCACATTGACTTGGTTCACCTAATGGATATTAGTAAATTCTTTGTGGGGATCTCATTTCCTAATGAAATAAAGGAAAATAGGTCTATCTATTATCATTTTGGTGAATCCCCCCTCTTATATCACATAACCTATTTTTTGTTGTTTCATTCTGGTGAACTTGACGTTATAATAGAGTTATCCCTTACCAATATGCCTCAACCCATGATTGAGCCTCCTATCCTTGATGAGACTATGATTGAACCAAAATCCCTTCCAAGTAACCAAGATCAAAACATAGCAAATCCTCCACCTATTTCCTATAAGAGACCACAAGATAACCAAATAAGTTCCGTTGTGCCTCGTAAAATCAAAAAAGTTTATAAAGCTAAAGAGAAAATGGTTGGAAAACCTCCCATGGTTCTTTCCATTCCTCCCTTAAAGGAAAAAATTAACCTATGGTTGATAAACTGGCTCCTACAAAATCACAACTTGAAAATCGAATGAAAAGAAACTAAATGCTAGAGAGCGTAGGCATATATGTCATGCTATTGCTCATTCGTTGCAAGAAAAAGTAGCAAAGAACAACACAAAAAATCACAATCCAAACTTACCCCAAGTAATTCATGGTGATTCTCCACCTTCACCAAATCAAGAAAATCTTAAATCTTGAACACAACAAGAACAAGCATCTTCTATGGATATTATCATTAGACCTTCTATTGTGATTAACTTGGATGATGACAATGAAATTGTAAAAATTGATAAGGAAGTGCATAAAGAGTTAAATTTTTTTATTTCCTCTTCCATGAGCTTAAATGATAACAATCAATATGATCCTCCTAAAAATAGTGATTCACCACGTGCTGAACTTGGTGATTGTCCTAGTTTGGCACTAGATGTTGTCCCTTTGGCTAGTTTTGCACTTTCCGTATATGATGAACAAGATTGGGATATGTAGAGGATCCACTATAGGTTGACTCGCATGTGCCTTACCATTCTTGTTTTTTTTTCTTTTCATGTTATTTATGTGATTGCATGTGCATAGTGTGATCCTCCATATTGTTCTGTTTAATTTGTCTTCATGTTCATTCCTCTATTTGTACCTTCATTCTTCTATATGTCATAAACATCTTATATTTTCTTTTGTTTTATGTTTTTCTTTTGGGGATGACACAAGGTGTCGAGACATTTAGGTCTCTTCTATGTTGACCCAAAATATTTTCTTTGTTTTCGCTCTTTATGTGTCATTCTTCTTGTTCTATGAGTATTTGGGGAATGATGGTGTTTTCGAGCTCTATAATATCATTGTAGCAAAGAAATACACTGACTCTAAATCCGTGGATTCCTTATGTGTGATTTTGGGGACAATCCCTTCCTTTTCATGATGTAGTTTCATTTGGAAACATATGCTTGACACAGGGCTTTCCAAATAAGCTCTCACGTCTTGTTAGCATTTATCATTTGCTACTTTAAAGTAATTTCTCACAACATGGTGTTAGCAATTTATTTAAATTGGGGGCATATTGTTTTTGGAGATCTTGGACTATATTATTATGTTTCATTGTGCGGTCTTCTTATATCTTGCAATGTGTCTTCTTATTGGTGGTTTCATCGGGTTTGATGTCCTCCACGAGTGTGACATTTCTTGGCATATGAATTTCCTCTTAGTGGTGATGCTACACGTTGCATTCTCTAATTTATGAATCTTTTATCTTAGACTTGTCCTCTCTTGGAGACATTAGGCATGATGATCCCTAAGAGGAGACCTTACATGAACTAAGCAAAACCCCTTTAAACATGTCTTATCCTATTTTCATTTTGTTCATAAGTGTTTAGCATAACATTGCTTGCTAACCTTGTGAAGCTTGAAGTTACAAACTTTTTCATGGCCACCAAGCATAACACATTTTTCTTGTTTGTGGAGCCTTGTTTGTTTATAAGTGTTTAGCATAATGCAACTTGCTAAGCCTTATGAAGCTCGAAGTTCATATTGTGTGGTGCCTTATTAAAGTTATCAGAGGTATAAATTTGGTATGGTATGAGAGCCTAATAAAATTCTCTCATTTGCCAACCTTGGGGGCTCACCTAGTGGACAATAGATTTCACTAACCCGTGTGAGCATGCATTGTTTGTTTGCATAGTGGAAAACAAGTTCCACTTGTAAACATTTTTGGACAAACAACTGAGGCGTGATCCACATCGCATTGGATAGTTGAGGCTTGATCCACCCCTTTTCTTTTTCTCTTTTTGTTTCTTCCTTTGAGTCTTTGACATTGTATGGTTGAGTATGTTGTCATTGTTGCATACATATATATGTTTAACATAGGCATGTGTCTCTTTTTTCCTTTGTTGGTTTTTCCATGAGATTTTAGATCTTGGGGGCATGATCATCCTCCTTGATCTTTATTGTCTTATCCTTCAAAAAATTGTATAATTAGACCTCTCTTGATTGTCTATTTTAGTGTGAGTTTGACGCAAGGTCATCCTCTCACTAAAGTGGGGGATAAATGTAGTGTAGAAAAATGTATTCCCTTACATTTTCACACTTGTTTGGGCCCTCCTAATTTGAATTGGACTTAATAATTCCTTAATTTAGTGTTGATAAATGTACACCTTTACATTTTCACACTTATTTGGGCCCTCTTAATTAAATTGAGCTTAATTATGCCTTAATTATCCCTTTTATTCATTTACAAGCTTAATAAATTAAATTTTTTGAAGGGGAAACCTGACAATAATTAATGCCTAAACATAACACTTTACATTGAATAATGTGTGTTCTAGGAATAGGGCCCTGGGACCCATTCGCCCATGGGCGAATGGGTCCTCCCTAGACCTTTGTACCTAAATTTAAATTATGTTTTTGACAATATTTTAACATTTTCAAATCCATAATTCAATTTCGGCTTGTGATATTTGAATTTTGAGAAATTAAGGATACATACTAATAAATATATGGTCATTTCACTAGGTTTTACCTAGCATTTTGCAAGATTTACAAGAGAATTTCAAGAGCAACAAAAGGCATTCAAGAGCATATATAACATAGATTTATTGCAACATTTAAGATCTATCCATTATGTCAATGTCTTCTTGCATCATGCATGTTTTTGGAGATAACATTATGATGTAGGTTTCAAGATCAAGTTCAAGCATTCAAAGCATTATTCAAGTGTCAAGATCCACATCCAATTTAGCCATTTCATGCAAGTTGATTACCTTCTAAGATCTCTATTATCAAGGTTTCTTCAAGGGTTTGTTGAGTGGTAACATATCATTGTTCATTGTTCATTCCCTCTTTCATTTCATTATTTCAATTTAAGGTTTGATTACCAAAATGGGGTTTGACAAGGGAAAACCTCCATTCACCAAAAAACAAACATTTTTCTCTCTTGTGTGTGTGATTGCAAATTTAGGTTGAAGAAGGATTAAAGACCTTTTGAAGTGCAAGATTGAAAAGTTGTCAAATTTACTTTCAAATCATGAAATATCACCTATAGATTTGATTTCAGACTTTCCAATACTAAAATCTAGACAAATTAGAAGCTACAAATCTGTGTCAAAGGCTCCTGAAAGTTGCTATTTTTAGTTTTCTCCCCAAAGTGTTGTTTGACCTTGACCCTCATCCTTTAGTCATAAGGAAATCTAAATATTCTCACATTGACTTGGTTCACCTAAGGGTTGTTAGTCAATTATTTGTGGGGATCTCATTTCCTAATGAAATAAAGGAAAATAGGTCTATCTACTATCATTTTGGTGAACCCCCCCCGCCCATATCCACCCCCATATCACATAACCTATTTTTCGTTGTTTCACTTACAAATACACACTTATAAGCTAAAACCTTTTTTTTTTTAATTTCTAAGTCTATAATTCCTACTGTAAGGAAGGTTGTAAATCATGCACAATGATACAATTGCATTATTATCAAAATGTATAAGCTTTTACAAAATTTATATTGTAATTGACATAATCATTTGTAATTTATAATTATGATTTAATAAAAATATTTTGCTTTATTTTGGAAGAGATAGTAATGTATTAGTTCACTTCTTTTTTTCATCTGCTATGGGAATCGCTACAATTAATCACATGGAGTTTCAAGCTATCTTAGTATCTCTAGAGAAAGCTTGTGACCTGGGTTAGAAAAATATTATTTGTGAGATGGATTCAATGGTGTTGGTTTCCCTTTGAATAATGGGGAAACTTCACAATCTTCTTGGAGATTGTCTCTTTATGTGGCTCAAATTCTTTGCAAGGCTGAAAATTTTGATTCCATCTCTTTTCTTTATATTCCTCATGAGTGAAATGCTATTGCAAATTGTTTGGCTAAATGGGCTTATGATGTTGGTCACAGATGGAATGTTATGGATTGGGGATCTCTTTCTTCAACCCAAATCTCAAAACTTATTTCATTCCATCATGATTTGGATTTATATTCTTCTTTCTTGTTCTTTCTATCCTTTTATTTTCATGTTCTCTTACGAGGCTCCCTCGAAATGGATCTGTAACAAACCCCCTTGAATTTTTGTTATCTGAACTTTAATGACAGCTATTGCTCTTTGGAAATCTTTATATACCTCTTTCAAGTTAATTAATTAATTAATTTTAAAAAAATTATACCTATAAAAATTTAATAACATAAAAACTCATCCTACAATCTTTCACTTTAAATAAATAACTGATTATTCATACACCTTAAAATTCAATTTCTTTCTACGACAATTAGAAAATGATATCCCCATTAAGAAAGAGTAAGAGAGATTAGGAGTGTTTATGTTGGGATGTGAAGCCCAACGGTCATTTGACTCTTCATCTCCTCCCAACTCTTGAGTTCATAGCTGAATATGAATGTATAAGTATAGCTCATGTATTGTGTTGTATCATTGGTTAATATAAGATTATTCCCTGCTTTCTTGGTGGACGTAGCCATTTATGGTGAACCACGTTAAAACTCGTGTTATGCCATTATGCTGTTATGTTATGTTGTGTGACTTCTAATTCTTGTTTTTATCTACTCCTTTAATGCTCCACAATTGGTATCAGAGCTCGGTTAGAGCCTAGGAGGAGATATGGAAGATAGTGTACTTTTGTTAACCGAAGAAGAAATTGAAACAAATGCCTGGGTGCTAGATACAGGAGCTTCGTTTCATGTTACTTCATGTAGGGAATTTTTCAAAACCTTTCAAAACGGTGTTTTTGGTAAGGTCCTTCTTGCAGATAATAAATCTCTTGATATTGTTGGCATAGGAGATGTTTTGTTGAAACTAACAAATGGAAAAAGTTGGTTGTTAAGGGATGTTAGGTATGTCCCTCAACTAAAACATAATTCAATTTCAGTTGGGCAATTGAGTTCTCAAGGATGTGGAGTCACTTTTGAACTAAGTAAATGGAAAGTGACAAAGGGAGCCCGAGTGATTGCAGAAGGCATCAAATCAAACACTTTATATGTGCTGGAGAGTCACAATGAGGTGGGCGCTGTGAAGGCAATGGTGGATAGTGACACGGAGCCCTGGTTCAAGAGGCTTGGTCACATGGGCAAGGAAGGTCTTGAGAATTTGCACAAAAAGAACCAATCTCCGAAGCTGAAATCAATGAAAGGTAAGAAGAGGGTCACGTTTGATCTTCTAGAGGAGCGAGAAGAAGTGAGGAATTCCTTGAAATGTAAGGTGAGAAATTATGATCACAATTCCACAAGTAACAAGTTAAAAGCACAAGTAGTGCCTTGTGAAGAATCAGCTGTTGCTATTGTCGAATGTGGAATTTCGTTGATGGAAATAGATGAAACTCCCTTGGTTGCACAATCTGTTGTAGGAGCCACTCCAATGGATGAAGATATGCCATTTCTTGAAGCAGAATTGCATGCAGGTGAAGCTAGAGAGACTGAGAGTGCAATGGTGGCTGATTTGGAGGACTCCAAAAAGAAAGCCCTGTAGGCTGGCAGTGGCGGGGAAAGGTCCAGACGGTGAAGTTGACAAGTCTGGGAGCTTTGGAGTATATGGGGAATCTAGCGGGATCGGTCTAGAACCCACTCCTTCTGAAGAATCTGTTATTGCCGTAATCACAAAGGCAAAGGCCCTGCTTGCAGGCGATGATGCAGTAGGAGACCGTTTTGTGAAAAGAGTCATGGAGGTTGCTAATGCTTCCCAGATTGAAGAGGTTATTGATGTTTCCCAGGGAGAGGAACACAATGAGCCTGATGTGGAAGGAGGCACTTCTTTTGTGGAGACAGCCATCAGAATTGATTTGGGGTCGAGGCAGTCATGTGTGAGGCCCGTAGCCAGAGTTAGTGCCGAGAAGGATGCACAGCAGCACATTGAGGATGAATTAGCTCCTAAGTTGGAGAATCAAGAAGATCTTGATATAGACGATGTTGTTTCTTGCCACGAGTCAATGTTTGCAGGGGAGGCACTGCAAGAAATGGCAGGCATAGATAAGCCGTTGCAAGAAACGGCAGGAAGAGATGAGCTGTTACAAGACACGGCAGGAAGAGCCCAACCACACTTGGAGCCAATTGAGCAAAGGGGTTTCGACTATTGTGAAATAGAGTTGGAGTTGAAGCGTCGGCTTCAAATGCAGCCATCATCTATTCATTCGCATCCTTCACAAGTCATTTCATTGCAGCCACATTCACCACAGCCATCACAAGATAATGTGCAGGATCATTCAGTACAGCCTTCAACTTTGAATGCCCCGCCTCTAAATCTTTATGCAAACCTCCTACTATGTCTCTATCGCCTCCCTCTCTCTCCACGCAGGTTCTACCCGATAGTTCTTCCTCATCGCAGCATTTAGGTGATCATTTGCAACCCTCTCAAGCTCCTACGCCTTCCTTATATGTCTATGTGCAGCCTTCATTGGTAGATATCGACAGAGAAGGGATTGCCTCTACAAAGGATGACGCCAAGGTGGGAGATAGAGGGGAGAAGACAAAATTTCAAGAAAATGATTCCAGCCCTGCCATGAGGAGGAAGCGAAGATGTGAAATATTGGCGTCTTCTCCTATCGGGTCTATGGTTTTGAATGCAGGGCATGACAATTTCAAAAAGGGAACATGTTCAATGTTGGGTAATGACCTTTTGACACTAGGCAGAGGCAGGTGGTCATTGTTGCCTTTTGTCACAGCTAATAAGCAGCCTATGAGTACTGCCACGCTGCATTTAGAACATGCTTTTCAGTGGGCGTTCAAGGGAGGTGCCCTTGCAGAGGAGAACATACTTGGCTTTTGCTTTGAGGTTTGTGATGTTGTTTTACATACTGATGCCATTCATATAGGAGGCGACCAGTTTATTCCAACAGCCAGAAGGGTTATGTATGCAGCTCAGCTTACTGCCAAACCAAGGCTTCTGGAGCCTGTATATCTTGTAGGAATTCAGGCTCCTGAACAGGTGCTTGGAGGTATTTACGGTGTGCTGAATCAGAAGAGGGGCCATGTGTTGGAGGAAATGCAGAGGCCAGGAACTCCACTCTATAACATTAAGGCATATTTGCCAGTCGTTGAGTCATTTGGGTTCTCTGGTACTCTCCGAGAAGCAACTTCTGACGAAGATCAACATTTTTTGGATGAAATAGGATTGGGTAGCCGTGTAAGTCATGTGCAGGAATCTCGTAGCTATGTCAGTTGGAAAGACTCATTTAGATTGCAGAGCGCGGTTGCGGGAAAGGCTGTGAAACAAGACATACACTCCTGCAGAGAGAGACCAAAGTTAAGATTTGTTCTATCTGATTTGGCCTGGAGAAGACTAATTCGGTGTGTCCGTGAACAAATGTTGGCAAGTTAAAATCTTCGCGGGGCCTAGTTGCAATGTAAGATTGGAAATGTAGGGGATGTCGTGCAATGCATGGCTATATCGATTGGACTTCACGGGGGAAATTGTTGGGATGTGAAGCCCAACGGTCATTGACCCTTCATCTCCCCCCAAATCTTGAGTTCATAGCTGAATATGAGTGTATAAGTATAGTTCATGTATTGTGTTGTATCATTGGTTAATATAAGATTATTCCCTGCTTTCTTGGTGGATGTAGCCATTTATGGTGAACCACGTTAAAACTCGTGTTATGTTGTTATGCTGTTATGTTATGTTGTGTGACTTCTAATTCTTGTTTTTATCTGCTCCTTTAATGCTCCACAGTTTGTTCTTGCATAGGGTTACACATACGTACTTTAAGATGCACTAATATCGTTCCTTTAAGTGTTAAAAATTGGAAGACATGGCGAGAGAATTTCGCCATCTTAGTAGTTTGCTGTAAAATGTATTCTTAATAGAGTTTTCTATTATATCCAGAGGGGATAGTAGCCTTTTTAAGAGAAAAAAAATGGTAGAATGATAGGCAACAGTAACTAGAACTTCTTTTATTCCGACATGTAAGAGGAGAAATAAATCAAAGAAAGAACATGACATTGTGCTTACTCCAAAATTTTGCTTTTATAAACGAGAGGTTATAATTTTTTCTGTCTCGCAATTCTATTCTTCTTATCGGTGCGATTCTCGCACACTCTCAACCAATGACTGAACTGAAGAAATGGTTCCTACAACACCGAAGAAAATCCCCAGAGCTATCAACACTATATTTAATACCATGCCTGGTATGGTTATTGACGATCTGCATATTTTGATATAGAAAAGACAAGGGAAAACAATGGAGATGCATGTGCTAAGAAGGGATCCTGTGAGTGCCAGAACATAACCAAAGTAAGGCAAAGTGAGGGCTATGATGAGGATTATGATGAGCAGAAGGGAGCCTATGGTTGCCCTGATGGCCATTCGTGATTTCGACCCCAAATACTGTGGGAGGACACTTTCCAATTGCATTGCTACAGGGGCTAGCTCTAATGCGTACTTCGTCATTGGTGTTATTACAGTCGCCCATAAAGCTATTTTCGTCACAATGAGGTGCCTTGGCATATTCAGAGTTATCTGGGATTTTATGTCTGATCCGAACATGGTTGCTCCCATGAAGGCCAAGCCTGTGTAAATCACTGTTATTAAAGGAAAACTCACTGCCACCACCTGAAAAAACACACACAAGATGATAAAATTTTTAATTATAGGAACCATAAGTATCAGTCATTTAGGTTTAATTAGCACACTCTGAATTTTGATTCGTTTAGATGATTCAACTAAAATCATACTAATAAATGATCTTATTGAAAAGTGAATCTGTTTCAGATAAACGACTTAAACAAATTAAAACTTAAAGTATGCTATCAGAAAACTCATGGAACTGCGATGGAGGAGAAAACCCATACCTTGGAAAACTGGGAAGGATTTTTCATTGCTCTGTATATGTTGGGGAAAACAACGTGACCCGCGTAGCTGAAAATATAGAGCCCAGAAATTCCCGGAATATTGTTTATTCGCAGCGAGGGAATGGAACGTTTTGCCCCCACGCCTCCAAAGGCGGCAGCCCAGCCGACAGTGAAGAAAAGCAGGAGGGAAGTGACTATTCCTCCGGAGGAAAGAAAAGATATGGAGCTCAAGTCTCTGAGCCACAGGCTCGGCATCGCCATCACAACTGCAATAATTGTGAGAAAACGAGAAGCTGGCAGATGCACCCACGACAGCCCCAGGTGGCTTGTGTTGGAGAAGATGGTGCCCAGGTTGTCTCCCAATGAAATTGTGTAGCTCACCAGCGCCAAAAATATTTCCACGTAAAGAAACGTGCATGCGATGATTCGGCCCTTGCTGCCCAGGGCTCGCTCTCCAAGATCTTGATAGTTTCTCAGCTCCGTGTTTTGCTTCAGGCACCTCCCCATTATCGTCGCTGTGTAGGCGGATATTATTCCCATTCCTACCAGCAGGAAGGCGCTCATCCACCCGCCGTTTTGCAGAGCGTATGGAGTAGATAGCTGCCCAAGCCCTGCACTTTCACAAGAGAATTCACCCAAGCTATTAAGACTTGGAGACAGTTCTCTATTTTAGAACTGTATTATTTGTGGCTATGGTAAAACAAAACTGTATAGTTTACTACTTTGATCCAAGTAAAACCATGAAAAAAGAAATTATTTTGATGTAAGGAGGGTAATTGAAGATTGCATGGGTGTGGCTTAAACAATATACAAAGTTTCGATTTGTTTAGGCGATTTATCTAAAATCACATTAATAGATTTGTTTCACTGGAAAAACTCGTGTAATTTTCAGTGAACCATCACACTAATAGATGTGTTCTAGTAGAAAAGTTAGTGTAATTTTCGATGAATCACTTAAACAAATCAAAGCTTAAAATATGCTGTTTAATCTTGATTGTCGATGTGTTCCAGTGGAAAAGCCAGTATAATTTTTGATGACCCACCTAAACAAATCAAAGCTTAAAATATGCTGTTTAAACTTGATTGTCCATATGTTCCAATAAAAAAACTAGTATAATTTTTGACCTAAACAAATCAAAGCTTAAAATATACTGTTTAAACTTGATCGTCGTGGAGAGTCTATATAATTAGAACAAATGCATTTACCTATCATAATACCAACTATATTGACTGTTGAATGGAGGAAGGAGCTGTTGGCCTTGGCATGATGCCCATCGTTCTTCTCTTCAACGATCTTCTTCCTAAAACCATTCCCATCACATATGTAAAGTTCTATGGAATTGCTCTCTAACTCAGAGATACTACTGCTATTGTTCTGCTTAGATAGAGAATGGCCGAGATCATCTTCCTCTAAACTGTCACTGGCCACTTGATTACGATGCGGGAGATGACTGACATCTGCAGGTGTGGGGTTGTTCATCAGCTGTGCCATCAACGAACGAACAATCAGTGATCTATCAACAATCAGATAAATCTGAAGAGCACAGCGGAGGGGTAAATTAGACTGCTGAATAGCCCTCTCCTTAGCACTCGTTGCTCTTACAGTATTTGTATACCAAATGAGGCCGTTGGAGAATCTAATTAAATATTTCTCCTAAACTAATGTTGTGAGGATACCTTTCTCTTAAACAAATAAATGGGCGATTAAAGAGGTTTTGGACTTTTCCGAAAGATGGGGTTTCCGTTGGAAAGAAAAAGGTAGTCTCACGTTACATTCACTGGTTGTGCTCTCCTTAAAATATTATAAACATTTGCTTTTTATGATTAGGTTCAAATGTTTTGAGCATTTTTTCTGTTTCTTGGTTTGTTAGAGGAAGCGCATGCTAACTTCTTTTTCTCTGTCATCTTTTTCCTGGTCCTTGTGCGACGCATGAGAAGATGCTGCAGTGCAAGGCCAAGAGTTGTGGGCATTAAAGCGTTTTCCATGCTGTTTGTTTTTTTGTTTGTCATTCAATTTATTTTGTTTTTGGCTTTTGGTTTAGCAAGACTAAACGTGTGTAATTGTAATGGTGCCACATTTGAGAGAGTGACACGGAATTGTGGTCATGCTTGGCGTTATGAGAGAAATATTTAACCTTTTTCAGCTGCTTATGAAAAGAAAACTATATGAGGATTTGGGATAAATCGTTTGGTGTAGCTATCACTATATTAGATTGGTATGTGGTTTAATTTTCACACAAAAGATGGGTCTACTAAATCTGACGTATTAGTCTATGGGTGCTCTTTGTTAAGCTATTTGTACATAGTTTGGATTTATTGCCACTTTTGGATGTCATGGTGATAGTTTAGATGTCATGGTGATGGTTGGCCTTCAATTTTAGAGTGTAGGATTAGTGTTAGTTTTTTTTTTTAAGATTGTATTCATATGATAAGGATATAGAATATTTTCAATTCTAAAGTAGTTAAATATAAGATTAGTTTTAGAATTTCTAATTTAAGACTTTAAATTTTAAAGATATCTGACATAACTAGTTTTATAATTGATTCATTGAAATAGCTCTCGAGTTTCATTTCTAGAATTTCTATATATATTTGCTCTCAAGTTTGAGTTCAATAGTTACATTGAGCTTTGAAATCGGTAAATAGGGGAAAAAACTTGCTATTTCATATGTTTGAAATTGTGAAAAGATTGAGAGAAAACATGTTTTGAGCATTTTGGAGATTATTTGATTGGGAGTGTGTTTGTTATCAAAATTTGACAAGGTTGGGTCTGTTGGGATAGGATTCAAGAGGGAATCATGTTTTCTAGTTTTTGTGAGTCCTCATGTGGTGTGCTTGATAGGTTTTACATTTCAAAACTGTGTGTAGGAAAATGATTAGAGGAGTGTAGAATCCTCCCAACTTTCTTAGTTTAGCAATTTAGTTGTTTAAATTTTTAGTTTTATTTTTTAGTTTTTCTAAAAAGGTGAGGTTACCATGCCCATTTTTTTGGGAAATGAGAAAAATTTCAATTTTATAGCTTAAGAGGGGTGTTGGGCATATTTTCCACCAAAGGGAATTCTTAGAATTTGAAGTTTGAAAATTTTGAATTTTGATGAATTTCAATGGTGGATTTGGGAAATTTCATGGCTTTTGCATAGTGAAAATATTGGAAAATTGAAAATTTTACATGAAAAAGGAATTAATTTGGATGTTTTGAAAAGATGGAACCTCATGAAACATGATAATATGCATTGTGGGAAATTGACATTTAAATTGGGGAAATTTGTATTTTTTGCATGGTTTTCATGCCACACTCGTTGGATGGTGTGATGAGCTTAGGGTCTAAGTGTTAGAGAGAGTGATTTGAGTGGTTCCCAACATGAACATGACCCAAAGCAGTGTATAGGAAATCATGATGTGGGGATTTTCTTAATCATAAGTGATAATTATCGAAAATGGGGTAATAAACTAATTAAGATAATAATATCCCTCTCATTCCTTGAGTGCTCATATATAGGTTAAGGATGACTGAAGAAGACAAGTCACTTAGGGAGCATAAGAATTGTAAGTTCAATTATTCTTCTGTATGAGAGGGCACTTGTTTTTGTGTTGAGCCCCATGTGAGTGTCTATGATAACACTCCCTCTCTTTCTTTATAACATTTATCCCTAGAGTAGATTGAGTAGCACCTGAAAGATGTGAATATATACCATCCTTTTATCTATTATGTATGCGAGTTTTTGAGCCTTGTGATTATCTCCTAGCATGATGGGGTAAGCCTATGGGTATCACATAGTCGAGTTGTGTGGAACCACCATTAGGGACTAGAGGTTCATGGATCAAGGAATGGCATGGCATGATGTAGTTTCAATTTTAATTCATGTAGATGATACATATCCTTAAATTATATTGTAAAATTAATTATTTGAAACCTCTCTATGGAGATGGATGTAAACTTGTAGAAGAAAATAGTATTTTGATCATTTGTGTGCCTTGGTGTTGGTACTGAGCATGATATCTTTATGCTTATCTTTATCATGATGTTTAAAGGATAAAAAAAAACATATTTAATATTTCATTTGGTGCTTAAAATGAGCATAAGAGACAAATTTCATAGTTGTTTGACCTAGTCCTACACTTAGGTGGCTTTGTTTTGCACTAAGTTAAACCAATCTTTTAGAAAATTATCTAACACTATTGGGGTGGCTTGGTAGTATGTTGGGGTAGCCTAGTAGTCGATGGGGTATCCTGGTAGCCTATTGGGGTGGCCTAGTTTTGTAAGGAGGAAAACTTAGAATTTTAGCTAAGTTTGTTGGGGTGGCCTGGTTTTGTGTAGGGAAAGCCTCATCCCCATAAAAAAACTAGAGATTAAATTCTCTTAACCATTGAAAGGTAGAGGCTTTCTAATCCCTATTCCCTTGTCAAATAATTTATGCCTTCTACTTTTTTTTTGTTCCAACCATTTTTTCATCTAAACCTTAGAAACCTAGTCTAAATTTCTCCAACTCTTCACTTGATCTTTCCTTGTGTTTTTAGGACTTTGTTCAAGAAAGTTTTGGAAATTGAAGTTATTCAAAATAGTATTAGGGTCCTATTAGTTCTTTGACCTAGTTCTCAAGTGTCATCTTTGAGGAATTATATCATCTCCTACATCATTTTGTATGTAACCTTACGAAAGGACCCAATTGTCAACCTAGGGTTGTGGGATATTGTTCTCAAAGTCTTTTGAAGGCTAGAGAAGGTTGGAACCCTTCCTAGTTAATCTTGTAAGTGTTCCCAATATTCCTAACTAGTTAGGGATGTGAAGAGTTTTAGTCTTTCACTTATGCAACGTCATGTTGCAGCATGATGTCATGTGTATATCTAATATGTCTAGAATTGTATTAATATTTTTAAGTAATCATATCTTGTACTTCAAAAAATATCCCATGTAATTGAGCTAGTGTACCATGAGTTTCATGGTGGGGGATTATAACATGTTAAATGTAGATCCAGGATCAATGGGAGATCTAAATATTTTTAAAATTCCAAATATTTTCTAGAAGTGTAGTAAGTGTAGTCACATGTCTAAGGATTACTTGAATAAAATATGAAAAAGACAAAAAAATGATTATAATTCTAAATTTGAGGACTATGAAAATGTGTTCATTGTAGCTTTGGCCACTCATGTAGCTAACAATGCACAGTTGATTAACTTAGGTGTATCATTTCATATAACCTTAAATAGAGATTGGTACCATGATTATGGAAAGTATGAAGGAGGTAAGGTGTACTTGGGTAATAATTCCTATAAAGATATTTTTTCCATGGTAAAACTTCAATAAAATTTCTTGATGGTAGAATTAATGGATTTGATGGTGTCTAGTATGTTTTGGGATTAGAAAATAATCTATTATTTGTGAGAAAATAAATAGATGCATGTGTGGATGTGTTTTATCAAACATTCTTTAAAATGGTGAGATGTATTATGGTGATTGATAAGGATAGTATATTGGGAACCTTGTTTCAACTTGATGTATGCATGATTGAGTGCAATTATACTTCTACGAAGATAACATCTATGGCTACTTAACTTGGAAAAGGGATGGTATCCTCTACAATAAATGGTCATGTTTTTTGGGTACACAGGGGCTCTCTTTCTAATTAATTTTAAATTAGCTATAAAATATATAATATTGTGGAACTAGCTATCAAGCCCCATAGGAGGGATCTATAAACATTAAAAAATATAAAAACTTGTTTAATGGTTAACTAATTGTAATCTACAATTTTATTTTTGTGAGCATTGTATATATATATATATTGTAAACACTTAAAAATGTCTCAATGGATCACATTAGATAACTAACATAATTTCATCCTAAAACCCATCCTCTTTTCACTTAATTGATTACAATAGCCTAGCTATTTAATTAATTGCATCATTTTCATTTAGTAATTTGATTAATCTAATTAGGTTAATTCAACCCCTTTCATGCTAAAATTTCATCCTATTAAATTGAATAAATAAAATTATTTAATTTAATCTCTAAAGTCCTCTAATTTAATTAAATAACCCTAATTTATTTAATTATCATATCACTTCCCCTTTCCATTAAATAAATAAATTATTTAATGAATATCCTAATTCCCCTAATTTTCATAATTGAAACTTTATTTAATTATCAAATTACTAATAAATCTAATTCCCCCCACTTGCAAAGGATTATTCCAAGGGAATATTCCTCCTTTGTACATTCCTCCAAAAGGAATATTCCCATGGAATATTCCTTCCCCTTTTGCACAATTAAACTTTGTTTTAATTTGCTAAATATCTATTTCCCTCATCCATGAGAATATTCTCTTTCTTCACTCATTTGAAAAAGGGAATATTCTTTTTTTGCAACAAACTCACAAGACTTCATGTGGAAGTTAACTTACAAAACTTCATGTGCAAGTTAACTTACAAGACTTCTTGTGCAAGTTTTGAAAGTGTGTTTGTTTGGATGAATGTAAACCCTTGATTAAATATCAACTTGCATTTTCAATGCTTGATGAGAATCCATGATCCATGCCTCCATCTTCTTTCCTTTTTGACCATTGATTAGATTTTTCAATCTTAGCTATTCATTTTTCATTCGCTTTCCTATAAATAAAGCACTATTTTGGAGACAAATGGATCCATCTTTTAACAACAAAATTATGTTAAAATCATTTGCACTTGCACTCACATTTAACACCATTTTAGCTTTATTTACTTGCATATTAGCTTAGCTTCCATTAATGGCTTCCATGATAACATAGGTGCATAAATTTAGCATATTTTGTAATTAGGATTTTAATCTTTTGAAGCTTGCATACATTTAGAGTAGATTTGCATACACCCATATCGATCATCTTAGCATAAATCATGTTAAAATAGATTGCATCATGTTAATTTAGTATTTAAATAATGTTTTATCACATATCTCTCATGGTTTCATTAGTTTTCTTCAATAAAACAGATTGAAACAAGCTCATTATCTAAGGGGTTGGGAAAGGGTCGCCATTCCACATCAATGCGACACCACTCCCCCAATAGGATAAGTTTCAATGTCATAGATTAGAGGTTTGTCAAGCTTTCATTACTTAGAATGTTAGTTTTAATGGCTTCTTTGTCTTTGCTTACAGTGAATGATCTTATTGGGATTGATGCTTAGTGGGTTAAATATTACTCAAATTAATATGGATTGGGTGTAGTTAACCTATTATATGACATTGGTCACATTTTGGTGCTAGAAGGAGGGCATGAACTAATCAATCTGACAAATTTCTCTTTAGATTTTTGTTTTCCTTGTGTTTGCAGATACAATGACACTTTTTTAGGCTAACTAGGTTTTGTAGGTTGGGCGATAAAATTCGAAGTAAAGAAGTGTTCTCATCTTTAAATGTTATAATTGTAACAAGTGTTTGATGCTTTTAGGGAAAATATAACCCATCTATCAGGCTTTTCATTTTATGCTTTAGGACCACACTAATTTTCAATTGGGTCTTAAAAAGAATGCTCAAACATGACTAAAATTGAACCCTCATTTCATCATTTTATTTTGGGGCTTAAAATTGAATAAGACAACTTAACATTTCATTTGGTGCATAAAATGAATTCATCTTAGCTTTAGGGGACCTTAAAATTAACAAGTGTTTGCTATGTTTTGATTTACATCTTTTTTATTGAATGCATATGCAATTCTCTCGTGCCACTCGATGATCTTGAGAAACAAAAATATTCGTTAACACTTTGTATAATCATCTACATCTTTTAATTTGGATTAAAAATGAACCCCATGCTAGTGTAGGGAAAAGGCGTGGTGTGTGTTCTCTCCTTGTTTCATGAAAACTAGGATGATCAAACTACAAACATACTTTCTTGCTATTTTTTATCTTTAGAGGGCCTGCCTCCTCACTTTGAAAGGAGGGAATGATCCAAGAGGAAATAAGCTAAAGCCAAGCTCTTTCAAGCCACTATATAAATAATGTGTTTATGATGATTTGTCATAAACAACAAGTGCAGATGCATCATACCAACAAGTGTCACCCTTAGTATCCGTGTGATACATTAAATCTCTTCTTAGGAAGAGATTGGGAGGCCTCTTGATTCTCCATAATCTTGAGCTAATCTTGCTGCTTGTATGTCCACCTTGAACGCAAGCCCTTATTACAAACCAACTATTTAGAAGCCAAAAACCTTTATGCTTGTTGGTGCAGGACGGTCGTTTCGAAGCCACCCCACATTTATACTATTCAATTTTTGAAAAAAAAAATCCTTAGGATCTTAGGATCTTCAGGATTTTGAGATTTGGTGGTCCCGTGAAGTGTGTACCATGGAGGGGAGCCAGTGTCACCAAATCTCTAGCTGTTCGCATTGTCTTAGTGTTTTGAGAAATCCAAGTGGGGATTCAGCAAGTATTATCTTCTAAACCTAGGATGGTAAATTCTTGTGAGTTAGTTTAATACTTTTCTTGGTTCCAAAATGTTACAAACAAACATTCACAATCTTCCTCAAAATTTCAAACCCTTTGGTCTAAATGTGGATACCTTTTTGAAATAGCCTTGATATTAAAGCTTGTCCTAAGGATTTCTATCTTTAGAGATTTCTAAATATTTTGACTTATATCTCAATCCATACTTCCCAAAGTCAACATAAGCAACTATGGCTTCAACCTCATGATTTTCACAAAATGGACCTTATGAAATTTATGATGTTTTTTTGACATAAACATTTAGTTTGAACTTAATCAAGACAAGTGTTTGTGGTAAAAGAAACTCACTTAAGCAAGATAAATTGACAAAATTGAACCCCACATGACCATTTTGTGTCTGATCACTCTGATTGAACAACTCAACCTTACACCCACTACCATACAAGGAAAACATTGCAAAAGATTGAGTCCAAAATCATTGAGTATCATTATCCAGAATCATTGAGTTTTCACTTTACCAAAATCATTGGGTCCTATTTCCAAAATCATTTAGTCCTTAGGGTTTGATCACTTTAGAGGTATAACATGTTTCTCACTACCTTGGTATTGAAAAACAAAGGTTCACTCTAGTTCAACATTGGGTCAAACATTTCACTCACCCCTTCATCAAAATTCATCCTTCATCTCACCAAACTTTGCGAATTTTTTTTACATCAACACTTTGGACTTGGACATCTATCAATCAAACCAACCCCTAACTTAGTTGTACTTTTGTATGTGAAATGAATCCTTTTCCATGCATTTGGTTGAGTTATTTATCATCTTTGGACTAGTTTATCTTGAAGGTCACAAGTCTACCCTAAATATTCTCAAGTTCATCAACATCCTTTATCCAAACATCAAACATCAAACTCTTAAGTCAAAAGTGTTGTCCCAAAAAGTTTGCAAAGATCAATCTCCACATAATTCATCTCTTCATCCCCCATTATCATCATTTCTCCAAAAAGACTTAGAGCATCCCTTCTACTTGGATTTGAGTCAACTAGAGAGTTCAAACATTACAAATCTCAACACAAGAGAATCATGGAGAAAACCAAAGTCACATTCACCATTAGTGATCCCAATCCTCAAGAATTTGATCCAAGAAGTCAAGTTACCCCATCAAAACAACCCTCATCTCCATTAGGGCCGTATGAGATAGAAGATGTCATGAACAATCTATTTGGACTTACTAGGGAAGAAATCATGGAGCATCAAGCCTTAAGAAAATGTGGCTCCAATTTCCCCATCTTTTCTTTCATAATCATTGACACAAGGCTTGAATTCATCTATCATTCAACCAACTCCCTCCCTTGTGCCAAGTCAACCTTTAACATATAGTCTCTCAACTAGGATAAGAACCAACCTTGGTCTCACTTCATGTCTAGGAACAAAAACAGCTGTGGGTATTCACAACATGACCATTCCATTAACTGCCAACATTCCCCAAAACACAAATTGGGCACCAACATTTGGAAAATCACTTACATTCCATGATGCCACAATAACCTCAACATATCAAGTGCAACCATATTCATCCATCACCACAAATACCCCAAGTATTCCTAATGTTACACAAGGTAATGTGGACCAAGTGCCTCAAGTAGGAAAACAAGGGCAAGTTAACACTCTCACGCAAAGTCAACCCTTGAAAAGTAGCTCCAAAAACCTCATTGAAACAAATCAAAACAAGTGGTTACCCAAGCTACCCAAGTTAATCCACAATCCACATCAAACACATCTATCATTGACCCAAATCAAAACAACACCTTGGTTACAAATCCCATCAACCAAGGTGATACCTTGATCCCACCTCAAATACAACAAGGGAACCCCCTACCCTTTGGTCAAGGGAACCCTTTCAATCAGTTACAAGGTATTAATATTTCATTACCATTGCAATACCAAATGGCACCAACATAATATTTTCCCTTGGTTCTCCACATAATGCAAAATCAAATGGAACTTCAATCTTACATTCCTCCATCCCAATCGACCATCTTGCAAGGGATGTTAAACCAAGTGAACCCCCAACCTCTCATCAACAATCCACAACCCACACAAAACTTAAACACTCAAAACCCATTGTAGATGTCCCAACAACCAACTGATCCTACATTGGAAGCACATGCCTTAGCTTTACAATAAGCACTGTAATAGGCTTACCAACAAGCAGTCCAACAATAGCAACAACAACAAGAAACCTTAGTTGTACAATAAAAACAACAAGCAAAACAAGAAAACCTAGTAGCACAACAACAATAGCAACAAGAACAAGAAACCTTAGAAGCACAACAACAATAGAAAGCACAAAAACAAGCAACCCTAGTAGCACATCAACAACAACAACATCAAGCAGCCTTAGTAACACAACAAGCAGCCTTAGTAGCTCAACACCAACAACAAGCTCAACAATATGCCCAACAAAAACAATTGCTCGCACAACAACATCAACAATAGGGTTTATACTATAACCCTCAACAAAACACCATCAACCTAAACACATTAGGAACATATACGCCTACACCATCCTTGCCATATCCTACACCACCATACACCCCATACAACACTTTATGATATCAAAATCACACATACAACCCATCTGTCATCCCAACATATGTTCCTCGTCCAAACTCCCAACATATGTTCCTCCTCCAAACCTGCAAGATGATCTAGCTCATCACAAATTAAGGCGTTACACACGAAATGCATAATATTTGGATGGGAAAGACAAAGAAGCCCCATACACAGAACTTATGTCCCTATCCATTCGATTGAAACATCGCAATGGTACCTTTTCCTCCTAGATTTGAGGTCCCAAAATTTGATAAATACAAAGGGAGAGGAAATACTGTGGACCATGTCAAGGAACTCAATGTCATGTGCATGGAGGTGGCCTATAATGATTCTTACTTAATGTGCCTCTTCCCACGAAGTTTAACAGGTCCTGCCATGGATTGGTTTTCACAGTTACCTCCACGAATAAAAAAATTCCAAGAAATCATTAACAAATTTATAGATCACTTCTCCTTCAATCTTGACATGGACGTAAGCTTAGAAGATCTGTATACCCTCAAACTAAAAAAAGGACAATCTTTCACCAATTTCTTGCAATGATGGAGGCAAAGAGCTAGTAAAAGAAAGTGGCCACTTCCTGATGAACAACAAGTGGGAATTATCATAGAAAGTCTAGATCTAGATCTATCCTTCCACTTGAAAATGTAGTGCATCACATATTATGATGAGCTTGTTCCTAGAGCCCTTAACATTGAGAGAGCCCTAATCTCACAAGGAAAAACACAAGTGTATAAAGATAACCACCCATCCACTAGTTTTAATGACAAGCCCCGCTATTGGGCCAAGAAAAAGAATGTTATTAGTGATGGTGTTGTTGATGCAAAGGTGGTCTTAACTGATCCTAGGAAAGCAAACACCCAAAGGATACGCGGCAGTTAATGGTGGGCCAAAAAGTGGCAATGAGGAAAAAAACACGTCTTTCATTGACCGAGAAAATGCGAAAAGAACATGTTGACTTTTTGTAGGCTCGGGTGTCACCATACCAAACACCAAAGCTAATTTTACACATCGGATATCCGATTTGTAAAAAGTATATATTAAACACTTCTGTCTCTTTTTTGAACTCATTCGGCTAAGAAGAACCCGCGGGCGCACTGTTCATCCATTGTTCGCGTAACAGATATCCGATATAGGCTAAATTCGATTTGGAAAGGTAAGTTTATTTATTTTCATTTGATTTGATTCAATTTTGATTTAGATTTGAATAATTTCATATGGTTTTTGTTGATTTTTTTTAAAAATAGGGTTTTTGATTGAGTTTTTGTGAAAAAATTGAGTTTAGAATAGATTTTGATAAAAAAATGAATGTTTTTTGTGGATTTTTTTTCACAATAGGGTTTTTGATTGAATTTTTATGAAAAAATTGAATTGAGAATGGATTTTGATAAAAAAAAATGAATGTTTTTTGTGGATTTTCTTTCAAAATAGGGTTTTTGATTGAATTTTTATGAAACAATTAAGTTCAAAATAGATTTTGATAAAAAAATGAATGTTTTTAATGGATTTTGATTTAAAAATAGTGTTTCATTTATATTGTCTAATTTTAGATTAATTATTTTTTAACTTTAATCAGGCATTATGGCTGCCGAGAATGAAAATGCACAAATTCCACCAGTTGAAAATGAAAATCCACCAGCTGAGAATCAAAATGCAGAAATTCCAAATGCTCCACCACCTCCGCAGCCATCAATTGAACAGTTAATTCATGAAAAATTGGAGCAATTGAGGGGAATTTGTGATGTTTATAGAAAATCCCTTGATTATCCCATATGTCAACCACATTGATAGGAATAATTATAAATGTAGAAACCCTCTCCACCCAACATAATGCATTTCATTCATGGCGAGAAACCATGAGGCAATATTATGCATGTGGAATGTCTTATGATGATGTGAAAGATCTCCAAATAACAAAAGCCCAAATAGCCTCTTTATTTATTAACCCCACATCGCCTACAAAGAATAATAAGCTGTGCACTTCTATAAAATCGTGCATGGATAGGAGCATAGTAGATAACTTTTGGGATCGTCGGTGTATGGTTTTTGATAAACCACCCAACAATAATCTTGATGTACCCTTTTACTTTATTAAAAAATTATATGCTGAGTTTTTGTTAGGGCATCATGCCAATTACTTTGACATTAAACCCTTCCAGCATGGGTAGAGGCATGCCTCAGATAGGCCATGGGCACTAGAGGTTAGGCTACTCACAAGTTCCATATCCCTCCTTCCTCCACCACCTCCAAGATAACATCCAGATATTTTCATGTAGGATGCAACGACACAACCATTCAGCATTCACTCTTTGAGTGGTCTTTTAGTTTCCCATGCTTCTTCAGTAGCTCAACCACAGTCTGGTGATCTTGGCGATGGATCCAATGTTGTTGCATCATCCTCCTCAGGTCCACATATTTGTGTGCCACATATTTGCAATACGTGCCAACAAATATGTTTGGGTCCTATTGTACAGCCCCCTGAGCATCCATTAGACACTTCTAATTATGACATCCAAGATGTGGAGATTATAGCGTAGATCACAATACTGTGAGCATAATACCCTACAAAGTCCCTCTCCGCAGGAGGCGTATTGGAGTAGCAAGCTACATAGGTAACATTTAAGGTGTAAATTCATAACTTGCATTTTTAAAAAATGAATATTAATAAGAGATAGTATCATCAAGTACTAAATATTTATTTACATGGTCTATTTCTGAATGCTTAATTTCCGAAGGAGCTCACATATAGGTGATGGATAGCAACTTTAGGGCCATTTCATTTCATTCTACATGCACACAAGATGTATTTTCTCACTCACTCATTTACATTTTTTTATCAGAGCATTTGCTTGTCATTTGAATTGTCAATAATGAAATTATATAATAACTTATATTTTTATCTTACTCTCTGCTTGTAGCAAACACCTAATGCGAGTGAGGTGCGACTCTCTCCAGACTATGGAGGCACAGTGTTGGATAAGGGAAAGGTAATTGAACTCAAATTTGATTGAATTAAAATTTATAAGATCTTTTATTGATTATGCATACATTGACATAGATTCGTAGTTTCATATGTACTTGTCATTTTTATGTACAGGCGGTTGTGAGCTATACATCACTATTGATAAGTGCCACAACACCCGAAGGAGTAGGTATTCAATTTTCATGAGGAGGTGTTGAAACACCTCAAGGAGGAGTTGTTGAGACACCTAAAGGAGATACAAAAAAAGATCAACCTAAAGAGGTATGTGTTTATTTTATTTTGTGCTTGGTAAATATGTTCTTATTAATGACAATTCTATGCTAACTTGGATCAATTTCATGTTTTTGTTCACATATATAGATTGATGTTACAAAAGTTGGTTTGGTTAGTTCTTGAGAGGGGTATATTCTAGGACTCAAATTCTCTAATGATATTTCGTGTAATCAAGATTTCAATTTTAGAGTTCAATTATAACTAATGTGTATTGATTTTTATGTTAATTATTCTAATTTAAATTTATATAGTATATCTTTTTTAATAAAAAGAGGGTAAAACTTTATTGAATCAACACAGCATTACAGAATGAGAAGAAAGAGGCCGCAAGGGGCCAAAACAGAAAGAATTAATTCACACCCAAAAAGCATCTCAAATCCTCAGCAACCCATTCCTCAAGAACAGGTGCCATATCTTCAGGGAGATTGTCCCAATCATCCACATACCAAGAATCAGTCTTTTCTGATGCCCATTTAGCAAGCCCATCAGCCACATGATTCCACTCCCGTGGAATATGGCGGAAAATAATGGACTCCAAAGAATCGCTCAAGGAAACAATCTGCTTTACAACCACAGCCAACTGCCAGTTCGTATCCACTAAATTGCGGTTATTCAACATATCAATAACCACCTGGGAATTAGCTTCACAAACTATCCTCCGCCATCCAAGGGCCATTGCACGCTCCAGTGCCAAGAGAATAGCACTCGCCTCCATAAGATTATTGGTTTGCAGACCACAATAAGTGGCAAAGAAGAAAACCACCACCCCAAGGCTATCTCTACCAATGCCACCAACACCAGCATGCCCAGGATTACCCCTAGATGACCCATCAGTATTAATTTTTAGCTCCCCTAGAGCAGGTGGGCACCAAAAGCCCTCACGAACAACCCTTTCACGCCCACGACTACGACGCACATTGCTCAAATTACCCTTGACCCCAGTGTCAAGGCCCAGGGCATTAACAACACCCAAGTCCCTAGGATCAATCGGCACCGACAAGTCACACTTCGCAGTCAAAGTCTCCTGCAAAACGCCCAAAATTCGACTCCAGAGTTGCCCCATAAGCAATTTTTTATCTAGAAAAATTCTTCTGTTGCGCTCCAACCAGATTTGCCAAATAATCAAGCTAGGTCCAATGCTCCAAGCAATTTTGAGGAAAGAGGTAGAGGCAGGAGAAGAACCCTGTCTTTTCCAAAGATCCTCCAAAGAAGAGACATGGCAACACGGTAAACTCCAAAGATTCCACCAGTAATGCCAGATAGTCCTCACTAAAGGACACTGGAAAAAGAGATGTGATATGCATTCCTCATGTTGACCACACAAAATACACACCGAGGGGCCCTGAAACCCCCGTTTGCAAAGGTTGTCCCAAGTAAGACATTTACCATGAATCACGAGCCAAGAGAAAAAATTACTCTTAGGCCAAGCAAATTTATTCCAAGCATGCTTCCACCAAGAAACCTGGGAGCTCCCAAAACGCTGCTTGTCCAGCACCTGATAGCCAGAAGCAATCAAAAATTTGCCTTTCAAGTCAGGACCCCAAGCAAGAACATCACCCCCATGGAGAGAATTACATGCATGCCCCGATAAGATCGTAGCAAACTCCTGACGATCCTCAACCATACCACCAGGCGGCTAGACCAAGGGGTCCTTCCACCTGGCCACAGAAGTCTGACCCAAAGAATGTTGAAATTTGAAATCCGCCACGTGACTCCAACTCGCCTCCTCGAAAGACTAGCACAATTCTTGGAGATGGGGGTGAGAGGACACAATGGGAGGGTGTCCATCCCAAGAGTCATGCCAAAAGAGAGCCTCCCTACCCCCATTACAAATCCAAAAAAGACCCTGTTTAACCAGCTTGGCACCACGTTTAAGGGTACTCCAGATCACTGAGCCTTTCCCCCCCATATTGAATCTTACAACCTCCCTACTATCCATCGCCCCCAAATATTTGAAGGTCAGAATTTTAGCCCAACACATGTGTTGTTGAGAACACCAACGCCAATACAACTTAGCAGCCAAGGCCTGCCCATTCAAGTCAGTCTGCCGTAGACCAAGACCCCCCTCCTGTTTTGTCCTACAAACCGCATCCCACTTTACCAAACTCCATTTCCTATGAAGAATATTACCAGCCCACAAAAAATGGCGAGACAATTTCTCAAAATCTTTAATAAAACTTGAAGGAGCAGAAAGAACGAAGCACTTGTAAACAGGGAGAGCTTGGACCACAGACTTTAGAAGAGTCACTCTTCCTGCCAAAGAAAGCCACCTGCAAGTCCAGTGACTGACGAGTCCCCTGAACCTATCAAGAGTCTCCTACCAAAATCTTTTGGGGAGAGAACGAACAGCAAGAGGGATTCCAAGATAGGAAAAAGAAAGCGAGCCAATCTGGAACCGAAGGATACCAACAATTCTCCTTTGAATACCCTTAGGAGTGTGGAAGAAGTATATAAAGGACTTCCCCTCATTTATGCATTTCCCTGAAGCCGCCAAGTAACAATCCAACACACGATGCAAATTAAGAGCCTCCTCAACCTTAGCCCTTCCCATCAAGGCAGTATCATCAACAAACTGCAAATGAGACTGAGGGGGAAGATCTTCACCCCAACTCCAACCCTGAAGCAAGCCGCTAGCAACCTGAGCGCGGATGAGTCTTCCCAGGCCTTCAGCAAGAAGAATGAATAAGTAAGGGGATAGGGGGTCTCCTTGTCGGAGGCCTCTAGAAGCACCAAACAAGCACGTGGGTTCACCATTGATAAGCACCGAAAAGGAGGAGGAAGTGACACAAATTTTAACCCAATCAATCCAGCCCTCAGCAAAGCCAAAAGCTCTAAGAATCTTAAATAGAAAGCTCCATTAAACACGATCATAAGCTTTAGCCATGTCCAGCTTGATAAACATAGATTTCTCCTTCGAAGATTCCATAGAGTGTATGGCCTCAGCAGCAATAACCACCCCATCCATGATCTGTCTGCCAGCAAAAAAACCCCCCTGTTCCTCAGAGATTAAATCCCCAAGCCATGGTTTCATCCTTTCCGCAATCAACTTAGTAATAATTTTGTACACCACATTACATAGAGCAATAGGTCTAAACCGATCCAAAGAATTAGCTCCCACCACCTTAGGAATAAGAGCTAAAAAGGTAGCATTTAGGGATTTTAGCATTTGCTTATGCATAAAAGATTCCTGGACCACCTCCAAAAGATCCAATTTAATCACTTCCCAGAACTCCTGATAAAATTCAACAGGGAACCCATCAGGTCCAGGTGCTTTACCTTTCTTCATCTGAAACACAACTTTCTCAAGCTCCGACAAGGTAATGGGAGCAAGCAAAGAATCATTCATTTCATTAGTCACAAGCCTGGGGATACAATCTAAAATCCTTGCTTCCTCCTCCTTCGCAGGAGGAGAATCCTCAGAGAAAAGGGAAGAGAAATACCAAATACATTCAGCAGAAATAGAAGCTGAAGAGGACAAAGTTTTCCCATTAGGCAACAAGATAGAAGAAAGAGCATTACCTTGTCTCCGATCCTTAACTGAGTTATGGAAAAAAGAAGTGTTCCGATCACCAGCCTGAAGCCAATCAATACGAGACTTCTGTTTCCAAAAAATCTCTTCCCTTAACTCCCATTCCTCAAGCTTTTTTAAAGCAGCGGCCTCTGACAACCTCAGTTCCTCTGAGAGACCTTGATCACGAATCTGCCTGGTGATTAGATCCAGATTATCTTGTGCCATCTGTTTTTCCTGGAATAAATTACCAAAATGTTGCCTATTCCATCTTTTCAAACTGTATTTAACATACTGGAGCCTCTTTGAGAAAGAGTACATAGCAGTGCCATAAGCTGGCTTCCCCCGGACCCACCAGCCATGGAGCAAATCATGAAGAGATTCATCCCTAAGCCACATGAGTTGGAACTTGAAGGTCGGGCGAGCATTGCGTTGAGGCATATCAGCCACCAACTTAATAGGCCAATGGTCAGAACCACGACTATCCAGAATTTCTGAGCTTGTCAGCCACCTGTCCCCTAGCCAAAAGCTAGATACCATAAATCTATCAAGTCTTTCAGAAATAGAAGCGTCACCAGTTCTCCTGTTATTCCAAGTGAAAAGACCAATGGCCGGCTTAATATCCACAAGATTCAGAGCAGAGACATCCTGAAACAACAAAGCTGAAGCCTCCAACCTAGCAATGCCACCCTTCTTCTCAGCAAGCTCCATGATAGCATTAAAGTCACCGCCAATAATCCAAGGATGGTAAGGAAAAAGGCTGCGAACTAAACGAATGTTGGACCACAAGAGTTGTTTCCCCTGCAACTCCACAGGAACATACACATTGGAGAATAGAGAAATTTCCCCAGACATAAAACAAGAGGCCACCATGGAAAGGGAAGACTTAAAAGACACCCACCAAAGGGGGCAGATCTTCCGCGGGTTCCATAAGCACGCCACCCCGCCAGAAGACCCCTGCGCACCAATGCATTGACAATCACCATTCCTCCATAACTTTGGAACTAAATCCAACATACCCTCCATAGAGAGCTTGGTCTCCTGTAGAAAAAGAACATCAGGCGAATGACTCCTAATCAAATCCTGAACAACTTTTTGTCTAGGGCCACTGTTCAAGCCCCTTACATTCCAAGAGAGAACTATCATTTCAAGGGACATGAAAAATGTGAATCTAGAGTCTTGACTGACCCTGACTCCACCAAAGTCTCCCCTATCATCCTAATCTTCTCCTCGTCCTTCTTCCTTCCCAGCTTAGTGATTTTCTCTGGCCCCCCCTTCTTGAGGGTTTTTTGCAAAACACCCAACTGAGGGGACGTCTTGACACTCTTCTTACCCACCTCTGAACCAGCTTTCTGTAGGAGGTGATCCTTGTTCACATTATCTTTCACAACCTCAACACTACCACCCTGCCCATCCTGAACCTCCAACAGTCGATCTGTCCCTGAAGCCAAGACCCCCTCAGCAGGCGGAGATAAAGGTACCTCTGAATTGGGCAAAGCCTGACTAGGTACTTTCCCGACCTCATCAAAGCATGGTATTCCCTCTCCCCCCCTGTTGGGGGGTAAGTGAAACAACCGGAGGGTCATGTAGATCCATATCCAAAGTCCCATGATCTAGATCCAAAAGTCCCGGGTTCACCTCCTACTGACTTAGGTCCTCCAACACCTCAAACCTGTTAAAGGTGTCCTCCTCTTGCCTGTCCTTCAAAATCCTTTTATGACCTTTATTTCTATTTCGGCCTTGAACTGGAATAAAACCATCCTCTCTACCATCGAAACTCTGAACGAGATCCTTTCCCTTATCCGCCTTGGGCGGATTAGCCGAAAGCTGAGAAGATTGAACCTCCAAAGGCTTGGCCTTTGGAAATCTACACTGGAGGTGACCATATTCATGACAAAAATGACAACAGAAAGGAAGTGTTTCATAATCAAGTTGTTGCACCCATGAGTAATCTCCTGCACTCACTTCTAACGAATCTGGTAGTGGCTTACTTAAATCAATTTCAACACAGAACCAAGCAAAAGTCATTACCTTTTTGAATTGCATTTGTTGAGATGAACCCACAGGTTTCCCCAGCTTCGAGGCTAATAAATACAACACATCCTCACACCAACATTCCACTGGGAGCCTTGGGAGGCGAACCCAAACTGGAACACGATTTAGGAGTTCCTCCGCCTGGTTGAAGCCAGCATGCCATGGCTTAATGAACAACCCCACCTGGTTGTAAAAGTATGGGCCCCCTTCAAAAACTCTATTCCGATCCGCCAAACAATCAAAGGAAACCATGAAATATTTATTTGCCAGGAGACGGAGCTCCATCTCTCCTTCAGGCATCCATGTCCTTTGAGCCCATGCCTCCAAGAAATGCAAAGAAATTTTCAAGCCTAAGAATTTGCAGTAAAGAGAATGCCTTGAATAATAATCAATGTCTTCAACCATCATTACCATCAGAATGACAATACTCGGCCTGTCTTTACATAGTTCAAGGCACCCATTAATCTTCAGAATTCTAGGCCCTCCTGCCGGACCCGTCCCAACTTGCTCAAGTTCCACCGAAAAAAGATCATTCTCAAAAACCTTTGAGTTCTGAAGAGTTGGTTTCGAACCAAACGCCGATCGGAAATCCATTTTGGGGCCAACCCTAGACAATTCCCCGTGCAACATAAAGGACAAAAATTCCCTACTCCGACATGCAAAAACCACTGAAGCCCCGAGAACAAGAAGGGTGTCAAAACGGGAAGACTCACCTCACAACCCCACTCCACCACAAAAGAAGGCACAACCAAGAAACACTTGCCACAACTCCCACACCAGAACTCCCTCCCTGATTCACACCCCACACCTAAACCCCACCCACGGCCCCTAGCTCACACTTCACTTGGTACAAACCACACCAGCACTGTGCTAAGGTGCACCACTTACTCCATTTTCCACATGCAGCAAGAGACACCCCTAGACAACATGCCACTCTCCAAACCCCGAAGCTCCTAGGATGATGAAAGAAGAACACTCAAAGGCTCTGTAAACACTAGAAGCCCACACATGTGCCAACCCTAGATGTGGTCATGCTCATGAGCTGGGTGCAGAGCCGTGACATCCACACTATTCTTAAAACTATGAAGGTTTATCAATTATATAGTATAATCTAATCTCAATTGTGGTTTGACTTTTCTTGTGTGTACTACCTTCTCGTGAGCCAACTAGTGCTTCAAAGAGGCTCCATTTTGATGATCCACCAGAGTTTAGGATGAGATAGACATTTTGGCATGTACCTTTGAATAGATACCGAGATGGCATATGCCACAAATTGTAAAACTTTGTTTGAGTTGGTGGCATTGATGCCATTTCTTTTGTATATAAGTGGACATACACTTGATTATTGGATAATTTGATATATATAGAAGTTGACAATCAAAATTTAGTTTCCTCCTCGTGTGCATGATTAAACTCTTTGAAGCAATGGTTAAATATCAATGTACAATAGCATAAAAAGAATGGTTAAATATTATGTAGTTTATATTCATATTGATGATTACATGACATTGCACATCTTTCAAATTCAAAGAATTATTTCACATTGCATAAGTAACAACTAGATACTCATATGATTAACCCTACAAATTTCATACATTTGGAATAATTCAATGATCCTTAACTAAATTATTCATACAAATTTCTTAGATTTGGAATAATTCAATGAAAATCAGCCAAAACATTTAAAAAAGATATTTAGATCTAAAACATTCACATATGATAAATAGATCTACACATATAAGTTGGTTGGAATAGAGTATTTAATTCAAATAACTCACTTGATGATTACAATTTTTTTGCTTCAATTGTTTGCTCATAACCAAGATTACAATGATCAAATTTTTTTAGAAAAATATTGGGATGCTAAAATCCACTATGCTTGGCATACAGATGCAACCTTCCTGTGAAATTTCCCTCACAAATCCAAACAAGTTTCATCCTCCAAATTACTATAGGAGCACCTTAAGGTCTTTTGGAAGATCTTAGTGGTTTTTGGCTTGTAGGTGGTTCTAGCCAACCACCAAGGGAATAAGGACTATGATATAAAGTCCCTAGATTGTTTTTAAGAGTGTGTTAGGGTAGGTTTGGCTTAGAGTCTTGAACTTTATGAGTTCCTAGACAAATCTTGGCAATTTGAGCATTTTGGCAATGTTGCCTTGGCAATTTGGCCTAAAAGTTGAAAAATAGCATTAATATTGTTCTAAGTCTGACCCAAGGGTCCTAGCACATGGGAGAAAGGTATATAAGGTCATCCAAACCCTAATACCTAGGTTGGAAGTTCATTTTCACGAATTGAGACTTGGAGAGCATTTTTGTGTGATTGGAATTCAACAACTTTTGAGTGCATTTTTGTGTTTGAGCCTTCATCCAGTCAAGAATGGATTGAAAGGACTAACCTAATGCTTTGAGTGTTTCATTTGTTTCATTTACTTACTGTACCTAGCATTAGATTAGTCATTTAGACCAACTGGTTAAGGTTTTGCAAGTTTTTGGGTTTTTGGACTCACTGCCGGTTTGGGCCAGTTTTGTGAATAATGAGTCCCACTTGAGTTCCTGTGGCTTTCTGATAGGGAGGGGTCAGAGGAATCAATCACAAATTCCTTCTCTAAGGTCTTGCTTGCAAGACCTCCTTGGTGTTTTGCTTCACCACCTTAACCTATAGGTCCCTTCTCATGTTTAGGTACCCCTGGTTCTCCTGGCCAACCCCACTACCATCACCATTCAACCAACCAAGTCAATCTTGGTGCCATAGCTCTAACTCTTCCTTAGCCTTTAATCTACCCTAAAGACTAACAATACCTCCAAAGATTGAACTTTGATTTGCAGGGGTGTGGAGGTGTTTCAATTCATTGCAATCCATCCAATTTTGGTTCTTGAGTATCCTCCTAGCTCCATTTCTTGGTCGCTTTCAACAAACCCTTGTTTAGGTCTTAAAAAGGCTACTAGCCTAAAAGCCCCAATTAGGTCTCCTTCTCCAAGAAAACTGGTTGACTCTCTCAATTTCTCCAAAGAACCCCCAATCTTTCTTTGAGGTTCTTGCTTCAAATGGACACCTCTCAAGGATTTTCAAGGTCTTGGGTCTTAACTGCCCGTACAACACCTCCACTTAAAAATGGGCAAAAACTAGGGTTTTTAAGCCTTTTCTGGCTGCTTTGAATCTGCTAAGTGTTTCTCACACTAGATGGACTAATGGAGTTTCCTCTTGAAAACCAAGTCTTGGCAAGACTCACATCTACCTTCACAAAAAGGAAATTCAACAAAATTCAATCACCCTTGCAAGTTATGTGCTCTGCACTCCTTGTCTTCCCTAGCCGGACTCTTCCTGGCTCGCTTAGGGTAAGACTTTGCCAATAGCTCCTGTGCTCACACAAACCCTAAAACCTACCATATGTACACACATGGATTCTAGTCACTGTTCCCAAAGGGCCGTACAATTTGTAAAGTGGGAAAGTGAACTAACACCCCATTTCTACAAAACTGTCTGGTTCTGACCAACAACAAGGTTAAAGCAAACTATTTACAAACAATGATTGAAATTGAATCAAAAAGACTAAAAGATGGCACACTAAGCTTGAGAAAACACTAAACTACATCCTCCACATAACACAGTAACAATTTCAATCCATTAAAGCTCTACTTTGAAGCAAAAATCAGTAATAACACACAAAAACACTATTTTTCTTTCAATTCACAAAACTTTCCCACAATACCAATACTTCCAACCCTGCTCTCAAGTCGAGGCACACCTTATATAGGGTTCCTCAATCAGTTATGCTCCCTTGGTCGAACATGTAAGTTATCATGTGGCAAAGTTGCAAAGTGTACCATTTTGCATCTTTTGCCAATTTTCTTGAAAACTAAGTAAAATGAGTTTTTAAACCCATTCACCCTTCCTCAACTTCTATCCTAAAGATCAACCACATCCCTAAACTATCTTCTCTACTCGATGGTCAACATGACCTTCATGATAAACATCAAAAACAAAAGAAATGCATCCTAGACTTCCTAAATGCCTAATGTTTCATAGGTGCTCCTACACCACTTTCCTCTCATGGCCACTTGGAATAAAGCTAGGGACTATGTAAATAATGTACATACAGGTTTAGGAGTCTTTTTTTGCAGGGGAAGTGAAGAAACTATCAAGCACTAGGCGAGTGCAAGTGCATTCTGGCTAGTGGCTTGGAGAGGACAGCAGTAAAGAAAGCTGCTAAATGGATTGGTTTGTGCCAATCAAGAGCATGGGAGTGTGGGCACATGTATTCCAGACATGTGTGTGCAAGGAGGAGAGTTGAGGAGGTCATTGAAGCCCTCAAAGTTGGAAAAAGGAGCTAAAACCCTTGAAACCCTTGAAATTAGGGAGGTATGAGGACAGTCATATGAACGGCCACTTGGGAGACCTTACACCTGGTAAATATTGAAGCCTAGGGTACCACTAGAAAGAATATCAAAAAATATTTTGGGGTTGTTAAGACCGTTTTTGAGAAAAGCCAAGAAAATGGGTTCTAGGAGGCCTAGTTGGGGCAAAAGGCTATAAGGCCTAAAATGGAGTTTTTCAAGAAAGCGATGGAAGAATGGTGAAAGAATCCAATGAGATGGATCAGTGAGGTTTAAAATCAACAAAGAGATAGTAGAATAACCTTTCCTAGCACCTGGAGTGGTTAGGACACTTTGGGTCAGTTTGGAGCCCAGGGAAGCCTAGTGGCAAATTGAGAGTAATGGAGAAGAATTTGAAACTGGTGGAGAGTCTTATGAGGTGAGAGGGGTTTAGGAGAGATCCCTAAATAGGGTAGAGAGGAATACCCTAGGAATACTAGAGAATAGGTCTTGGGAAGAGCAAGAGTGCTCTTGAAAGGTAAGTCTCCCCATCAAATTGGTAAAGGAAGAGGTAGAGACTCTAGAGGTGGACAACTTAGAGAAAGGAGAACAACTCATGTTAAGAAGGATTTTGATCAAAGCAATCTGCTGGAACTATAAATTTTTTAGCATTTTCACATGTTTTCCATAACCTTAAGTTTCCATTGGAATCCTTTTCATAAATGTAGGGGTTTATTTTCATATCATTTTGCTCATATTTTGCCCATGTTGCCCATCGAATCCATTGAGTCACGCATCTTTTGCATTCTGGTGCCTATCGGCATGAGTTCATTAGGCTCTCCCCGATCCATGTTGTGTCTTCTGCTAGCAAAACATCTATGTTGCCTATCAGCAAGACGTTTTAATGTCATGGCGACTGAATTTCATTCATTGGTAGTTATCGGCATAACAATTTCATCGTTTCGGCGATGAGAGTGTTCATATCGGCATGAGTCAGGATCATCGGTGTAATGCTTCACCGAACACATCATGTTTCACTGACCCATGTTTGAAAGACACATATCGGCATAGGAATCATATTCGGGTGAAGGTCATAGCGAAATATGAATGTCTTGTCGAAAGGCGTTTCAAAGGTTCTATCGGCAAACGATTGAGGCATCGATATAATGTCACGACAATCTCCACATGTCATACCGACTGTGCACAAGTATTCATTTCGGCCAAATTGATGAGTATCAGTGTAAGGTCATAGCAAAAACATTTTGTCTCTCTGACTGGTGCATGTGGAAATGTTTCGGCCAAGCTAAAGGTTTTCGGCAGGTGGTCTTGGCGATTGAGCATTGTCTTACCGATTAGCGACGAGGAATGTACATCGGTGAGACTAAAGTATATCAGAGTAGTGTCTTGTCGATAAGATGTGAAGGGGGTCATCAGCAACAGGTGGACTCAGTCAGTAAGAAAACCAAAATGTCTTGGCGATCTATGGAGAGGTGGTCTTCGGTGAGAGTTTCAACGAAATCAGGGTGTTTCACCGATAGAGCACATCGGGATAAGTCTCAGCGAATGAGGTGAAGGAATGGGTTCGGTGTAACTTTTGGCATCAGTATGAGTCTCTTCGAAGGCTCATTGTCTTGCTGATGAATGGCTTCATCAGTAAGACTTATTTCAGTCGGTAAGAAAACTAAAATGTCTTGGCGAGGTGCCCGGTCTCGCCGATGGAGCACAGGGGGACTTTGTCGGCAGGAGTTTACTATTGTCTTGGTGACTCAGGAGATAAAGGAACTTTCGACGAAACAAGGTGGATTCTCTTTAAGGTCTTCCCGACACCATTAAGTTATAGTGACAGTGAGTTAGAACAAGGTGCATTTCGGTGAGAGGCTCCTTGGGTCTCGGCGAATGGAAGGCACAAGAAGTACATATCGTCAAAACATATTGTAATCTCTATGATATCTCACCGACCCAGATGAGCTATAACGAATGCGAAGATGAAACTGAAAGGGAATAAAAGAATACTATATGGCTTCATTGTGACAAACAGAATGCTACAGCAATGTGCGGGAGACAAATGGGGTTTTAGGGGTTTTCGATATGATGTCTTCACGACTCAAATGTGTTACGGTGAGGCACAAAAGACCAAAGTGATGATCAGCGATATTGTTGCCTTCGGCATACTCACAGGGATGTTACAGCGAATGATTGATGAAGTCTTATGCACTGTGGCCAACATAATTGCAACTATTTGCTGATATTAGAATATGAAACGATGTGCCTGTTCGGATACTGATGTATAAATAATCACTCTTAATTGTAAATGAAGTAGTAGGTAAAATAGTAGGATACAATAGATACAGTTCAGAGGAACACAATGTTTCGCAAAAAATGAGATTATGTTGCATATGTAAAATCATGGAGATATCAATGGAAGTCTTTTGATGTGTTGCAATTGTTTCTGGTATCAGTTGTTGGTCGTGTTTATTGAAAATATTATTGAAGTTGTCTCCAATTGTGATGTTCTCTGATTGTTTGAATTGGTGTAACAATTTTACCTCCAGTTTGTCAGTACACATTTGCTATAACTGTGTGATCAATTAATTGGTTCTTTCCAGTAAAGATTAAATCCTCTAAGTTGATCATAGTAATTAGAAGATATCAATTGGATCATTTAAGAAGAACTCGGTAATTATAATATTTCATGTTTATACAAGCTATAAACCAAATCATATGTTGAACAGCTTGAATTCTTGCCAGAACAGAGTACTTATCTCAGATTTCTCTTGACTCTGCATACCCTATAAGGCACTGGTCTCACCATTCACATCATTCAGTCTCATTCATATTTTTTTACATCTGTTAGTTGAGCATATTAGGATTTAGTCTTCATTTGAGTATACAATTTATTCCAAGTTTGATCCATTTTGTCCACTTCCATATGCCATTGCAGATAAATTGTTGTAGGAAGGAAGATCATAGGTTAAGTCTACTTCATCTGTTATAGGTACACCCGCCTAGGTCTAGCAGCACCTGAAGAGTAGAAGGTTTAATTATTTCAAACCTTGTTCTGTTACCCTAAAACGTACCAAGAGATTGGCAACCTCTTGAGGTATCCTTGCCTACATTTTTGAGAGCTAACAAATTGGCGACTCTGCTGGGGAAACATATCAGAAAATTCAGTTGAAGACCACATTATAGAGTCATTAAAGAAAAGGTTATAATTTGAGAAGATTCAGAAGGGGTGATTCCGCTAGGGAAAAGATCAAAAGTAATCATTTTCCTACTTTTGGAAAAGTAGGTGGCGACTCTGAAAGAAACATTGCATTTGTTCAAATATGATAGGAAAAAGATCCTCAATGATCTGAAAATGGAGGGTAATCAGGGTAGACCTATTGATCATGACACTCCTCAAGTTGATTATGAATCTTTAACTTTTGAGGAGGTCAAAGCACTGTATGAGTCTCAGAGAAAGGAAATAGAAGAATGGCAGAGGAAAAGGCTGCAATTGGACCAGAATGAATATATAGATGCAGGAAGATATTAGGCCCCTCGAGCACCTGATATTACAAATGTAAATTTATACAATGGAGGCGATACATATCATGCACAATAGAGCACTTATCCTCCACATCCATTAAAGCAAGAAAATGCTTATCCTATCTAGACAAAGATTGGCAAATTATCAAGAATGCCAGTGCGATCAGTGTCAAATGCAATTGGCAGTTATCAAGAATGTCAATGTGATCAATGTCAAGGGCAACACAATTTTGATTCACTTGGAGATATTAGCCAGAATCTACAACAAGGTATGTATCAGAACCAATAATCTAGAGATGATGAATATTTCAAAAGTCTTTGGGATGCTTTTCTTGACATAAGGAGGTATGGTGGAGAATATTTCACTTCTTTGTACAATAGAATGAGAGAAATTTGTATACAGTTACCTTCTCACCATAGGCCTACAAGGACCATGTTTACTGAGCAATTCATAAAGGTATGGGAGCCTAATTCAGTTCATTGGTCGGAATTATCAATACAGCAAGTTTGTGATCACTTGAATAAGTTCATTGATGCCATGGAGAGGAAAGGGTATGGGGACACTACCAATGTTGATTCCAATTGTTGTATTTCTGATGAGTATAGAGGAATTGATCAAGCAATGCATCCAATAGATGATGAGGTATGTGCAAGTCAGTATGATTCCTATGATAGCTTGCATAATAAAGATGAAGGTACAAGATATCTCTCTTGCTTGACAGATTGTGACAAGGAGAGTAGTGTGTGTTATGAGGGATCAAATGAGTGTTTATATTTTGAAGATACACTTGAGGATTTTGATCTATAGCAAGGGGATCCTTTTACCTCTTATGAGGATCAGGATGAAGAGGCAATGGGAAATGTTGATAGTGAATTTACAATGCCTCTAGCTGCAGTTGAAAGCTACAACGATACATGCGATGAAGAGGAGGGTTGTAAATTTGAGAATGGTTTCCAAAAAATTTCAGGCCCATGGCATGATGAAGATTTAAAAGAGGATCAAATAATTTTTTGCAAAGGTTTGCCCCAGAATGAATTTAAGGTATTTTTAGATCCACTTGATGTTGAGCAAAAGGTATTTTTAGATAAACAAAGTGATGTGTCAAGTTATGGAACAAGTGACTATGCTGGTAATTTTTCATTCTCAGTTGATCCTAGGCCTCTTTTTGATGATGACAAAAGTGATGAGTATGACTGTAATAATGAAAATATGGAAACGTGTTTACTCAGCTATGAGCAAATTTCAGATTTGTTGACTCTTGACTATTAGAGATATACACATGAAGCTAATCCTAAAGTTCTTTATCCAACTTGCATTTGTTTTGACAGTGAAATTTTTTTGTGCAATGATTCATATGATTCTCAGTGCCTTTCTCAAGTTGATAGTGAAACCTTTGAGGTTGGCCAAATGCATGTGTCTATTCAGAACGAGGTATGTGTTTTTGAAATTTCTAACTCATGTGGAGAAGACATTTGTCTACATACCAAGGATGATAATGTTCCAGATTTGATTGGTTCATATATGCTTAATATTGAAGGTTTGAGTCATAGGGGTATCAAAGAAATGCAAGGGGTTTCAGATTTGCTTGTTTCAGACAATGTTGGTTAAACATAATTTTTTGTTTCTCAAGAGGGGCACTTTGATTGTGAAATTTTAATACAACTGAGTGAATGCTTTATGATCCATAACAGTGAGAAAGATAATAAGGAATATTGTATTTCATATGCATGCATCTTGAATGTTGAAAATAATAGGGGTTTGTCCCAAGATGTTGAAGAATTTGAACTACAGGATGGTGTAGGGATTTTGGGCCAAACCGAGCATGATGATACTCTAAGAACTTGCAATAACAGTGACATGAAGGATTGCATGAGTATCTTCAGGAAGAATTTGATGAACTCAACACAAAACTAGGTGTTTGATAGGGGAAGGATTGGTTTGAGTTTCAGATTGTAACAGCTCAGGAAAGGTGAAATTGAAACACAGAGGATTGAGGGTTGCCAGTGCATGGACAACTCTTGTGTATCCTCTCTAAATTTCTTTTCCATGCATAGTAGTTTAGGGTTCTGGTGCATTTCCATTTTGCATTCACCTCCATCTTGCATTCATTTTGCATTTATTCCTTCATGCTTCATTTCCATTTCCATTCTACTCACTGGCTCATTTTGTGTTTGGTCTGGTCTGCTCACCCAAAGATTCTGGATCTTTGCAATGATTTGACTATCATTCATCCCCAGACGGAGCCACTGGTGGAACTATAAATTTTTGAGCTTTTTCACATGTTTTCCATAACCTTAAGTTTCCATTGGAATCCTTTTTATAAATGTAGGGGTTTATTTTCATATCATTTTGCTCATATTTTGCAGATGTTGCCCATCGAATCCATTGAGTCACGCATCTTTTACATTCTGGTGCGTATCGGCGTGAGTTCATTAGGCTCTCCCCGATCCATGTTGTGTCTTCTGCTAGCAAAACATCTGTGTTGCCTATCGGCAAGACGTTTTAATGTCATGGCGACTGAATTTCATTCACTGGTAGTTATTGGCATAACAGTTTCATCGTCTCGGCGATGGGAGTGTTCATATCGGTATGAGTCAGGATCATCGGTGTAATGCTTCACCGAACACGTCATGTTTCACTGACCCGTGTTTGAAAGACACATATCGGCATAGGAGTCATATTCGGGTGAAGGTCATAGCGAAATATGAATGTCTTGTCGAAAGGCGTATCAAAGGTTCTATCGGCAAAGGATTGAGGCATCGATATAACGTCACGGCGATCTCCACATGTCATACCGACTGTGCACAAGTATTCATTTCGGCCAAATTGATGAGTATCGGCGTAAGGTCATAGCGAAAACATTTTTTCTCTTCGACTGGCACATGTGGAAACGTTTCAGCCAAGCTAAAGGTTTTCGGAAAGTGGTCTTGGCGATTGAGCATTGTCTTACCGACTGGCGACGAGGAATGTACATCGGTGAGACTAAAGTATATCGGAGTAGTGTCTTGCCGATAAGATGTGAAGGGGGTCATCAGCGACAGGTGGACTCAGTCGGTAAGAAAACCGAAATGTCTTGGTGATCTATGGAGAGGTGGTCTTCGGCGAGAGTTTCAACGAAATCAGGGTGTTTCACCGATACAGCACATCGAGATAAGTCTCAGCGAATGAGATGAAGGAATGGGTTTGGTGTAACTTTTGGCATCGGTATGAGTCTCTTCGAAGGCTCATTATCTTGCTGATGAATGGCTTCATCGATAAGACTTATTT
>VDFB02271358.1:182991209-183122841 GCA_007258455.2 Sequoia sempervirens | reverse complement strand
GGGAGAGAGTGTGGGAGAGTGGGAGAGTTGGTGGAATTACCTTTCGTAGTAATCGCTATTAGTGAGATTGAGATTGTTAACCTTGAGAGAATAGGACTTGGGCAAAAGGAATTTGATATGGCTATTGCTTTCAAAGACTTCAAGCACGATGTACTCTGCATTGATGCCATTCATCAATCTTCACTTGATGGCATCAAGGAATGGTTGAACTCCATGGTTATAAAGTATTATGAAAGCAGAATGAACTTGTACTAGCGGCCAATTTTGAAGACTATTACTAATTATCCAAATAAATTTATTGAAGATGTTGGTTGGGAATTTTTTAATATGGAAGCTACTGATTCTGATTATAATAATTCGGAAGAGTTAGATCAAGGATATGAACCCTTTAATGTAGAAGAAGAATCATAATCACTCTTCATGTTGCAGGTTCCAGCTTTAATACCAACTACAATGGCAACATTTAAATTCCCTAGTAGTATTCATGTAAAGGAAAATTCCTTTAGATGCAAGGATTCAAAGCACATCAACCATGTGTTATAGATGATTAAATACCAGAGACGATTTGTAGCAATGAAATAGTCTAAAAAGGTAGAGAGAGCTACATTGGTGACTCAAGAGAAACTTCAGCTTTCAAAAACAAAGCCAATTAGGCTGGTAGACGTGTGGATCAGGCCAGCATTTGGTGGAAGAGGAAGAAAGATGACTGGAACTCTGGAGGCCCACCATACTGGATTTTGATATTTAACCATGAGAGAAAAAGAGAGAGCTGATATCATGTATCAAAACATTAAGCATGCATTCTTCCATCTAGCAGAGAAGGAGATGATTACTTTGCTTCATTTTCATTTGCATAACCATATCAAGGCGTGGGAACCAAGAAGACTAAGGATGTCAAGTTTTATGTGGAGGTAACTGATGTGGTGCAAAATTTAGGAGGGGCAAGAAGGTCAATGTATGATCTTGATGAAATTGAGGAAGAACAACAAGAGAGGGACAGGAAAAATAAAATCAATAAAGAGTTTCAAGGATTTGTCAAGCGAGTAAGAGAGCTATGGGAGCAGCCTCATCTAAAAGATTTTGAACTAGAGTTTATTTAGAGAGCTTGGTTTTCATGGAGTTCTTTTCAAAGCCTCTACTTTTATTGTTCCTATGGTAAACATGTATAATAACCTTCAATGCCTCGAAGGAGAGGTTGTTGGTTGATTTGTAACCCATTTTTGATCAAGAAGAATGTTATTTTCTAGAAATTTACTAGTTTTTCTCACTTTTCTTGTTATTGTACGGCCTGTATGAACACTAAGATGATCTAAAACTTATTGGATGTTGTAGATTGATAAATTAGCTTTCATTTTCACCTATTTAGAGGTTCTAACTCTTTGTATAGTGAAAGTTATCTTGTTTTTACTGTTGCTACCTACTTTCACAGTGTTCTTGGATTGAAGGGTTTCATGATGTAATTCGACCCATTCCACTTTTTGTGCCTACTGTAACTTGTGGAATGGGTCCTCTAACTTGTAAAATACATTCCTAACCTGTTTAGAATGTTGTGGAGTCAAGGTTGGATGTTTGGGATGATGTTCTAGGGTTGTAGCAGGGTATTTTCATGATGAAAATGAGGGCTTCAAGTGGTGTTTTGACAAAATGTGGGAAGGACTATCCATGTAATGTATTATTCACCATGTGTAGGGTCTGGTAAGTGTGTTTGGTGCTTTTTTTGCGTATGGTAGGTACGGTAGATAGGATTTTCATTAAAACCCCAAGTATTTTGCTTGAAATAGAGGGTTTGGTGTATTAGGGGTCTAGAGGTCTTGGACCTGGAAACAAATCATGGAATTGGAGGATTTGAAACATAACATACTATTTTTTGAGGAGTTTCAGTGAAGATATAGTGTTTAAAAGGTCATCTCTTTGTAAATAGGGCTAATTTAGTAGCCTTTATGCAAGGTGGTCTATTGGATCTTAATGATGGTACAAAGAAACATGGTATGATCTCTTGGGAATTTGCCTTAGGGTCTGTGTTAAAGCTTGATTGATGTTTGGTTGGCCATTGGATGACCTCTAAAATATAAGCCCATTTGATGAGATTTGGAGACTATAAGTTAGGCAAGGTTTATTGAAAACCCATACTCAAAACCTTCCCACAGCCAACCAATACTAAAACACCTTCAAAAATTTCTACACAAGCTTAACAGTTTAAGAGATATCACTGCCCCCAAATATTTCTTCAAACCCTAGCAGTAAACCACCATTTTCCACTAAAAAATGCACCATTTGACATCTAGGGCATCACCTAAAAACCCTCTATTCGCCTCCCTTTCTCACAAAACATTGCACACATGTTTTATAACCATAACTAAGCCTTTCCATCGAGTTATAGAAGCATACGGTGGGTGAAAGGCTTAATATGACATTTTAATGCACTCAAAACCCTTAAAACAGGGTATACAAACCGACCCTCAGTAATTGACTTCTAAAATGCACAAAATCACTTGAAATTCAACCAAACCAAAACTAAAACAGAGTTAATTTTGTTTCCCACTGAATTCCATCAAAAAGAGAGCATAATCACCTTGTACGAAACCATACAGTTCAATGAAACATCAAATCCCAAAGTGCAAAAGGGTAGCAATCTTTGATGGGGTATTACTCGGATACCATGGCACTTACGAAATCTTCGTCTAAACCTATAAGATTACGTTGGGGCCATCTACAATAACCTCTCTCTATTTTTGTTATCTCAGAGTGGTTTTCCCGTGGTTTCCAATTTTTAGTTGATGGAAAAAGTGTCAAATGCAAGCAGTGGAAAGTTGCAAAGTGGTGCAACTTTCATTTTGCAACTCATGTGACCAAACAGACTATTCCAACATGTCTGAATAGGTATGTTTACACTTGGAATGGTCCTCTTTTGCACCCAAACACACGGAATCACTCTGAACTACGTTCAACCAGATTGATCCCTTAAGGGTCCAAAGTGCAAAATGGCTGCAAACTTCAGCATGTTGCTACTCAGATACCGTGATGCTTAGAAACTTATCGCCTGATCCTATGGGATAGTGTTGGGCCCCTCTACAATAACCTCTCTTAGTTTTTGTTATCTCGTAGTGGTTTTTCTGTGGTGTCCAGTTTTTAGTTGATGGAAAATGTGTCAAATGGAAGCAATGGAAAGTTGCAAAGTGGTGCAACTTTCGTTCTGCAACTCCTATGACCAAACAAACTATTCCAACACATTCAAAAAGGTATTTTTACGCTAGGAATGGTCCTCTTTTGCACCCAAACATGCGGAATCACTCTGAGCTACATTCAACCAGATCGATCCCTTAAAGGTCCAAAGTGCAAAATAGATGCAAACTTCAGCATGTTGTTACTCGGATACCATGATGCTTAGAAACTTCTCATCTAATCCTATGGGATCATGTTGTGCCCCTCTGTAATAACCTCTCTTATTTTTTTTTATCTCAGAGTGGTTTTCTTGTGGTGTCCAGTTTTTAGTTGATGGAAAAAGTGTCAAATGCAAATAGTGGAAAGTTGCAAAGTGGTACAACTTTCGTTTTGCAACTTGTGTGACCAAAAAAACTGTTCCAATGCATCTAAATAGGTATTTTTATGCTATTCATGGTCCTTTTTCACACCGAAATACGTAGAATCGCTCTAAGCTATGTTCAACCGAATCGATTCCTTAAGAGTCCAAAGTGCAAAATAGCTGCAAACTTCAGCGTGTTGTTACTCGGATACCGTGACACTTAGAAACTTCTCGTTTGATCCTATGGGATCATGTTGGGCCCCTCTACAATAACCTCTCTTAGTTTTTGTTATCTCAGAGTGGTTTTCTTTTGGTGTCCATTTTTTAGTTGATGGAAAAAGTGTCAAATGCAAGTAGTGGAAAGTTGCAAAGTGGTGCAACTTTCGTTCTACAACTCGTGTGACCAAATGAACTATTCCAACACACCTGAATAGATATTTTTATGCTATGTATGGTCCTCTTTCACACCCAAACACGTGGAATCGCTTTGAGCTACATTCAATCGGATCGATCCCTTAAGGGTTCAAAGTGCAAAATGGCTGCAAATTTTAGCATGTTGTTACTCGGATACCATGATGCTTATAAACTTATAGTCTGATACTATAGGATTGTGTTGGTCCCCTCTACAATAACCTCTCTCATTTTTGGTTATCTCAGAGTTTTTTTCTTGTGGTATCTAGTTTTTAGTTGATGGAAAAAGTGTCAAATGGAAGCAGTGAAAAGTTGCAAAGTGGTGCAACTTTCGTTCTACAACTCGTGTGACCAAACAAACTATTCCAACACATCTAAATAGGTATTTTTACACTAGGCATGGTCCTCTTTCACACCCAAACATGCAGAATTGCTCTGAGCTACGTTCAACTGGATCGATCCCTTAAGAGTCCAAAGTGCAAAATGGCTGCAAACTTTAGCATGTTGTTTCTCAGATACCATGATGCTTAGAAACTTCTTGTCTGATCCTATGGGATTGTGTTTGGCCCCTCTGCAAGAACCTCTCTTTGTTTTTGTTATCTTGAAGTGGTTTTCCTGTGGTTTCCAGTTTTTAGTTGATGGAAAAAGTGTCAAATGCAAGTAGTGGAAAGTTCCAAAGTGGTGCAACTTTCGTTCTACAACTCGTGTGACCAAATGAACTATTTCAACATGTCTGAAGAGGTATTTTTCTGCTAGTAATGGTCTTCTTTTGTACCCAAACACGCGGAATCACTCCAAGCTACGTTCAACCAGATCGATCCCTTAAGGGTCCAAAGTGCAAAATGGTTGCAAACTTCAGCAGTTGTTACTCAGATACCGTGACGCTTAGAAACTCCTCATCTAATCCTATGGGATCAAGTTGAACCCCTCTACAATAACCTCTCTCAGTTTTTGTTATCTTGGAGTGGTTTTCCCGTGGTGTCCATTTTTCAGTTGATGGAAAAAGTGTCAAATGCAAGCAGTGGAAAGTTGCAAACTGGTGCAGCTTTCATTCTGCAACTTGTGTGACCAAACAAACTATTCCAACACGTTCAAATAGGTATTTTTATGCTATGCATGGTCCTCTTTCGCATCCAAACACACGGAATCACTCTGAGCTACGTTCAACTGAATCGATCCCTTAAGGGTTCAAATGTAATATGTTGAAATAGGTCATTCCACCTATTGTTCAGGTTGTGTCTCGGTGATATGGGCCTGATGTAAGTAGGATAGGGAGTAGGAATAATAAAATAGCATTGGTAAATGCATTGGAAGAGATTACTAATGCTGCCCCTATTCAAAATTCAAAATTGAGGCCCCTTAAAAGCAAGGCTAGAAGAGGTGAAAAGAAGAAATTGCTTGAAAATAAGTTAGAATAGGTTGGAAAAAGGATGAGGTTGTGGATTTTGATGTGTTCAAAAGCTCTACAAGGATAGGGGAGGTCAAAAGTATGTTATGGCACAATGCCCTAGTTGGGAAAATAAGGGTTTTGAATGAAAAAGAGATGTTTTAGGGAGTAAAAGTGGGTAAATTCAAGAGGCAGCATAATTTGGTGGTCAATTAAGTTTGTGCAGGAAAAATGAAGAGTGTTGGAATAGGTTTTGAGGTTCAGGTTCAGGTTCGGGGGTTTGGTTCGCCAGTTAGGCCAAATTTTTTTGGAGGGGGGTTCGGTTCGTTTTGGGTTCATTGGTACAAAAATCATGTAAAAATAAAATATAAATATATATGCAGCCTAGAAGCATGCATTAGGATTAGAATATCACATAGCATCATGTAAACAACAAAAACATCATAAACTTGAATGTCATTTAAAACATGCATGATAAATATTCATTGTTGAAACTTGAATTGTGGTAGCTCAATATACAGAGTCTATTGATGCTAGGGTTCAATTTGTATGATTTTGAAAAAAGAAGCCAACTGAGTAGAGTTATCAGCATTCTTCATAAATCATAAGAATTTGTTTAGTACACTAGCCATTTTGATGTCTTCTTGCAGTCTCAAACATTATTTTGTATCATTGTTACATTGGACTTGAGAGTGGTAGCTTAATAAAGCTCCACAATACAAAATCTGGTTTACCTATGCAGTGTAACAATGGCATAGGAAGATTTTTCTTTCAAAGAACCAAAGGGTGAGTGCACAATTGAAGTGTATAAACACATATTTTTGTAATATCAAGGATACTTTTTGAAACTTCCATGCATTGCTAATCTAAAAGGAAAAGTCTTATGTATCATTTGCTTAATTGAGTTGTTCCAATTAAAGGATTAAATATATTGGAATTTTTTTATCAATCATTTCATAGAATACCAATTGAAAACGTGTTTTTTTCTTTTAGATAAATTTGTTTACCATCAATCAATTAATTTATTCAAGACAAACCATGAAGGACAGCAATGATCAATGTTATGGCTAGCCAATTAATAAGTATACACGTGAATAAGTCAAGCATGTACATGTGAATAAGGGAAGCACAAGTAGTCACAAACTCGTATTCCTTGAAGTATACACACAAATACATAGTATACACAAATTAATAAAAAGTATATGCACGAATACAAGGTATACGCATGAAAACATGTAAGTCACAGTATACATTGGAACACACGTAAGTCACAAAGTATACATGTATGTTGTAAAGTATACACTTGAATACATGTAACTCATATCTATTGAACCATGAATTTATAACATGCAAATATGGACACCATCGATAAAAAATATTTGTATTAACCAAATAGCCATGTACGCATACATCAATATATGTCGATATAAGTATAAAATATAGGTACAAAATAGCCATATATGCTTACGAGAATTCCATATAGGCATACAATGTCAAATATATCTAATACCAAATATGTACAAAACTGCCATGTAGGCATACAACAAAGGGCTCTGGAATCAAAAGTCATTGCTCTTCAGGCTCTCGAAATAAACTCTTGCCCTTTGTTGGTCAATCGGATGGCGATAGGTCTGTCACTCATTTCTAATGGACTCAAGGAGTGCTCCTATTGCTCCTCCTACTACTGTTAAGTTCTTGGTGAAGTTTTAACTGTTACAATAAGAAGTAAAGACATTAATATATAGAAGTTACATTATAAAAAATGATATATTTAAAAAATAAATCACTTACGGCCATCTCACAATCACTCTCCACGAGGGAAATATTCGCACGCCGATGTTGAGGCATGCTCAAGCCCTGTATAAACCATCCAAATAGAAATTAGACTACGAATCAATAATTTGGTTTGATTTTTCACTCGAACTAACATCTATAACAACGAATGTAAATTGAAATTTAGTAATTTGTCTCATACCTCCCCTGTCAGAGCCATCGAGGATTGTATAGCGAATGAAACACCAATATCCATTGCCCTTGTAACATTTGGAGGTGTTTCCACAACCAACATCTGAAAATAAAACAACAAATTATTTAATCACAAAAAAATTACAATAGCGATCCACATCATGACTTGTAGTGTATGAGATCTAATGAACAAAATTTTGAGTACTTATTAAACTATATTTTTCTGATTATCATGCTTACTATTCACCCTATCCATATCTTGTTCGAAAGGAAGTGTTTTTAGGCTTTTACCCATAGTAGCAAGCTGCTAAATCATTTGATTAAATGCTTTTGTAGACATGTACAATAATTGTGGTGGCATAGAGAAGGAAGTGAACTGTTTGAAAAAATTCCTCAAAAGAAATGGGGTCTCGTGGTGATGGAATGCCATTACAAAAAAACGCACGTCATGGTATTCCATCACCATAAGAACGCATTTTTTTTAGGCATTTTTTCAAAAAGTTCATTTCCTTCTCTATGGTATTATTGCTTACTATTATGCTTTGATAGATATTTTTCCAAGCATCCATAGTTTGTTGGAAAGCACCTATTTTAGTCTTTTAGCCATAGTAGCAAGGAAGCACAAGTAGTTTGATAAAATTCTTTGGTGCACATGTATGAAAAATGTGGTATCATAGAAAAGTTGGTGTGCATTTTGAAGAAATGTGGTCTCATGGTGATGGAATGGAATTCCATCACCATGAGACTGCATTTCTTCGAGGCATTTTTTGAAACTACTAACTACCTTATCTATGCTATTTCTTACTATTATGGTTTCATAGATTTTTTCCAAGCATCCATAGTTTGTCGTGCAGGTGCACCTTTGCAAGCACATGCCTCCATGTGAAGAAATTGCATCACTGCTTATGTTGACTTTATAAACAACTATATTGTAGTTGAAATTTTGTCATCTATCAACATATAGTTATTAGTTATGGAATGTGAAGTAATGCTTTGAGTTTGAATGATGTGCAATGCAACGTAACCAATGATATGAATATAAACTACATAAATCTATTAAGTAAAATTCATTAGTTAAACTCTTTATTCTATTACCTATGTGAAGGTTTGAGTAAATCCACTGGCACTGGGAGGTATTCCTTTGAAACCTCCAATATTACCCTGTTCAACATCCAAAATCACATATTAAAATACCATTCGTAAAATAATGCTATTAACATGTAATAAATTTATAATTGTTTATTAGTTACATACCCTGCCGATAGGTGTACTGCATAAATAATTAGGTGGAGGGCCGGTGTATCCAATCTCAACACTGTGACCCTGCAATTTTATTAAAATCATAAAACTAAATTAGTTAATCTTTCATTTCAAAATTGAAATTTAATAAATTAAATTCAATGAACATGCTAACTTTTACCTAAGTATCAATGCCATATGCATCATGCAAAATGTCAGCTACCCTCTCCATCTCCGTAGCTACATACAGATCCTCTGCAGCAGCCTCTTGAGTGTCGGTGGGGTCATATGAACAAGTCGTCCTGCAAGATTGACACACATGCGTTCGAAGGCCACCACTCGAAGACTCCCCTGGATGGTGTTGTAGAATAGGGCTAGTATGATGGATGACACTTTGGGTTAAATTGTTGATCACCTACAATGTCTCTATGTCGGTACTCTCCTTCGTGATGGCAGTCATAACAATGTACTCACGAGGCGGCCTAGCGAGAGCTCGTCTCCCTTGCCGCGTAGGATTTGACTGTGCATTGAGCCTAGCCTAAGCCGACCCCCCACCTCTCCCTTGGAAGTCCCTAATATCAAAATAATTTGGGATTTTGTTCAATATGAAATCACTGTATAGTTTCCTACAAAAATATTGGGGGACTTCACAATTGTTGCACAGTCGGTCATCAAAGGCAATGTACCACCTATCATAAAAATAGTACCTAATCTCTTGGTGGTGGCACCAATGAATAGGAAACCTCTTCGCATTGAGGCTAAGATTTTTATTTATGTGTGGGCCAATGAATAATGAGAACATCACCTTTTGTAATTTTTAAATCCTTTACTTGTTTATATGATAGTTTATCTGCATAATATTCCCTAGCCGTCTGCCTCCTATCTTGCCATCCAATTATTTGTTTGCTAATTGAATCTACATTTTTTAACATATCTTTCAATGAATTTGTGAGGGTCATTCTTTCTATGGTTGAACCATTTGGATCACTCATCCTACTAATAAAATCCTCAATTTGTTTTTTGTTGTTCTCAATCTCACTCATTAAATTTTGTTGAGTGTCAAGAGGGTGTTGAGGGATTGGTGGAGGAGTTTGTTGTTGAGGTTGATTTTCTTGTTGAGGATTTTGTGGGTTTGTGGGTTCATTTGTATCTCGGACTACAAATTCAAAAATTTATATATCAAATTTAACCTAAAACTAACAAAATCAACCTAAAACTAAGAAATTCAAAACAAACAACAAAACAATACTTACCTCTCCCACCTCTTCGTCGTCGTGGTGCCATCCTCAGAAAGAAATAGCAACTCTTTTGAAGATTTGTGCCCAATACCTCCTCCTAGAACGCGAGTGCAAAAGTTGGGGGTTTTGGCCATAGGTAGAAGAAGAAAATAGTCGAAGTGAAAATGAATATTTTCATTTTTTTTTGCTTTTAACATGCTATAACACGAGCGCATTATAACACACTCGCGTTATAGCATTTTCTAACTTTTTTTAGAAAGTGACCACGAAATTGCTACCCAACTTCATGCACCCGCCCGTTTTGTTTTTCTTCATGTCGGCCTTAGGGATCCAATTTATGAGAAAATTAGGAGAATTTAATATAAATACAACCTTCTAAGCCATAAGTAATAATCTCTTAAGTCATTCACAACTTATTCATCATTTATCTTCTCCCTCAAGTCAAGCAATCTAGGGTTTCATCATTGTAAATCATCAAGTTAGCTTCCTAAGATATTCAAGGGCAGATTCTTCATGTTTTGTTGCAAAAATTCAAGATCAAACATCATGGAAAGGTATTAACTCCATTATTGCATGCTTCATTACATTATTTCATCATTTAGGTTTAATTACCTACAAAGGGGTTTGACCAAGGCAAACCCCCATGCCCTAACATCCAACATTTCACTTTCTTGTCTTGTGTGTTTGCAGATTTTATATGTAGATTTGTCAAGAAAATAGGTGTTGAAAGGTGGTCAATAAATCATCAAAGTGTTTCAAGTCAACCAAACCCTAATTCAAGCTTAGAGACAACCTACAGCTTGTTTTCTGTAGATTTGACTTCGTCAACCCGACAAGAAGACAGGTGCAGATCTGAACCTACAGGATTGACCTTTGAATTTGAAAATTTTTGGAGGAGGATTGATTCACCATCAGTGGTGAATGAGTCCCACCTGTAGGCTGGAAAGGTTGTTTTTTTTAGAATCCAGTTCCCGACAGTTGGAAAGCAGTTTTAGATCTTTTTACTAGTAGGAGGATTGATTCACCATCAATGGTGAATGAGTCCCACTGGTGATCAACAATGATTTCTACCAATTTTCAAAACCTTCCAGGATCAGCATTCAACTTCTAGTTGCACTCTGTTAAATCTCATTCAATTTTGTTTGCATTAGTTCATGTTTTTAGTTCATTTTTGCATACCTCACTGTGTTTTCAAACATTACATATTTCATTAGTTTTACATTCATAATCAGTCAATTTCATCACTTAGTTGCATTTAGATCATTACATTTAGTCATAATTACATCATACATACACTAGTTTGAGTGAACCACCTCAATTCTAGGGTTATATCTCTCTCTTTTTAGGTGAAAAACCCTGAGTGTAAGAGAAGTACATAGATACACCCCAAAATTGATGGTTCACTATTTTATCTCGCATTGCTTGATTCTTGACAAACATTTTTGGTGCATGTCTTGAATTATCTTGAGTAATTTTTCATTAGTTTGAATTATTACTTTCTTTTTTACACGTTATTCATTCAATCATATGTGTGTTGTGTTAAGGTAGATCATTACATGCATTTAATTTCTAAAATTAGATCATAAGGGAATTTACTTTAACACAATTTTACTTAATAAAAATGTAGTATCTAATTAAGCATAAGTGTTTAGATTATATCACATAACATTAGATCATGGAGACATTTATTAAATAATCTTACACAGATTGTTTAATAGATCACATTGACATCTAATTTAAAATAACATAAAAACATTCTCATATAAACATATATATATATATAACTATCATAAGGTCTATATACATATTCACCACGATAAAAAAAAAAAAAAAAATGTCATATAATACAACATAAATACATCTAGAGAGGCCTATGGCTACCAGACTCCTTGGGGCCTGGTGTTGGTGGTGCTCATTGAGAGATAGTGGATTGTGAGTGGCTAATAGATCTCATATGTAAGCCCTAAACCTAGCCTAAAGCTATACCCTCACGAATGAGAGCGGAAAAATGCTCCTAATCTATCTTATGCTTGTCTACTCATACTGTATCAATCATGTTTGTACCCTAATGAGTTCTGATCGCATGAAATCCTATGCCTCACTCTCGGAAGGAACCCACGTGGCTCGAAGTTCCTTGTAGGTAGCTCTAGACTCCTCCTCTCTAGCTCTGATCTCTTAAATGGTCCTCATAAGCTATCCTCTACCTCACTAAGGGCTAAAATAGATCAGCATGGCACTTTGCACTAGATGGTGGCCTATGCTCCACTTGTACCACCTGGTGTGGGGGCATAGGTGTTTTAATGTCTACAGTGACTCGACTAAAGAATTTTAGCCACTCTTGTGTACTTTCTGCAAGAAAAGAAACATAACACAAGTCATAGAAATATACATATCGTAATAAATACATAATCAAAAACTTTAAAAAATTCACATATAATTACTTGGATCACCAGCCCACCAGTCAGGATCTCGATAGGATATAGTAACTTCCCCATTGGGAATCCTTGCATGTGTAGAAAGGGTGGTAGGTGTATCATGATTGAACCCTCTATGCTCATGGAATGAAATACCTAATACAGTCGATGTCTATGCTTGAGTAATGTGAGGGAGAGATGTAGGTCTCTCCTTAGGGGCATATGTGACCTTTGCTAGCTTCTCAAGCACCACTTACATGGGTTGTTGATCCTCCTTTCTATCCTCTCTCCTCTCATCATCATTTGTAGTATCTCCATCCATGACCGCATCCTCTCTCCCATCTCTAGGACTTGGAAGAGGTTCGTCGTCACCTACGGGATGATCATCAAGAAAGAGATTTCAAGATCATGCTCTCATCCACCATCTCCCATATCCTATAATGGTTCCCACATCATCCAAATCCAATGTTGTGGGTGCATCATGGTCCTCATCATTTGAGTCACTAAAATAGACGTCATCAATGGTAGGATGACGGATGTCTCCTAGCTTAGCGCCACTCCATGTAGATCTCAAATATGTAGGTTGTGGCTTGGGTGCCACTTGAATCTACCCAAACTGATGCATGATGCAATCATAATAAAATGGCATAAAATTTCATATTCATGATGTCCAAGAAATAACCTATCCTATTGCATCCTAGCCAGTTGTCATGTATGATCCAACCACTGTGATATAGTCTTGTAAGTCTCCATGAGATATCATCCTCCTCTAGGTGATCAAACCAAACTCTAGTATAAAATATCTCCACACTGCTAGGATTGTCTCAAAGAATAGCTATATGCTCTCAAATAACCAAGGGCCACCATGGTAGGAAAACTAGTAGTTCTAGTGCATGTGATATGCTCGAAGGCCCACACCTAAAGGATTCTACAATGCACTATGCTATGTATCTCATGATACACCTGTTGTCACCTAGAATCACACCTTGTGCAAAGTTTGCAAGAAACTGAGCATTCTAGAGAAACATGGGATCATCTCAAGGCTGTGGGTCACCTGTAGCTAAAATGAACCTCTGAAGAAGGCTGGCTTCCTTTGGGTATCACCTAAACTATTGCTTCTTTGAGAGGAAAAAGGGAAGAGATGCATAAAAATGGAAACTAAACCTATGGTGATATACCGCAATAATGAGAAATCATGAAATGAACATAGCAAAACACACACTTGAAAGCTTGAATTCAATTGATTTGCATACCCAGAACAACCTCTTTCTGATTTAAGGCTTTAGTCTTAACAAGTTTGGCCCACACATACACCTTGGGAAGGAAAGATCAATTTCACAACCTTAAGATACAAATGCAAAAATGTGAAAACACAGTTATAGACTTGCATATGCAAAAGAAAGATACAAAAATGAGAATCAATACCAATATGAACATGAACTTTCAAGGTAAACTCTGTATTATATTTAGGATTCTAGTTGAGTTACAGAAAACATACATTGACTAAGAAAGGATTGATTGAAAATCACTAACTCTTCAGAGTGTGTAATCAAAACTATTTACAAAAAAGGAAAAAATGCCTTATATACAGACTATACGTCGGCCCTCTAGGGCTTACAAAAATATCCTGATTCGGGATAGGATTTTCCCTTAGATCTTTTGTTGAGTTAATGCTAGAGCCTGTGTGTCCCTGTTGTTGCTGTCAGTGTGAAGAACCGCTCTTAGAGAAGCCTTCTCCTGATCTTTTGTAGCATTAATTCTTCTGATCCATCATGTCCAGCTACTGAGTCCCTCATTGAAGAGCCACATTGAATGTCCCCCAAGCTCAGAATAGATATATATTGTATTCATGTTGCGTTCGTCTTGAGTTGGCATTCCATGTTCTGATCAGACTGCCACAATTTGCCCTAGATCCCTCTGGTTAGTAAAGCATCCTCCATGCAAGCCCTGCAGCTGGTCAAAAATCCCTTTGAATGGAAAAGCATCTCAGAAAGACAATAAAAGTGTCTCGCCGATGCGATCATGGCCCTCTGAAGCTATCGGCACAGCACATGACGGTCGGTGAGACATTACGTGAGCTTTATAATCATATCGATTATCACTGAGGCCATCGGCAAGACATAATTCTATCGCCAAAACATTATGTTGAAAAGCCCCACTTTTTAGTGAAGGCACCCTATTTCGGTGGGATAACACTGCATTCGGAAATACTTCCGGTGATGTTGGATCCCCCTCTCTGAGCGTCTCTATCATATCGGCATCTCCCTTTGTCGTCGAGACTCTATTGCGAAGTTTCCCTGTTTTACCAAAGCTCACTTTGAGTTCAGAGAAAGCTTGCTTGGTCGGCAAGATATTCTGCTGACCCACCCTTGCTTTGTCCGAGCTTTCTTTTCCTTCACTAAGACTCCCACCGATCAGGAAGAGTTCTTTCCGAGCTTCTTGTGTTATGCCGAAGACTCCTTCAATGAAAAACCGTCGGCGTAACCCTTGCCGGTCGCCGAGACACTATTGTGAAAGCCTCAAGTCTTAGCGAGGCCTTTCCTCTGTCCTTGGTGGTTCCTTCATCTCTCGGCAAGACATACGCTGAAGGAAAATTCTTGCTAAAACCCGTGCCTGTCACCAAGACACATTATCTTCGCTAAGACCTCTTGTAGACCCCCTTTGTCTGCCCAAAGAGCTCCCGTTGTGCTTTCGGCAAGAGTCCTGCCGAACCACTTTTGTCTTTGTGAGGGTCCATCCTTCCTTTCGGTGAGACTTCCGCCTTTGCTAAGACCTCTGGGCGACTTCATTTACCTTTGCCAAAATTTCCATCTATCACCCAAAATCATACCAAAGATATCACATCATCAGCGAGACAATGACTGGTCGCTAAGACTTCCTATAGAGCCCAAAATGTTATGTCGAAACCCCTATGTTATGGCGAGACTCACGCTGATGCCACCTCATTTGATCTCTTCGGCATGACACCTATCCTTCAACAAGACATCTTGCCAAAGGCAATATCCTTTTTCGACGCTGCCCTTGTTTCGTTTTGGAGGCTCCTACATTCGGTGAGACTCCTGCCGAATCTTTTCACCCTTCACCGAGAATCTCGCGGAATAGCGATTGAATGGCCTATTAGCCAAGGAAAGTCTACGTGGTAAGAGGTCATACTGAATCCTCTTTGTTATGGCGATAGGCTCTGCAGGCTCATTCGGTATAACTAAAACTAGGTCTCAACGACCTGCACAAGATGGAAGGAATCAAGCAGTCAGTCGGCCAGACAGTAGAAGGGTCCTGCCGACTTTCTCCTTGGATGATTTTCATGCCGAATCCTTCTAGGGTAGCTTCTCCCACTGGGTTCCCCACGACCTGGCAACAGATGTAGATTCTTTGCTCTTGTGTGAATGTCCCACCTAACCTCTGAAGATCTAACATTTGATCATCTTTCCTGATTTAACTATAGGTGAAATAGAGGCAACAATTTTGGTGACCTTTGTGGGATGTTTGCCTGCTAAACATGAGAACCAATAGCTACAACTTGTCCATTGGGCATGGAGTCATTAGAAAACTCAGAGAACACATAAAACGTCAGTCAGTACATGGTTGTAATATGCATGGGACTCATAGGACACAATAGGTTGTCAAAAAAAAAAGGGGGAAAACGGCAAAGAAAAAATACCGTATAAAAATAGCATTTAGGAGATGGAACAAAAACAAAGAACAAACGAACCATAGTGCAAAGCACTTATTGAAAACATAAAACCTAACTAGATATGTACAAGAAAGGAACTTATCAGGCGCGAAAGCAGGGTTTAAGGTGTATCCCATTGACTGGGATAGGAAGCGAATCTCCTTCTGTTGTAGCCAGTTGATAAGCATTGTGCTCTTTACAGCCTGTGATAACAAACAGACCAGTCCACATGTTGTCAAACTTGGTGTGATGGTCTGGTCTGCTTTTAAGAACGTCCCACCTGAGCACAAGGTCTCCCTCCTTAAAATATTTTGTTGTAGCCCTTTTGTCGAATGTCTTCTTTGTTTGGAGCTGATGATCCTCCAAAGTTTTCATTGCTCTGTTTCTTGATTCTTCAAGCTCCATGAGTTTTGCATACCTTACAGACATTGGGTCCTATCCCTCAAGCATCTCCCGCTGGTGAACAATGTCTAGAGCTAGTAGCTCTATAGATAGGGGCAATCTTGACTCTTTTCCATAGACCAACATGTATGGCAAGTTACCAACAGACCTCTTAGGGGTCACTCTGTCCGCCCAAAGTGCATTCTTTAGACTGACGTACCAGGTCTTTTGGTTATCCTCTATGGTTCTTTTGATGATCCTGATGAGGTTCTTGTTCGTGCTTTTAGCTAAACCATCACCTTGAGGGTAATAATTTGAGGAGGTGTTCAAATGAATGCCATGCTTAACAGCCCAATCGGTCAGTTTTAATCCCACAAATGCAAGGGCATTATTAGAGATGATGGAGTCAGGCACTCCAAACCTGGTGACTATGTCTTCATAGAAGCTCAAGACTAAAGACTCTTTTGCTTCTTTCAATGCAACCGCTTCTCTCCACCTTGTAAAATAATCAGTGGTTGTAAGTACCCACTTGTGACCAGCATTGGAAGGTGGGTTTATTGGACCGATGAAATCAATGCCCCATCTCATGAAGGGTTGTTCTACTTGAATCGGGTGCAGGTGCATAGATAGCAACCTTTCCTTTCCTGAAAATAGAGCACATTTGATGCACTTTCTTGACCAGGCATACGCATCCTTGAACAAGCTGGGCCAGTAGTAACCAGCTCTCATGACCTTCCAGGCAGTAGTTCTGGGAGCAAAGTGACCTCCTACAGCTCCATCATGAAACTCATGAAGCACTTTTTCAATTTGGTCACTGTGAATGCATCTTAACAGGACACCATTTAGATCCTTTTTAAAAAGAACATTATTTACCATCACATATGGTATAGACTACAATTTGAAGTATCTCCTTTTGGCTCTATTTAATCCTAATGGGCATTCACCAGTCTGTAAGAAATGGGTCATATCTTGGACCCAATTAGTTATCCCTATAGCTACATCATCTTGAGCATCCTGAAGTTCATTTGTATTGGCAAGGATAACATCCTTTTCGAGTTCACTTTCACTACTCGACCCTGAAGCAAGTTGTTCACAAAGGCCTCTACCTCTAACTAGTTTGGTGACGCTGATATCTACATCATACTCCATGACCTTAGTGATCCACCCTGCTCTTTTTTCATTCAGATCCTTATTCAATAAGAATTCTTTCACACTTGAGTGTGCCACCATGATATGAATTCTATTATGAGAGACCAAAGGCTTGAATTTCTTAAGGCTTCTGATCACGGCAAGGACATGCCTCTCCACAAAGGAGTATTTATGTTCGTAGTCGACCAAACCTTGACTGAAAAAGGCTATTGGTTGCTCTAGATTCTCTTCATTTTTTTGAACCAATATTGTAGAAATATTACTTATGCTACCATAAGCATACAAATAAAAATATTTGGAAAAATTGGGATTTACCAGTGTGGGAGCTACTGCTAAGGCCTCCTTGACCTTTTCAAAACTATTCTTGGCATCCTTTGTCCAACTAAAGACGGCATTTTTCTTTAACATAGTTGTTAAAGGTTGTAACAGATTTGCAACATTAGGGATGAATCTTCTTAGGAAGTTGATCTGGCCCAAAAAGCTCTGTAGGCCCTTCTTGTGATTAGGTAGCGGCAACTCAAGTATGGCTCTGACTCTTTCAGGGTCAATAGTGATTCCTTGCTTTGACACTATGTATCCTAATAGTTTCCCTTCATGGACAGCAAAGATACTCTTCCTTGGATTGAGGGAGATATTGAACTCTCTACATTTTTCAAACACTTTCCTAAGATGCAACAGATGTTCATCAGCATTCTTGGAATATATTGTGATATCATCTAGGTAAATTAGTATGATTTTGTTGATCAAACTTTTAAATGCCATGTCCATGGCTCTCTGAAACGTGGCACCAGCATTGGACAAACCAAAAGGCATCCTTTTGTATGCCATGGTGCCCCATTTAGTTGTAAAAGCAGTCTTAAATTGATCTTCCTCTTTAACTAGCACCTGATTATATCCTGAGAAACCATCTAGCAATGAAAACCTTTCAGAACCAGCCACCTCTTGCAAGATTCGTTCCATGGAGGGCAGTGGGTAGTGGTTTTTTAGAGAGGATCGGTTAAGATCCCTGAAATCTACACAGAGCCTTATCTCACCACTTTTCTTTCTGACCGATACAAGATTAGAAACCCATGAAGTGTGCTTGATAGGGAAGACAATACCCCCCTCAACTATTTTAGTCAGCTCCTTAATCATTAGGGGCTCAAGTTTAGGATTCAAGGGCCTTTGTTTCTGCCTTACTGGATTGGCGTTTGGCTCTAATTCAATTGTATGCTGAGCAATATGGGGATCAAATCCTTTCAAATCTGAATACTCCCAAGCAAATACATCATGAAATTCTTGGCATAAAGCAACAAAAGCTTGTCTATCTTCAGGTGAACAAAGTTTACCTATCTTAAGGAGCTTACCTTTGAAGATCTCTAGCTCTTCATAGTGTTCTTCTTTGATTTGCAAGCCAGCTCTACCCTTTTTGAGTTGATCATCGGTACTGAAAATAGACTCTAAGGTAACCAAGCCTTTGGGAAATTTGTTTGTCTTTAGCTGTATGACCTGATCACCATACTGTTGCTTGAGTTTTGCTTGATTCACCATGGAGAATTGATCTTCTTCAAGCAAGAAGGAAAGGATCTGCTCATCACTGTCAAAAACTTGGCCAGTGGATGTTGTTGTCAGGGATTGATGATCTGACTACAACCTTGACATACTGCTGCACCTTCTCCTTTCTAATGTCATATGGAATATCAAACTGTGCTCTAATGGTTGCGAGCCTGTCAGCATGCTTTTTCTGATTTCTTAGGATAGACACTAAATTAAAGGCATCAAAATCTTCGAGCATGTTCCACACTTTGTTTCTATAAGACTTTAATGTGTCATTTTTAGCAACATTCAGGCCCCTTACTTGATTAACAATTAATTTGTTGTCCCCATGGACTTTCAAGTTGGTTATTCCTCTCTTTCTTGCCCACTCTAGACCTTGAACAAGGCCTTCATATTTAGCAGTGTTATTGGAGCATGCAAAAGCAAAACGGAATGCAGAGTAGTACCTATTACCTTGTGGAGAAATCAACATTGCACCTCATCCTGCTCCATTTTTACTTCTAGAACCATCAAAGAATGTTTCCCATAGTTCATTTAGTGGTTGCAACAACTGATCTGCATCTTTCTCCAAGCTTGGAATCTCTGTATCAAGCTCAAGAATGACATAGTTTCCCATGCCAGCATCTTGAATGAGGTCCACAAGACTATCTGATACATTCTCAACTACCCATTCATGCAGCAGCACGTCAGGAATAGCTTCTGATTGGAGTTCTTGAGCAGCAACTAGTTCATTGTCAGGAAAAACAACAATTCGCATTTGCAGCAGAAGGAGCAGCATTGATGGGGCTTGGGTTATATGGCTCAATGTAGTCTTTGGCCAATCCTTCAGACTTGATGGTAACCTTGGTTCCATATCTTGTTCTGAATAGCATATGTGACCAATCAGCCAACACATAACCACCTATCTTGGCTATAAAGTCTCTAGATAAACACAAGGAAAAGAAAGGTGGAAGGTCTATGACACATGTCTTGAGGGACTGAAAATTTTGGACAAGCATGGAGAGTGAGGTTTAAGTCCTTGATAATACCCAAAGTGTTAACCGAAGTGCCATCCAATTGGATCACTCCCTTCTCCAAAGGTTGGTATTTTAGTCCAAGTTTGTCAGCAATCTATTTTGGCATGACGGAGCTGCTAGCTCCACTATCTACCATATAGTTATGGACTAATTTATCCCCAATAATTACTGACACGTAGAAAGGAGGTGGTTTAACTCTTTTTTCATTCTCTATGCAAGGCTGCTGACCATTTCCCTAAGAATCATTTGTTAACGCGGCTCTAACCTGACCTATTGAGGGGCTCAGATTCATCAGATATTTTCAAACTTGATAGGGCTGATTGTAACATATCCTTTTGACTGGGGATGACTAAAGAATCCCACATAGACATGGTTACGTTTGTTCTCCTCATGCTATCAAGAATGTTAAAAGGTGCAATTGGATTTTTATTGTGTACCTTTACACTAGTATGATCAGCTTGTAAGCGTGGCTGCTCCTTGTCTGGGAGTTGTTGATCTCTTTGCCAACCACTAGTCACTCGAGAGGTAGATGGTTCCACAGCTGCCGCCCTTCCTTTATCAGCTACTTGGCCAAGCTCCAATGCTCTCTTCTTTGCTTTGGTATTGGCTGCAACTGGAGAGCTATCCTCATTCAACCCACAGAATTATTGACCTTGCCAATTAAGCAGGGTTGTATCATTGTTGAATTGGTCCTAATGTTGAGAAGATGCATCATTACATGCACTCTGTTGCAGACCTAAAGCATTTTGTACCATCAGTGCTTGATTGATGAGTCCATTTGAACAAGTGGCTTGATTATGAGGCTGGTTACAAGGGTAGCAGCACTCATAATCAACTGCTAAGTTGTTTTGAGTGGGAACCAGGTCCCTGGCTGCACTAACATGTGCTAGAGCATAGGCCTGAAAAGGCCTTGTGTTCACACTCTGTCTTGGGCCCTGATAATTGCCCTGATACTACTGTCTATTCCCTTGGAATTGCTATTGCTGACCTTGAAAAGGCTGACTTGAGGCCTGATTTTGTTGTTGATAAGGCCTGGAATAGGTCTGTTGCTTTTTCAAGTTCACCAACTTGTTACCAAAAGTCTGTAAAAGACTTTTGATCTCTTGTAATTCATTTGATGAGCTTGAAGCAATACTTTCTTGCTTGTCAATGGTTTGAACAATAGCTAGTAGCACTAGTACAGCTGGTAGAGGTGTGAAAGGAGGTATTTGCAAAGGGATGTTCGCATGAATTTCTGGAAATATTGGCATTGGTGGCCTGGGAGCAAGCTTACCAGCTTGTATTAAGTTGTTTTCAGCTCTGATAGCTATTTCAAAGGCATCTGGTAAAGACACTCCTCCCATTGACTGTATCATGACAGCTATATCATTGTTCAGAGCTCTCAAAAAGTATAGGAATGCATACTCTGGAGGTGGCCTCACCGTTGTAGGGATTCTATCCCAAGTTCTTTGAAATCTGAAGTTGAAGTCGTTCATTTGCTCTTGCGGAGCCCTCTTAATTGCAGTCAGTTGCTCCAGTAGAGACAAGTTGTCAGACCTGTCTTGGAATTGCTTGTGCAATTTTTCTCCAAAGTCATCCCATGTTGCAATTGAACTGACTGGTAGGCTCCTGTACCACTGCATAGCTCTTCCTTTTAGTGAAGCAGCTAGCAATCTCACTACAACGTCCTCTTTGGTTATGTGGTGGACTCCGCATAACGAAGCCACATCTCTCAAATGGTCAATGGGAGTGGTTTGATCTTCTCCCGTAAAAATTAGCAGACTCTTCAAGGCTACCATTGGAATATCATTGTGTTGTGCCAAGTTCAAAGGACTCCCTCCGTTGAAAGCAACAAAGGGTTGATTCCTTGGAGTGGCCATTGAAGGTATCTGATGTTGTACCGGTATTCTAGATGAAGCTAAGGATGAGATAACAATGTGTGGTCTTACAAATGGAGGAGTGGATTGAGTCCTTCTGGAGTGAATAACTGTTGTTTCCCTCTTTGCTATTGCTCTACCTTTTCTTCTCGGTGGTGACAGCTGTAAATATTCAAAGGGACCTGAGCTGCCTCTAGTCTGAACTTTTCTCATAAACTAAAGAAGGCGTGGATTTTTGGAGTTCTTCCTCTTTGTGGAGTCGCCAAGTATGCCAAAAGGACTTTTATAAATCCTGATAATTCACTGGTCACATACTAGACCAGTAGTTAAAACAAATTCCAATCCCACCGGGCAGGCCAGAAACTGTTGTCACCTAGAATCGCACCCTGTGCAAAGTTTACAAGAAACTGAGCATTCTAGAGCAACATGGGATCATCTCAAGGCTGTGGGTCACCTATAGCTGAAATGAACCTCTGGAGAAGGCCGGCTTCCTTTGGTAATCACCTAAACTATTGCTTCTTTGAGACGAAAAAGGGAAGAGATGCATAAAAATGGAAACTAAACCTATGGTGATACACCGCAATAATGAGAAATCATGAAATGAACACAGCAAAACACACACTTGAAAGCTTGAATTCAATTGATTTGCATACCCAGAACAACCTCTTTCTAATTTAAGGCTTTAGTCTTAACAGGTTTGGCCAACACATACACCTTGGGAAGGAAAGATCAATTTCACAACTTTAAGATACAAATGCAAAAATGTGAAAACACAGTTGTAGACTTGCATATGCAAAAGAAAGATACAGAAATGAGAATCAATACCAATATGAACATGAACTTTCAAGGTAAACTTTGTGTTATATTCAGGATTCCAATTGAGTTACAGAAAACATACATTGACTGAGAATGAATTGATTGAAAATCACTAACTCTTCAAAGTGTGTAATTAGAACTATTTACAAAAAAGGAAAAAATGCCTTATATACAAACTATACGTCGGCCCTCTAGGGCTTACAAAAATATCCTGATTCGGGATAGGATTTTCCCTTAGATCTTTTTCCGAGTTAATGTTCGAGCCTACGTGTCCCTGTTGTTGGTGTCAGTGTGAAGAACTGCTCTTAGAGAAGCCTTCTCCTGATCTTTTGTAGCATTAATTCTTCTGATCCATTATGTCCAACTACTGAGTCCCTCATTGAAGAGCCGCATTGAATTTCCCCCGAGCTCAGAATAGATATATATTGTATTCATGTTGTGTTCATCCTGAGTTGGCATTCCACGTTCTGATCAAACTGCCATGATTCACCCTAGATCCCTCTGGTTAGTCGAGCATCCTCCACGCGAGCCCTGCAGCTGGTCAAAAATCCCTTTGAATGGAAAAGAATCTCGACAAGACACTAAAAGTGTCTCGCCGATGCGATCATGGCCCTCTGAAGCTATCAGCACAGCACATGACGGTCGGTGAGACATTACTCGGGCTTTAGAATTCATATCGATTATCACTGAGGCCATCGGCAAGACATAATTCTATTGCCAAAACATTATGTCGAAAAGCCCCACTTTTTAGCGAAGGCACCCTATTTCGGCGGGATAACACTGCATTCAGCGAGACTTCCGGTGATGTTGGATCCCCCTCTCCGAGCGTCTCTGTCATATCGGCATCTCCCTTTGTCGCCGAGACTCTATTGCGAAGTCTCCCTGTTTTACCAAAGCTCACTTTGAGTTCGGAGAAAGCTTGCTTGGTCGGCAAGATATTCTGCCGACCCACCCTTGCTCCATCTGAGCTTTCTTTTCCTTCGCTGAGACTCCTACCGGTCGGGAAGAGTTCTTGTGGAGCTTCTTGTGTTATGCTGAAGACTCCTTCGATGAAAAACCGTCGGCGTAACCCTTGCCGGTCACCGAGACACTACTACGAAAGCCTCAAGTCTTGGCGAGGCCTTTCCTCTATCCTTGGTGGTTCCTTCATCTCATGGCAAGACATACGCTGAAGGAAAATTCTTTCCAAAACCTGTGCCTATCACCAAGACACATTATCTTCGCTAAGACCTCTTGTAGACCCCCTTTGTCTACCTGAAGAGCTCCCATTGTGCTCTCGGCAAGAGTCCTGCCGAACTGCTTTTGTCTTTGTGAGGGTCCATCCTTCCTTTCGGAAAGACTTTTGCCTTCGCTAAGACCTCCAGAAAACTTCATTTACCTTTTCCGAAATGTCCATCTGTAGCCCAGAATCATACCGAAGATATCACATCATCGACAAGACAATGACTGGTCACTAAGACTTCTTGTCGAGCCTGAAATGTTATGTCGAAACCCCTATGTTATGGCGAGACTCACGCCGATGCCACCTCATTTGATCTCTTCGGCATGACACCTATCCTTCGACAAGACATCCTGCTAAAGGCGATATCCTTTTTCGATGCTGTCGTTGTTTCGTTTTGGAGGCTCCTACATTCAGTGAGACTCTTGCTGAATCTTTTCGCCCTTCACCAAGAGTCTCGCCGAATAGCGATTGAATGGCCTATCAACCAAGGAAATTCTACGTGGTAAGAGGTCATACTGAATCCTATTTTTTATGGCGATAGGCTCTATAGGCTCATTCGATATAACTGAAACTAGGTCTTAGCGACCTACACGAGATGGAAGGAATCAAGCAGTCAGTCGGCCAGATAGTAGAAGGGTCCTGCCGACTTTCTCCTTGGATGATTTTCATGTCGAATCCTTCTAGGGTAGCTTCTCCCACTGGGTTCCCCATGACCTAGCAACAAATGTAGAGTCTTTGCTCTTGTGTGAATGTCCCACCTGACCTCTGAAGATCTAACATTTGATCATCTTGCCTGATTTTACTGTAGGTGAAATAGAGGCAACAACACTAATCGACTAAGATCATAATAAAAATGAGCTAGCATACTGTGACCCCATGCATATATGATTTTATGCTACTCCATATCATGAATGGTATGAACAAGACCTCCCTTGAGGTGTGTGCCTCGTCCATCAAGAACAAGTGCTAGCACCATAGTCACTAACATAATTTGTTGAAGCAATGATGAGTGAGCATATAGAATCCATTTGAGCTTGATGCGAGCTCCAATATCCTCAGGCACAACAGGGTGGCTAGTATAATAGTAAATGTCATGCCTCATCTATTGGTGTGTGTGATCCTCCTCCATATGGATGATCTCACACCGTATGGGTATCCTCAAAATCTAATGTATATCCTTGAGTGTCATTGTCTTCTACCCGATTAGAACATGAAATGTACATGTATCTAAATCCCACCTCTCCACAGTGTCATCAACATCACATCATGATATCTCATGGGTGAAATGAGATATACCCAAAGTAATCCAATAACACAAAGAGTCTCCACCTCCTCCTTAGTAGGTCGGGTAACCTACTTTTGGAGGAAAGAGAACAGATGTCCTCCTAGTCTCGATCGAGTGCATGGTAGAATCTAAAAAGAAGTAAAATACATCATCAGTAACATCAAAAAATGGTTAACCAAATAGATAAAAATAAAGAAAAAACACCCTTGGAAGTTCTCCCTAAAATGGGATAGGGTCACCATTTTTGGACGGGGGCTCAAGGGTAGGGTCACCATTTCAGGACGGGATCGCCAAACAGGGGTCCTCCGGATGTTTGGAAAAGTGTGCAAATAGTGGAAAATATAAAGGAAAATCACCGGGATAAGGTAAAAAAGTCTCACCTCTTATAGGATGTCATCATCTGTAATCCTAGATTACAGAACCTCTAATCTTGAGGGCTCATAGTGTTGTCAGCTCGGCATCTTCACTACTCTACAACAAGGTAATCTCCAAATGGTAAATGTTAAAATGATAGTCAAAATATGATTTTTCACTAACATATAGTAAAGTTTATTAATATTACATCTCACTCAAATTTCCATAAAGGGGGCTAGTGATCTTTTCTTTTGATGTCATTTATTACGTTGGATTTCGCAGTCCCATTCTCAATCTTATCTAATGTTTACTAATAGATGGTGTTGTTATATCATAACCCTATTGTAAGCATTTCAACCTACTCATTCAATGAGGTTAGATTGCAACCCTAATTCCACCTCCATAAAGCAAGTGGAATTAGGGGGGCATACATCTACCCTCAAATTTGATTCTCTATAGAAGTTTGACATGTTTTTGAGCAGCTAACAAATTAGTGTTGTAGGATACAATTTCTAACATTGTGGTTTTGCAGATGACTACACTTAAGGGCTTCTTTCTCCTAATTCATAAATTATAATATCCATATGAGTATAATTTTATGAAGCATGATATACTTTCAAAATACTTTAACTTGCATATGCACGTAGTGTCATATGGCCACTAAAGTGGGGGATAAATGTAGTGTAGGAAATTGTACCCCCTTGTAGGTGATAGTACAATTTAACACTTAGTTTGGACCTATTTTAGTGACCTTACATTTATCCATTTTTTCCCTTCCTAAATAAGCCCTAATTCCCTTTATTATGCATCCCAAGGCCTATTTTTATCATTCTCTGACATTGAAACATGCATTGAATAAATGCATTCAAACACTAAACTACCTTATATCATGTGTGTCTTGAACATTTAGGCTAGGACCCATTCACCAAAGGGAAAATAGGTCCCCTTTAAGTGCCAAGACCCATTTTAAATTATGTTTTTGGAAATATTTTAAGGTCTCTAATTCAAATTTTAAATGTTGACTATCAGGATTTAATATTCAAGAAATTAGAGAAGCCTATAAATCCTAGTCTTTTAACCATTTCAAACTAGAACAACAAGAGAAAGAGACTAGGAGATCAAGTAAAGAGATTTTGAAGAGAAATCAAGCAAGAAAATTTGAAGTCTTGGAGCAGCATTATGTGTATTTACAGGTTTTCAAGCTCATTTGTCAAGATTTTATAAAGAATTGTTCATGATTGAAGGTTGTTGCCTATAGAAGAACATGATGGATTCTAGGATTGGGAGATGCATTTGGCCAGTTCCCTCTACCTAATAACTTTTTTCCAATTGTTCTCATCTTCAAGCTTCACTCTATTTGCAGCCTAAGTAAGGTATCATTGTGTTGTGGATTTATTTAGCGTGTTTTGACTTCACCCTAAGTGGATCTTATCATTTTCATATAAGAATCATGCTCTAACACACTTGAGTATGGTTTCTTTGCATGTTAGCTCTTAACAACCTTAGATGCACTTAAGGTTAGGGCTCACACACTGTTATTTATTATCTATTATTATCAATTATCAAGGTTTAATTACCAAACTTTGGGTTTGACCAAGGAAAACCCCCATACAAATAAACAAACACTTTTTGTGTGCAGATTTATCACAGGTCTAGATCTGGAAATGAAAATTTTTAGGTATAAGATCAAAGTGCAAACAAAGGGATACAATCTCATTTTTCAATTTCAGAAAGGTCTACAAGGACATGTTCTCCCTTAGGCTAACTAGTCCTCCAATAGAGCTCAAAACCCACTTTTGATGACAGGTGCACATTATCAAACCATTCTCATATCTATTCGCAAACTATGGTTTCCATCTCTCTACTTTCAAGAATTTGCATTTCATATTCTAGATCTTATTGTGCATTTATTTTGGACATTGCAAATCGTTTGATTAGGTTTCAAATCTGCCTTATTGTCTTAAAGAACTAAGATCCAAGTCCAGTTGACTCACTGTTGAGGTTGAAAGTCAATCATTACACCTTGTGAGCTCTTTCCTAATGAAATACCCCTAGGGAAAGACACCTATTGTGGATCTTTAAAGTTCTATTTAGGGAACCCTTTCCCCCACATTTCATATAGAAAGAAGGCGTATGAGAATGCTTTATGTCCAATATTTTACATAATTTATATCCTTACAAGGTTTGTGAGAATAATTTTTTCTAGGGATTCAATATGTTTAAATAGGATGCCAACTACATTAGGATTTGTAGCATTCTTGATTTATTGAAATTGAGAAATGATCCTCATCCTTTATTGTAATTCAATATTTCCTTGATTAAATTTATCAGTTAAAATATAATAATGAAATGGCTTTGTGAATTCAAAATTCACCATGCTCCCTTTGAGTTTGTTTTTTGGCTAAGTATCAACCCTTGCCTTCAACAAATTCATTGGCCCCTTTTTGGTTGTTGCCACGGCTTCTGCCACGTGTCCTCTCATCGCTCTCCAAAGGAACTTCCTCCTTGCTCTTCTATCGGCCCCCACTTGTATGCCATGTAGTTCCCATTCGCATAAGGATTTAGTGGACCCCACAAGCAGTGTCTGTAGTAAACATTTTTGCTATGTGTCCTCTCTGCACAAGCTTTCAACGAAGGAAGAAAATATCATCCGCGAGCAGCAAAATGTTGCCACACGTCTCTTCAGCGCGCACTTCTTCAACGCAGGGGATGAAGCATACTATAAGTTACAGGATGATGCCACATTTTCTAACCGCCTATCCTAGAGGGGTGACACTTGTCTACACAAGACTTTGTTGGACCACTATCATCATTCGCAGGGGATGCACCTGAATGGAGGGAGACCAAATGTTGTGTCTTGAATCTTTTATGTTACAATGGCCGAGGGTGATCATTGCCTCGACATCACTACTCGGATTCTGAATCTTTTCGGTTGCTACTCGCCCGGTGGTGGAAGGCTTGCTATAAATACTGCTCTTTGCTTTAGGATAGGGGTTCCCAGTTCGACGGTTGATTCCAAGGGTTCCAATATTTTAGGTTACAAGTTTGAAGATCATATGTTATTTCACCAGTTGTTAGAATCATAGGATTTTTTGGAGAGATCAGGCCTTTGTATTGTTTAGATTATTGCAAGAACTCGCAGACTGTGCCACTATTCGACCTCTCTATTTCTTATGCTATTGATAAACTCTATGTTGTGCCATTATTGTCTGAATGATTTATTTGTCGTACTTCTATAATTTGAATGCAATTTTGCTAGTTTAGATCATGTCTTCTGACTCTTCTTTTCAATAAATGGGTGTGATTATTATTTTATGTCACTGAATGAGTTGTTCATGCTGCAATCCTTAATTTTTGTTATTCTAGGATATGGTAAATTGCTAAGCAGGCCCTTAAACTATATCCAAAAGATAGGTTTATCATGCCTTTCATATAAATTATGGCGTATCACCTTAGTTAGATTCTTTATTTTATATCTACTTTTGTTTCCCATTCCAAAACCCCATTCACAGAAGAAGCCGACTTCTTTAAAAATTTGGAGGTCACTCAGTTTAGCGCAATAAGTCCCCCATAAACTGAGTTTCCCACAAAGGGTTGTTACCTTGCCAATTTTTGGCATCAATAGGCTTCTTTAGAAGTATATAGAGGAATGACATTAGCCATAATAGTATTTATAAAATGGGCTACAATGAGATAGGGACCTAGAAAACTAGGTTTAGTGACTTTGTGATGAGTAAGATGGTAGGTGGCATAAACTATAGGATATTAGGGATAGAAAAAATAAAGCATAAAACAAAGGATAACTAAAAGTGAATTGTGAAGGTAAAGTCAAAGGTAATAAAGACATTAGAAAAAATAAGGCCTATGGGTTGGACAGAAAACAAAAAATATTTAGATAAGGTAAAATAGAAAACTAGTTAAACTAATGCACCTAAAATACAACACAATAAACGACCATATTATGGAAATATAAAGTAATAAGATACAAGCTAGTCCAACACGTCAAATAAAAATATCTATTATAAAATATGTCTAGTTTCACCAAATGAAAGAATACAAAATATGTTTCTTATTTGTGAAACATGATAATAAAATCTAATTAAAGTAAGAGTGTTCTTTTATACATGTATATTAAAATAGATAAAATCAAGACACGTATGAATTTAAATTGAAGAGTGTTATCCTAAACTAATACCACATACATTATAGTTGAGACATACAACACATTTGGAAACAAGTTGGAAAACATAAAATTTGAAATTAATTAGAAAATTGACCTTTGTAATCATAAAAAGAGTAATTTATGCACTTAGGAAAAGCAATATGTGTGAAGATGAAATGCCTAGGATGATCAACAAAAGCTTCCTAGAGATTTTGGATACTCTGAGACCTAGATTTGATAAAGGGGAATAGATTCCCTAAGAGGGGATGCAAATGACACCATATCAAATTGCCTCGAGACTAGAATTGATGAGACTAGAGATCTCTTAGGTATAAGAAGTGGCACTCGATACATAGAGAAATTCCATAGTGAAAACAATAAAAACACACAAAATACATTGGGAAACTAAACATAACATAGAGATTTTGAGCATGTTGTAAAATGTATACTTTTAAAAGGATTAATTAAGTTAGAAATGATAAAATACAATTTATAGAGAAGTTTGGTTATGTTGGGATTGCTCCTTTGACATAGGTGTGAGCTCAATAGTAGAATAATCCCAATTGGTGCAAATGGAATTGTCAATAATGGTTTAAAACTTTATGGGAGGATTCATGAAGTTTTAATAAATTCACTTAGATTATAAATTTCTTTGCATGAATCTACTTCAAAAATTTACAAAACAACAAGCACTACAAACTAAAAGTAGTAAGGATGAGCACATATGAGTTAGCCCCCTTGTGGGTTATTCCAACAAAACACTACATGAAACATTAAAAAATGACTTATACAAATATAGGAAATGAAAATAAATGACTATAGTAGATAGCAATAGCGTAAGCAAGCAAAATCCTAGAGTGCAAAGACTAACCATAGGATGTATACAAGATCAAAAGTGATTGGGACATGATCAAATAAACATGGATGAGTGATTTGAGGTAAAAGGAAGATGGGAGAGGGTGGGGGAAAGAGAACTTATGTAGAATTGGGAAAGTGGATGGGGTTGCTAATGGCTAGGGAGATGCAAAAAATGAATGCACAACAATTGGAGACAAAGGGGATTAGAGAGCCACAAGAGGGCTAGATTAAAGACAAGGAAATATTCAAAAGAATGAGCTTGAATGGAACCAAGCTTTAACAATATCTCCTCAAGATAGAACTTGCATAATGAAACTATTATTTTGAAGTATAAGCACTAGTAGAAAGATGGATTGTAAGGGTGAGTAAATGAGAATAATAGGAGGTCTATTTATAGCTTTTTAGAGGGTTTGGGGGTAGATGAAAATGGAATCTATAGGTGAGGTCATTAATGAGGTTCCATTTATTTTTGGTGGTAGATCTCACCAAAACCAAATGCATTAGGTAAGGAATGCACTTGGTAGCACAAATCTTTTAGGAGGTGCAAATGTCATGTAATTCCAAAGCACCCAAACTTTACAAGGAGGAAAAGGGGTCTAAAATAATCTTATAGGAGGTTGCCAAGGTTATTATTGTGGAAGATCATTATTTTTTAAGTGATGCTTGGGAAATGTTATAAAGATTAGCAATCATGCTCAAAATTTCAATAGGGATAAGGGTTTGGATTTAATTAGAATCATCATAAACACAATAATTATTATTTTCAAATTAGTAAATTGCAAGTATAAATAATTATTATATTTTATTAGGATTTAATTGAGTAGTTTTGAATGGGTGATATTATATTTTGAGTAGTATACACAAACTCATCCCTAATGAGCATGAACAATCCTCTTAGCATTCAATGCACATCTAGGTGATGTTCACAAGGGTGAAGCATTCAGACTTTTTAAGAGGTTACCAATCTTAGTTTTATTTCAACTTAGACATGCTTAACCATAAAATTCCTCCTAAGATCAAGCTCACTTAACTTACTATCTCATTTACAAAACCCTCAACAAATATTATCTTTTAAACCATACAATTGTACATTTAATATTTTCTCCTATAATGGATCTAATGATTATCACAAAATTACAAGGTCAGTTCTAATAACTGTCAAACAAAATGCGATTTTATCCATTACGAACGTTTTTAAAGAGTGTGAGATGCTTGTATAGTAGAGTAATAAGGAATACATTTGAAACTGTGAGAGGGTGATTTTAAGGGAAGGGCGTCTGTTCGTACCGACGTCACGATTGAGCTCTATTTAAGAATCTTAGACAGCCTCTTGCCAATCGACTCTGATATTGTAAAGATTACGCAAAATATTTGCTTTCAGAATTAAATCTAGATAACACTTTCGTCATGAAGTTGCCACGTGGGGGTAACAATGCAAATCAAAATACCGAACCTTTTGTTGAAAATGCCATAAAGCATGCTGCTCAACTGCTTACGATGAAACTGGAAGGTATACACATTGATTCACGTACAAATGCAGAAGCAGTCATCAGGAGATCTATTGTAGCAGCTTGGCTTAACAGCTTGCTTGACACTCTACATCTCCCCAGCGTGCCTTCTGAAGAAGAACTAAGAAAGTGTTTGAGAGATGGAAGTGTTCTCTGTCATGTTATGAACAAAATCAATCCAGGAGCCATACGCCACACCATATTATTCAGACTATCAGAAGGTGCTACATTTTCAGAACACGAAAGATTTGATAACGTTACGCATTTCCTTGTGGCAGTCGAAGATTTACGACTACCCATTTTTAAACAGTATGATTTGGAGAAGGGTAGTATGGTGACTGTTGTGGACTGCCTTTTATCTCTAAGAGAATATTATGTTGTGGGTAATCAGCAAAAGTTATGTTATATGTCTGCTGATGAATCTCCAGAGAAAATAACAGGGGAATCTCCTCTAAAGATGGGTGATGTTAGTTTAGACAAAACATTTGATGTTGAAAGCCCAACATGGATGAAAGTAGGACAGCAGAAGTTAAATTGTGTGTCTATTGATGAAACACCAGGAATGAATGGTAAAAAAACAGGGGAATCTCCTGTAAAGATGGGTGATATTAGTTCAGACAAAATATTTGAGTTTGAAAGCCTTTTGTCTTCAATTGTTTCCAATTCTGCTATATCAGGTTCAGCATGGATTCAAATAGGGCAGGCCTTCCAGGAGGTAATACAAGGAAAAGCAATGCCATATCCGGATATTAAAACAATAGAGAGGTCTGAGCTGTTGAAATGTATTGATAAAACGCCACCCAAACATTTTTTGAGTCTTGTGAGTGCTACTCTTGGTGACAAACAGAGTGAAGAACTTTATTGTGTGGTAGATTTTTTACTGAAAAAAGTTATGGAAAAGTTTGAACTCTGCCTTCTAAGCCAGCAGCAGCAGATTAAGGAACTCAAACGTATATTAAGATATGGATTAGAAACCATGGAAAGGAATTATCAAGAAAATGTGGAACAATGGCAGTCTGAAATAAGGGAAGTAGAATTAGAGTTGCAGAAGAAAATAGAGGAAATCCAAGATAGAGAAACAAAAGGGAGGTTGCAGAGTGAGGCTTCTATCTGTGCTTTGAAAGATGAATTAGAAACCGTGAAAAAGGCAAATAAAGAAGAGCTAGAAACTATGTGGAGGACTAATCAGGGACAATTGTACCAATTGCAGTTGGAAAAAAGCAAGGTTGAGGTAGAGTTGCAAAAGAAAATAGAGGAAACCCAAAATAAACAAATAAAAGAGAGAGTGGAGAGTGAAGCTGTAATCCGTTCTTTGAAATTTGAATTAGAAACTGTAAAACAGACTAATCAGGAGGAATTAGAGGCTATAAAAAGAATTAATCAAGGAAATGTGCAAAAATTGCAGTCAGAAAAAAGGGAAGTTGAATTAGAGTTGCTTGCGAAATTAGACGAAAACCAAAGTATACAAGTGAAAGAGAGGATGAAGAGTGAGGCTGTTGTCCGTCTGTTAAAAGATGAATTAGAAACTATGAATAAGACTAATCAAGAGCATGTGCAAACCATAGAGAGAGGATTAAAAGAGAGGCTGGAGAGCAAGGCTACTATTAGTGCTCTGGAAGCTGAAATAGAAACTATGAAAAAGACTAATGAAGAACATATGCAGCAATTGCAGTCTGAAAAAACAGAAGTATATTCAGAGTTGCAGAAAAAAAATGATGAAATACAAATTCTCTTGTCTCAACAAGAAAGGAAAAATAATGAGCCAGAAGAGATCTCTTCCAAGGAGTTAAAAAATTTGAGGCTTAGATATTCTTGTATCCTAAAACTCTTGGGTGTACATGTTGCAGCACTTCGAGACATTAAAGAAGTCTCTCAACTGACAGATGAAGAAATCTCAATGCTGGAAAAACAACTAAATGGATTAGCAAATACTGCAGCAAACTATGCCAAGGTTGTTGCAGAGAACCGACAGCTGTACAATGAAATTCAAGATCTGAAAGGAAATATTCGTGTATACTGTAGGGTGAGGCCTTTCCTTCCCGGTGATTGTGTTAAACATACTACAATTGAATATAATAGTGAAGAAGGGGAGCTGTTAATTGCAAATCCTAAAAGGTCAGGCATGGAATCTAAAGAGACATTTAAGTTCAACAAAGTTTTTGCTCCTTCTGCATGTCAGGAAGAAGTATACCGTGACATTCAACCGGTTGTAAGCTCTGTTCTAGATGGGTACAATGTATGCATTTTTGCATATGGTCAAACTGGTTCAGGAAAGACCTACACAATGTGTGGTCCTAGTACCTTATCATCGAAAGAAGATTGGGGAGTCAATAACAGAGCACTAAATGACATTTTTCAAATTTCACAAGCAAGAAGAGAATCTTGTAGATATGAAATTGGAGTCCAAATGATAGAAATATATAACGAGCAAGTTCGCGATCTGCTTATTAATGGAGTCTCACCAATTAACTCTCGAAGAAAGAGCCTTGAAATTCGAAGCACGTCTCAGTCCAGTGGGCTTAGTGTTCCTGATGCAATAATGTCCGATGTTGAGTCAATACAAGATGTTTTAGATTTAATGAAAATTGGTAAGAGAAACAGAGCTGTAAGTGCTACTGCCCTTAATGAACACAGTAGCCGTTCTCACAGTATCCTGAGTGTGCATGTGGAAGGAACAGAGTTATCTTCTGGAGCAACTCTCAGAGGATGCCTTCATTTGATTGATCTTGCCGGAAGTGAGAGGATTGAAAAGTCCGAGGTCACTGGGGATAGACTTAAAGAAACAATGCACATAAACAAATCTCTCTCTGCTCTTGGGGATGTCATATTTGCTTTAGCTAATAAAAGTGCCCATGTACCATATCGTAACAGCAAACTTACTCAAATTCTTCAGGATTCCTTGGGTGGCCAAGCTAAGACACTCATGTTTGTACATCTTAATCCAGACATTGATTCTTACTCGGAGACAATTAGCACATTGAAATTTGCAAAAAGAGTCTCCAGCTTGGAACTGGGTGCTGCACGTAGCAACAAGGAAAGCAAGGAGGTTAGAGACCTTAAGGAACAGATTTCCAAATTGAAGGAAATCATTGCAAGAAAAGATGCTGAGCTTAACCGTTTTCAAAAACTAAAACCCTCAAAATGAGCTGCACACTGTTAATGAATGCCTTCTACACATTACTTAAAATTTCATAGTTATTTTTCACGAAGCTCTGGCAGTTTCGTTTGTGCTAATATTAGCTTCTTCAATTAGACAATTTATGGGATTCTGGCTCTTGTTATCAGTTGGGATTTGTTGTAGATGATATGCAATAGCTGTGATAACTAATCTTGTTATCAATTATAAGATTACAATTCTTGTTATCTATTTCAATTTCATCCCTTATTTATAATGTTTATTTGCAGATGCACAATATATGGGAAATATGTATATCTAGTTATCTGATGTTTTATCAGAATTTAATTGAATGATTTTTTATTAAATTCATTGTCTGCTTAACACTCATTATAACTAGGTGATGTTCATAGAGACGAAACATCTAAGATTTTACAAGAGATCATCTATCCCAATACTATTTCAATTCAAATGTATTTGACCATGAAGATTATCCAAAAGCAAACCCACTTAACTTCCCATTCAATTTATTAACCTTCCGAATAAATATTTTTCTTTTAACTCCTTATATCTAAATTTGTTCATTGACAGAATTGTCCGCTGGTGATAAGAGTGGTGGAAGATAATCATGGATTTTCACAAGTAATAACAATAACAAAGTGAGAAAGCACTCAAGGTATCACTCCAAAAGTAGGAGTGCATTTGACCGATGCATTTCCATAGTTTTTGTTCGTCAATTTGGTTGATGCAAACTTAAAATTGTAATATCATGGTGGCATGATACTTTTAGATATTCTCACAGGAGATTTTCACTTGTAATATTGTAAGCAGCATATAGCAAACCTTCTCCAATATAGAGCAACACTCTAGCCCACAAGCATATATGATGCAACAAAGGGATATGAGAATTGTCCATGTGGAATGTCATTTTGTAGTTCATTTGGTTCATCATAGCTTCAAGGATGCATCGATTCGGATCATTAAATGGCGGAGTTATTTTTCAGTCCCAGTAAATGGGCATGTTCCCATATCTTTTGGCAATTTGTGGTAATTTGAATTCAGTGGTTTAGCTATAAGTTGCAAGTTGCAACATTAGGTTTCAATTTCAGTTTGTTTTCAATAAGCATAGTTGTTGTTACCAGAGTGCTTAACGCAAGTTCAATGTTTGATATGTTTATGGGAAATTTGCAGAGGTTTAATTTTAGTTTTAGACGTTGTGTGAGTGAGTTTGATTCACTTTTTTAAATGTATGAGCATTGAAATGGATTTTAGTTTTAATGGTTGTATTCATTTAGATGGATTTTATCATCTTCTATGGCATTGAGTACCATGTTTAATTTGTTCTTCAAGCTCTTTATCTTTTATTATGATGTCCAATAGAATTAATGCATTATATCTGGGGTTTGAGAGTTAACATGCTTCTCTTCACACTTCCGTTAAATCATATATTTATAATTGTATTGTTAAAAATTGCATGTCTTTGTAGTTGCATTCTATGTTTTGTGTCTACTTTAGTGTCCATTCTTTTAGTGTTTTTATAATCTTATTTTAGCCCTTGCATTAGCTTTTTGTCTTTCCCATGGTGCCTAGGCTTTGTTTCTTGTAATCACTTTTTGATGTGACCTTTTATGTTAGTCCTATTTTTTCAATGTCTCATCAATTTTAACATAAATTGTCTTAGACATTAGCATATTGTGTGGACATCTATACATTGTACTAGTGTCTTGCAACAATTTTCATTTGGTGGTCATTTTTTAGCATTTTTCCACTTGTCACCTTCCCAAATCAATGAAAATAGCTCAAGACAATTCCAAATGGCTCATCAATAGCTTTCTCATTCGTCCTTTTCATATTTTTAAAATTTAACTTTTCATTTTGTTCTCTCTATTATTATCTCTCGCATGACCCTTAGAAACCTTGATAAATCTCATGCATGACCCCTAGCCCTAATGTAATTTGGACTAGGGGTGGATTTTTGGATTTTATTATGTGGGCGTATGTGTGTGTGTTAATTGTGAACCTTGATGTTACCATTATCGAATGTAATTATTAATCTTACTATGTTATTTTAAATGTAATGCATTAAATTGTTTAGACTAACACAGACTAATGACTTGATTGTTGGACCTATATGAGGTTTATCGTTGGTTACAGGTACCTACTGTGTAAGATGAGGCAAATTTTGTGGTTCTGTTGGATGAGAGACAAACAATCGGTAATGTAATATTAGTGTCAAGACCTTGCATGTAGTTTTTGTCCGTAAGGAAGCTAAGATAGCGGAACAACTTCCTACACTAATCTTGAGAGGAGAATAATGCAAAACTTTTACAGATCTTTAATGGTTTCAAAAACTTAAACACAAATATCATGCATACCACAACACAATGATTTATGTGGGGAAAACCCTTTCAAGAGAAAAACCCCACACTCCAAAAGCCACCCAATATATTATTCAACAATCACAAAGATTACAATATACTTGCAGATCAAGCTTCTCACAGGAGTATCACTACTCAATGATTCAGAGGCAACACAGCCACTATCAGACTCTTAGAATACATCACAATACATAGTCATAATACAACACCCTCGTAAAATAAGGTTGCCTTCTAGGGCAAGTCAAGCTAATAAAATATCAGCCATCGAATATGAGACATAATGATGAATGCTTCAAATTTACAATAATAAAATATAAATAAAATTTTCCTTTCGGGGGCACTACCCCTAAACCCTAGCCGGGGGGATGATCCTCCCAGACCCCTCATGGGGGGGATCCCCCCATGTCGTCGTTGGTTGAACAATACCTTATGTATCAACAATACCTTATGTAATTGCAAGGTTGAGACACATTTTCTCAACATCGTCAACTTGAGGTTCATTTAAACTTAGGACCTTAGACATATATTAAATCACCATAGTAAAAATTATCCATTTCTAGCTAGGTGGAGACATCAAGATAACCTAAATTGTTTCTAGTTAATTGAGGATATTGCATAATATGATAAATTTATTAAACGTTGATAATTTAAAAAAATAAAATAAACAAATAAATAAGTAAATAAATTCAAATAATAGATAGTAAACTATAAAAGATAAATAGCTATGAAGTAATAAAATAAAATAAAATCAATTTAAACAATAAATACTTTAATATCAATATGACACCTTATTATAAGGTAGGGGCAATTAAATGAATACTATGCCATCAAACCAAAGGAGAACAAAAAATAATAATATGAGCAAAAGCAAATGAAGAAGAGAATAGAAAAACATTGCATTCACAGGAGGAGGGTGATGGAAAGAAAATAGGAATTAATGGAGGAAGGAAAACTCAGAATATTGGACCAATGAGAGGAAGAAGCTTGATGTGGATGAGGAAGGAAGATAGGGAGGGGTCATTCGTACCATTATGAGGCATGGAAACCCCCTGCAACCTCGAGAAAATGGTAGGAAGTAACCATTTTGGCATGCCATGGAGAAACCCAACCCTCTCTTCTCTAAATCAACTTGTAGAGGTCTCATTTGGAAAAGAAGTTTGGGGAAAGAGAAAAAGAAGGGTGGTGTAGCTAAAACCAAAGGCGTGGATGGGATTTGAAGAGAAAATTGGCTATGGCATCCTTTATTGCTACTACAGATGCCCTTACCCTTGGACCCGTCCATTCCAGGTTCTTAATCCCTTTCCTAGTTAAAAATTTTGGTTTTAATGTTGTCTACAGGGTTAAAAGTTAGATAATAATTATTTTAAATACCTCTAATTTCATTGCTACAAAATTTGGAGAAATATGGTTGTGTCTTAGTGTGAGTTAGATTCCTTCTAGTTTAAAGCATCTTTGAAATGTTAATGTTCATGAATATGAGAAGAGTTGGTTGGTATATGGCATATTCCTGTGGGGGTCAAATTGGGATGCCTATATTAGAAAAATACCCTCTGTTCATATTTTATATACCCATTTCCTAGTCATTTCCTAGTGTTGCAAATGGACAGAACAACTGGTTATACCTAGTTAGTTATAGGAGTTTAATCTTCTATTACATAATTGTTTGACTAAGACACTAATCAGCTTGAAATGGAGAAGAATATAGTGGAGGCTATCGATGGAAAACAATTTTGGTATCATGAATAGGTAGCTAGGAGGTTAAATAATGTAGAGAAAGTTTAGTTGTTGCAATGAATTCTTGTCTCATCTTGATTCTCACCCTATTCCCAAGTCTACCTAACTAAGGCCACATTAAACTAGTTGGTTGCAACCATAATAAAATTTAATTCAGTTGGTAGTGACTACTTGAAATTTAAACTAGTGTTATCCTATTACCAAGTATAACAGTGCATTAAGGAGAAACTAATAGAAATTCTTTAAAAACACACAATAAATCACTCCTAATTTGTTGGCATTATAATCCAATAAGTCTTGAAATATAGTATTGATTGTCACCTAGTATAATTGTTCATATTTGGTGGAAGGATTCAGCTAGCAAAGTTTTTTTAATGAGGAAGGAAAATGAGCATTAATTTAGAGCATGAATCTAGTGATAAATGGGTTGCTCAATTCATCTCAACAGTTGCTAGCTACGCAAACATTACCACCTATAACCTACCCCTTTATACTGTAATTTTCTCACCCAATAAGCTAAAAGAATGGGATTGTGATGTTATGATGTTGTACATTAGACAATTAGAAATGGGGAATTATATGCCTCTGTTATTTTCACTCATGCACTTATAAGATTGCTAAATCTGCACATTACTATTATGTATTATCGGTTGCTAGGACAGCCCTCATTAGTTAATGACTAAATATGTTATGTTATAAGGAAATAGTCACCTACATGGCATCAATCAGGTTTAGAAAACATACTAGAAGGATTAATATAAGTGGGGTATCAACCCCAAACTATCAAGGGCAATTAGTTACCCCTACCTCATCTAGAAGGATTCTATGAGCGAGTATTGCTCTCTTATGAAATATCTATTAACACCACTCATGGTTGTAACTAAGTTGGGAACCTACTTATCTCAAGTTAGGAATCGATCTTTCAGTCATAGTGCTAAGTGTAGTCAAGGAGTACTACTATTATGCTCAAGATTGGCAGGTGTCTAGGGGCAATACCATGCTTGAGATGGACAATAGTCAAGGAGCATTACTATTATTCTCGAGATTAGCATGTGTCTAGGGGAAGTACTACAGCTCGAGATGGACAGTAGCCAAGGAGTGATACTATTATGCTCAAGATTGAAAGGTGTCTAGGGGAAGTACTATGCTTAAGATGGACAGTAGTCAAGGATAAATACTATTATGCTCGATATTGACAGGTGTCTATGGGTAGTACTATGCTCAAGATGTATAGTAGTCAAGAAGCATTCTATGCTAGTTGTCTCACCCTGTCTTTTTGTTACTAAGTTACTTTTACCTTCATGGGTAAATAGGATGATAAATGCAATCATGATTTTGATATGTTTGATAAAGGAATAGAATACTAAAATAGGTATTAGGTAATTTTATTTCTTTGAAGGAGTAATTATGTTTATATTGATGAAGTACAATGAAAGAAAATTTATTGCAATATGAATATTCTAATGTTTTACAATGAAAGTGGATTTCATGCACAAACTTCTAACTTCTATTGTAAATATGCCAAGTTGGATGTAGGTACAAGTTCACGCCTCCAAAAGGGAGGGGAAGTATCACTCAAGAGAAGTTTTTGGTTGGATAACCTTGAATGAAGCCTAACTGAGCTTTCACACACACACTCACTTCTAAGTATAGTTGATTAAATTCATAGATTTGGGAATTGGTAAGTCATCCTTTAGTATGATGTGCTTGCATTAAATAGGATCATGATTTCTGTTAAGAGCATTCATGGTTTGTGATAAATGCTTGAGAAAATGTCTTTGATTATTTGATTGTTTGATCAAGTTTTTGTGATTGAATCTCTAAGTCTTTGAGTTTTCCATATAGTTTCCTTTCGTCGATTTGTATGTACGTTAAATGAATACATATATAATGGTATATATATTGATTTGTGCATGAGAGAATAATCATGTGCATATGTAGGTAAGTAGAAATACTTACAAGTATATATACATGGGGAATTGATTACATATATATGTGTGTGTGTATATGTATACACTTAATGTTTATGCATGACGACAAGGATATGAACATATGTGTTTGATTGTTGAAGCAATGGTTGATATTTGATATATATGTGTGTGTGTGTATACACCATTGCATCATTATTATTGAGTGGAAAATGTGAATGTGAATATGTGCATTCGATTATTGAATGATGCATTTGCAAGTTAATATGTGTGTGTGTGTATGTTTGTTTGTATATATATCATAATATATACATTAAATGTTATTATTAAACCGTTGTATTATACATAGTGCATAACATGCTTATAAGTTTCATATTGAAGACTTTGACTAGTGCATAAATTCTTCATAAGTACATTGAATATGTTTGAGCACATCATTTTTATAGCACAATGTTATTAACATAGCATATTGACCTTAAGTAAGAGTATTAAACCTTTTCCTCCATATACAATATGTTATAAAAATTTGAAATGTTTAAAGGTTAAATATGGCTCATATAAGAGCCAGCATCATGCTAGTATTTTTGCACGCATATAATGCGATAAGAAAACAATAATACCATCGATATAGAACAGGTGTAGGCACTACCTTTGAAGTAGGGAATCATACGCAACACAAGGGGTAATTAAGGCCAATTCATAGAATATATTCTGGACATGGTCAATTAAATGAGAATGTAGCACCTCATGCAATAATGCACTAGTAGGTAATAAGCCACATTTATCATTATGGATAAAGTGCAAAGGAAACACATAAGTATAAAGACTACTGTGTAAAGATAATGAACACCAAAATTAAAGTGCAACACATTTTATGATGCAACTTACTAATATTAACATTATAAATGGAAGAGGTTGAACCATTGTAATGTGTTGTTTATCATGCCTTGACCAAATCAACTAAGTGATGTGCGGCCAAATTATGATGGACTATTTCCTCTGTTTAAACCACGGCTTGAGAATAGGAAATGTGTGGAATACTTGGCACCATATTATGAATTCTCTTATTCCTCTAGAAGTATTTCAAGATTGGAAACTTATTTTCTAAATAAAGCATGTGTTTTATGAATTAGTCAAACCGTTGTGGCAAGCATTAGATCAATTTTTTGTATAATTTTGATGAGTAATTTGATAGGAATCTGCCACCTTTTTACTAGTAAGTTGATTCAATTGTTTATGGTTGAGAAGTGGCATAGAATGATCCTTGTTTATAGCCTTTAGAAGTTGGTTCTTGGGTATAAATATGAGGCATTATCACCTCATTTGGATACACTTTTCCATTGGATCATTACACTACTCTATTATGTTGTATTTTCATAGAGAGATTGAGAGTTATAGAGAGGAATATTAGTGAGAGAAATTGAGGGGGTTTATTGCTAAGTTGATTTTAACAAGAGGATAAGTTTGAGGTCTAGTGGGTCAATCGGAATAAGCGATTAACAGGCATGAGATTCTATCCTCTTCATGTTTTATCATTTATTGAAAGATTGTTTTCCTTGTATGCTTAAATTGGAAATTGCATTAGCTTGCTTGAAAAAGAGTAATGATCTATTTGCTTATTGGAAAGGGAAATAATCTAGTTGTAATGATTTACTTATGAATGTTGTACATACTCCATATTAGGGAGTGATTTTCGTCATTATTATTATATACTAGAACTAATGAAAATAGCTTAAGAAGTTATTTGATATAAAGTACTTGCATGATCTTGTTTGATATTTTCTTGAGAAACCTATCTGTTAGGCTATTATTTTAATATACCCTATATGGGAATTCAAATGATGATGTTTCTATACATAGATAGTTTACACTACAAGTATATGATGAAATGTATCAATGTCATGAAGTGACCTGACACTATTCGCTTATAATGCTAGGAAACCTTAGGAATGTCAAGGTTTAGCAAAACATCAACAATGATTAGGTACGATAGGATGAGATGTCATTGTGGATGTCAAATCTGCAAATGGTTAGCATTTTAAAACCAAACTAAATCTTAAACATCCATATGAGATAATGCAACATGCTTTTTAAAATGAAATACAATCACAAATTAACTAAAACATCTATCTCACATTGGATTGGTGCTATTGTAGAAAATAGCCCTTTCCCAACCCTTGCTTAAGCTTGATGATGAAAATGATATGGAATGCTAAGATGATAAATGGAAAAAATCAGTTCTCAAGGAGAGTAACTTTGCAAGAGATTGTGGAGGATTTGATGATGAATAAAGCTTTCCATTTATAGATTATTTGGATGAGAGGAATAGCCAAATGGATGAATGTGCCAAGGACTAAAGATCCACCAATGAGATGAGGACACTTGTCAAGTTGTGATAGGCTGAAGGGTGTGCAAGATTTGGGAAATGTGCCCAAGAGGGGGAAATTTCAAATTTGAAATTGAGAGTTAATGCTTAGTTTGACCTTTTCAAGGGACATGTAAGAGACATTTAATTGATTTACCCTGATGAATGGATGAGTGTGAATTTGTCGAATGCATAATGCTAATTTTGCGTGTCTACATTTTTCCCCTCTTTGAAGCAATGTACTTGTTGCGTTGGTTCAAAGAATAAACTTGCCACGATTGAAATTCAAAAATTTCTAATTTTTTGGATGCCCCAGTGGAAAGTACACTGGTACATTTCCCCCTCAAGAGATCGAGTGAAAAGATTCAATTTGAAGGTCAATCTCACGATAAAGAGGTTCAAACTGGATGGTTATGGATGATGATGCAAATGAGATGGTTTTAAGATGCTTAGAATAACAAATATATATTATCCTAAACAACTTAAATGATGATATGATGTGAGATGGATGAGATGGATGATGTGATATGCTATGATTATGCAATGGATGATTTATGCAGATGCTTAGACTAATAGATCTATATTATGATGATGATGCAAATGCAATGCATGTGAAATGATTGATGTTACCTATTATGTATGATGTGAATGATATGTGGCATGCTAACGGTTTGTGGATGCAAGATAGATGCATGATGGATGCATTGGTGATGTTATGTTAGCGTGGAAATGAGATGATGACAAGAGGATCCAACAAGTCCTTGATCTGACGAGACTTTATTAGAGATGATGATGATGATAGATAATGATGATGATGATGATTCGCTTATCAAGGATTGGGACTTTAAAAGGGCTACTTACCTTATGTTTGATTACACATGTAGGTACGATGCATCAAGGTATAAAGAACCAGGATGGTGTTGTACCTAGTGCGATGGACTTTGACTCGACAAACAAATAGGAGTATTCTTGTTCACACTTGACATATGGAAACCTTGCTAGGACGTACCCAACAAAGCAAGTATTCACCAAGTGATTTTACAAGAACATCCATCAAGCACAATAGAAAAAAGATAATGATTGTTGCCCCATTCCTATCTCTCTAAATCCTTCATTCAGATATCATCGAGAGGTCCTTGGAATGAGTGCAATAAGATAAATCAAAATAAAAGATCAAGCACACAAACAAGCCAATGTTCTTCATACCTTCAGCCAAAGGGATGTGTTTTGATAGGATAAGAATCCAAGTGATATCCAAAATGATGCCCATTGTCGGAACGATATATCCTAGGACAAGCATTGTATAGGATGATGATGGTTTTGATAAGTTGATTGATAAGCTATTGATATGAGGTTGATTGACATGTCTGAAAATGATCAAGAGTTTGATTTTGTTTTAAAGGTTTGTTGTTTGCTTTTGATTTTACGATTGAAGCTTGCTTTTGTTGATTGTTGTGATTGTTTTTTGTTTGTTTTGCCAAAGGATGAAGGTGACGATCAATTTATTATGGATGATTGATTATTGCAGGTGAAAGCGGATGGATTTTTTCAAATATTTGGATGTTTTTAACGTTTTGAAATGTTTTGAGGCTGTTTTTGGATTTTAATGTTTTTTGAATGTTTTTTGAATTTTGATGTGATTTTCAAATGTTTTTGGATTTTGATGTGTTTTTGAATGTTTTTGGATTTTGATGTGTTTTCAAATGTTTTTGGATTTTGATGTGATTTTGGATGTTTTTGGATTTTGATGTCTCGGGGGCTGATCAAATATTAGCCTTGCCAACGTTTAAGCTCAAATACAATGTAGTTCGGATCCCAATGTTTTTGATGTTTTTCTAGTTTTTTGACTTGTTTTTGGATTTTGATATGTTTTGAATGTTTTTGGATTTTCTAATTTTCTAATGTTTTTGGATTTTCGCATGATTTTGATGATTTGGATATGGACATGTGTGATATCAGTGCTCTATTTTGGATTTTGTTGAAAATCAAGCTAAGGTTGATTGATTAGACCGATGGATTGATGATGATGATGATGATGATAACATTGTTGAGGATACACAACAATGCAAGGATTTTATTGATCAAGATTGATGACGATAACATTGTTGAGGATGCACAACAATGCAAAGATTGATTGATCAGGATTGATGATGATAACATTGTTGAGAATACACAACAATGCAAGGATAGTGTTTAAGCAACACAAGGATAGGGAAGGATATCTCAAGATTATGGATTGATTGGATTTGATTAATCAGGATTGTTGAAGCTTGATTTGGAACAAAAGTTGTTCGAATGATTTGATGTGATGTTTGAAGGGTGTGTTTGATGCAACTGATATCGATTGTTTAGATCTATGTTCAATGAAAGATGAAGACTGATAAGGAATGTCTTCTCGTCAAAATATACCATGGGCTAGTGATTTGGATTTTTTTTGCTCACAGGTGGTGGACCAATTTGATCTCACATTTTCTAATGTTCGGATCACCACATAAGTTGGAGGATATAGATCAAGATTCATTCATGAAGCAAGATGTAAATATCTACCTCCAGTGTCTAGCAATGTATGGAATTCCATGGATGGATGCTCAGATAGGTGTATGGATGGATGGATATGGTAAGCATGCAAAGGATGCCAAGGATTATCTTGCGATAAGATAAGGTGTTTGGATCAAGAAAGCTCATTTGGATAACTTGCTTCATAGCTCAGATAATGTTGCATAGGATAGGATCAATGAAAATGACCCATGTCAAGATATTACCATAAGCAAGCGTAAAGTGTGCCCCAAACTTTCATCAAGATCAAGATAACTTGGATGATGGATGCAGATGGATGAAAATGGATTGGATCAATGGTTTATGGATGAATGGATTTATTATGGATACAATGGATGGAATGCTCGATTTATTATGGATGGGATGAGATGCTTTCACCCGAACTGGCACACGTAGATGCTCGATTCTATACATGACGCCTGTTTGCCAGGTTTTCATCACGGTACCTGTCCAAAGCGCCGCCCATGCGGTTTTCACTAGAGGACATTTTTTTCTTTACTGTTTTCAATCCTTTTTCTGATTTTTTTTGGATTTTCATATTTTTTGATTTTTTTAATTTTTCTGAAAGATTCATGCTCATGCTAAATCACAAGTTGTTGTTGATGTAGATGCCCCTATCATAATTTTCCATCGATATCCTACTTGAAGAAGTTTCTTTGCTAAGATACGTGCACTTGAATGCAGCCTTTGGGATTCTTGATCTACTTCGTCGATACTGGAGTTATCTTTGTCTTTGTGTGCACATCGCGATAGAGTGCCTTCTAAATCCTTATGATGAAGGGTTTTTGCCAATACATGGTCAATTTGAGAATTGGATATCATGTGTGGAGGTGTGGATGGAGTGTGTTTTGGGATAAAAGATGGATTGGTTGACAGTTTGGAGCCTTTGACTCTCCAAACTTGGGAAGATGAGCAATGATGGGTGGATACGGAAGTGTGCATGGAATTAGGACCAACTACTTGATACACTTTGTATGTCACTTGAAAATACTGCTTTTGCTTTTGTGGACATCTTTGATGGATACTTTTCCCTTTTTTATTTTTCCCCATAGTTTCTTTGACTGATGGAGTTTGATAGGGATAATCTTTTTTTGTATTTTTTGGTATCCATATGTATTTGATTTGTCCATTATTCTTTTTTGATTCTTTTTCTTTGATAATGTTCTCTGTTCTTTGATTCAAATCTTTCTTTTGATGTTGGTCCCAATTCATGGATGGGGTGATGGGTGGATGAAATTTCATGATGTGACTGGTAGTAGTATTGGCATCAATTTCATCATAAGGATTCTTCGTGCTCCCTATGTTGACATTTGCTTGAGATGAAGTTGCCCCCAGTATGGTGGTAGTAGCACCTTCATGCCTTGATTTTTCCTGTTCTAAGATGTCTTGTTCAATAAACATGCTCTGACCACTGACCACTGTAGATGGCATTGTTTCAATTTGCCACTCTGCTAACTCTGAAATATCATGTTCTGTCATACCTGTTTCCTTGAGTGGATAATGTTGGATATCTACATACCTGATGTCCTCAGTCTGAATTTGGGATATATTTGATCCTGATGTTGATAACTCAGTTTGACTAGAGGAAATGATAATCTGCTCTTTTTGTGTAACAATGTTAGGAGTAAAAGAATCATGTTCTGAATGAAGATCATCTACGTGTCCATCCACAGAAAGCATCTCATGGGTAGATGGAGGAGTATGTGCTACATGGATATGATCATCTTGCATAGATAGGAGAGTGTCCATTAGTTTATTGTAGTATCTTGAAGATAAAAATTATTGATCTTGAATGATTTCAGAGTTGCTTTCAACATGCTTTGGATCCAGTTCTTGACCTGGGTCAATTTCAAAGGATGGATTGCTTACAAAGGGTTCTTGGATTTCGTCATTAGACATGATAAGTGGTTCAAAATCCTCAAGTGTCAATTTCAGGGTTCCTTCAGTATATGTAACCATGAGGTCAAAGGGTGTCGACATGTCTTGGACAGGACCATTGCTAGACCTTGGTGAAAGATTTTGATCATGCTTTGGAATAAATTCTTGAGATATGTCCTCTAACTCATAAGGCGATGTAGAGACATTTTCAACATGATCATAGGGGAACGGATCATGCATTATGTCAATAGGATCAAATAATCCTAACACTCCATGAAAGAGATCACTAAAAAGTGGCTCTTGATGTATGGTGAGTTGATCATCGGATGGGGTGGAAACATCTTCAAGGTGCTTGTCGATGGAGAGATCTTGATCATTTTTTTCAACAATTGTGGTGGAGGGATTTCCAATGTCTTCAACCAAATGGTCAAATGATGTTGACATTTCTTGAATTGGATCATTGTCGAGTATTGTTGGTGGATTTTGATCATGATTGAAAAGTGACTTTTGACATATGTTGATTTGATCATTGGATGAAGTATACATAGCTTCAAGGTGCTCAGTGATGGATTGATCTTGATCCTTGTTCTCAATAATTGTCATTTTTTGTGTTTGTGGTTGTGTTTGTTGGGTAGCTTGAGAGGCTTGTTGCGTGGCTAGATATTGTTGGATGACCTTTTGGTAGGCCTAGTGAGCTTTTAGCGCAATGTCATATCATCTTGCTACATTCGGTTTTGGTGGTATTGGTGGCGGATTCGGAATTGTGTTGGATGTAGTGATGGGTGGTTGAGATACGTTTGGAGCAATCATGGTAGTGAGGGGTTGAGATATGATGGGTGTGATAGGGGTGGATGGAGTGATCGAGGTGATAGGAATGGTCAGAATGACTGAGGTGATAGGTCCTTGGGAGACCATATTTTGATTTGGGATCAACGTTGTTGTTTGATTAGATACCATCCATTGATGTGATGTCGATGGCATTTTCAAAGGATTTGATGTGATGGTTTGATTGGTGTTAGGTGGATTGATTTGGATGGAGTGATTGGTGCTAGGTAAAGGGGGAAGCCCTAAACCAAGGAATGATGTTGATATGGGTAATGGTGGTGGAGATGCCTCTTGGTGCAATGATTCAACTATTTTGCTAAGTGTAGCAATTTGATCTCGCCAAATTTGTTCTTGATTTCGATCCTGACTCCCTTGATATAGTTGATTTCGATTTTGTTTAAGCAGATTTGAAGTGTGTACTTGTGTTTGATTTTGAATGGGATCATGGAAAAATTGATTTTGGACAATTTTTTGATTTGGGATAATGTTCTTATTTGGCATGATAGGTTGAAATTGAACATTATTGATGTTGGGAATCGCATTGCCTTGTTTTAGGTAACTCTGATCTTGCATGGTGTTACCTTGACTTGGAGTTTTTAACATCTTGTTTGGATTTTGAACAATATTTGTATGATTTGCAACCATATTTATCCCAAAGTTTTCCGGATTCATGTTTCAAAAACTTGTACTTGGTACATTCTCATTTGGCTTGTAGGGATTTGGTGGGATGACATTGTTCGTTTGAAGGCTCATGATTTGATTGTTCAGTTGAAAGACTAGTAGGTTTGGATTTAGATCTACCATTGGGAAATGTGTTCCAATCTTTTGACTAGGCATACTCACATTTGTTGTACCATTGAGATTTGTGGGAGATAATGATCCCATGTATAAATGTGAGTGTTGGAAATCCATTGGCATTGTAAGGTTTTGATAGTTTGGTTGTTTTGGACCACTCATGATGTATGGATCAAGTGTATATTCCATGCTTTTCTTGTGTTTTGACCTTGTTGTAAAAGTGACCTCTAAGGTGTTTAGGACCAATGATGAGATGGAGGATGAAAAGGGGAAATGATACATATGAGTGTTGAACGTTTAGGGACTTTGGATCAATGCTAGACTTAGGGTTTGATTTTGATTGTTTTGATTGGATTTGGATAATGAAATTGTAAACCCTAAGATGTTAGATGTGATCTTAGGATGGACTTGTTCAAAGGATTGTTGATTTAACTAGAGGTATGAGAAAGGATGCATGAACCCATACTCCTAACTAAACAAGGTGATTTTGATTTTGATGATTTACCCAAGTCTAGAATGATGTTTCCAAAAGCTCTAAAATTGTTTTGGTGGGATGGATTTTGATGAATGTTTGGATGGATGAAGTGTTTGATTTGATCCTAAATGAACCTAAGGACTTGTTTACTAGGCCAAGATAGTGGAGAACATGCATTTCTCTAAAATTAATTCAAAATCAAAAGATCAATGTTTGCATGAAAACCATACGACCAAAAGATGCCAAGCACATATGTGGGGTCCAATTGGTTCAATCTTTGCTTAATGAATTCTTTTTACCACAAACACACTCTTGATTAGGTTTCAAACTGAATGTCCAATGTCTTAACTTCATCTCATTTCACAAGGTATATTATGCGAAACTTTGATGAATTTAAGGCAAAGGTTACCTATTGTTTAACTTTAGTGGGAAAATTGAGATGTAAATTCAAGTGTTTAGAAGCCTCTAAGGATACGAATCCCAAGGGCAAGCAATAACATGTGAATTTGTTCAAGAATATTTTCCTCTCCTAAAGGGTTTGAGATTTGATGTACATGTTGAATGTTTGTTTTCCAATGTTTTTGATAAAAGAATTGTGTTTTCAAACTGACTCACAAGCAATATAACACCCTAGCTCAATTGGTACATTTTTCTTGGTGGGATTGCCTCATGCCCTTCGTAGTAGAAGATATGACTTTACATGAAACCAAGGACAAAATATAAAGGTTTGTTAAGAATGAAGTCTTAACCTCTATATTCTAACCAAGATCGGACATGGCAAGTAACTTCTTGGAATCTAAGTTCCAATGCACCACTTTGATAAACTCATTGGATGGACTGGTTGGAAACTACAAACAAGGTTCTTAATGACACAACATCGGGGACATGGCACCTTGCGAGCATTCAGCATGCCACTAAAGGCTTTAATTAATCCTACTAGGGGCTCTTATACGTTTTATAGTAGTACCCCATTCTGAAAGACACTGTACGGCTAAGGCCTACATACCATGAGGACTTGACAGTTTAGTCTTATCCATTTATATACCGGCCTGAATGAAAAATCAGTTGGATTCGCCTTCGAGTTCTCCTTTCGGATGTGTCTCTTAGGCAGGCCCCTCTAAAGGTGACTCAAAGCAATAAAATGCATTTTGATTGTTTCTCTTGCACCCTAGATCACATGAAGTGCAAGGGGAGAGGATACGCACTCAAAATGCACCAAAGACAAAATCACTCAATTCAAACACTTGTTCACTTTAGCCTCAAAGAAATTATGAGTTCATTTTAAAGCACCAATATGAAGTGTGAAATTTGTCTTGTTCAATTTTAGCCCCAAAAAATAGTGTCTAGTATGTTTGTATGTTCAATTTTAGCAAACTTTGAAGAAATCAAATCAATGATTGACTTTAAATCCAAATTGATCTAGTAGGCATAAAATCGAAAATAAAAGCCAAAATGAAATCCCTAAGCATTTAAAAATTCCTTTATCAAGTTCAAGTTAAGGGCTTAATTTTCTTCAACTCCAAAAGACTTCAAAGATTTCCTCCAATGTTTTAATGTTGCAAGTTTCATGTGCAAATAAAATCACTACTCCTTTCTTTTCCCATCAAACAAAAAGACAATCATGTGAGGATCAAGATATTAAATTCATTTTGATCATTAACTTCAAGTAATAACATGATGTCAATTGAAAATGCAAATGATTTGGATGATCATGCTAATAAAAGAAACATTTATAAGTGACTCATGCTTTATCACTTATTGATATTGAACTTATGCAATAGTTGTCTATTGATTCACATTAAAAAGGAATGGTTCCCAAAGATAGATTTTTATGATCATGCACCTTGCTAAAAACACTTGAGGAATAACCCAAAAGAATGAGCAACAAATAGGTAAAAGCATAGGCAAGGCAGTAATCTGTTGGACATGATACCTTAGCTGGAAGTCAATGAGTAGACAAGAAAAACTTAAATGTTTTCAACCGATATGAAATGCTTCTAATCAACATTAAATGACTCTTCACCTCATAGGCAGCGCCAAGGACAGCAAAGGAAAATAATATCAATGTCAAAAGTTATGGAACAAAAGTGGTCAGAATACCAATCAATGTGCAATAAGATTTAGTTCACAATGCATCTAACCACTAGTTGATGAAAAAGGACACCATGGTAAGGATTATATTGTCGCGTTTACAACAAGTTGATGTGTGCGACCTTGTGTTTGAAAATATGTGTTGATAAATTAAAAAATAGTGCTACATTATCATCATCTTTGTGTGTTTCGAAAATGATTTTGGAAACTTGTCGTATGCATGGTTCTTCACAAATGTTGTTTAAGATCGGTCAACAAATCTAAAAGGGCTCAGTTATTCCACTCACCATCCAATAATACCAACATTGAATATGAAATCAAACAACATCCTTTCCTTGAGGGTTTGAATTGGGAACTTTTTCAATGTTCCACTCCACCTGAAATTCCAAAGCCTTTTGAGACCAGCTTGCCTGTTAAGACATTGTGTAGTGGTTCAACAAGTCAAAATGTTTGCTAACATGGATTCCAGTTCAAGAAGGAATCAATTGGAGTTTGAAGTATTTTAGCTTTTCCTTTAATGCAATGATCATACATGTTTTTTTGCACAGAAGTCCAGTGTTACTTCCGTAAGACTATACAATGTGGGTTGTTTGTGACAGACTACGTAATGATCAAATATCTAGGAAAGAAGAAAGAAGTGCCTTGTGATGCAAGGAAAAAAAGTGTTGTTGTAATGTGTATCCTATGCTCTAATTAAGAAATTTGTACCATTCTGGGATAGCCTATCAACTCGATCAATTACCAAAATTAGTCATTAAAGCCATTTATTGCTAAATGCAACTGCCATATAGAAAAGCTTTTGAATCTTTAAAGCAAATGCCACTGTTAGGTGTAAAGCCACAAGAGTTTGATCCCCTCACCTAAAACTTCCTGCAAAAAAAGATATTTTAACTGCAATTAATAGGTGTAAAGCCAATTTCTATAAACCTTACCAGTATCCTATTTGTTTGTGCCAAAATGGAAGATGCATTTGTTTGGCAAAATGATTCAAAGAAATATGTAGAGCAGATTTGATTGATAGTGAATCCCACTCTATTTGCATTTAGCAACCAAGTGTTATGTAGGATCTTAGCATGTTTAATGCCTTCTCCAACCTGTCGATCCAAGTCATTACTGCCATCAACTCAAAGTAAATCAAAATTAGAATGGTAAGTGTGTCGATTCAAGTCATTACTGCTACATTTGAAATCCTCACAGTACTTTGCATGCCAGGACAATAAACAATATGTTGAATGTAGGCAATAATAAATATCCAAAACACTTCATAGGTCTTTGTCCTATAAACGAAAGAAAAGTGTGGTTGGCTGGTTGTACTTCATATGGTTGTTGCAGCATACGCAAAATTTAAATACATAATGGTTCATTTGACCGACTCCCAAGCCTACGCAACCTAAAACCTATCTGCTCCAAATGTTGCAATGGAAGGCTGGTACCCACCATTTCTGGAATGATCTGTTGAAGAACTAGAACGGACTGTAAATGCATTAGAGAGCTAGGTGGATATTGTGAAACAAGAGGCTGATAGGCAGTGACTGATGATGGAGGATATGGAATTGGAGTTACAAGCATTAAGGCATCAGATGTTAACAATGAAAAGTGTACACACCACTGGAAATAATCAAAACTCAAGTGACTCAGTGGGGAGTGTCACTACCAACCAAAGGCCTTTAGTGGATAAACAGCTTAAGCTACGAGATTTACATAAACACATTAAAAATCTTGAGAAAGAAATTGAAGAAAAGGATGTCAAGATTAAGAAGTGCAAATCGCATATTGAAGAGTTAACCATGAATGCATAAATACAAGCTAATGAGTATCAAAAAAAGTATAAAGCACTGGAAGCTATGGCAATTCAAGTCAAAGTTGAGCAAACTAATTCTATTGCCATATCTTCATCTAGCAATGAGTCAGGAAAAAAAAATTGCTACTAAGCCTAGGGATTCAGGTTCACCATTCAAGTGCATTGGTTTGGGTTTGGCTCATCAAATGCATTTAGAGAGGGATGAGGAGCTACAAGCTTCTAGGCACCGTATAGAAGAACTTGAAACATTTCTGGCGGCATGACAAAAGGAGATATTTATGTTGAATTCTTGCTTAGCAGCAGCAAAAAGTATGACACATGATTTCATAAGGGATTTTCTTGGAGTAAAACTGGATATGACCAACTATGCTTCTATACTGGACAATCCAATGCATTGATTGATGAGATAAGGTGACATATCCTTTACTACAATGACTGTATACTTGTTGATTTTGCATAGTCCAATAGCCAACTATTATCTAGGAAGAAAGAATCTCCTTAAAGATATGGCTATTAAAAGAAATATCTATTCAAAATAAAGATTGCAAATTATGTTGAACCAATATGGATTATTGGGAGAAAGTGAGCACACATGGGCCTTCCTGTAGAGAATATGGTGCTACCAATTGCAGATTCGCAACCTTTATACAGGAAAGTCAGGCAGTGTATGTGGAAAATAGAAAAGCCACTCAAATATACGGATTGAAAAAAAAACACACAGAGCTTGAAATTTATGATGAGCGTAAACAAAGACATTTACATTCTTGATTCAAAGCATTAATCAATCTTATGTAAATAGAAACAGAGAAAATGCATGAAGAAAAGACTTCATATTCTTGCCTAAACAGCCTTCCTTCTAGCACCATTTTGTGGATGTCAAATCTACAAATGGTTAGCATTTTAAAACCAAACTAAATCTTAAACATCCATATGAGATAATGCAACATGCTTTTTAAAATGCAATACAATCACAAATTAACTAAAACATCTATAAAGAAACATGAAACATATCTATCTCATATTGGATTGGTGCTATTGTAGAAAATAGCCCTTTCCCAACCCTTGCTTAAGCTTGATGATGAAAATGATATGGAATGCTAAGATGATAAATGGACAAAATCAGTTCTCAAGGAGAGTGACTTTGTAAGAGATTGTGGAGGATTTGATGATGAATAAAGCTTTCCATTTATAGATTATTTGGATGAGAGGAATAGCCAAATGGATGAATGTGGGACTAATGATCCACCAATGAGATGAGGACACTTGTCAAGTTGTGATAGGCTGAAGGGTGTGCAATATTTGGGAAATGTGCCCAAGAGGGGGAAATTTCAAATTTGAAATTGAGAGTTAATGCTTAGTTTGACCTTTGCAAGGGACATGTAAGAGACATTTAATTGCTTTATTGGATGTACATGTCCACTTGGTTTTGAATTCAAACTTGAGGGAATATTCCCCATAAATGCCATGTTGAGTGAAAATGATGATTTTAATAAATCAATAAATTGATTTATTTGTGCAAGTGGGGATATCTAGAGGATGCAAGTGGTTAGGATTAGCATTTAATCATGGTTAGATTAGTTTAATGATGATTAGGATGATTTGACCAATTTGACTTGATTTAGGGATTTAAATCAAATCAAACCTGGAGATGAATGATGATTTGAGATTTAATTAAATAAATGATTGGTTTATTTAATCAAAGAGGGAATGATAGGATTAAGTTAATTTATTCAATTTAAGTGAATGACCTTAGGAGATTGAAATTGATTTACCCTGAGGAATGGACGAGTGTGAATTTGATCGAATGCATAATGCTAATTTTGTGTGTCTACAGTCATAAATTGCTAATCTATACTTGATTGATCACTTGATCATTACTTTGCTACTAAATGAAACCCTAGGTTGAGAGTAATCTAGTTTGGTCGAGAAGTATATTGAAACCTAGGTTACAAATTACCTACTAGGTTGGAATATTTACTTGATCACCTATTGAACCAATAGGTTGAGAATAGCCTACTTGAGTGGGTTATGTAGTTGAGCTAAATGTTTAAAGCATATAGTTTTAGATTAACCTATATAATCATATTAATTTTTTAATATAGATTATATCTAAGATTAGGGTATACCAAAGTAGAGAATCACCTATTTCATTAAGTTGGTCACTTGAGTTTGTGAATTACTATTTGATTGGAGCCATAGGTGGGATTACCTATTGAGTTAGAGTTGTTACTTGACTAGTTGTTTTATACTCTTGATATGAATTCATATTGTTTGCAAGATTCTACTCTTTGAATAACCCTTTTTACTAAGGATACTACACTCTTGAATGGAATCATTTATTGATATGATTATTCTTCGACTAAGGTCATTCATTGATAAGACTATACTCTTGATGAGAATCACTTATTGACATGATATATTCTTGAATGGAGTCAGTATTTATGAATATGTACTCTATGATAAGATGAAGCTTATGTAGCTATACTTTAGACTATAAGGTTATTCTTGGAACTGGTTGTCCAATGAAAGGAATAGATTGTTAATTTGTTTATGCAGATTTAATGTGTAGACTAGAAAAGCTTGTATGCTATACCTAGGGATTAGAATAGCCATTGAAAGGAGGGTAACTTATGCTTAAACTTTATTGGTAGAGACACCATTGTGTTTTAGGAAAAGGGGAATAGGTTATCTCTGAGATTAATGATTACCTATGGAAGGAAATAACCTAAGCATAGTATATGAATGGTTATAATCCAAACCAAGATATGGTAGTGTATGTGAATAGGATGATCATCACTCAAAGTACTGAGTGAGAATACCTTGGCCAAATTAACTTGTAATTTTCCACTACTTGCACTGTCAATTCACTATGTTCCTTCTATGCATGCTAGTTCAAGATTGTAGTGGATCTGCAAGTTCTAGCTATGTAGGGCACAACACTAAGCTCAGATAGGCTATTGTTGTGAGGTTACCACACCAAACACTTCGTCAAAGGGAAGGACCAACTTACCATATGTGGTAGATGTGTGGGGGACCACATTTGAGTTTATGGTTGGGAAAAAAGCACTTGATTGATGTTTTTCCTCATCAATTATCGGTTCAAGTTTGTGAATGTTTGCACTAGTGTCAAGGACAACTAGAGTGTATGCACCAAGGATTGGAGAAATCTAGAATGTATGCACCACTGCAGCGACATCAAGACCAGATTATATATCTATTGCCAAATAAAGCTCAGAAGAGCTATGTATGTATCTTGTGCCCATTTATATGGAAGTATGTATTCTTGAATGATAATTGAATGATAAACTTGAGTTTATTCAATATGAAATCTATGTTGTGGAAAGATTTGTGAAATTAGAATGAAATGCAATGGACGTTTGGAATAGTGTTTATTTCAAATATGCATGTAGTTTACATTATGGAAAGGAAAAAAATTATTGTTATGTTATGACATCATGGATCATTCACTTGAGGTGAAATCTTGGAATTTTTACTAAGTAGAACACTTGGGGTTGTTACACTAGTGATGGATAACCTTGGTTGCGTAGTCGTTCAATGGACTATAGGGAAGAGAGTTCCTAACAAAGCTCAATTAAGTAACATATAATTCACTTCATAACCTTATAACTAATGTGGAATGGTATCTTAATTTTGCTAATGGTAGGTGTACCTTGAGAATTGTTCACTAGGGAGATATTCTATACATTGCTTATGGGTTTGAATTTCAACTCTCTCTCATCATGGGCCACATAATCCACTTGAATGGGTGGAAAGGGTTTGAATCCAATTTGGATGGGATCATTTTTCACCCCACCACAAACCAGAACAAATCATTGACATGGAGCCTTCTTGAATAGAAAACATTTAAGGTATGTGTAGTTCATATTAGCAAAAATATTTTATTGGTTATTGTAGTAAGCTTGAATTAGTAAGTTGTGTAATTGACATGATGATTCAGAATTATATGTTGATCTTACTTTCTTCCATTCTAATTGTTAGCTAAATTCCATGTATTCTTTCTTGTGATGATCACAAAAAAATATGTATAGAAATTCTTTCTTTTGATGGGGTTGATGTCACATAGGTATAAGAGATTAGAACTTGTCTCTAGGACCTAGGTTCTCACTCTTTCATTGCACTAATATGACTGTTTGGTATTTAAATTCATGGGTCATGGAAGAAAATGAAAAGGAAAGAAGAAGGTCTCAGAAAAACAACATCCTTGATGAAAGAAACCAAAAGAATCCAAATCCCCTACTATATAGGGTCGAACACAAAAACTGAAACCATATCTAACACTGAGCCATTGGCTTCAATCAAACTATTAAAACTCCAGAAAGGAAAGGAATTTGCTAAACTTTACAAGGATCATGAACCACCAAATAAATTCCCTCAACCAACCCTAACCCCAGGCCCTCAGCTATTCGAGACTTCTCTTTTGGTTGTGGATGCAATGCTCCTATTCTCACTAAGGAAGCAATTGCAAAGTATAATCGTGTCCATGCTGCTATGTCTATAACTGAAGGAACCTTAGATGAGGAAGAACCTATAGAGGAGTAGACTCCTACTTGTAAATGGAACTATGTATAAGACAATGGACTAGTACTAAATAAACATTGTCTCACTTATGTAAAATTGCTAACTATTAATGACAAATTCAAGGATATATATATATATATAATGTGTATGGTGAATATGAGAAATGGGAATGGATTTTTTTAAAATGTTGTAAATCATATGTTTCCTATGAATTTTTTCATAATTCTAAATTTGATAAAAGATGATTTAAAATAAAACGACAAAGACGCTTAAATAACATTTTTATTTATTTTGCAGAATCAATTTAATTCAATTAGGAGAACCTTAAGGAGGGGAATGAACCCTAGCCTCACTTAAATGCTAGGTGCAACAGGGGTGTATTGTCTCCACCACCTACCATACCTGAAGAATTACAGGCTAAATTGAATGCACTTCATGCAAAAATAGCTTCACAAGAGTAGCAAATCAAGTATCTAACAAGGCAAGAGGAGAAAGGAACTGAAGAGTCAAATGGGGATACAAAGTGCATATAAGTTAGGAACATGAAAGGCTCCAAAATTTCCACCTACAGTCACTCTCTGCTAGAGCCACAACAAGGAGTGGGATAAGACCCATTGATTTGAGAATTGAAGAATATGCAAGCTCCCAAGTTTGATGGGACTGAGGGTGGAGATTTAATTGAAGCATGGCTCATTGGAATGAACAATTATTTTGGGTTGTTGAAACTAAGTGCCAATATCAATCTAGGATCAACATTTATCACCTAGAAGGAGAAGCCTCATTGTGGTGGGATCATTTGGAAAAAATAAAAAACTTTGATTTCAATCAACTAACTTGGGACAAGTTCACCAAGAGGTTTTGCAAGGATTACCTATCTTCTCATCACCGAGACCAAAATATGATTGAATTCCACACATTGCACCAAGGGGGAATGTTGATAGACAATACTTTAGTGGGATGTAGTTGTAGACTTATGGAATCCTGTGCTATTGTTACATCTATTTTGGATCCCGAGTCTTCCAACTCTTTCATGCAGAGTGTTGTCAATACTCAACCCATTTTGGACTCTATCCCTAATGCTACCATAGCAATGACAACCTTACAATCACCCATTTTTACAGATGTTAAGGCTATGGTTTCCCTTGTTCCTAAAGACAAACTAAAATAATTGGACAAAGATTTAGAAAGACTTAAAGACTATGTGAGTACTAAATATCTAGCTGATACAATGGTCCCTATAATAGATAACATGAGGAAACTAATTAATGATGATTAAGGATTAGAGGTTTTGTGTATCCTAGCCCATATAGTTGATTTTAATGTACCTACAATGGCTAGTTGCGCTCAAGCTTTGGGATGTACACTCAAAGTAAAGGAGGAAATCAAGTATCCCTCCATACAATTAAAGCCTTTATCCCTACATACACAAATCTAACTATCGCCTCAATGATACAACAAATCATTGGCATAACTCCAACATTAGGCCTTTCCACTGGGAATCCTTATGGTTTTGGGTCCTCACATGTGACACCTCAAGTTTCATCCCCTCTCATAAATTTGCAACACAGTAGTCAACCAAGCACTTACACAATCCCACCATATTAACCACATTCCCAAAACATATCAAGCAATGATTCATTCATTAACCAACTTTTGAAAAATGTAACCTCTCTTCAACAAAAAATCACAACATTGAACCAAAACTAAAATAGAAAACCATTACAAAATGTTAAAAGAATCCCATTGTCACTTGAAACTTTGAAAACACCAATGCCACAAAAAAAAGAGATATCTTGATTTGACAAGTACAATAGTAAAGGAGACCCTAGAAATCATATATTGGCATATACAGCCTTGTGTAGTAACTTCATTTTTGAAGATAAACTCTTAGATAAGCTCTTTCCTAGGTCATTAAAAGACATAGCCTTAGAATAGTCTTTTTCATTGTTGAATAACTCAATCCACTCCTGCAATGAACTTTTTGATGCATTCCTCCAACATTTCCAAGTCAACATTGAACCTAAAATTACAATAACTGATCTAGTGAGATGTAAACAAAAGCAAAATGAAAAGGTCGCAAACTTCATAGGACACTGTCAATTGATTTATTCACAAATAAATCTTACTCTACCTGATGCAAATTTCCAAAGAGTGTTCATTAAAAACTTGAAATCTAACATCGGAGATAAAATCTTATTGATGAAATATCTGTCCTTTATACATTTGTGTATGACCCTTCGTGATTACCAAAACTTAGTTATTCAGTATGAAGAGACATCTTCATCTACTCCTATTGAGAAATTTGAATCTATATCGCAAAACAACCATCAACCATTCAAGAAGAAAAACAAAAACTTTATCAAGTTACATAAACCTCAAATAACCAACAACATTGACCCACAAGTTGTTGCCATAAGTTCAGCCCCATACCAACATAGATTAAGAGATAGACAATTTATCCAGTTACCTGACACCCTCCATTCGATCATGTTGCAACTTTTGACTAAGAACTTAATCTGATTACCTCTTAGTAGACCTATGGACACAACTAAACCTCTACCACCAAGTTACAGTCCAAATTCCTTTTATCAATATCATCACATAAGTGGACACAATACAAAATGATGCATGTGTCTTAAACATCAAGTTCAAGACCTCATTGATTCTAATCAAATCTAGTTGGGCAGTGTTAATGATCAAGGGAATAAGTTTGTTGCCCCACCTAACCAAAACTTGCAATTTTTTACCAATCCAGTGCTAAACCATTCATCCAACTTTGTGCAAGCTTGTGATGATATGAGTGATGATATGAATGATGAAAAGAATAATGATGACAATAAAAATGAGAAGGAAGTAGATAGCATGATTGTTTTAATATATTTTCAACCTTGTAAGGGAAAAACCACTATGTTACCTGACATTTCTTTCACCATTAGTGACGCAACCATACATGCACCTAATGGTCCTCTCTATTTCGTCGACTGTATCAATGAAAAACTTTTATAAGGAGTACTCATTGATCATGTGTGTGTAGAGAATATGATCATTGGGTAGTTCTTGTTTGTGCATGATCTTTATCGAGATTCTTATGAACAATCGAAAGCATGGTTGAAAAATTGTGGAGGTTTTTCTCACCCTATGATAGGTTTGATCACTCTTCCTCTTAATTTGAACCAAAAAAATTAGATGTATCATTCTCCATCATCCTAATGTCGGACCAATTGTGTGAAGCTAGGCTACCCATGGCTACACTCCATGAATTTCATCTCGTCGATTATTCACAAGTGCATGAAATTTCCATTTGAAAACCAAATATTTACAATGTATCATAGTGGGTTTAATCCTTTATCTTCCCATGTGAACTTTTCATTGGATTTCTTTTGGGTTCAACCTATCAAACCTATTAAACCTCATGAGGATTTTTTTTTAGATCATACCAAAAGTTTAAGGAAAAGAATATAACATAGTTATCTCTTACCAATATTCCTAAAAATGATAAGACCATGGTTGTTCCTCCTCCTCCACCAGTTATGGATGAACCCAAGCCTGAAGAAAAGACCCTTCCAAGTAACCAAGGTAAATATGTTGCAGTTCCTCCACCCATATGGTATAAAAGACCAAGAGACAAACGAATGATTCCTTTTGTGCCTCAACACATAAACAAGTGTATAGACCTAAAGAGACAATGGTTTCCCAACCCCCAGTGGTTCCTTTAGTTCTTGCATTAAGGGAAGAAAAGAGGCCAATGGTCAAGAAGCCTACCCCTACCCCATCACAAATTGAAAATCGTGCAAGAAGAAACTAAAATGCTAAAGAGGGTAGGCATAGGTGTTGTGATATCACTTGTCAATTGGAAGAAAAGAATAAAATAATGCATGATAATCCAACACCTATGCAAACAACTCAAGAAGAATTACAACCATCATCAAAAAAATACATGGAACCAAAACAAGAAGTGAAATAATAACATACAGTTCATACATTGTCTTAAAACCTCCTATTGTGATTAATTTGGATGATGACTTGATGAAAGTACTAAAATTGATGAACAAGTCCATAATGAGTTCAATGTGTTGGTTTCAACGAAAATGAATTTAGATGGGGGCAATCATGGCGATCCTCCTAATGAGTGTGACCCACCATGTGTTGAACTTGGAGATTCTCCTATTACGGAACTTGTAGTCCCTTTAGCTATTTGTCCTCCCTCCCTATATGATGAGAAATATTGGGATGCAAACAACCTACTTTAGGTCAGCTTGTATGTGTGGTGCTCCTTTATGTTTGTTTCATGTGTTCTATGTGTTTTCTTGCATGTGATGTGATCTCCTATGTTGTGCTACTTGGCATGCCTTTGTGTTTGTGAGTTTTCTTTGGATGATCCTTGTTTCTCTGTTGGCACAAGGATACAAAGTAAATGAACCTTTCGTGACATTCTTATATTTGTATCTTCATTCTTCTATATGTCATAAACTTTGTCTTTTATTTTGTGTAGTGTTGAAAAAAGTGCACCTTGCTTGATTCAAGAATAATTAATGATAAATTGAACTTAATGTCACCTTGATCTAGTGTTGTGAGGTGTTTTACACATCCACATTAGGTCTTGGGCACTTGCAAACTGAATAAAATGCATTTATTGATGTCTTGTAAAGGTGTTGTAAAGTGTTGTAAATAACTTTCACACTTTTCTAGACTTTTATTAAACATTTAAGTCTAATGGACCTATCTTTCCCTTAATTCAATGTTGTAAAATGTATTTAATTGTATTCTCACATTAATCTAGAAGGCTTGTAAATTAAACCTGGTTTTAATCTAGTGTTGTAATGTGTTTTACACATTCACATTGGATCTTGTGCCTTTCTAGGCTAATTGGACCTCATTTTAATGTTGTAGAGTGTATTTAACCACACTTTTACATTGAAATTTATGTCCCTAGCCATAATCACCCTTTATATCATCATTAATAGGCCCTTAGGCCCCTTATTTTTGCATCTTGAGGCATGGTTTGACTAATATCACGATAAAAACACTCTAAAACCCCAAAATCTTGAAGACCCACCTCAAAAAAACTCAAGGTGGGACCCATTTTCCAAGTATGGAAAATGAGTCCCTTTTGGGGACTTTTTCAAAATTGAGCAGGAAAGTTGCAATTTTAAGTTGGATTTTTATGAATGTCGGCCTTGGGGATCAAAATAGTGGCCATTTGAGTTCCTTGCCTATATAAACAAGCTTCCAAATCCTCATTTCATCCAAGCAACATAAATTTTTTAGTTTTTCAAGTCAAGCAAGCAATAGTTAGGCATTTCAAGTCTTCACAAGGTCATTAAGATAGTCTTCAAGATCAATTCCAAGGCATTCAAGAGAAATATTCTTCATCATGGAAAGTTTCTAATTGAATTAATTCATGTTCATGTTTCATTATCTTATTTCGTCATTTTGGTTTAATTACCTAAAAGGGCATTTGACCAAGGCAAAGCCCTATTCCCTAATAATCAACATTTTCTCTCTCTTTCTTTGTGTGATTGCAAATCTAGGTGCTTTGAAGGCTTGTTGGAGTCATATCTCTATTGGAAAGGTCAAAATCCTCACAAAAAGTCACTTACAGCCTTGAAAATTAGGGTTTCAGATCCAGACACTTAGAGGTACAAATTGAGCAAACTAAGAGTTACAGATTCCACTTCTGAGTTTTCAAAAAAGTCAAAGTGGACTCATTCTCCAATAGTGGTAAATGAGTCCCACTATACCTTTTTTTCAAATATTTTTATGGTTTAGATACCCATTTGGCTAAAATAGGCTCTGGTGTAGTTTTCTGGAACTGGGACTGATTCGCCTAGAATGGCGAATGAGTCCCACCAGGCTTAAAAATCAACATTTTCAAAATTTTAGAGTTATTTCCAATCTCTTCAAGGTTTCCAGGTGCACAGCATTCACATATTTACTTTTTTGTTCTGCTTTATTTACATTTCTAGGGAATTTAGGTCATTTAGCCTTTTTTTGCATATCACATTGTGTTTTCAAACATTTTATGTTTTCCAAGTTTACACTTGGTGGTGAACGCCCTTTCTTGTCTCATTCATCTCCAAGAATATCTTATAGTCATATCTCTCACATCCTTCATTGGTTTGAGATCTCTAAGGTATTCTCGAATATGAACATTGTGAAATTGGATCTCTCTCCCTCTCCTTGTACCCATTTTTGTGGACAAGGAAGTGAAGCATGCATTTCTAGTGTCCACATTTTTTATCTTGTATTTTCCTTTTGGGGATGATGCAAGGCATTGAGACATTTATGTCTCCTCCATGTTGACCCAAAATTTTGTTTGTCTTCTCTCTCTATATGTCATTCCTCCATTATGTTGTTTCATGAGTATTTAGGGAATGATGTCAATTTCAAGCTCTATTATATCATTATAGCGAAGATGTATACTGATCTCAAATATGTGGATCCCTTATGTGTTCATATTCTATGTTGTTTGTTGTATTGCATTTGGGGCGAACCCTTATCATGATGTAGATTTATTTGGAAACATATCATTGACCTAGGGCTTTCCAAATAAGCTCTTGTGATCTTTTGTTGCATGACATTTATCATTTTTCTACCTTAAAGCAATTTCTCACAGCATGGTGTTTAGAAATTTCTTTAAGGTGGAGGCGTAATTGGCATTATTTGCTTCACTTTTTTTATAGGAATTGGACTTAGTGATGCATTGACATTGACATTGGCATTATTTTCTTCACTTTGTTCATAGGCATTGGACTTGGTGATGTGTTGATATTGGCATTGTCATTTTTGCTTCACTTGGTTCACATATGCTAAACTTAGTGTTGTGTTGGCATAAAATCGTTGTAGCACTTTATTAGAGTTATTAGGAAGTATAACTCTTGGTATGGATTCCATGGGTATACACCTAATGAATAGAAGACTTCACTAGACCTAGTGTTTTTCTCATGTTACTTTGTCTTGGGGGCTCACCTAGTGAATATCAGACTTCACTAGCTCATTTTTCCTTCATGTTTATGATTCACCTATAAAATATCAAACTTTTCTATTGTGTGAGTCATGAACGTCTTTGGTGTGGATCCTAACATAATACACTTGCTATTCCATGATTATGCATACCCTCCTTTTGCATTTTATTTTGACATTATATGTTTGTGTATGTTATCTTGCTGTATTTCATACATGTGTGTTCTTTTGTGCTTATGTTGGTTTGTCATGGGATCTTGGATCTTGGGGGCTTGTGCACTCCCCCTAGATCCTTATTCATCCTATATCTTCAACATTTGGACATTTAGACCCCTCTAGACATATATTTTCTACTTTAATGTGAGTTTGAGCATAAGTTCATACTCTCACTAAAGTGGGGGCTAAATGTAGCATCATAAATTTTCACCCTTGAAAATTTCACACTATGTTTTTCTCCCTCTAAATTATTGAGCCTAATTGAGTCCTTAATTTCTTAGATTATGCATTTTATAGCCCATTTGTACCACTTTCCAAGAAATTGCAAGCATTGAACAAATGCATCCAATTACTATCCAAACATTATCACTTTGCTACCAAAAGAGTAAGGTTTCTAAATGGCTTAGTATTGGTAGAGGTAACTAGGGTAGCCATCATTGAGTGTTTTGACTTAAACAAGCAGACCTTGACCAAGATAAACCTACAAAAAAGTGAGGAATATTATACCAGGCTAAGGACTTATAGAAGTGATGAGCTGCCCCTATATATGAAAAGAGGCTTTGGTAATAGAACAATCCCCATTTCTAATTCCACTACTGAACCATTCATTGTGAAAAATTTTCAATACTACTTTGTAAAGGTATCAGGACATAATAACCCCATCATAATAAGCCAAGGACAAAATAACCAGGGTCATAATAACCCAAGTCAAAATAATTTGTGGTCAAAATAACCCATGGACAAAATATCCCCATAAGGATATAGAGAAAGGAAAACAAAATTTATAAATTACATATGGGTTATTCTGCCCATGGGTTATTCTTTCCATGGGTTATTCTTTCCATGGGTTATTATGACCATAGGTTATTTTTTCCTTGGGTTATTGTGACCGGGTTATTCAGTCCAGGGTTATTTTGGTCGAGTTATTATGTCTTGTAACCCTTTGTAAATACGTATCTTGCTCTTTGCCAAGTGTTGGGGATTGATGCTCAAGGTAAAATGCCAATAATCTTAATGATGATGGCCATGATAATTTAAAACCTTGAGACTAATATTGAATATGACTTTGCTTCATACCTTGAGAGGGCGTTGGATGAGGAATTCTCACATGTCATAGAGGATAGAGCACCGGTTACATTCAAACACTATTCCCTACTATTTCATTTGATATTATACTAGAATTGGGACCATTAGACTAAACAAATGGACTTGGCTAGAGTGGATGAGTAGAGGAATCCCTCGCCTATCTCGATGTGGTGCTATATTTGGGACAACCGGTGCAAGAATTCAAGCTTTGTTGTATTCTATGAATATTTTGTGCATAGAATCCTTGGAGTTATTGGTTATTCAATTTGATATTTCCAAACAAAATGCAACAATTGTTAAGACCTCTAGCCCTAAGACAAGAGTAGGGTCATACATAAAAATTTTGTGATTGGTTCTTTCTCCCAGAAGTTACAATAATAAGAGTTTATGGATGCCCTGTTGCTCCACACATACTACCAAATTTTGTGCCCCTAAGATTAGCATTTCTTGAATTTATGTGGCAAATAATGTGGATGGAAAAGAATGTAATGCACAAAAAGGACACATTTCTACCAAACCAAACCAAATGTGAAGACTAGAGTGTAGGCTCAAACACACTAGAGGCATTGCAATATTATTTGAAGACAAGATATGCATTGGATTATGGAAAAGGAAGAGCCTTTGACACTGAAGACCATATGAATAACATAAGGCATAATATCCTCACCAAGTCAACAATTGTACACCAAGTAGACTATGAAAAGGATGTGATAAAAAACTGCCTTACTTTCCAAGATGTGTCTAACAAAAAGAAAAAGTGGGAATATATGGGGAAGCTTGAGGAAGAAAGGAAGCAAAAACACAAAGACTTCCTACGCTATTTTGTTGAAGAGAAACACCCTGTCAAAAGAATAAACTTGATAATTGACAGATTTGAAGACTTATATGGCCAAAAGGAGGCATATCTCCAAAAATATGGTGGTGAGAAGGTAGCAAAACACACCCCAGACACAGTCTTTGAATCTTCCATGAAGCAATTGCCTCTTGAAAGAAAGAAGACAAAAAGCATTGAACAATTGGTACCTTATGAAGAGAGTGAAGGGGTGGGTGATACTGAAGAAGTGGCCATACTGCTACAATCATTGAAAGGTGATGTTGAGGTTGATCAACCAATCCATGGGATGAATTCCCATAAGCATGAGGAAAGGATGCGTGATGTAGAAAAAAAACTACAAAGATATATGAAGATGAAAAGGAAATTGTAGCCAGGAGATTCATAGAAGATGATGAGTTCATTAAGACTCCAAAGTTCAAGAATTTTTGGACAAAGATGAAGAGAAAATTGATTCAAATGAAGTAGGAATTGGAGAACTAGAGAAGAATCAAATGATGGCACAGACCTTCAAGGAATTAAGAGTTTACCACATTGGCATTAGCCCCCAGAAGGCTAGAGAGATGATTTTGAAAAGAAACATGCTCATTTTCCCTGGTTTGGAATTAAAGAAAATGTTTTTGCTTGATCAAGTGCGGGCTCAAGAAGATCCAATGTTAGTTGCAGAATTTGACTCTAATGAGGGAGTGAGTGGAACTAGGTATAATCCAAAGATTGAAACCTTGGATATATGGATCAAATAGAAAAACACACAAAAGCCAAAATTAATGGATGTAATTCAACAAATGAAAGGGGCAGAAATGGTGTGGACAATATAGGATTCCACCCCTTTGGAGGCAGCCACAATGACCATGCATTCATCCATGTTCATTCGTGCAACTGTTAGGGGATTGGAGAACATATTGAAGGAATATGAAAAGGAACAAAGGTTGCTAAATGATGAAGTTAATAAACTGTTTATGGAGAATGTCAAATTGAAAGAGCAATTAAAAGGAGCAGGAACCTCACAAAGCAAGGAGATGGTGTTATACAAACCTCCTAGTACTCCAATGGATATTGTATAGAAAATTTTTGTTGAACAAGTGAAAACTCCTGAGAAGGAAGTGGATGAAATGGAGAAGGACATCAATAAAACCTAGGATGAAGTAAAAAAAGAAAGTTTGTGAAGTTATGGAAAAGATTCTTGAGCATAGGGTAAAATTGGTTATTGATAAACTAGAAAGTGTGCATGATAGTTATAAATCACTTCAGCAGGAAATTGATCAAACAAAAGCACATATGCTTGTATTAGATACCCTGTTCAAAAGGTGGCAGCCCATTCACCACAATCTGTCCAAGTTATGAAAAGTTATACAAAGGATTCTTGATGCTCCTACAACATTAAAACCAATTGAGCAAACAGTGAAGATGATTGTTGATGAATTTCAGTATATACAAGGGGAGGATAAAAGGTTTGTGACATGAATGGATTCATTACATACCTTAAAATAATGGTATATACTAGAAATTGTGGAAGATGGTGATCAGTTGAAAGACTTGGATGAGTAGAAGAAGGAATTCATATAGATTATTCATAAGTGTATAACCCATGTATAGGAGGATGGTAACACCAGTCTTCATAGGCTCAATCCGATCATGGATGGATTAATTGTTCTTGATGTTGGATATCTAAAGTTTTTCAATAATAAAAAAGCACTACTAGATAGTTGATGGCAGACTCATCTTGCAAACATACCAAAGATCAAGGAATATAAGTGACCATCAAATTTCATAGTGTATCAGTGGGAAGAAAATTATTTGGCTTCGGAGGAGTAGGTCACTAAGGCGAGGGCATTTGGACGTCTATCATTGGAGAGGAAAGATTTGTCAGAGCAATGATCATGGACCTTTTATGTTAATTAAAGGAAACATACATCTAAATTTCTTAAGCCTTGTTATTTCTTTAATTATGCTAATTAAATAGTTGTTAGTAAAAGGAGTAGTTTTGAAAGGTCATCTCTTTTTTTAAAAGGCCTATAGCTTGTTGCTTCCTATATAAACAGGAAACCAAGGCCTAGTTTAGAATCATCATCATATCATTATCATCATCATCAGTAGTAGTAGTAGGCTTCATTCATTTAGCATATTCCACCTATCCATATCATATCAAAGACTTTCGTTATAAATGTATATATTTTTAAGCAATATAATCAAGAATATTGAACTCTTAATTGGTGAAAAGAGAATTAAAATCCTATCAGTTAATTCATTTTAATCAGTTCCCTCAATGATTAAAATCCTATTAATGTAATTAATCAAATTGGTTTCCCTTAAGCTAAGAATTAAAAATAATTTCATAGAATCACAATAATTTGATGGAATAACATTGAGATCATTAAAGAAGAGTATAGTAACTGACAAAACCTGCACGTTTGTACAAGGTGAAAACATTCAAAAGTGCCCAACAATTAGAGTTAAGTTGAATGATAGGTTTACCTACCATGCAAATCTATCTCCATAATCACCATCCACCCATTCACATTCACCCAATAGATTAGGCACTAGTCATATTTAGAACATTTTATACAAATTCAACTCACATTCTTGATTATTCAAACATTCTTAGTAGGAATTAGTCATCAAATCTTGCATCTACTTCACCCCCATGTGCCATTGTGAGTAGATTTCCTAAACTAGGATCCATTTTAAACTCTCAAATCTACCTTATCATTCAGGTACACCCGCCTAGGTCTAGCAAAGCCTAAAGAGTAGGAGGTGACCAATTAAAGTTTCCTTGTTTGTTGGCCAAAAACATATTAAGATATCGGCACCCTTTTATGGTCTAAAAACCTAAGTTTTTGAGACCTTATAGATTGGCGGCTCTTCTAGGGATAACATAGCCAATTCTGAATCCATACCAATCCACTATAGAGTCATAAAATTTCACAACTCCTATAAACATTTAATCATTTAGAGACTCCACTAGGAAAAGGACAAAGTTCACTCAAACCTTGAACTTTCCTACTTATGAAAAGGTAGGTGGCGACTCTGAAAATATTTTATGACTGGTAAAGTAAACATTAGATCATAAAGGGTAGATCATAGACACCAAAGATACACAATATCATCCAACATGAATGGCAGGATATCTTTGCATCAAGAAATTCCCAAGAAGAAAAATGGTAGGTGGACAGACAAACATGGATCTCCTACTTCAAAATCTTACATAAATAGGAGCAAATTAGTATCTAAATAGCCAAACACAACATTCATTGATCAAGGGAATTTCCTTGAACAACTACCTACATTGCACAACAACTTTGATCCATTGCATGGGTCAGAACACCATGATGATGGTCTATGAAAAGATCCTTGAACTCCACTTGGACAAGAAAACAATGGTCATGAATCTTGTTGTCTGCTTTAAGGAAGACCCTTAGAAAACAAATGAGTTTATTGTCCAATTAGAAAAAGAAAAGGATCAAATACAAAATGACTATGATCAAGGATTTTCATCACAGCATCGAGAAGAAACCCAATATGGATCTATAAGTAACTCTCTTCCTATTGAGAATTATGATGGGATGACTACCCAAGAAATAGAAGAATATGTGGAATCACAAAAAGAAGAGCTTAAGAAAGGACAACAATTGATAAAACAGAGTCTAGATCTAAGTCAACAAATGTCTCAACTAGATATCCATGCACCAAAGCCACCAAAATATATCCCTCCCCATAAACAAGGAGGTAATGCTAATCCACAGGGGCCATCTCAGAATACATGTGATCCAAGTTCTTCAAGACCACCCTGAAACACAACTAGAAAATTAAATCATCCTGTGCAACATCATGTACCACTGCAAAATCCACCTCCACAAAATCCACCACCACAAAACACCAATATCATTCCACCACCTAAACAATGATACATTCCACACCATCATATGCCTCAGTAGTATGTTTATTCTCACTAGAATGTCCAGAAAATGTATACCAACAACTTCAACATGGATATAAATACTACCCTAATCCACCACCTCAAAATCCTTATCCGCAAAACCCTACAAGCATGATCAGATAGTTTGAATTGTCAGGGTATCAATTATATCCATGTCCCATTGATAGCAACTGGAGAAATATTGTCTCTAAATTCACAGGGAATAGTGCAATTACAGCAGAAGGACACATCAGAAACTTCAATGCTTTTGTGCAAGATATAGGAAAGGAATAGGAGGATGTCCTTATGAGGTTGTTCATGATGTCTCTAACTAAAGAATCAATGGATTGGTTCAATAGCCTTCCAAATGCTTTAATCACCTTTGTAGCAGACCTCTGAGATCAATTTCTAGAACAATATGAGAATCAATGTGCTCCTGAATTGGCTCTACATGAACTAATAAGTATTTAGAAAAACAAAAATGAATTAGTTTATTATTTTCATCAAAATTTCTCCAAGCTCTACAATAAGATACCACATGGATCCAAATTAGTTGAATCGGCAGGTTTGAGTATCTATTTAAAGGCCTTTGATCCTAAAATAGGGTATGAACTCAAGAACAGATGCCCTAGAAGTTTGAGTGGAGCAAAAAAGGTAGCCTTAACCATTGAAAATAATAGAAAATATTCTAGCATGATTGGAAAAAGGGATAACCTTCAGATCCCACAAAATCCTAACAATTCCTAGAATAGATAAGAAAATCAGTATAGAAATGAAAGGCCAAGATTGCACGGCCTGCCCTATAATACAACTTGGAAGGATGGAAGACCAGTCAGAAAAATAAATTGGAAGGATACTCTTGATCCCTTGAAGAAACATGGAGCACATGCAATAGACACTAAACCATGGTGTTCACCATTCCATAGACCCCATTCCCCTGAACATAGTGTGGTGGCTCAAGCTTTTCAAGAAGATGAGTGGTCACAAGAGCAAGAAAGAGATGGTCACACTATAAACATGTTCAGATGAAGGTCTCATCAAAATAGTGAAGGATACTCTTCTTCTGAAGATGGGTACGAATATGATGTTAACAACCAAAAGTACAATGTAAATATGGAGCAAGAGGTTTTTTCTAATTGGGAAGAAAACACACAAGAAACAGCATATGCATACAATACAGCACCTCAATTTTAGTTAATAACACCATAGAGGAAGAAAAGAGGGTTATCATAGCAAAAGTTGTAGCAGAGGCAAAAGGAAGAAAATACAACCTAAGAAGTAGGCCCACAAATGGAGACTAGGGAACACCAAGAAGCGTGTTCATAAAAGAATAGAAGAGCAAGGAGAATTTCCTATCTAATCAAATGAAGGGTGAAATAAAGAAGCCTCAAAAAGATGCTCAAAAGGAGACTGCAGACATTGAACTTAAGAAAACATTAAGTGATGACAAAGTCCAAAAAGAAGGGAAAAGAGTTACTAAAACTAAGAAGGGTGAACAAGGGATCATTGCCCCTTCATTTGACATGGCCCAAGCACTAGCTCAGACAAAGATGATAGTCCCCTTAATGGAGTTGATGAATATTGATGAGTTTAGAGATATAGCCCTTAGGATGATTACCAACACATCTCAGAAAAAGAAGGATCAGAAGAATGAGGTTAATGTTGTTGAATGGGAAACTACAAAGACACTAGAAGTATATTTGGGAGATACACTCACAAATAATCCCTCCCAAGTGGATCCATTTTACACAATGTTGGTAATCAACAAAAAGCTAGTGAAAAATTGTATGATTGGCACAGGGGCAGCAATCAACATCATGCCTTTGGTTGTCATGAAGGAACTAGGTCTGTGGGTGAATGCTACATATGGGAAGTGCTATGACATGGATAATAGATCAGTCCCTATAGTTGGAGTGCTATGGGATGTGGAACTAAAATTGTCATCATACCCAGAAGCAACATATAGGACAAACATTACTATGGTAGACACTCCCCCTTACTATGGGATGTTACTATCAAGGAAATGGACTATAGCAGTTGGTGGGAATGTTCAACTAGACTTGTCTTATGCCACAATACCTGTGAATGAAGGGAAGTCAAATTATTCAGAGAGCCTAGATCTGAACATGTCGTTGGACTCTTTTATCCCAATCAAATGAATTATTTTTGTGACGTAGACCTGGGAAGTTTTAGAGTTGAACATTCAAACCCTGAAATACTGAACATAGACCCAATTGTTAAGGATGTCTCTAAGAATGAACATGGCATATGGAAAATGTACTTTGATGGAACCTGCAGTAGAGAAGGGAATGGAGCTAGAATTTTCTTCATTTCACCTTTGGGAACAACATTTAAATACTCATTTCTGCTAACATTTGAGTGCACAAATAATATAGCAAAGTATGAAGCCTTGGTGATAGGCCTAAACATGGCCATTAAACATGGGATCAAAATTTTAACTGTTCTTGGGGATTTTGAATTAGTTGTTTCACAAGTAAGATCAAAATACTCCACAAAAAACAAAAGATTGAAGCAAATATAGAAATGTTGTGTGGGATACTATTGAGATCTTTGATTCTTTCTCCATTGAGTGGGTAGATAGATCCAAAAACTTCATGGTTGACTTCTCAGAAAACATAGCCTTGAAGAAAGATGATGTTACCTTGGCAGGAATTTCATAGGTAGAACTCAAGGCTAGGCTAGAAATCCCTAAAAACATCTATAATTGATAGGTTTTTAATGATGGCATAGATCTGATCAAATTTTTACATTGAATTAATTATTATGAGGCCCAAGAAATTAATTTTAATGCATTTATGGAAGAAGTAGATGGTAAACAAATTATATTCAGCCAGGAAGTTGTGCAGCTCCAGAAAAATAAAATTTCTAAAGGACTAGTGGCACTAGAAAGCCTGGTGTTTGATGGGAATGATCAAGTAGTTATGAAGCAAACACTAGTAAGGAGAGAAGACATTGAAGAGATCAATCTAGGCACTGAATTGGCTCCAAAGAAGGTATACATTGGGAAAAAGATAATCCCTACAATCAGAAAGATGTTGATCGCATTATTGAGGAAGTACAAGCATGTCTTCGCATGGTCTTATGATGACCTTGAGGCATAAAGAGAAGATTTCTTCCAACATGAAATTCCATTAAAACCTAATGCAAAACCCTTTAAAAACATAGAGACCAATAAACCCTATCTTGGAACCCAAGATGCATGAGGAAATTATGAAACTCAAGGAGGGAGGTATCATCAAACCCATCAGGCATTCCACTTGGGTCTCTAACATGGTGTCTATCAAAAAGAAAACTAGAGAAATAAGGTTGTGCATAGACTTTTGAAATTTGGATGTATCTTCCCTTAAAGACAATTACCCACTCCCAAATATGGAGGCCATGTTGCAAAGCGTAACTGGTTGTGAACTATTATCCATCATGGATGAATTTTCAAGGTATAACTAGGTGAAGGTGAAAGAATTAGAAAAATATAAGACTACGTTTACTACCCCTTGGGGCACATATGTGTATGTAAGGATTCCATTCAGCCTAACAAATGTTGGTGCCACATTCCAAAGAGCTATGGATGTTGCTTTTGTTGATCTAATCAATACAATAATGGTGGTATACCAAGATGATCTCACTGCATATTCCAAGAAAGTAGAGGACCATATTGCACACCTTGAGAAAATCTTCCTCAAAGCCCTAAAGTATGGCATATCCCTAAATCCTAAAAAAATTCATTTTGTTGTAACAAAGGGAAAGTTATTGGGGCACATAGTGTCCAAAGATGGAGTCAGAATTGATCTAGAGAGGGTAGAATCTATAGATAATATCCCTATTCCTAAGACCATAAAGGCCATTCAATCTTTCTTTGGACAAATAAAGTTTGTAAGAAGATTCATATCAAATTTTCCCAAGATTGTTAAACCCATCTCAAAGATGTTGAAGAAAGGGGACAAGATTGACTAGATTGCAAAAGCACTCAATACATTTATATTTATAAAAAGAGCAATCAAGGAATCCCCAGTATTTAAATCCCTAGATTTCAGTAAACCCTTCCAGATCTTTTTATTTGCATCATACCACACTATTGCAGTAGTAATGTTAGAGAAGAATGATGAAGGGTATGAGAAACCTATATCATTCTTTAGTAAGTCCCTTCAAGGAGCTGAATTAAAGTATGATATTATAGAGAAGCAAGCATATGCACTTGTCAAAGTAGTAAAAGCCTTCAAACCCTATTTGGTGGGGGAAAAAATAGTTGCATATGTTCCTAATGCTATAGTCAAGGATGTATTTGTACAAATTGAAGTTACAGGGAGAAGGTGCAGATGGATTAATAGAGTTCAAGAATTTGATATTGAAATCCAAATCACTAAGTTGGTAAGAGAGCAAGGCCTAGCCAAGCTGATGGTTGAATCGAACCTTGAAGCATCTCAAATCTACAACATAGGGGAAGAAGAAGGTATTATTGCAAGCATAGAGAACACCTCATGGTACACTGACATAATGTGTTACTTAAAAAACCAAAAGTTCCCTAAGGACTTGAATGAAAATAAAAAGAGGACCTTGAAGTTGCATGCCTCAAAATATGTCTTCATGGACGATGACTTGTACTAGAAAAATAGAGATGCAGTACTATTGTTATGCCTAGATGAATCACAAGCAAAGCATGTATTAAGGGAGTGTTATGCCTTGCATAACCACCCCAGTTTGTTGTGGAACAAAATGGGTCCCCCTTGTTCTTTTCTTTTCCTTTGGCCTTTGGTTTTCTGCCTTAGGAATTTTTTTCTCTTAGGTTTTGTCAGAAGTGGAACCAGGACCAATACCGGGCTTGGATTTACATCCAAGTCCCAGTATGGTTTCATCCCTGGTTCTGGTTCTGACAGTTCCTTGGTGTCCTTTCTTCTGTCAGAGTCGGGTCCGAGTCTGAATCAAGACATTGAACTCTTCAAGGTTTTCGATCCATATTCGGTCCCCGGTCCCGATTCCACCTTCTTTTTTCTGCCTCACGCTTCTTTTTGTGTTGTTCTGGCAGACCTGAAACTGGAACTAGAATCGAATCTTGAAACTTGCAAAATTTTCAGGTTCGGGTTTCGTTCCGATCCCAGTTCTGCATATCCTGTTCTATTGCTTTTGTTCCTTTTGTTTTGTCATGGGGTGTTTCGTCCCCTTTCCTTTCTCTCTTCCTTGTTCTTTTTCTTTCTTTTTCGAGTATCGTCGAAGGCAAGACCGAACTGGAATCTGAACCTGAAACTTAGAAAATTTTCTGGTTCAAATTTGGTTCTAGTCCCAGTTCTGCTGTGGTCGTTTGTTTTGTCCCAGTTCCAATCACTTGGTCAATCGGTCAGGTTTTGCCTTTGCGTTTCCTTTGCTTTTGCAGACACAGAGCTAGGATGGGGTCTAAACTGGGAAATGATGGTCATTCCCATGGTTTTTTCCCATTCCAACTCCAGTTCTGGTTCTGATTTATTTTTGGCCCCGCCCCCGCCAGTTTTGAAGGAAGGTGTTGTTTCCGGTTCTGTTTTGGTTCCGCCTCCACCGGGGTTGGGTTTCTTTTGTCTAAAAGTTGAAGGCATAGTGAAATGGTAAAAAAATAATAATGATAAATTTTATAAACTTCTGAGGACTAATGGAGACCTCATTTTGTAGGATTAAGTCATGTACATGATGATATTTTCCAAGGGATCTCAATTGGAATGCTTTCCGTAGTCCAGTTGGTCACGATTTACCTCTAAGAAGAAAGTCGAAAAGACCTTGTAGATGTCTTGCTGACTACCAGTGCATTTTGTCGATAAGTGTCTGTGTTGCCTATTGGAAATACCTTAGAGAGGTCATGGCAATTAGAGTTCACATGCAAATTCCTATCAGCAGGACATTGATCATCATCCTGGCGACCAAGAGTCTCCCATCGGCATAAAAGTCTCCTTCGGAGAAAGGTCTTGGCGAGATCTTCATGTCTCACCGACTGGCGATAGAGGGATCCATATATAGGCGGGAGGTTTTCTCTTCGCCATGAAGTCTCGGCGAATTCATTAAGTCCCACCGACTAGCGCGGAGTGAGTTAGCACTTCGGCATGAGTTGCCTTCTTCGGTGTATGGTCTTGTCGAGCTCCTTAAGTCTTGCCAACCACCGATAAGGATATACATCTCGGTGAGAGAATTTTCTTCGGAGAGAAGTCTCGACGAATGCATCGGGTCTCACCGACAAAGCACAACAGGGGTCTATCGATATGAGGTCCTGCAGTCTTGTCGACCCAAAATTTCCTACCGACATATTGCTTCATCAGGGAGAGAACAAGATTGTCACAACGACAAAAGGTGAACTTATGAGGATTCCTCGGTGAAACATAAGGTGTATATGGGGCGTCTCCCCAACAAAGGAAGGTTACAGCAACACATATGAAATGAAAGAATACACATCGGTGTGACTACAGGGAGGTCTTGGTTATAACATAAGATCGCCAAAGGATCGATAATGTTTGGTCGAATGAAGAAAAGTCACACCAAAGAAGGTTGTCATCGGGAAGAATGAGATAAGCTCGGTAAGATGTCTCACCGACTTGAAAGAAGTCTCACCGAAAGGAAATAAGCTCGGGGAGAGTAAAGGGGGTTCACTATAAGATCTCCCTGAAACCATGAGGTCTCCTCGACATAAAGAAATGTGCTTGTCAAAGGGTCTTACCGGCTGTCTTGTGCTACGCCGATAGTTGCTAAAGGAGATATAATTGCATCAGGGAGACACGATGAGTGTCTCACCGACATGTGATTCAATGCGGATGACTTTTGACCGCTCGGGAATCCTGAGTGGCCTATGTTCCTCCAATCAGATGAAGCTAAAGGAATGACCTATTGACTAACTGACCACCCCTATGGAGAGGACTAACAAGATGCAAACGACATGGATTCCTTCTCAGATCCAAAGGAAATGGATCAGCTCGGGTGAAATGTTCAAATCTAAAGGGAGACCCGGTGATGTTTCCAGAAATGGTCAGCATGCAGAAGGGTCTAGAGCATGAAGAAGGTTGAAGGAAAGAAGCAACCACAAGTTAGGGAGGACAACTATGAGGTTTGTTGGCAAAGGGGTAGATTGTTATTAATGGTTATGCTCTGAGCATTCAAGGTAGTCCTTCGAAGGAGTTGGAAGATAGACACAGAGATAGAAGAGTTAATGTTGCAGCTACAAAAGATCTGAAGGCCTCTCCTAAGGTCAAAATTTCATCAACATGGACAGAAGGGCTTCACATTGAATGCAAAATTGACTCTCTTCAAAAGATCTGAAGGTCGACTCTCCTTAGAGCAGATATTTTGTAAACCCTAATGTAGGGGACAGCACATTCCTTTTGGTATGTTCTATATATATGGAATTCTAGCCTTTTTGTAAAGTTTAGAGAACCAAGGGAGAAAAAGAGAAGATACAGTTTTAGAGTAGATAGAACTTAGAAGAAAATATAGGAGTTAGTTAGTTAACAGAAGGAGATAGAGTTGCATCCTGATTCTTAGTAATGGGAGCTCCTTTTGTCTTCTTGTTTAGCAGTTAGATTCAGTACAGACTGTAATGTATTTTCCAAGTTCTCTTAGTGTAAATGGAAACAATTTGGAGTCACAGATTCTCTGTACACTGGTGATTGTGCCAGCTTTGTAAATATTGCTTATCTGTTTCACTAACAATAGAAGCAATTAGATTTAATCTACTTCATATTATGTTTCAGGGTGATATTTGTTTTAAGTTAATCATTTGATTTGAGAATCTTTCAGGGATTGAAGTCTTATTTTAGGTTTTGTTTAAATGGTAACTTAAAATTTGTTATTTGAATTAGCATTGTGAATGAAAGAGGTTTTGTGTCAATCACAAGTTTACTTTGTTCTACAGTTTTAGTTAACAAACTCCTTGAAAGGTAGCAAGTCCGGTTAAGTTAGAAGAATTGTCATTCTCTTTTATTCCAAAGCTCTGATCTATCTTTTGCTATTTCTTTAAAACCCCAGTTAGAGTAAGTTTAAGTTTATGTTTGATCCCATAACAATCCAGAAGCTCAACACCAGCAGGCCCCTTGAACATTACTTTCACATTGACCACTGAGGGACATCAGCACAGTTGAGAACCAACTACAAAGACCTTGGGAGCTGAGATATCCATGTGATCATCTTTCTCTTTCAGGAGAAATAGAGTAGCAATATTTTGTTTGCATGTTGTTGTGCCACTTGGACCACCAACAAATCTGGCGCTAGAAGGATGGCCTAGAAGGTCAAGCTGGATAATACTGGATTTTTCTCACCAGAAAGGTCCCGTAGAGTTCTTCAATCAACTAAAAATCCACCACCTTTGATAGAACTCAAGACCCCAATAAGACACAAGAGTCACAGGACTTGGGAAACCATCATTCCACCCTTGTCAACACCACTCACCCCACCAAGATTTTCACCAATACCCTAGTGGATACCCATCAATCAACCATCCAATCCATCTCAATTTTCATCACAGCTGGTTCAACCCATACAACAACTGGCTCAACCACCACCACCACCAATGGTGTTCTTTCAGAATAATCCCTCTCCATTGGGGACTATTCCTAGAGGTTTTCATGACATGCCTAAGAACCCTGAGAAATTTTGTCCTAAATACATTCATGGTGAATCAAGGAGTGTTGAATAGCACATACAATATTTTAAGGATGCATGTACCAGAGCTCGGATAGCTCACCATGATGTAGTTTGTAGGTTGTTCCCTTATTCCTTAGGGGACATGGCGTACACCTGGTACCTTAATCTTCCACAAGGTTCTATTCTGACCTGGATAGATTTAGAAAACGCTTTCATCAATCAGTTCAGAATCTATGTGGATCCAGCCCTTTTATATCATCAATTTGCTACCATTAGGAAGGAGCCATGTGAATCCCTGCCCTTGTTCAATACCAAGTTTCAACGAATGTATAGGAGGCTATAGGATACCTACCTGGTTACTGAGAATAGTGTCATCCAAGCATATTTTAGAGTTATAGACCCTCTGCTTGGCTTGTTCCTGCAAAGGACTTATCAACCAGTTGATATTGATTCTCTATCTAAAGTTTGTCATTTGGCTATCAAGCTGCAACAACAAACTAACTCTCAATAAATTTTGGGAGGAGGTTTTCTTTCAATGGGGCATCAGATGTCTAGCCCAACCCCTTTATTCAATACTGTTCCAGGGATGTCTCCTTCTCATTATGGATCCATATCTAAGTTGCAGACTCAACCTCCTATTCCATTCTTTGCCAATGAAACCCCTAACTCTCTTCAACAATCATAGATCCCTCAAGGTCCCCATGGTCTTCATAACCAAGTTGGAACCCCAAGTCATGTTGATCAGCCACCGGTTGCTAAGAGTGTGGAAAGTGAAAAAATAGTTCAACTTACAAATGAGGTAGAGACCTTAAAGAAAACATTGTCTCAAGTTACAAATGATATCGCTCGGCTTAGGTTGAACCCTTCTCACAACCAAGGTAATTACCCCAATTAGAACAATAACAATCAGGGTACTTATCAAAATAACAACTACAACCAAAGAGGTTATCAAGGCCAAAAATGCTCTAACCAAGGCTACCAAAATCAAAATAGAGGATACAACCATAGACCAAGTAATAACTGACAATGGAATACAAGGCCCAATAATGGTGGAGTTCCTCACAATTATCAGGTTAATGAGGAGAGGTCACATACTGCAAATGTGGATGACCTTAATTTCATGACTAACTAGTGTAGGTTGCATGATACTACAACCCATTCTAAGGTAAATTGCCCTGAAGTGGAGAAGATGGTCAAGATGGCACAGGAAAATGCCCAAACATTCCAAGGGAATTCAAATAAAGGAGGTAACTCAGTAGACACAGCAATGGCTTATGACTTCTTTGAAGAAGAACCTTCATTCCCAATGCAAAGTGAGAATGAACCAAAGGAAGACATGGATGATGCTCAAGCCTTCCAGACTAAGTGAGGACACTTCTTAAGAAATCAGAACAAGGGTCCATTCACTACATCAGCACCACCCAATCACATTGTGCCTCCAAATCAAAGTGTTGATAACAACCCTCCTCCACCAAAAGGTCCGCCTGACTTCCATAACAAAGGTAATCCACTTGATGTTGTCAAAGATAATTCAAGTTATAATATAGAATTTGATATTTTTTTTGAGATGCAGAAACAGAAAACTTCTTTGTCATACTTTGGCATCTTAAAGTGGTGCCCTGCTCAAAGGGAGATAGTGTTGAAATCTTTAGAGCAAGCTAATAAATCCAAAGGGAAAAACAAGGTGGCACTCGCCGCAAACATGAATGCAGCCTTGTACAAAAGCAAGGTAGGTACCCCACCATTTCTTTTGATTTTAAGAATTTGTGGGAAGAACCTACATAATTGTCTATTAGATTCAAGAGCCTCAGGCAATGTCATGCCATTTTCTATATGTAAGAAGTTAGGATTGAACCCTATTCAAACAAACAAGAAGGTTATCCAACTTGACAAGATAGAGGTTAATGTAGTAGGGGAATTGTGAAATATACATGTGCAAGTAGGGTCTGACCCTAGGATCCTAACCAACGTAGATATTCAAGTAGTAGACATTCCTGAGACCTATGGTATGTTGTTGAGCAGAGATCTGATGAAAAGTATAGGGGGATATCTTTCCCTTGAATTTTCACATATGTGGCTACCATGGAGAGGGATCCCTACTCAGATTAGGATTGAAAGTGAGCCTCGCCTCAAGCATATCATCACTGAATATGATTGCCCCAATGAGGTATCCTATTTCGAAACTGGGATAGGGGTTTACAAAAGAGATGAAATTTTAACCTTTTCTGTTCTTGATCCTAAAGTACTGCCAATACGAAAGTTCCCTAATTCTGTGATTAATGAAAACCAATAGGCATTGGCCAACAAGCTACAATAGGATTAGTTGGTCTTGGGAGAAGATACCAACTTGCAAAGTCTTCTACTCCCTAATTGGTGCAGGGTACACTACCAAAATCATTTTGAATTGACTTGTCAACCCTGCATTGACATTTTAAATCATGTTTCCCAAGCTGAGGAAGCTAGCACAAGTCACCCTGAGACCATTGCAGACCACTTCTCATTTGAAGCCAAGGAAGAAATAATGTTAACCATAGATAGGATACCTTCAAAGGAAGTTCCTTCTCAAATCGAACCTACCCCGAACACATTTCCAAATCAGCATATTGATAAGGAACAACCCCAAGGTTTATTTGACATCTTTGCACTGACAAATACCCTGAAACCTGAGGGGTTAACCAAAGGCACAAATGACTGTCAGAAGGATAGCCACAGGTTGTATGATATAGCTGAGCAGAGATTGGAAGGTGCACCTGAGGAACCGGTTGAACGCCCATTCCCTATATCTGATGCAAAAGACCAAGCAGTCCCACCTATGGCTCATTTTATCCAAACACCCACAATAACTTCAAAAGGATCAACCCCAGCTTATGATCAGCTGTGGACCCTCACGTTTGATTGATCTAAATCTAAAACAGGTTGTGGTGTTGGGATTGAACTAACCAGCCCGAATGGGAAAACATTATTTTCCTCTTACAGGTTGCAATTTGGATGTACTAACAACGTAGCAAAATATGAAGCTCTGGCACAGGGACTGGTCTTTGCACATAAGAAGAAAGTCACAGTCTTGATGGTCAAGGGAGATTCAGAAATTCTTATCAAGCAAGTGCACAGCCAATACACATGTCACAACAGAAAGTTGGCAGCTTATAGAAATCGGGTATGGAACCTGATTGAGGACTTTGATGCCTTTGTGATTAGCTTAATCCCTAGAGAAGAAAATCAGGTAGCTAATTCATTGGTTGTTGCTGCAAGCACCCTGGAACCTATGCAAGGCTCCAAGCTTAAAAGATTCTCGGTAGAATTGATATCCACCCCAGCTGTTCCTGATAATATCAAGAATTTTTAGGTCTTTGATGATGATCGACATATCCTTGCTTTTTTAGCAAGTTCAGATGTCTTTGAAGGACAAATCATTGACGAGTCCAATAGGGATCAAGGAGATTGGGACCCTAGAGATTGTGATACAGAGGGGGTCCTCAATTTGAAGAATAATAACATTCCCAAGGGGGTGGTGGCCCTAGAAAGGATTTTTGATTCAGACACTAGGGCTCGAGAGAAGATATCAGTTGAAGACAAGGGAGGCAAATACGAAACAGTTAACATAGCCGATTCTGGCCCTGAAAAGAATATCTATATAGGGAAATTCTGCCATGAAGCAATCAGAAAAGACATATTGATGGCACTTAAGAAAGATATTTATGCAATTGCTTGGGAATATGAAGAATTAAAGACATTTGATGTCTCTGTTATGACTCACACTATTCCTTTGAAGCCCAAAGCTAAACCCTTCCGACAGAAGCAGCGCCCTATCAATGCCTTGATTAAACCATTGATCTATGAAGAAGTCCAGAAATTGCTTTCTGCAAGGATAATCTTCCCTGTACTCCATTCAACTTGGGTGGCTAACTTAGTCCCAGTCCATAAGAAAAGTGGAGAGATCAGATTATGCGTCGACTTCAGAAATCTGAATAGAGCTTCAAAAAAAGATAACTACCCACTTCCTTCTTTGAATGAAGTATTACAGACTGTCAACGGATCTCAGATGATATCATTCCTGGATGGCTACTCGGGATACAATTAGGTAATGGTTAACTGTGAAGACAGGATGAAGACAGCCTTCACTACCAAGTGGGGAACATTTGCATATAGAAGGATGCCATTCGGTCCGATAAATGTTGGGGCAACCTTTCAGCGCACCATGGACATAGCATTCAAGAATCTAATTGGTAAGTGCATTATTTTTTACATGGACGACCTGACAGTGTTCTCCAAAGATAGATTGAACCACGCTGCTGACTTAGCCAAAGTTCTTCAAAGATGTATCCAGTATGGAGTCTCTTTGAATCCCAAAAAGTGTGTTCGAAGTCTCAGAAGGGAAGCTTCTAGGACATATAATTTCTAAAAGAGGAATATCAATTGACCCGGATCGAGTTGATTCCATTCTGAAGATCATCAGGCCAAGGAGAAAGAAAGAGTTGAGATCTTTCTTTGGAAAGATCAACTTTGTAAGAAAATTTATCACGGGCTTTGCAGAGATTGTAAAACCATTGAACGAAATGATGAAGAAGGACGCTAAAACAGGGTGGACTGATGAGGCAAAGGTCGCATTTTCACAAGTCAAGTGACCCATTTCGGAAGCGCCCGTTCTCACCAGCCTTGACTACTTGAGACCGTTTTATATCTATTCTTTTGCCTCTGAACACTCGTGCGCAGCTATCCTAACTCAACAAAGAGAAGAGGCAAAGGAGAGACCGATTGCTTTCATGAGCTCTCCCTTCAAAAATGCGGAAATCAAATACCCACCTCTGGAGAAGCAAGCTTTTGTGTTGGTTCGGGCTGTCAAGAAGTTCTGGCATTACATCCTCCAAAGCCAAGTCATCATTGTAGTTCCTGACATTGTTGTGAAGTCTTTACTTATGCAGAGTGAGCTAGGAGAAAGAAGAGGGAAGTGGATGGCCATCTTGCAAGAGTTTGACCTAGAAATACGCCCTAGAGGTACAGGCTTGTCTAAATCCATGGTGAATGCTTGTGACAACATCATTTTCTAGCAATACACAATCCAGTCCTTCTCCAATGACCCCTGGTATGTTGATATTGTCTATTTTCTGCTCAACAATCAATGTCCAGAGGGGATGAATTCAACTCAAAGGAGAGTGCTAAGAATGAAGAGTTCCCATTATATGCTCAAAGGAGGCTTGCTATACAGGAATAATTTCGAAGGGATATACCTAAGATGCCTTGATCAGCAGGAGACTAAACATGTGATCTCTGAGTTTCATGGGAAACATGGCACAAGTCATGGGTCTGCAGACTCATTGGCACACCAGATCCTCAGATCTGGTTATTACTGCTCATGTGTATTCAAAGATGCCCATCAGCATGTGAGAACATGTCACATCTGTCAGATTTCTGCATCAAGAGAATGCCATTCAGCCATGTCGTTGCAACCTGTCTATGAGGTAAGGCCATTTTCCCAATGGGCACTGGACTTTATTGGGGTCATCAACCCAAACTCTTCTGTAGGAAACAAATTCATTCTGACTACCACTGAATAATGTACGAGATGGACCGAAGCAATACCCTGCAAGAACAGCACAACAGAGGTAGTGATTAAATTCCTCGCCGAATGCATCACAACCAGGTTTGGGGTACCCTTCGCATTGGTATGTGACAATGGATCTTCCTTTTCTTCTGCTGAATTCATTTCATGGGCATATGATCACAAGATTGTCTTAAAATATTCTTCAAATTATTACCCACAAGGTAATGGAGTTGCAGAATCAACCAATAAGAATCTTCTAGTGGTAATTAAGAAGTTGCTAGAGAACAGCCCTAGAGACTGGCATACCCAGTTAAGGTTTGCATTATGGGTAGATAGGACTAGGATTAAGGCTGCTCTAAAGACTTCACCTTTCAAGTTAGTGTATGGAAAAGATCCTGTGTTCCCTATCCATCTGCAGATACCTACCCTTGGTTTCATGCAAAAATTCTACTCTAGTGACAATAGGATAGAAGTAAGGTTGGCTGCCTTGTTAAAATTGGAAGAGCAGAGGGATGCCGCCTTACAACAATTCTTTAGGCACCAGGCTATTGTCAAATGTTGGTTTGACAAAAGAGACAAAATCAAAGCTTTTAGGATCTCAGACCTTGTATTGTTATGGGATAAAGCTAGTGAAAAGAAGGGCAGTCACCAAAAATTTGATAAACTCTGGCTAGGTCCTTATCAGATTGCTAAGATCCTGGGGGAAAATGCTTTCAGACTGAGTAGCTTAACTGGAGAACCTGTTCCTTTGCCTATCAATGGGCAGTTTCTCAAGCACTATTTTGAGTCATAAAGCTTGTTAATTTCTGTTATGCATGTAAGTAATTCGTTGTTCTTTATGTAAATAATTTTTTTGTTTCCTATTTGTAAATGATTTGCATTTATGTAAATAGCTTCTATGTTTCTACTTGTAAATAATCTCCTGCTCTTTGTGTAAGTAATTTTCTCTTTGTTTGTAAATAGTTTGTTAACTGTTTGTTTGTCTTTCTTTTTTGTCTTTCTGTTTCCTTTGTTCTATTGTTTATGTTTTGTTTTGTTCTTTGGGATTGATCTATCCTTTCCACCTAAAACTGTGGGTTGTTATCTAAAGTATACTATGGTCACTAGGAGAAAAATGGTTTAGGTATTTTCAGGCTTTCTGATTGGATGATTTTTTCCTAAGCTCTTTATTCATACCCATTGTCAATAAATGTTGTGGAAGGTCTTGAAAACAAGGTCCAAAGTAAATAACTTTCATTGGCTCCTTTAAATCTGCCACAAATCATTAAGATCATCCCCTTTGTATTGGTATATTTGTCCTAGGGTGATAGTGTTGTAAGATTTGAGTGAAAAATCTGATCTCCCAAGAGTTATGAGGTCCATGGTACTTTTCAACCCAGATTAGATGTTAAACATCTGACATACTGAAAAATAACTAAATGAAATATCTGAAACTCCAAAAAAAAGAGAAAAGAATTATCTAAAGAGAAAAAAGGATTCAATATGAATGGGTGATTCCAATATCTCTACTGGGGCTATGGATGCCTGACTAGCAGTAGAGCAATGTTGTGAGAAAACTAGAGGTATCTCCATCGGGGCTATGGACGCCTGACTGGCAACAGAGCAATGCCCAAGATGTCATTGCACGACAGCCAAAAGGAATCAACTCATGTAGCTCAAATCTTACACATTGTTGTTCGAAAGATGAGGAAAACTTTATAAAGGGTGATGCACAATCAAGCACACACAAAGATTCAGGGGTAGTCACTATTGGCTTACATTTTCAGATTCTAGCTCAGCCTTGGTTGTTAAAACTGACCCAACTGGAGTTGTGATGTTCATAAACCAGAGATTTTGGGTAGCTGAATCCCTCAGTTTCTTGAAAATGGCTAAACCATTTTCTCAGCCGAGTCACCATTTGTTATGCCTTGCATAACCACCCCAGTTTTTTGTGGAACAAAATGGGTCCCCCTTGTTCTTTTCTTTTCCTTTGGCCTTTGGTTTTCTTCCTTAGGCATTTTTTTCTCTTAGGTTATGTTGAAAGCAGAACCAGGACCAATACCGAGCTTGGAATTACATCCAAGTCCTGGTATTGTTCTGTCCCCGGTTCTGATTCTGACAATTCCTTGGTGTCCTTTTTTCTATCGGAGCCAGGTCTGGGTCCGAATCAAGACATTGAACTCTTCAAGGTTTAAAATCCATATTCAGTCCCCGATCCCAGTTTCGCCTCTTTTTTTCTACCTCGTGTGTCTTTTCGTGTTGTTCTGGTGGACCCAGAACCAGAACTGCAACCAAATCCTGAAACTTGCAAAATTTTCAGGTTCGAGTTTCGTTCCGATCCCGGTTCCGCATATCCTATTCTATTGCTTTTGTTTCTTTTGTTTTGTCGTGGGATTTTTTCTCCCCTTTCCTTTATCTCTTCCTTGTTCTTTTTCTTTCTTTTTCGGGTGTCGTCGAAGGTGGGACCAGAATGGAATCTGAACCTAAAACTTGGAAAAGTTTCTGGTTCGGATTTGGTTCTGGTCCCAGTTCCGCTGTGGTCGTTAGTTTTGTCCCGGTTCTGATCACTTGGTCGGTCAGTCGGGTTTTGCCTTTGCGTTTTCTTTGCTTTTGTGGATGCGGAGCTAGGATGGGATTTGAACTGGGAAATGATGGTCACTCCCATGGTTTGTTCCCATTCTGACTCCGGTCCCAGTTTTGATTTATTTTTGGCCCTGCCCCCACCAGTTTTGAAGGAAGGTGTTGTTTTCAGTTCTGTTTTGGTTCCACCTCTGTCGGGGTTGGGTTTCTTTTGTCTAAAAGTTGAAGGCATAGTGAAATGGTAAAAAAATAATAATGATAAATTTTATACGCTTCTGAGGACTAATGGAAACCTCATTTTGCAAGATTAAGTCGTGTACATGATGATATTTTCCTAGGGAGCTCAGTTGGAATGCTTTCCTCAATCCAGTTGGTCATAATTTTCCTCTCAGAAGAAAGTCGGCAAGACCTTGCAAATGTCTTGCTGACTACCAGTGTATTCTGTCGATAAGTGTCTGTGTTTCCTATCGGAAAGACCTCAGGGAGGTCATGGAAATTGGAGTTCACATGCAGATTCCTATCGGCAAGACATTGATCATCGTCTCGACGACCAAGAGTCTCCCATCGGCATAAAAGTCTCCTTCGGAGAAAGGTCTTGGTGAGATCTTCATGTCTCACCGACCGGCGGCAGAGGGATCCATATATCAACGGGAGGTTTTCTCTTTGCCATGAAGTCTCGGTGAATTCATGAAGTCTCACCGACTAGCGCAGAGCGAGTTAGCACTTTGGCATGAGTTGCCTTCTTTGGTGTATGGTCTTGCCGAGCTCCTTAAGTCTTGCTGACCACCGATAAGGATATACATCTCGGTGAGAGACTTTTCTTTGGAGAGAAGTCTCGACGAATGCATCGGATCTCGCTGACAAAGCACAATAGGGGTCTATCGGTATGAGGTCCTACAGTCTTGCCAACCCAAAATGTCCTACCGACATATTGCTTCATCGGGGAGAGAACAAGATTGTCGCAGCCACAAAAGGTGAACTTATGAGGATTCCTCGGCGAAACATAAGGTGTCTATGGGACGTCTCCCTGACAAAGGAAGGTTACAGCGACACATATGAAATGAAAGAATATACATTGGTGTGACTACAGGGAGGTCTTGGCGATAACAGAAGATCGCCAAAGGATGATACCCTCGGCATAATGTTTGGCTGAATGAAGAAAGGTCACGCCGAAGAAGGTTGTCATCAGGAAGAATGAGATAAGCTCGGTAAGATGTCTCACCGACTTGAAAGAAGTCTCACCAAAAGGAAATAAGCTTAGGGAGAGTAAAGGGGGTTCGATGTAAGATCTCCCTGAAACCATGAGGTCTCCCTGACATAAAGAAATGGGCTCACCGAAGGGTCTTATCGATTGTCTTGTGCTACGTCGATAGTTGCTAAAGGAGATATAATAGCATCGAGGAGACACGATGAGTGTCTCACCGACATGCAATTCAATGCGGACCACTTTTGACCGTCTGGGAATCCTGTGTGGCCTATGTTCCTCCAATCAGATGAAGCTAAAGGAATGACCTATTGACCGACTGACCACCCCTATGGAGAGGACTAACAGGATGCAAACGACATGGATTCCTTCTGAGATCCAAAGGAAATGGATCGGCTCGAGTGAAATGTTCAAATCTGAAGGGAGACCCAATGATGTTTCTAGAAATGGTCAGCATGCAGAAGGGTCCAGAGCATGAAGAAGGCCAAAGGAAAGAAGTAACCACAATTCAGGGAGGACAGCTGTGAGGTCTATTGGCAAAGGGGTAGATTGGTATTAATGGTGATGCTTTGAGCATTCAAGGCAGTCCTTCGAAGGAGTTGGAAGATAGACACGGAGACAGAAGAGTTAATGTTGCAGCTACAAAAGATCTAAAGGCCTCTGCTGAGGTCAAAACGTCATCAACATGGACAGCAAGGCTTCACATTGAATGCAACATTGACTCTCTTCAAAATATCTGAAGGCCGACTCTCCTGAGAGTAGATATTTTGTAAACCCTAATGCAGGGGACAGCACATTCCTTTTGGTATGTTCTATATATATGGCATTTTGGCCTTTTTGTAAAGTTTAATGAACCAAGGGAGAAAAAGAGAAGATATAGTGTTAAAACAGATAGTTAGAAGAAAATCTAGGAGTTAGTTAGTGAACAGAAAGAGATAGAGTTACATCTTGATTCTTAGTAATGGGAGCTCCTTTTGTCTTCTTGTTTAGCAATTAGGTTCAGTACAAACTGTAATGTATTTTCCAAGTTCTCTTAGTGTAAATGGAAATAATTTGGAGTCACAGATTTTCTGTACACTGGTGATTGTGCCAGCTTTGTAAATATTGCTTATCTATTTCACTAACAGTAGAAGCAATCAAATTTAATCTACTTCATATTATGTTCCAGGGTGATATTTGTTTTAAGTTAATCATTTGATTTGAGAATCTTTCAGGGATTGAAGTCTTATTTTATGTTTTTTTTAAATGGTAACTTAAAAAAATTTATTTGAATTAGCACTGTGAATGAAAGAGGTTGTGTGTCAATCACAAGTTTACTTTGTTCTGCAGTTTTAGTTAACAAACTCCTTGAGAGGTAGCAAGTCTAGTTAAGTTAGAAGAATTTTCATTCTCTTCTATTCCAAAGCTCTGATCTATCTTTTTCTATTTCTTTAAAACCCTAGTTAGAGTAAGTTTAAGTTTATGTTTGATCCCAGAACAGTCCAGAAGCTCAACACCAGCAGGCCCCTTGAACATTACTTGCACATTGACCACTGAGGGACATCAACACAATTGAGAACCAACTACAAAGACCTTGGGAGCTGAGATATCCATGTGATCATCTTTCTCTTTCAGGAGAAACAGGGTAGCAATATTTTGTTTGCATGTTGTTGTGCCACTTGGACCACGAACAGGGAGATGCACGAAGGAGTTTGTGGGGGATATTTTTCAGCCAAAACCACTGCCCACAATATCTCGATGGTCGGATACTACTAGCCTAGGGTTTTCAATGACTCTTTCACTTATGTAAGAAAGTGTGAAGCTTGCCAAAAGTTTTCTGGAAAAATGAAATACCAAGGAGCATTACCACTTAGACCAATGCAATTTGAAGCTCCCTTTCATCAGTGGGGGATTGATTTTATCAGAGAAATACCAAAAAAATCTAGTGGAGGTCACAGATGGATATTAGTGGCAACTAAATACTTCACAAAATGGATAGAAGTCATTCTAACAAAGAAGGCCACTAGTAAACTTGTAACAAATTTTATGATGGAGAACATCAGTACAAGGTTTGGAACACCTATACAGATAATTACAGATAATGGTATGTGTTTCAGATCAAAATAATTCAAAAATTTCTATGAAACATATGGCATCACAATTTCATATGCCTCTCCTTATCATCCACAAGCAAACAAGTAGGTTGAATCAAGCAATAAGAGTATCTTGAAAATCATTAAGAAAATGTTGGAAAAGAATAAAAAAGCTTGGGATTATAAATTGAGGATGGCAGTATGGGTGGATAGGATCACTATGAAGAAGTCAACTAGTAAATCACCCTTTGAATTGGTCTATGGGGCACAAGCCAGAGTGCCCATGCAAAAAAATTTACCTGCATATAAATTCATTCTCCAAGAAGACTTAGACATCCTTGAACCTATGGAGGATAGAATAGAGCAGTTGGAAAAATTAGATGAAATCATAAGCTTAGCCTAGGAGCAAAACACAAGAATACAGTTACAGATGAATTACTTGTTTGGAAAAAGGGCGAAAGATAGGAAGTTTGAAGTGAATGAGATGGTCCTATTATGGAATGCAAGGTGTCAAGATAAAGGGAAACATGGAAAGATTGAGGCTCTATGGATAGGACCATTTGTTGTTATGGGAAAAGGCGATGAAAATTATTAATATCTTCAAAATATGTCGAGAGAAGATCCGGTATTTCAAGTACCTTGTATGGACAATTCTTGAAGCACTTCTTTTCTTAAACCAATTTTCCATGCACAATAGTTCTAGGAGAAGGTTAGGAATTTCCAGTGCATGGAAAATTCTTGAAATACTTCTTAAAAAATGGTTTTCCCATGCACATTAGTTTTAGGTTTCCATCCCATTCCCCACCCCATCTTATCACATTCATTCATGGTTTACCCCTAGAGGTCATTTCTAGATTCTTGCAATGACCTAATTCTCATTCATCCCCAATCGGAGCCACTGTTGGAGCAAAAAATCCTTCCCCAATATTCACTGGCCTTCAATTACTCATCCACATTTCACTTACATCAAAAGATCTATTTCCTTTGATTTTTCATTGTATTTAACATGAAATGCAACAATTTGTGTGGCAAGATCCATACTATCGCCAGCATTTCTTTTGTATATAAACATTCATTCCTCTAGATAAGCATAAACAGAACAATTTTTTCCTTTACCGTAGTACCACAATATCAAAATAAAGATAGCGTGGGTTGGCAGCTTCCAAGTTATGAAATAATCCCTTATCACAATAATGTTGGGAGATTATATAGCATGTGCAGTGAAGCGGTACTCACTACCACCCCATAGGAAGAATTATAAGGCAATGGAGTAATGTGGTACCTATCGCTATCCCGCATAAGGAGATTCAAAGGAGAATAGTAAGGCAGTAAATAACAAAGAAATAAAGTATACACCGCTATACCATGAAAAGGGTGAGCAACATATGTGGTAGAGTGGTATACACCGCAACCCCGCAACAAGAGGTTTTAAGCAAGGTGGTAGTGCGGTAAATAGTAGAAAATAAGGGAAAACACTGCCATACTACAATTGGCGTAATAAGTGACGGCAGTAGTATGATGGGACTAGTTGTAGCATCATTACAATTTGCAGCAATAAATGTATAAAATCATGTCAGCCACCCTAATGCACGTAATCCAATAGCACAAAATTAAATTTGAGGATTTGAGCTTGTTGGGAAATTTTTTGGTGAAGAATTGGCATTAATACTAATATGACTAAATACTACGCCATTAAAAGCAAGTGAATTTTCCCAACATCACACTCAATTGCAATGCATTGGTGTGGAAGGAGCTAAGGATGCGAGAAGAAGAAGCTCTACAAGCGTCAAATACCCAGGTAAGTGCACGAAGAACTCTCTAAAAGGACTCATTTGATATCTTTGAAGGTTCTATCATTTGAAGTCATAGTAGAAAAAATTGAAATATGCCTCCTAAAAGAAAATAATCAGAAGTAAAGGAAAGTAAAGCCAAAATTAAAGATAAAGAACCTAAGCTAAAGAATATACCACACCATCAGTCTATACTAGACATACTTCCTAGGTCCACCAAAGAGGGTAATAAGAAATTTCTCGTAGACATCGTACAGGGTTATAGGGATGCCTTCATTCCCAAATCTAGGTGGGACCTATTTTGGTATTTTTATAGTAAGAGAAATGAGAAGATTCCAGTGTCAAACCCTTGGATGTTGGATTTAGCAAAATTGATTGTCCCAAATGTGTTGATGTGGATTTTATCAGACTACTAGCTAAACATTATCACTCTACTACCTAAACAGTAAGGTTTCCAAATGGCTCGGTATTGGTAGAGGTAACCAGGGTAGCCATCATTGAGTGTTTTGACTTAAACAAGTAGGCTCTGACCAAGATGAAGCTACAAAAATTGAGGAATATTATACCAAGCTAATGACTTATAGAAGTGATGAGTTTCCCCTATATATGAAAAGAGGCATTGGTAATAGAAAAATCCTCATTTCTACTTCCACTACTGAACCATTCACAGTGACAAATTTTCAATACTACTTTGTGAATATGTATCTTGTTGTTTTCCAAGTGCTAGGGATTGATGCTCAAGATAAAGTGCCAATAAGCTTAATGATGATGGCCATGAGAATTCAAAACCCTAAGAGTAATATTGAATATGACTTTGCTTCATACCTTGAGAGGGCATTGGATGATGAATTCTTACAAGTCATAGAGGATAGAGCACCGATTACATTCATACATTATTCCCTATTATGTCATTTGATATTATACCAAAATCAGGACCATTGGACTAAACGAATGGAATTGGCTAGAGTGGATGAGCAAAGGAATCCCACACCTGTCCAGAAGGGGTACTATATTTGGGATAGTTGGTGCAAGAATTAAAGCTTTGTTCTATTCTATGAAGATTTTGTGCACAAATCCTTGGAGTTCTTGTTTATTCAATACCAATATTTCCAAACAAAATGCAATAATTGTTAAGACCTCTAGCCATAAGACAGGAGTAGGGTCATACACACAATTTTGGCGATTGGTTCTTTCTCCCAGAAGTTACAATAATAAAAGTTTATGGATGCCCTGTTGCTCCACACATACTGCCAAAGTTTGTACCCCTTAGATTATCATTTCTTGAATTTATGTGGCAAATGATGTGGATGGAAAAGGATGCTATGCCCTTAATATTAGTGTACAGCAGGTTATGAATAGTCATCTTGTGGCTATCTTAACTCCTAATTAAGTCATGCTATCATTATTATATTATTATTTAGTTGGTTGGGTCAGCCTATATCTTATATACGTGTGTCTAAGTTGACCTAGGAGATATCCTAGGCATAAATAGGTATATATAGGAGGTTATGAGTTTTATTTCAGGATCATGTTGTGAAGTGTGTTCTCATTAGAGATATTTGGAGATTTTCCCCCTCGAAGTGGCTTGTTATGAAATAACTTGCACAATAGAAGAATATGATATGAGATATGTTGCAAATACTTGATAATGACTTGCACAATAGAAGAATATGATATGAGATATGCTTGAAATACTTGATATAGGTGTGTCTAAGTCAGCCTAGAAGATATCCTAGGCATAAATAGGTATATATAGGAAGTTGTGAGTCTTATTTCAAGATCATGTTGTGAAGTATGTTCTCATTAGAGATATTTGGAGGTTTTCCCCCTCGAAGTGGCATGTTATTCTCAGTTATTATCAAGTATTTGTAGCATATCTCATATCATATTCTTCTATTATACAAGTTATTTCATAACAAAGGATGTAATGCACAAACAGAAGAAGGGAACATTTCTGCCAAACCAAACCAAATGTGAAGACTAGAAAGTAGGCTCAAACACACTGGAGGAGTTGCAATATTATTTGAAGACAAGATATGCATTGGACTCTTGAAAAGGAAGAGCCTTTGACCCTAAAAACCATATCAATAACATAAGGCATAATCTCCTCACCAAGGAAACAATTGCACACCAAGTAGACTATGAAGAGGATGTGATAAGAAAATGCCTTACTTTTCAAGATGTGTCTAGTAGAAAGAAAAAGTGGGAATATATGAGGAAGCTTGAGGAAGAAAGGAAGTAGAAACACAAAGACTTCCTAGGCTATTTGATGAAGAGAAAGACCCTATCAAAAGAATAAGACCCTATCAAAAGAATAAACTTTATAACTAACATATTTGAAGACTTATATGGCCAAAAGGAGGCATATCTTCATAAATATGGTGGTGAGAAGATAGTGAAACACACCCCAGATACAATCTCTAAATCTTCCGTGGAGAAATTACCTCCTAAAAGATAGAAGATAGAAATCATTGAACAATTGGTACCTTATGAAGAGAGTGAAGGGGTGGGTGATACTGAAGAAGTGGCCACAGTGCTACAATCATTGGAAGGTCATGTTGAGGTTGATCAACCAATCCATGAGAGGAATTCCCATAAGCATGAGGAAAGGATGGGTGATGTAGAAAAAACAAGTATAGAGATACATGAAGATGAAAGGGAAATTGCAGCCAAGAGATTCATAGAAGATGATGAGTTCATTAAGACTCCAAAGTTTAGGGATTTCTGGACAAAGATGAAGATAAAAGAATTTGAAGAGAAAATGGAGTCAGATGAAGTAGGAATTGGAGAACTAGAGAAGTATCAAATGGTGGCACAGACCTTCAAAGAATTAAGAGTTGACCACATTGACATTAGCCCCCAGAAGGCTAGAGAGATGATTTTGAAAAGCAACATGCTCATTTTCCCTGGTTTGGAATTAAAGAAAATGTTTTTACTTGATCAAGTGTGGGCTCAAGAAGATCCAATGTTAGTTGCAGAATTTGACTCTAATGAGGGAGTGAGTGGAACTGGGTATAATCCAAAGATTGAAACCCTCACTATATGGATCAAATGGAAAAACACACAGAATCCAAAATTACTGGATGTAATTCAAGGAATGAAAGGGGTAGCAATGGTGAGGACAATACAGGACACCACCCCTTTGGAGGCAGCCACAATGACCATGCATTTGGCAATGTTCACTCATGCAACTGTTAGGGGATTGGAGGACAGATTGAAGGAATATGAAAAGGAACAAAGGTTCCTTAATGATGAAGTTATAAACTATTTATGGAGAATGTAAAATTGAAAGAAAATTTAAAAGGAGAAAGAACCTCACAAAGCAAGGAGATGGTGTTATGCAAACCTCCTAGTACTCTAATAGATATTGTACAGAAAATTTCTGCTAAACAAGTGAAAACTCCTTAGAAGGAAGTGGATGAAATGGAGAAGGCCAGCAATAAAACCCACGATAAAGTAAAAAGGAAAGTTTTTGAAGTTAGGGAAAAGATTCTTGAGCATAGGGAAAAATTGGTTATTGATAAACTGGAAAGTGTGCATGACTATTATAAATCACTTCAATAGGCAATTGATCAAATAAAATCACATATGCTTGTAATGAATCCCCTATTCAAAAGGCGGCAGCCTATTCACCACACTTTGTCCAAGTTATGCAAAGTTCTACAAAGGATTCTTGATGCTCCTACAGCATTAAAACCAACTGAGCAAATAATGAAGATGATTGTTGATGAATTTCAGTATATACAAGGGGAGGATAAAAGGATTGTGACACAAATGGATTCATTCCATACCTTAAAACAATGGTATATACCAGAAATTGTGAAAGATGATGGTCAGTTGAAAGACTTGGATGAGTGGAAGAAGGAATTCATACAGATTATTCATAAGTGTATAACCCATGTACAGGAGGATGGTGACACTGGTCTTCATAGGCTCAATCTGATCATGGATGGATTAATTATTCTTGATGTTGGATATCTAAAGTTTGTCAATGATACAAAAGCACTACTAGATAGTCGATGGCAGACTCATCTTGCAAACATACCAAAGATCAAGGAATATAAGTGGCCATCAAATTTCTCAGTGTATCGGTGGGAAGGAAATTATTTGGCTTCGAAGGAGTAGGTCACTAAGGCAAGGGAATTTGGACGTCTATCATGGAGAGGAATGCTTTTCCAGATTGATGATCACGAGCTTTCTACGTTAATTAAAGGAAACATACATCTAAATTCCTTAAGCCTTGTTATTTCTTTCATTATGCTAATTAAATAGTTGTTAGTAAAAGGAGTAGTTTTGAAAAGTCGTCTCTTTTTGTAAAAGGCCTATAGCTTGTTGCTTCCTATATAAATAGGAAACCAAGGGCTAGTTTGGAATCATCATCATATCATTATCATCACCATCAGTATTATTAATAGGTTGCATTCATATAGCATATTCCACCCATCCATATCATATCAGAGACTTCTTCTATAAATGTATATATTTTGAAGCAATATAATAGAGAAGATTGTTCTTAACTGGTGACTTATATTCAGTGTTCAATTTTTGTGTCAATTTTCATGCTTATATGTTGTTGTGTTGTCTCCAAAGTGGTTTCTTCAAGTTATTTAAATTTACAAAATTTATCAGTACACATTTTTTGTTGTTGTGTGATTGTTTTGATTGGGTTCTGGTGAAAAGAGAATTAAAATCCTCTCAGTTAATTCATTTTAATTGGTTCTCTCAAGGATTAAAATCCTTTTAAGGTAATTAATATGATTGGTTTCCCTTAAGCTAAGAATTAAAAATACTTTCATAGAATCACAATAGTTTGAAGGAATAACATTGGGATCATTAAAGAAAAGTATAGTAACTGATAGAACTTGTACGTTTGTACAAGGTGCAAACATTCAAAAGTGCCCATCAATTAGAGTTAAGTTGAATGATAGGTTTACCTATCATACAAATATATCTCCATAATCACCATCCACCCATTCACTCCATTCACCCAATAGATTAGGCACTGGTCAGTTTTAGAACATTTTATACAAATTCAACTCACATCTTGATTATTCAAACATTCTTAGTAGGAATTAGTCATCAAATCTTGCATCTACTACACCCCCATGTGCCATTGTGAGTAGATTTCTTGAAATAGGATCTATTTTAAACTCTCAAATCTTCCTTATCATTCAGGTACACCCACCTAGGTCTAGCAGAGCCTAAAGAGTAGGAGGTGACTAATTAAAGTTGCCTCATTCGTTGTCTAAAAATGTATTAACAGATTGGCACCCTCTTATGGTCTAGAAACCTACATTTTTTAGACCTAACATGTTGATCAAAAGTGTTATGGTGTTTTGGAAATGATGATGTGTGTCATGAGCTTGGTGTACATAGTTGTACTACATCTCCTATTTCTAGTGAATAAATGAATACTGAATGAATCTGAAAAGATTATAGGTTGTCTAAGGCTCAAAAATTTGTACTAATATAGCTCAAGAGAATGCTTTGCATTCCTCTACATTTGAAGATGCAACCTTGCGGTTTGGAAGTTATACAAAGACAAGTGTGAAGTATGCATGTTCCAATTTTTTGAACATAGAAATTATCATAAAAGTTTCTAGAGCTAGCAGAGTGAAGATTGTGGCGTTGCAGACAATAAGGTTCAAAGGAATGCTCTGCATTTCTTTACAATTGATATTGTCTTCTTGTGGTTTGTAGAATGAGCTAAAAAATGTCTATATGTATTCTCATTTTAAGTTTAAGGTGTTTAGGTGTACCGCAAGTATGGTTTTCAATGTTCTATCTCAAGAATGTGTTTTTTGGGCTTGCAAGAGATGTTGGGTTTAGTGTATGTTTGCTTGTGCTAGCATAATGTTGTATGAATTTGTAAAAGGGTTGTATGAGAATGTTTTTGAATATCATGTAATGTGTGTAAAGTGATCCACATGTTGTTATTTGGTCTCTTTAGTAAAGCTTGTACTCTAGAGTTAATACTTGGGAGGTTAAGTGTTTGTTTCCTGACTTGAAATGTTGAAGTGTTTGCGCCAAATTTTTATTTTGTGTGTCAACATGGGAATGTATGCTAAGGTAAAATATGTCCTACTTATCTCCTAGATTAGACCACATTCAATTTCCTCTTCCCGTAGATGTTTTGGAGCTAACTAATTATGGCCATTGCACGTTTCATGTCTACATGTTTCAACTTCGCCGACAAGGAGAAATTTTTGAAGCTTGGAGAGGATATAAATGGAAGATCAAGTGTGTGATCAAGTGAGAAGTGATGTGTTCCAGTATGGTGTGTGTAATATGTTGAAATTCATGAGTTGAAGGTAGAAGAATGTGTGTGAATGTGCAAAGAAGTATATGAAGTGTGTTGAAGGTAGTGAGTCGAAGGTGGAAGTGTATGAGTGAGAGCTGAAGGCAGTGAGCTGAAGGCAATAAGCCAAAGGTAAGTGTATGAGTGAGTGTTGGAGGTAGTGAGGTGAAGGCAGAAGTGTATTATCGAGTGTTGAAGGTAGTGAGTCGAAGGTAGCAGTGTGTGGTATGAGTAAGAAAGTGTATGTGCTAAGAAAGAGTGTCAGAAGCAATGAGTTGAATGAAAAAGAGGTGTTGAGTGTTGTGGTGGCATTTGATCACCAAAATTCATCAAAGTATTCTATGTTGAGGTTGTAGCCTCTTTTTGTAAGTGTTCTAATTTGTAGTGAGTTGTAAACTTCTTTTGGTTATAGCCATAAAGCTGAGATTTAGGGAGTTGTAGCTTCCTTTGGGTTGCATCCCATAAAACCTATTACACATCTTGTTTCATTTTGTGAGGCTAGATTTGGACAATATCTCCAAGAAGCTTTTTCACCATGGCTTTTCCCTTGTAGGGTTTTGCACGTAAATCTAGTGTTGTGGTTGTGTGCTTGTGCTTTGAATGCTTTATCTGTTTAAGACAATTTAATAAGTTTTGATTCATAAATTTGAATTGGATTAAGTGTGGGATATATTGAACCACCCCCCTCTCAGTATATTTTTGTATTCTAACAATTGGTATCAAATCTAGGCTCCTTTGTGCAACCTAACAATTGAAGGTAGATATTGGTTTAAAACAAATGGCTCAGAAAGATTCCTCCTCTAAAGCATTGTTGTTTAATGGAAGCAACTATGCCTTCTAGAGTGTATGGAATCCTACCTTACTTCTCTAGGGTATGATGTTTGGAGAGCTACTAAGGATGATTATACTGAACCTACTCATCCTAATACTTATGCTATTGCAAAGAAGGCTCATGAGAACAATGCTAAAGCAAAAAATGACATCTTGAGTGGTCTAACAAACTCTGAGTTTGTTAAGGTGGTACAGTGCAAGACTACTTAGGAGATATGGGATAACCTCAAAAATCTTTATGAAGGAAATGGCAGTGTGACACAAGAAAAATTTCAATCTTATAGAACATTGTTTGAGAATATGAAGATGAAAGAAGAGGAAAACATAGCCAGCTACTTTCTCTGGATAGATGAAGCAGTCAGTGGAATTAGAAGACTTAGTAAAGATATAATTGATTCAATGGTTGTGAAGAAAGTTTTGAGAACTCTCCCTCACTGATTTGATTCAAAGGTATCTTCCATAGAAGAATCCAAAGATCTGCTAAAGCTTACTATGGAAGAGATGTTTGGATCCCTCACTGCCTATGAGATGAACAATGAAATTCAAGGTACACAAAAAAGAGAAGCTACTTTCAAAGTTGTGAAGATAGAAGGGACATCTAGTTCACATAGTGAATCTAAGGAAGAAGAAGAAAACTTTGTGAGAAAGCTAAAGAAAATATCAAGCAAGTATAAAGGTAAGTTACCTTTCAAATGTTTTAATTGTGGAAGAGGTGGTCATTATGCTTCTAAATGTCCTTTTGGACAAAATGAAAATAGTAGAAATGGTTTCAAAAAGAACATATTCAAGAGGAACCTCCTTTCCCAAGAAGATGACAACTCCTCAGAAGAAGTAGATCACTGCTCATCAAATGATGAAGGAGGAGAATCCCTATTCATGGCCACTGTGATCTCAGAAAGTTCAATCAAGACTATGGATGAAGAAGAAGGTGAAGTTGATTTTGAAGGAGAACTTATTTTTGCTCTTGAAGACTTGGAATGTGCAAAAAAAAGAGAACAAAGAACAAAAATCCCTAATTAAATCCAAGATAAATGAATGCACAAAGCTTGAGAAATAAATCCTTTTACTCAAAAAGGAGTTGGAGAAAACAATGTCTGGAAATATAGAAGTTTCTATTAGACCTCAAGGAAAACCTCACCGAGTAAGAAGTTTCTCCAAAAATAAGGTCAATCATGCATTTTTTGTTAGTGTTTTATCTGTAATAAGTATGGTCATAAAGCTATAGATGACATGTCTGAAATGAATAGAAGAAATTATGTAAGTGGAAATTATCTTGCTTCTCTAGTGGATGTCAATGTGACATGTCAAATCTACAACATTGTTGGACATATAAAAAAATATTGCAAAAGTGAATTGGCAAATATTACTGAGCAAGTCAAGGAAACAAGCAATGAGGTTGAAAATTCAATGGTTGTTCAAACAACATTTCATGCTCAAGGACAGACAAATCTTTGGGTAATAGATAGTGGATTTTCAAGTCACATGGCATGTGATAAATGAAAATTCATCAATTTGGCTAAGTGGAATGATGGATTAGTCAAGTTTAGAGACAATTCATCAACAAATATCTATGGAAAGGGTACCATAAGTATTGATGGAAAATCCAAGATAGAAGATGTTCTCTATGCTAAAGGTCTCAAGCACAACTTTCTCAGTGTAAGTCAAATGTGCAGCAAAGGATACAATCTCATATTTTATGATCAAGGATGTGAAATCAAAAGGGAAAAATTTGGTAGATTGGTGGCATAAGGATCTAGGACTAAAAGCAACTTATACAATCTAAAGGGTGTTAATGGATGAAGTTGTCTTCTAGGACAAAAAAATGAAGGTTGGCTATGGCATAAGAGGATGGGACACATCAAATTTGACAATCTTGTGAAAATCAACTCCATGCAAGCAGTTATAGATATGTCAAAGATCATCAAGCCTACAAGCACCATGTGTAAAGAATGTCAAATTGGGAAGCAAACAAGGATAAGATTCAAGACCAAAGAGTATTCTTCTACAAGACCTTTGGAACTGATTCATACATATTTGTGTGAACCTACCAAGACAAAGAGTCTCCAAGGTGAAAGGAATTTCATGTTACTCATTGATTATTTCTCTAGAATGACATGGGTTACATTCTTAAAAGAAAAATCAAAAGCTTTCTGTAGGTTTAAGATTTTCAAGTCAATGGTTGAAAATGAACAGAATGCTAGAATCAAGTGTTTAAGCTGTGATAGAGGTGGTGAATTCACAACAAATGAATTTGAGAAATTTTGTGAAGAACATGGGATAAAGAGGCATCCATCTACTGCTACAACTCCTCAACAAAATGGAGTAGTGGAAAGAAAGAATGGAACTATTTAGGAGATGGAAAGAACTATGTTGAATGAAGTCAAGTTGCCTGATATATATTGGAAAGAAGCAATTCATATTGTTGTCTACATTCTTAATAGAGGATAGCTAAGGGTGGACATCACCAAGACCCCTTATGAGCTATGGCATAGAAGACCAAAAATTGTCAAGTACTTCAAAAAAATTAAAAGTATTTTATCGAAAGAGATGAAGGCTTAGCAAAGTTTGACTCAAGATCTGACGAAGGAATATTTCTTAGATACTCAACTAGGAGAAAAGCTAACAAATTCTATAATAAAATTTGAGGAAGAATCAAGGAGTGAAGAATAGGAGAAGATTTGCCAGGACAAATGAACAAGAAAAAAATTTTTTACTATCAAGAATAAAACCTAAGACTTTTGTTACTGCGAGCAAGGATGAAGAGTGGATTCAAGCAATGGAAGAATAATTAAATCAGATAGAGAAAAACTAGACTCGGGAATTGATGCCAAAGCTTACAGATAAGAATGTTATAGGAACAAAGTGGGTGTTCAAAAATAAATTGAATGAAGATGGAGAAGTGGTGAGAAACAAAGCAAGGCTAGTGTGCAAAGGCTACTAATAGGTGGAAGGAATTGAATTTGAGGAAATATTTTTTTTGGTGGTAAAAATGGAAGTAATTAGAATGTTTCTTGCATTTGCAATAGACAAGGACTTCAAGGTGTATCAAATGGATGTGAAATCTACTTTTTTGAATGGTGACTTAGAAGAATTTTACATAGAGAAGCCTGATGGATTTCAGTTATCAAAGGATCCAAACATGGTATGCAAACTTAAGAAGGCTTTGTATGATCTCAAACAAGCCCCTAGGGCTTGGTATGCAAGGTTAGACAAGTACTTACTCAAACAATGCTTCAAGAAAGGTACCGCAAATGGCATTCTTTACATTAAGATTGAGGATGAAAGAATTCTAATAATTGTTGTGTATGTTGATGATATCATCTTTGGTGGGAATGATGAATTGTGTAAGAAGTTTGTTGAAGAGATGCAAAAGGAATTTGAAATGTCTATTATAGGTAAATTGTCATTCTTTCTTGGACTCCAAATTGCTCAATCGGATGATGGTATTTTTATCTCTCAAGCAAAATATTTCTAGGAGATGTTTGAAGAAGTTTGGTATGGAAGATTGCAAACTAGAGAGTACTCATATGGTAACATGTTGTCATTTGAGAAAAGATGATGAGTCACCTAAGGTTTATCAAACTCTATATAGGTCTATGATTGGGTGACTACTATACTTAACAACATCAAGTCTTGACATTATGCAAGTTGTTTGCTTGGTTGCAAGATTTCAAGTTGATCCAAGAGAAACTCATGTGAAGGAAATCAAGCGAAATTTTAGATATATTTGAAGAGCACTCTAGATTATGGATTGTGGTATCAAAAGGGTAATGACTTTTCTTTGAGTGCATATACTGATGTTGATTGGGCTTGTAATGTTGATGATAGAAGAAACACTAGTGGTGGAGCTTTCTTTTTGGGAGAGAGATTGGTCTCATGGTTTAGTAAAAAGCAACCCAGCATCCTTATCAATAGAAAAAGCAAAGTATATAGTTGTAGCATCTTGTTGCACCCAAATGTTGTGGATGAAGCAAACATTGAAGGATATCAAGGTAATTTATGATAATCCCATTCCTATTATGTGTGACAACACAAGTGTCATCAATATTTCAAAGAATTGAGTGATGCATTCTAAAACCAAGCATATATCTATTCGATATCACTTCTTAAGAGAGAAGGTTGCAAATCAAGAATAAGATTGAAGTATGTGCCCACAAAGGAACAGGTTGTGGAAATCTTTACAAAGCACTTTCAAAAGAAAAATTTGAATATCTCAGACAAAAGCTAGGGGATGTTGCCTCTTCTTCTAACCAGATGCATAGATATTTGTATTTTGACTAAGGATTTTGCCCCTCCTTCCAACATTCAAGTTTGACTAATTCACATTCTAATATTTGTATTTTTATGGTGATTTTGTTTATTATACAATATATGATGCTATTTTTGGTGTCTTTTAACTTAATTACTACTACAAATATGTATATATTCTTTATTTATATATTTTTTTGTAAGGATGAACCCAAGCCCCAAAAAAATTGACCGAACTTGCAAACCAACCCCCCAAACCAAAACTAGAACTAGTAACTTAGTTTCAAGAGTTTGCAAAAACTAAAACATTGAAAGTAACCATCATCTACTAAGTCTTTTTGAATAAATGGAATCTATATGATTAATTCTAAATCTCCATAAAAAATGCATTTTGTATTTGTTTAAATTCAATTTTAAAATTAGATAGTAATATAAGGGTTGTTTTTACAAAAACATGTGTTGGATTGTACTTGTAGACACAATCAAACAACTAATAAAGCAATTGGTGAATGATGACATGCCCCATATTTGATCATTCAACACAAAAAAGCAACTTATAATGATATCATGTCCCATATCAATTCTTTCAACTTAAGCAACCCAATTATTTTTATGGAAAGATTATTCAAAAGAAAGATGAAAGAAAATTTAGTTGTTGTTAATTGAACCTTCCCAATTCAACCTTATTTTTTAAATACTTCTTATTAAAATCAACATGAAGATATTATAACTATTAATTGTGCAACAAATTATAAGTTTTGAGCATCATGCTTCCTTTGGAAAAAATGTAAATTACATTTTATGTCTTAGATTGAATAAGTTTGTATAATTGTTCCAACCATACATGTTAATTTTTGTTACTATAGATATAAACAAGCAAAGCAACTGATAATGATATCATGTCCCATATCAATTCTTTCAACTTAAGCAACCCAACTATTTTTATGGAAAGATTATTCAAAAGAAAGATCACGAAAAAAAATTAAGTTGTTGTTAACTAAACCTTCCCAAGTCAACCTTATTTTTTAAATACTTCTTATTAAAATCAACATGAAGGTATCATAATTATTAATTGTGCAACAGATTATAAGTTTTGAGCATAATGCTTTCGTTGGCAAAAACATAAATTACCTTTTTTGTCTTAGATTGACTAAGTTTGTATGATTTGTCACAACCATACATGTTAATTGTTGTTACTATAGACATAAATTAATCTTATATAAAATTAATTGTTTGTGAACGGTCATTAAATATGTTAAAATTGTTGTTATTGTAGACATAAATTAATCTTATATAAAAAAAAAAATTGTGGCTGGTCAATAAATATGTTAAAATTGTTGAAAAAGTAGTTTCTTGACTTTTTTTTAAAACAGCATTACTAATCCACTTAGCTTCCACATTCATTAAATTTAATACTCGGTGTTTTAAAGCATAGTAAACTCTAGAGATAAATAATCAAAGTAGATTCATTTTCAATTTTTATAAATAAGTGAAAAATTTACTTGTGCTAGATCCTTTTGAAATGTGTTATTAGCTTTTGTTTATTATTGGCAAAGTTTTTGTAATGAAATAACTTGCACAATAGATGAATATGATATGATATATGCTGAAAATACTTCATAATAATTGAGAATAACAAGCCACTTCAAGGGGGAAACCTCCAAATATCTCCAATGAGAACAATTCACAATATGATGATGAAATAAGACTCACAATCTGCCTATTTATGCCCAAAATATCACCTAGGCTGACTTAGACAACCCTATATAAGCCTTAGGCTGACCTAACTCACTAAATAATAATATAATAATGATAACATGACTTATTTAAGAGTTAAAATAGTCACAAGCCAATTATTCATAACCCGATGTACACTAATATTAAGGTCGTAGCATGCCCCCATCTTCAAAGAAGCATTATCCTCAATGTGAATCAAGTGTGGATTCTTCTAAATGAACTCCTCATCTTCCCATGTAGCATCTTCAATTGGAAAATTCTTCCATTTGATGAGATACTCGGTGAGAGTTCTAGTCCTTAGCTTCTTTGTGTGTGTTTGACGAATGCACTCTAGTTCCAAGATGATTATTCCTTCTTCATCGAGCTCTGGTAATAATATCTGAGTAGGGATATTGTGCCTAATTACCTTCTTCAACCAAGAAACATGAAAAACCAAATGTATCTTTGTTGTAGGGGCAAATTCAACTTGTAGGCGACACTACCTATCTTTTACATGATTTGGTATCGACCATAATACTTTGAAGACAACATATTATTCTTTTTTGTTACTTCAGTGAGATTTGCTTAGAAGGTTGCAATCTTAAGAAGACCCAATCCCTGACTTCAAAACTTCTTTCACTACGGTGTTGGTCTGTCTGTTGTTTCATTCAATTTTGTACCATGGCTAAATTCTCCTTGAGTCCTAAGAGTACCTATTGTTGATGAAGAAAGTGCTCCAACACTGCCTGAACTCTTGGTGACACCTTCAATGATGATGTGATGGAAGGAGGTTGGTATCCTTATAGTGCTATAAGTGGAGACATTTTTTATGAACTATGAAAGGAAGTGTTAAACCACCATTTTGGTAGCGGTAGCCAATCTACCCATTGAGACTGTTTATCTGAAGTGAAACAACGTAGATATCCTTCTAAACACTTGTTAACAACCTCAGTTTGCCCATTAGATTGAGGATGGTATGAAGAATTGTGAGCCAATTGAGTACCCAAACATGAGAATAAATCTTTCCAAAAGTGACTAGTGAAGATAGGATCACAATCATTAACAATAACCTTAGGTGTACCATGTAGTTTTTGTATATTCTCCAAAAAAGTTTTTGCCACTGTAGTTGTAAAAAGATGTGATAATACAATGAAATGTGCATGTGTAGTGAGGCGATCTACTATTGCCATGATAACATTATGACCCTTAGATTTTGGAAGTCCTATGATGAAGTCCATGGATACCTCTTCATGTGAAACTATGTGTCCCAACTACTCCACCTTGAAACCAAAAGTGCACTTGGATGACTTAGCATAGAGTTGATGATCTTCAAGAACTTGTAATGTTTGATCAACATGTTGCAAGTGTTGTTCACATGTCTTGCTATAAATCAATATATCATCAAAGAACACTAATACAAACTTCCTCAAGAATTTTTTGAAAATAGAATTCATCATACTTTGAAATGTAGATGGTGCATTTGTAAGACCAAATGGCGTCACCAAAAACTCATAATGACCCTCATGAGTCCTAAATGTTGTCTTACAAATATCTTCTTCCTTAATTCGAATTTGATGATAACTAGATCTAAGATCTAACTTTGTACAATACATAGCTCCATTCAATTCATCTAGCAAATCATCAATGAATGGAATAGGAAACTTATCTTTGATGGTGCACAAGTCGAGCACTCTATAGTTTGGGCACATGTCAAGTATCATCCTTCTTATGCACCATCACCACAAGTGAGGAGTAAGCACTTTCGCTATGCCTAATAATTCCTTAATCTAGCATCTCTTAAACAATCTTTTATATCACTTTTTTGTATACATGGGTACCTGTAAGGTCTAATGTTGGGTGGCTGGCTCCCTAAAACTAGTTGTATGGCATGATCATGATCCCTCTTGGGAGGAAGTTCCTTAGGCATATCTCCTAAAACCATTGAGTGACAATCAATTATTATTTGTAAATCTAGGTGGGTGGGAGCTGTAAAATGAGACTTCTAAAAAACATAATTGGGCCACAAATCCAGCAACTCCTTTCTTAAGCAACTTTTGCATTTGATGAGAGCTTACCATTTGTGGGGACCTTGCCTTTAATCCTCTTAGCTCTATTGTCTTTCCTTCTAATTGAAATATCATGAATAGTTCTTAGAAGTTCATCTCAATTGTTCCCAAAGTAGTAAGCCATTATACTCCCAAAATAATATCTATTACACACATGGATGTCACATACATTGGGCTATCAAGGTGATAATCTCCCATGGATAGTTTAATGTTATGACACTTCCTCGAACAACTAATAGTACCACCATCTACAATCAAAACCTGAAACTCTAGAGCTAGATATAGAAAACAATTTAGACAAGTAGTCAACTTTTTGTTGATGAAATTATGAGTACTATTGGAGTCAATCAACACTATTAATTTCTGCTTCTTTAAGAAACCCACTACCTTGAGAATTTGTGGAGCACTAAAACCTAAGAGTGCATGAAAAGAAATGATTGGTTGGGAATCATGTGATTCCTTGTTTGTCTCTATTTCATCCTCTAATATGGGTTCCTCCTCTTCTTCCTCACTTGGACCTTTAATATAGAACAATTTATTTTCACTACATTTATGTCATCGACTGTATTTGCTATCACAATTGAAACACAACCCTTTTGCTCTTTTCTCAATTTGTTGTGGAGTCAACCTTGTAGGTTGAGGAAGAGGTGTTTAATATCCTTTCTCTCTTGTCACATTAGCCCCTTGCTTCTTAGGAATCAAATACTTCTCTCTCATGCGTACTAAGATAAAAGACTCATTTATAGAGCTAGAACTAAACATATGTACCTCATGTTGAATGTGATCCTTGAGACCACCAAATAATAAATCATTCAAGTTCTCCTATGTAATTGTATCCACTCTTAAGGATAGATTTTGGAATCGTTGAATATAATCCTAAACGGATCCTATTTGTTGAAGTTTAGCAAGTTGGCTGAAGAAATTGTATGTCACACTATTGTTATATTGTGCTTGGAGTTTCTCCATAAGAACTGACCATAAGACAGTGAGACCCTTTTTCCTCCGATGAGTACGAATCCAACGATACCAAATGAATTGATTTGGTTCTAGATATAGGGAAGCCATCATGACCTTTTGTCCATTTGGGACTTGATGTACTTCAAAAAAAATCGCCATTTGGTTTATCCATGTTAGAGGATCCTTGTCATCAAACTTACGCATATGTAACTTTGGAATCAAATTCCTAGATCCCATAGGAGTATTAACATTTGGGTCAAGATTAGCTAACCTAGAAGTTTCACCTTGGTAGCTTGAGAACTCTTTTCTTGGTTCATTCATTGAGAGATATGCACCTTATAAAAAATGTGCAAAAACCCTAATTTTGCAATAATTCGCTTAATTATGCTCCAATTCCTCTGAAATCTAGAGTGTATCTTCTTTAATATGGTTTTCAAAAACCATTTAAAAATCATAAATTTAAAAAAAAAAAAATCGCACCAAAATCTAAAAGATATGATCTTCCCAAAATCGCCTCCAATACTGAGAAAATGCCTTGCCTCTAAGGTGTCAAGATACCACTTGTAATGAAACCCTAATTTTGCAATAATTCACTCAATTTTGCTCCAATTCCTCTGAAATCTAGACTATATCTTCTTTAATATGGTCTTCAAAAACCCTTTAAAAATCAGAATTAAAAAAAAAAAAATCACCAAAATCTAAAAGATATACTCTTCCCAAAATCGCCTCCAATATTGAGAAAATGCCTTGCCTCTATAGTGTCAAAATCATGCTCTGATACCACTTGTAATGAAATAATGTGCAATAGAAGAATATGATATGATATATGCTAAAAATACTTCATAATAACTGAAAATAACAAGTCACTTCGAGGGGGTGACCTCCAAATATCTTCAATGAGAGCACAATTCTCAATATGATGATGAAATAAAACTCACCTCTTATATATACCTATTTATCCCAAGATATCACCTAGGCCAACTTAAACAACCCTATATAAGCCCTAGGCCAACCTAACTCACTAAATAATAATATAATACTGATAACATGACTTAATTAGGAGTCAAGATAGCCACAAGCCGACTATTCATAACCCAATGTACACTAATATTAAGGAGGTAGCAGTTTTAGCTTTCATTTATTATTGATAGCAAACACCTAAAAGACTACAAAATTGTTTGAATTGTTTCATCGAATATATGAGGTGTTTACTCTTAGTGCATAAACAGTTTAATACTATATAAACATAATTCTAAGGGAAAAAAAGATAAGTCTCTTATCCACACCTTACTAAACTAGTGACATAGCTCCACTTGGAGAAAGTAGTATATTAAAAGTCAAGTCAATAAATGCAAAGAAAGTGAAAGCGGGCCATATATTCCTAAACCTCAATACTTTTTTCTTGAGAACCCATTCTGAAAGTTTTAAAGATTTAGCATGCTAAGGTAAAAACAAAATATTTCCTCTATAGCTTATTAAAGAAGAGAGTCCTAAATATGCGATTTCTCCATATAGCCTGAACAAGATTAAAATTCATTTAAAGTTATATGGTTCTACATAACTACTCCATGTTATCCATAGGGATAAGAACTTACAATGCACCACAGACCAGAGCTGGATGTCTTAACGCTATGTGGATTTCCTACGCTATGAGCTAGGAGTAATGGAGGATATTTGTCCAGTAATTTTGATATCAAACAGGTTAATTAATTTTCATGGTAATGTATGTTTTGTGCATCAACAATGTAGAATTGAAAATGTAATGATTAATCAACAGGAAATCAGAGTGGAATGCAACATTGCAATTGCAAACACTTTCAATATTTGGCAAATAAATTGCACAAATCAGATAGCTAGACAGAGAAGCTAGTTATATATTGTTTGGCATATAAAGTACACTAGTTTTTTTTTTTTTTTTCAGTACTTGGAAAACAAAGTGCACAATTTGGATTGCTAGATAGAAGAGTTAGTTATATATGTTCTCAGTGTTGGCAAATAAAGTGCTTAAATCAGATTGATAAATAGAAAAGCTAGTTATATAAAAGCAAAGAACACATAGTTTATGCAACAAGTAGATTCCTTCATCCTAAAAACCTCTCTATGTGACTTCAAGGGAAGTATACAACCAGTACCACAGTATGCATGAAAAAATGCAATTGGGAATAGAGTGGTGAAAGATCAAGCTATAGAATTCCCAGAATAGAATCGTCCTCTCCTCAAGCGATGCATTGAGGGGGAAGAACCAATTTAAAAATGAACTACAAAAATTTTAATTGTATCTTTGTCACAAATGAGATATAACATATTATTTTACAAATTATTTTGCTGGACCTTTTAATGTTGAAATTTGCAATATTCACTTTTCATAATTGGGAACCAGAATTCTTGAAATAGTCTCCAAATGTGGAATGTATAAAATAATCATATTCAGATTAGAAATGTGAGTATAAATCTTCAATTGATAAACATGTAAGACTGGAAATAGACATAAATAGAAACTAGCATGCAATCAATATCTTCCCTCCACAAGATCAAAAAATGAACATGACCATGCAATGGAATCTAGCTACTAGTATCAGCAACCTTGTATCATCACAGATAGATCTTCAACAGGAAACTGAAATCTAACAAATAATTCTGGAATTTATTCAACCTGCTCGAAGTCCAGCAAATATCAGATAAGATGTCTCTTACTCATACAAATGCAGCAGAGAATTTATGCTGCTGTTATCAAAATGCAGTTGAGACCAAAACATATTGTCATAGAATTCTGATCCTGCAATCCTGGGAAATTCACCCCATATCACTAATCTTGTTCAAGAGCACATCCCTACCCACTAATCTATCCATTCATCTAATTCCAAGTTCATATAAAAAATAAAGCAAAGAGAAATGATATATATTAAGATACAAAAATGCTAGTAAGCCAATATCATAGATTTTGTCTGTCATCAAAGCAAGTCTTTACTCCCGAGTGTTTCAGCTGCTAAATAGTTTCACCACCTAATCCATTAATGATACCAATATTCACAACAAAAATGTAATGTAAAGCTAAGTTTCACAGCATTTCTGAGACAAGGGCTGCAGGAAACATGGGAACACATTTCTAGGACACTAGAGGACATGAGGACTTTTTAGGGGATGGCAATTAAAAAAGAGGGGAAATTAATTGTCCCAAACCATTTCATAAGCCCTAAAACTAGTGGAATGGACTTGCAAGATGTATGACCCTAAGTCCAATATTGTGAAGGACGCAAAAGGGCAAAAGGCTTTTCATTGTGAATAGAGAATTGTTCCAAACTAAATTTGGCATGAACCCTAGTGCTAGGATACAATTAAGTTTGAATCCCCTTGCTACAAAGTGTATAGAAGAGATAGGTAGTGTTACTAGGTTAAATGGTTTTCACATCACCAAATCAAGGTGATTAGACGTCAACTTGAGCCAATTCCAAAAAAAGAAAAATGAACCACGGGATATGAATGAATGTCAAGTTATGGGAATGAATGTCCAATAAAAGATGATTATGGGAGATATGATCTTAGCCTTAGATATACAACATTCCTTGACAAGCAATCAATTTGATTATGGGAGATATCTGGCCAAGTATGAGCAAGAGGACTTGGCCAATTTCAAGAAGCAAAGATCAAGCAAGACCTTCAAATAGTACTCCTTGTAGGCCACATTTACTTATATGTATTAGCTAGAAATGTCATGCATATTTACTTTCTTACATTTAGTTTGTTTACTTAATTGCATATTTGCACTTAGAATAGGATAAGCTTGCTTGGGTAAGTATCTACTTGGCTAGGTTTCAAATGTGACTTGTACTTCCTTATTTGGTGGGGATGTGCACACATGTGACTACATCTCCTTTATCCCACATTAATTGTACATTCACACATCTTGGTGGTGCATGCTATAAATTACAACTTGTAGCTCATTGTTGAGCATCTCTTTTGCATGTGCATCCTTGAATAGAATAACATTATTCTTTCATATTAGTCTTTTGATTCTTTGTGCTTACTTTTAGCTCTCTTGATCTTGATGGCTATCTCCATAGCCAAATCTTAAATCGTATCAAAGTGGAAAAGTGTCTAGAGCTACTTATTTAGAAAATCTAGGATTATAGATTTCGGTTTTAGTATGATTTTTTCTTGCATTGAATGACAACCTAGAGAATCAAAAAAACTTATGAAAAATACCACATTTTGGGGGGGCTTCTCTTTGTGGCTTTATTTTGCAAGTTGCTTTAGGCACTCCTTGGAGAAAATTTGAGCTCGCCATTGGGTCCAAAGTGTCCAAGAAAATCAGTTTGGTCTCTTGTTGCATCCAATTCGGACATTAGAGACTACATTTGCAAGGGCTTGAAGTTGGGAAGCACATGCCAGACTTGGCACACACGATCTTTTAGAGCATTTTGGGTCAAATCCGACCTTATCATCATGTCAATAAAACCCAAGAACCCATAAATCAATTGTCAAATCATCGAAATTGGTGCACTTGACTTGAAGCCCTAAGAAATCCCCTTCTACCCCATTGTACAACAAATATTCCACATAATCTCCTACACAAGCACTAGCATAAGTATCATAATTGTAAGGAGGTATATTAATTCTTTTTTTTTTTAATTTTGAAAAAATTACAATTATCAAATTTAAGTTATACACTACACAAACATGTCACAAGTACGGAACCTAGTAAGAGAACCACGTGGTAGGCTTCCGACGGCCCTCTCTAGTCAAGTCATGGCTTAACAAACCATGCCACCAAGGCAATAGCATATTGTCTACCACCACCAGCAATAGCAATAGCCATAGCCATTGCCATCAATAGCCATACATTTCAATTGTGGCAGCTAACATAAGCAGCACCACCAACGATCCTCCTCTCCACCCTTCCACAACTAGCCACAATAGTAAAACAACCTTCAAAACCACCATGCCTTTTCTAGGAAATTTCACAAAGTACATCAATAGTTTTCAAACTTGCAATAAGCAATGTTCATACATCGAATGTGGTTTTCTCCGATCAGACAACAATTTTTGACTAGCAAGGAATATTCCATCCAAGAGGGAATATTTTGTCACCTCACATTTGCTAACATCACTATTGTGTTAAGGTGATGTCATCATTTCTTCCCCCCGTATTGCACCCTCACCATTGCAATTTTGATTTTGGATGTCCATCTCCAAAAGCTTAGTTTTAGGTCATATTGGGCCCTTTTCCAAGATATTCTTTGGACATGAGTTATTTTTCAAAAGCTTTGCAGTGGTGAGAATGGATTTTGATTTTGGTGTCTATATTTTCAAAAAATTGCAAATTCTCATAGGTAATGATAAGCAATTCAAGTTTTGGAAACTTTTGAGGCTCCGTTTGAGCTCATACAAACTCCTTCTCAAGTGCATATTTTTTCAAAGTGCATAATTTTTTGTGTACTTCTCATTGGTTCAATCTGATATATCCCATTTTGTCTCAAAATCATACTTCCAACTCTGTGGCCTAATTTGGCATTTGCAATGTCCTAAAGTCAAAAGCACTCATTGGTTTACCAAGTGGCAACTATAATCGCACTTTTTATAAAGTGCCACCATTATAATTTGTCAAGGAGGTCTCATGATTGTGTTATTTTGGTGGGTTCATCTTGTGATTCTACATTTGTTTTTGTTAGTTTTATGATTGAGTGATCTTGGGAAAAGTTAATCATGTCACTTACTCTCTCCCATTTCTTTTTGAGTATTTTACATAATCCTTTTAAATCATGTAAGGTCAAATGTACTAACTATTGGAAGAAAAATCAGGATGAAATGATTGTTTTTTGAAGCAAATTGATGAACTAAAGTAGCTTCTTCAAGTCTATCACATTAGTTTGTCAAATTCTTCTACTCCAACATCAACAAATACATTTCGTATTTATACTCAAACATCTTATGTGAACACATCATCCAAGATGAACAATGTACTCAAATGACATGCATTGATATCTTATCTCCTACTTCCGCTGAATCTAATGTTGCTTTGGAAGTGGCTTCTTGTGATTTAGTTCAGCAAGACATACATTGTCTTCTAGATGCAAACTCTTAGAATGAGTACTTGACAAATATATCAAGTTTTTTTTGTGAGTCCCATCTTGTAGATTTGGAGGTCAACATTGAGGACATCCATTTCCTCTTCAATGCTAGCTCCTATGGAGTTGCATCATCTTTGAATGTCATGACGACACATTCAAACCCTCTTATTCTTTCTCCACCAATATCTACTTCTGTAGTGACAAAATCTACAAATATCCATGAGTCCACAAATCTAACTCAATCATCATTCATGTTGAACTATTTTGTGAGTACCAGATTCTCATTGGTTCAATTGTCATACTTATGGTAAGCACCATACATCCATGGTTACTATACTTGAATATTGCATGGTACCCAATTCATCTTATCAACATTTGTCACAATTTGGCATTGGCTTGGAGACCTTGAGCATTGTTCAAAGGAGTCATTTATGTCTTTGGATCTTGTTCTACATCCATTTCCACAAGGTTCTAGATTATCCCTTTCATCTATTAGGCTTGGGAATCCTGATTTGATTGCAGGACCTTTCAGCACCAATGTGGAAACACCTAAGCAACTTCCAAAGACATCTTACATTCTAAGTTTCCTTCCCTCATGTTCCTTTCAGCAATGGAAAAAGTTTCTAAATTCATCTTTGGCCTTGTTTCTTCCCAAGGGGGGAAAAATTGTTTGGCAATCCTAGACCATCTTCAACATTCAATGTTGAGCATCTACCATTGGCACAAGAAACTAATTTTGCTACAAAGATTGTAAAAGAGATTTATATAAAAGCAATATTTAGTGTTTACAGATGTCAAATTTGGCCACAAACTCAACTACAACTTTTAAACAGAATGAAACTGATCTAATCACACCACTGCAAAGTACAAGAAAAATTATGCACTTTTAAAGAAAAACTGCACCAAAAAATGTTATCATAGGAGCAAGAACAAAGACCTAGAAGTTCCTAAAACGAGAATGGTTTAGCAACACATGTAAGAATCTACAATTTATAGAAAAAACAAACACCAAAATCAAAAACCAGTTGCACAACTATGAAGAGCACAAAATTATGTCCCAAATAATAAAAAATTGCTCAAAAAATGAAGGTCTTAAGCACATGTTATGGCATTTTGAAGTTTGACTACCAAAATGAAAATGAAAGTGGAAGAGGGGGGTGGCACAAATTCAAGAGGGGCCAATGACATCATGATGATGTCAACACAAGCATTTGTCAATATATGTCCGGTCTCGACAATATATTCCCTTCAAAGTGAAACTGCCCTTGATTGCTCGAAAACCGCTCAAGTTTGTTGGAAACCATTGCTCACCATGGACAAACTACTTAACAACTAATGTAGGTGGTTTTTATGCTTTCAAGAGAATATTCCCCAAATATTTTATGTCAGTTTTATATTACCAACCATTGGGCAACAGGAGCGGTGGCTAGGCCCACAGAAGCCTCGTGGCTTACCCACATTGGCTTGTAGGTACTTGTGGCACCTTGTGGGTATCACAAATTTTTTATTTTATTTAAAATCTGAAAAATATATAAAAAACATAATTTTTTTAATTAACGACCATATTGAATGTAGACCAGATGACAATAACTCCTATGCAGTCACTAACACAAGCATCTATACAACTATACAAACAATCGTAAGATAAGGAATGTCAATTTTTTTCCTAAGCGCCTAGTACAAAGTGCTCCAATTTTGACATTTAAAAATTAATCTTAGGTTCTTGGGCCTTCTGGACGTGATGGTAGGATCTGTTTTGACTCTAAATACTTCAAAATTGTAGCTACTTTTTGAATCTAACAACCACCTCCTAGCTGCAAACCCTCATAGATTTGACCTCAAATGTCTAATTTAGATGAAACAAAAGGCCAAACTGACTTCTTGAACCCTTTGAACTCAAGAGTGAGCTTAGATCTACACCAAGCTCCAAAATAAACCTGAAATACAAAGCCACAAGGAGGTGTTAGAATAGTATTTTGTATGTTAATGGTCAATTATGAATGTATTTAAGTAGATTAGATATTTTCTTCCTGTCTTTTGTTTCTGGTAGGTAGACATTTAATGTCTACAGTTGTAGGTGGTTGGTCTCTTAAATGTCTGTAAGTAGAGGTAGTTGGTTTCATTAATTTCTAAAGTGCTTTGTAATTTCTATATATTGTAATCCTTTTTTTTGTTCATGCAAGCAAGTAAGCAATTACCAGTTCCATGGTATTAGAGCCCCTTAAAATTCGAAAAAAAAAATTCAAAGATTTTTTTCGAAAAAAAAAATTCTTGTTTATGGAAAAATTTTAGAATTGTTCGAATCTGGTCTTGGACGGGACTGAAAGTCATTTTTTTTTATGACTTCTATTTTTTTAGGGCTTCTGAAATTCGCATTTTCGGTTCTTCACAGAATCAAGGGTTTTTGAGTTTTGATTTTTTTTAGTATTACTCATTAAAAATCAAAACCCTTCTGTTAAAAAAACGCGGGTATCTTGAAAACGTTTTCCTGGACGTGTTTTATTCTGCAACCTGGCACGCTTTTATGTCCGCAACCTTGGCGTCTTTATTCTCTAAAAATTGCGGACATCCTGTACACACAATCCTATGTCTTCATCAGAACCACACGACTTACGATAGACACGTTTTTTTCGCGTTTTTTGCTCGTTTTGTAGATGTGATTTCTTTCTTGTTTCAGATCACATCTTGTCTCCTGGAGCGCGATTTTATGCAATCTTTGGGCCACGATCACTTCTAGTTGTTGGGCGCCGACTAGAGTTGAGTTTGATTGCAAATTTGTGCCTATTTCCAGCCTCATTTTTCACTCCTTTGAAGACGCGTTGGTTCTGCAAATACTGGGTGCGATTTTGCCCTCTTCTTAGTCATGTTTTTGAATTCATTTTTGGACGAAATCTCTTGCCTAGCTTTGACGCAATTTTCAGAAAATTTTGAAGCTATTTTTTGAAAAAAAATTGGTTTATTCATGGCCGCCTAGGGTTTCTCAAAAATCGGCTAGGGTTTTGACCAGTCTTCTGACGTCAGAAAAAAAATTTCAATTGCAGATTCTTGGTGGGTTTTTCAAGACCTCAACTGAGTTGTCTTCAAATTTTTCTAGGTACCTCGTTTTTCATGCCTCAATTTCTGCAAGTAGGTGTTGTCAAAATTTTCTGGGTATTCTTCAAATTTTTTGTGTTTGTCTTAAAAACTCTGCATTGGTTTTATACCTCGAAATCCGCACTAGGGTTTTGATTTTTGCATTGAAATTTGTCCTACAAAACTTGTTTTTGTTTTCAATGCAGTGGTTTTTGTGCCTTCACCAATTTGACTTTAGGGTACATGATGGCATCTCTAACAAATATAATGCTTGAAAGCAGCTAGAAGTTCAATGGGAAGAATTACAACACTTGGAAGCAGCGCATGATTACGATCTTTGAATATCGTTGCCTCAATCAAGTCGTTTTGGGGAACTAAACTCATCCCACTATAGTCGGAAAGGACCAGGACAAATGGGATGAACGCAATCAAGAAGCTGTCATGCTCATCAAACTCTCAGTCACAGATGAGCGGCTACCTCAGGTACCGTCTGGCAAAACTGCTACAAAAATCTGGGATCATTTGAAAGCCCTTCATGAAACTTCCGACAAGAGCAAAGCGTTCTTTCTCAAGAACATGCTCTTTTCCATCATGATGGATGAGAAAATGTCCGTATAGGAACATCTGACAAAGATTAAGGACATTTGTGATCAATTGGAGGCGATTGGTCGAACAATAGAGGAAGAGGACACGGTCGTCATCACTTTGAAGAGTTTGTCAAAATCTTATGAGCATTTCATTGAAATGTTGAATATTTTACTTCAACAAATGTTGATTTGAAGTTTCCAAACTTGTATAACAAGCTCCTACAACAGGATCATTGGAGACAGCAGTTTGGGAGCAGTACCAGTTCCACCTCCACAGAGCACGTGTTCTCTGCCAAATCTTTTGCTAAGAACAAAGGGAAGGCTCAATCTTCTCAACTAAAAGGCTCTGGTTCTTCTCAGGACAAAAAGAAGAAAAAGAACATTCAGTGCAATTATTGCCATAAATATGGTCACATGAAGGTTGACTGTCGAATTCGGTTGGCTTCTGAACAAAAAAAGCAGGGAGGGTCTCAACAAAAGATAAATGTCACAGAACACTCTAAGCAGAAAGAACTGCAGATCCAATAAAATCTTTTGCCTGGCATATTGATTCAAGGGCTTCTTGGCATTTTACTCATCGTCAAGATTGGTTCACCAAATTCGAACCATTATCTGATTCTGTCATTTTTGGAGGAGGTGAACAATACACAATTGTTGATAAGGGCATTGTCCAAATTCACTCAGGCAAAAGAAATTTAATCTTTCTTGATGTCTACTATGTTCCAGGCATGGAACATAATCTTCTCTCTGTCAGCCAGATCATGAGGCATTCTCCCCAATTGGATGTTGCTTTCAGTTCATCCACCCGCAACATAGTTGATAGGGAAACTTGTACTACAATCACTATGGAACTTGAGGATCATGGTCTGTATACACTTACCGATTCCGGTGATTCTCAGGAGCATGCTTTGGTAACCAAGAGTACTTCCATCAACAAACTTTGGCATCAACATTATGGGCACTTGAATGTGCACTATCTCTCTCAACCGTCTCAAGAGGGTTTGGTTGTTGGTCTACCTGAGATCCAAACTCAAAATCATGGAGTTTGTGGAGCCTATCAAGCTGGGAAGCAACAACGAACACCATTCTCGAATGCTGATTCTTGGCGAGCCTCCAAGGTACTTCAATTGGTTCACGTTGATGTATGTGGACCAATGAACACTCCATTTGTTACTAGATCCAAGTCCTTTTTATTATTTGTTGATGATTTCAGTAGGAAAATGTGGGTGTATTTTTTGAAAAATAAATCTGATGTGTTCAGTACATTTCAGTAGTATAAGGCCTTAGTTGAGAAAGAATCAAGTTCTTAGATTGTCACTCTAAGGTCAAATAATGGGGGGGAGTTTTGTTCAGCTAACTTCTCTACTTTTTGTGCTACACACAAAATTAAACGCCAACTCACCACACCATACACCCCTTAGCAGAATGGTGTCGTTGAATGTAGGAATCACACCATTACTAAAATGGCTCATTCTATGATGGAGTATAGAAATGTCCCTAAGAAATACTGGGTTGAAGCAGTTTATACTACAGTCTACCTCTTGAATCGGTCACCTACACAGGCCATTAAGAAGATGACTCCAGAAGAAGCCTAGTCAGGACATAAGCCTAAGGTGGGCCATCTGAAAGTCTTTGGTTCTACAGCTCATGTATGGAATCCAGATGCCAAGCATGCCAAGTTGGACTCCAAGAGCCAACAACTTATGTTTACTAGTTACAGCGACAATCACAAGGCATACAGGTTGATTGATGTGGAGATAGATCGTCTCATATTCAGTAGTGATGTTGTGATTGATATGACTACCAGTAAATATCTTCCTACTACCAATCCTATGGATCAGCCTATGAATTGATGAGGGTGTTCGTCTTCCTCTTGGTTCCCCTGATGGAAGGGCTTCAGAGCATTCTTACTCTAATTATGAGGAGTCTACCATTCATGATCTAGCACCACCTGCTTTTCCTCAGGATTCACATCCAGATGACTTTGTTCCAGAAATCCCAAGAGATGTTTCTCCTATTTCAGATGTTGGTACTTCTACCCGTCGACCTAAGTGGTGGCTCAAGACTATCGGAGATCTTCATGATGATGAACTCATTGAGGGCAGATCAGCTCATAGAAAGAGCAAGCAACAAAACAAAGTCAGTTTTGTTGTTATGGCCAACATCCATAGCATCTATGAGCCTTAGACATATTCAGAGGCTAAAGGAATTCCACAGTGGGAAAAGGCTATGGAGATAGAATATCATAGTCTTTTGAAGAATAACACTTGGGTTCTTTCTAATCTTCCTCCTGGGAAGAAACCTATCAACTACAAATGGGTTTACAAGGTCAAATATCATGCATATGGTACTCTGGATAAATACAAGGCCAGATTAGTTGCTCAGGGATTCACACAGCGGGAGGGCATTGATTATGAGGAGACTTTTGCTCCTACTGCCAAGATGAGCACAATTCGTCTTCTTCTTGCTATTGCGGACCAGTTTGGATGGACAATTCATCAGATGGATGTCAAGAGTGCTTTCCTCAACGGTGAGTTGCAAGAAGAAGTCTACATGACGCAGCCTCCTGGTTTCAAGGTTGTTGGCAAAGAAAATCAAGTATGTAGGCTCATGAAAGCACTCTATGGACTGAAACAGGCTCCTCGTGCATGGTACATCAAGATTGATCAGTACTTGGTTGATCATGGTTTTCAGCGCAACCCTTCTGACAGTAATTTGTATGTCAAAGTTCAAACACTCTGGTGATGATATTCTCTTTCTTGTTGTCATGTTGATGGCTTGATCATTACTAGTAGTTCAGCACATTTGATTGCAACAATCAAACAAGATTTGTGTCGGGCCTTTGACATGACAGATTTGGGGCTTCTCCATTATTGTTTGGGTATTGAGGTTTGGCAAACAACTGATAGTATTTTTATCTCAGTCTAAATATGCTCAAAGCTTGCTTGACAAATTTCAGATACAAGATTGCAGACCTACCTCCACACCTATGGAGAAGGCGCTGAAGTTATCAGCAAAATCTGATTACCTCAGTCGATGAAATGACATTCAGGCAACTAGTGGGCAATCTCATCTACCTCACTGCCACTCGACCTGATATCAATTTTGTCATGAGCTACATTTCTCGCTTCATGACAGCTCCAAAAGCTAATCATTGAATTGCAACGAAGCAAGTGCTGAGATATGTTAAGGGCACTTTAGATTATAGCATTTTGTATGGCAGATGCAAGGATCCACAATTGATTGGTTATATAGACTCAAATTGGGCAAGTTTAGTGGATGACAGAAAATCCACTTCTAGGTATGTATTCAATTTGGGTACAGGTGTTGTAACATGGACCAGCAAGAAGCAATAGGCAGTGGCTCTTTCCTCGACTGAAGCAAAATATCGAGGAACCATTAAGGCAACATGTGAGGCAGTTTGGCTCTGCAGAATGCATTTTGACATGCACATGTCACAAGCAGGACCTTTTCCCTTGTACACTAATAATCAAGGGGTTCTCAAACTGGCCAAAAATCCAATCTTCCATGAACGTACCAAGCATGTCAAGCTTCATTGTCACTACATCCGCAAGTTGGTAGACGACGGATCAGTTCAGCTGTAATATGTTTTGACAGTGGATCAAACTGCAAATATTCTCACCAAGTCTCTAAGCCCAAATAAGTTTGTTAAATTCAGGGGGCAACTTGGTGTTGTTGACGGATTGACCATTAAGGGAGGGTGTTAGAATAGTATTTTGTATGTTAATGGTCAATTATGAATGTATTTAAGTAGATTAGATATTTTCCTGTTGTCTTTTGTTTCTGGTAGGTAGACATTTAATGTCTACAGTTGTAGGTGGTTGGTCTCTTAAATGTCTGTAGGTAGAGGTAGTTGGTTTCATTAATTTCTATAGTGCTTTGTAATTTCTATATATTGTAATCCTTCTTTTTGTTAATGCAAGCAAGTAAGCAATTACCAGTTCCTTTCAAAACAGGAGGAAAACCCTTCGATCTAGTATTTCTATCAAGTTTTTTTATTCTCCAGGTCATCATTCAATGTTAGAGAAATGCATACTCAAATTTTCAAGATCCACCAAGATTTGCATCCTAGATCTCTCAATCAAGACTAACTAGAAGCAATCCCACAAGCTCTGGTACCATGTGAGAGTTGGTATAGAATGCTTTATACCATGCAAGATTTGTCTGAAGATTGTAGCCACCCAAGATCTAAGAACTTCTATGAAAGCACAAAAGAGAGACAATAGTTCTATTCTATCAAAGGATGCAAATGACACAATGATAATAGATTGATTGAATTGAGATTACAAAGGGAACCCCTTGGTTATATAGGCTAAGGTGAACATAGTATTATGACTTGAGACATAAAGTGATAAGTATCTTGTGTGTACCCTAAGTAAACTTAAGTAACAAGTGTGAAAAGGACCTAAGTGATGAACTAGCTAGGTAAAACACCCCTTCACAAAAAGTTACTTCCATGAGAATAAAATAAAAATAAAAGAAATTGCTATATGATGGTTAGTAGATTTTCAAACACCAACATAAAAATGTTTCTCTTCTCTTTCTAGAATATTAAAATTCCATTTTTCATGATACAAGACAAAGAAGCACAAGTAAACTAAATGTGCAATCACAAATAGAATAGACAGTGTACAAATTGCTAACTTCAATTTCTTATCACTGTTGGAACTTGGAATTATAAATTACTTGTGTGATAGTAATACGTTTACTTGGGTACCATCAGAATGATACCATTGAACTCTTCTGATGAACAATACCCACTGCCTTAACATAAGAATAAATGAACAATGATATTTCACTAGTAATGTGTGTTCAGTAAAATTGGGGACATAAACCGGTGCATATATTTTCCCAGTGAATTACAAAAGATAATTTTAAAAATCTACAGTATGAAATCAAGTAAAAATCCAGATATGGTAATCCTTGCATAAAGAAAACACAATCAACAATACTGTCTAATCAAATTATTGACTAATCTTCTATGAATGATTATTGATTGAAGATGATGATACATTCTTAAGAAAAGAAAGAAACACTTTGACACTTGTAGACTATAAATAGTAAATCATGTCACAAGAACATTAGTATGACTTTGCTACTACAGTGAAAATCAATGCCTTTCAAACTAGATCTAATGTTAGATTTGCATAGTTGAATATTGCATTGTTCTGTAATTGATTCGACAATGATGATACATTCTCAAGAAATGAGTAAAATAATTTGACACTTGTAAACTGCAAACAGTAAATCATATTACAAGAATGTTCAATTGCATAGTTGATTATTGCATTGTTCTGTCCAGTCAGGCTTCAGATGCATTCAGTCATATTGGGATAAAGAATTTATTTCTGATGCTTACCAAGGCAATATGCTGGTCATATCATGTTTGCAGAGCTGATAACTTTCCCCGAATGCAGTCAGCAAGAAGAGCAGTCTCTTGATTCAAGCATAGGGGTCTTCTCCCAGCATTCTGTTAAATGAGGATAAAATGGAGATGTAAGCTCATTTTGTTAAGAAATTTATTTTCCATTCACAAAATTTATGGGCTGTTTAATCACACCATGATTTTCCCCTGCACTCTTAAAATTATGTTTAGGTCAAAGTTTTTAATAGAAACCTACAGAAGTGAAAAAAAATATCTACAATAGGCCTCTCAAATGATATGTTGTGTTTCAATATTCACCACTAGTGTTAGTGTCTGTGTGTGGAGGATAAGAAATTTATTTCCATTCCCAAGATATATGAACTGGTCCCTGCACTCCTAAAATTAAAGATATTTATGTTAAAGATGTTTTCTAAAAATCTAGTAAAGTAAAAACATTTATCACAAGTAGACCCTACAAATTATATAATGTGCTTCAATATTCATCACTTGTGTGTGTCAGTATATGTCTGTGCAAATGTGCATGCATGTGTGTGCGTATGTGCAGGTATGTGTGCACACTCACATACTTGTGTGTGCATGCGTGCATGGGGGCGTTTGTATGTCTGTGTACATGCATGTGTACCTGCAAGTCATGTAGGTGCACACACAAAGACGTGTATATGTATGTGTGTGAACATACGCATGTTGTATGTGTCCACTTGCATATGTGTGCATGTGCATGCATGTGCAAGTGTGACTATGTGTGTGCATAATCATGTGCGTGTTTGTACATATATATGTACAAGTATACTTGCATGTGCTTGTGTGTGCACACGTGCAATGCATCTGCATCTATGTGTGTGTGAGGGGCAGATGGGCGCATGTGTGAGGGTGTGTGGGTATACATATGTGTGTGGTCAAGCTGGTCAAGCAATATTTTGTGCAGTTTTTTCCTCCAGAACATTGAGATGACAACTAGGAAAAGAAAACATACCCTTCACTGCTATTATTATGAATATCCCAATAACTTTTATCATGAGTATGAAAGAGCTTCTTGAACACAAAAATGAAAATGTGTATTAGTACTTACCTCGGATCTCCAGAGTTTATCATGCCTGCTTCTGGGAATGATATGAAAATGTGTCTGCAATGCATTATATGCCACTTGTAAGATACAATATAGTATAGATATATAATATAGTATACTTTTTCAAAGTATAATAATTTATACAGGGATATTTCATGAAAAATGACATCTTAAAGTGCCTTACATGAAATATTTCTTGTCCAGCAGAAGCACCACTGTTAACTAATAAATTGAATGAATCTGCCACATGAGAATCAGTCAGATCACAGAAGATGCATGTATAATGTATATCTTTCCAGCCACTTCATTAAATTATTAATGCATATTCCATGAAAGAAAAAGGAAAAATGTTTTACAATGTTACATATTTCATTCTTGCAAATTTTGCCAAGTGCAATTGTCTATTACAATTCCAGGATATATGTAATACGTAGTATGCTTTACAACATTACATATTTCATTCTTGCAAACTTTCCCAAGTTCAATTGTCCACTCTAAGAAATATGTAATACATAATATGTAGCAAATTTACTTTTCTTAGAATATAAAATAGAAAAAAAAATTGGTTTTATGTCTTTTCTTTGTGTACAAAACGTGCCAATTCACTAAATCTTTTCAAACTTATAAAACAAGGAGGTTATGACATACAAAGCAGCTGAATGGCATTCATTGAGAAATTATCTTACATAGAAATTTCTTGGACATCATAATCAGGACAGCATTATCCACTCACAAATTAGAAAAAAAGAGTGCTGCTTGTTGCAAAATTTGAAGAATCTTTGATTGTAAAAATTGTTCTTGAAGTTTAAGGTTAATTAGACAGGCACACATTTACCCTTCAGCAGATTTCTGCAAAGAAATCCTCTCAACATTTCATCGCAATAAGATTGTTCCTTTATTTATCAAGCTTTGACCCATATCTAACCTGCCTACTGTGAAGAATCCACATTATTCTTGCAATTACATCCAGACTACTCAAAGTATGTTCAAAATGCTACCATACACATTTGGGGCCACTTCCTGAACAATGCATAATTGACCAAAACAATCACAGCCTTTCTATAAATTTGTTAACATTGCTTAATGTGGTGCAGAATTTATTTACAAATCAAATGGCCTTTAACAATAAAATCTTAAAGTCTTCCAAATATAGTTTTTCGGTGACTAACTCATCAGAACATGCACTGTTGTTTGTCCTCCTAATTCCACAATCATAAAAATGGAGAGTAATTCTCCATTTCTTCTTTTTTATATTGAGCTTTATTTTGTTCTAAATTGTACTTTTAGTTCCTCTTTCAGTCAGAGGTATTTGCATACATATGACATGTCGATGAACATTTGGTGCTGGGGACCATTTGGTATCGAGGACCATTCACACTAAAACAGACAGAAGAATAAAACAAATAAACCAAATGTATTATCATATTAATATCCAAATATAATTAAAGCATCCAGTGCATATGATCCAATAACCAAGCACCTCAAGCCTCATGCTATTCCACACATTTGATTTTCTAGCAAAGAGAGGCTAATTGTGCTTGCAGAGCAGGCATCAGTTTAAAGCTCATGAATGAGATGGGCAAGTTCTTTGGTATAGGTTGTATAAGCCCATTTGTGAATGGCAGCAAGTTGCCTTCCAAGAATCAACAAAACAAAGGAAGTGAGTCTGATGGCATCTTCCCACCAAACAATTCAGCCCTTGGTAGAGTCTGAGTCTGAAGCCAAGAAACTAAATTCCAGACTCTCTGAATATGAACAAAAGTTCTCTCATGATTACAAGACCTCTGCAGATCTCTAGAATTACAAGCTTCAAAAAGCAGATAAGAGACTTGCATATTGGATATGCCAAACCTCTTTCCTCAGCTGGTGAACTCTAGATATACCCCTTGCAGCCACTCATGTTTATTCTTCCTTCTATTGGGTTCCCTCTAAAGCTGCTTACTGTAGGCTTGAAAAACCTTTGAGGGGTTTTTATGGGCTAACAGTAGGAGGATTTGGGTGCACGGACATCAGATATTTAGAAACAGGGTATTGCTCTTTGTGCTAAGGAGGTTGTGACGAGCACACACTTATACTGAGAGGAAGGAGGGCAGGGAGAGGGCGCAGGGGAGAGTGGAGGGGGGATGAATCAGTATAAGTTAATCTTTTACCAATTTAAATTTAACAACCACTATAATAGCAATCACACAGCATCTAACAATTAGAAAACACAAGATTTACATGGAAACCCTTTCAAGAGAAAACCACAATAAAAGATTGCTTATATAAATTCTTTTACAAACTTTGTAGGCACCAATCCCCACTTAAACAATTTGTAGGCACCAACCCACTGGACCCACAACTGAGCACCAACTCAGCAAGAGACACCAATCTCTTCTTTTAAGAGGCACTAACCTCTTCTACAAAATATCACCTTCAGGATGTTGCTTCTTCAATGGATGATAAATGTATATTGTATTCTTCTGCACTTTCACGCACTCTCAAATCTGCTTGTGGTTCTACTTTAAATCTGCCTCGAATCTGTTTACAGATGCATCATGCTGCAACATTCTTCACATAAATGCTCTCCTTCTCGAATCTGATAGAAAATCCTTCACATATATTTCTGCTCTATATTTGCTCTAATTTGAATGATTTTACATTGTGTTTCTTGAATTTGAACCCCCAAATCACCTTGTATATTTATGCAATCATGTCTACTTCACCATGTAGGTTGGCCTTCTAAAGGAGGACGGCCACATATGAAAAAATAATAATTTCTTTTTTAAATTTATTTCTCCCAAGGTGGGCGACCATACTAAGGGAGTTGACGCTTGTCAAAGATGCCTTGAACAATATTAAAATGCCTTTTATTTCAGTCCAGCGCTGCCTTAATTGAGGGTCATCCAACACTAAACAAAAATGAGTTTAATTTAATTTCATTGCTTTCTTTAATGAGGTAAAATCTGCCCTTGAAATGGTATGATTTGTTCTTGTAAATAGAACCTGATTTAGATATTCAAACCAGCTGTTTTTTTTTTTTTTTTTTGATAACTGTAATGTCCCTTAGGCAGCTCAGACTATAGCGGAGGTTGGCCTACTATTAGGGTCCCCGTAGATCAGCAAAATGGTTAGGGGACCCAACCAAGGGCTATGAAGCTTTACGAGCCTTTCAATTTAAAGTTCAGTTGATGAATCCAAGGTTAAAGTGGAAATATTAAAGTTTGATTTAAGATAATAGTAAAAAGTGAATAGTAACAGAAAATCATAAGATTAATAGTGCATTCACCGGCTGACCGTGCGATTTGGGTGTCATTTTCAGTCAAACCCTAGCTGGAAATTAGGTTTTTTAAACCACTAAGGAGCAGATCAGACTTTATATCAGATTTTTATCGTATATGCTTTGGTTCCAATAATTAGATATTCAATAAATTGAGCGTTGGCTTCCGGGCATGCAAATTCTATGTAATCAGTGGTTCTATTTCCTTAATTCTGAAAAATTACATTTACTATCCTAGGAAAATCAGAATTCATACTTTTATTTCAGTTATTTATGTTCCTTTAGCATCTATTTCCTTTTCACATTTATCAAGCACAAAACCTCAAAAAATTCAGAAGACCCCCAAAATCACAAAAAAACTCATAAAACAGCAAAAGACAAACCGAAAAACAAATTCCCTATTCGTTAGTCAAAGTCAAATCAGAAATCAAACTCAGAAAATTGGATCAGTTTTGGGTTGGGAACCTTTCAGTGGTATCAGAGCCATGATCTTGCCAACCTGAGGGCACTCCAATCAATTCTACGCATCCTAGAGAGGTTGGGCCACACAGATATTATACCTACAGGAGAGCACACAGACAATTTGGGGTTGACACTGGTATTCCGAGTGCAGCTATGGGAGATAGCCATGATGGCAGTAGAAGGTCCCCATCAAAGGGAGAGACAGAATCCGCAAGAAGATCCTGATTGTGAGTTATTCAGAACTCTCATTAATACACAACCACTGATTGTACAGGCATTAGACAGACTTTAGAATACCCTTGACAAGATGGATTTGGGTTGGCCTAGGGATAGGCGTGGCAAACATGACAGACGTGATAGGGTTGATAGATCTGTTCTAGTTACAGGCAGCCATGGGAGTAGTAGGGCTCCCCCGTCAATGGACAATGCTCTTGGTTCTCCAAGGCATGACAGGACTCATTCACGTACAACAAATAGGCCCATGCAGCCCTATTTTCCTCCTAGAGATGAGCCACCCCTAGTTGACCCGCTTGAGGGTGTGGAGTTTCAAGATGTTGATATGGCAACGAGTGATGAGTGGGCACATCTTCCAGTGCATATTAGAGATGCTTTCCCTCTACATCAGTATTGTTCACATCGTAGAGATAGCATGAGGAACCGTGGTGATAGGTGGCCTAGACAACAACATAATGGTGACCTCCATCGAGCTACTAGCAAGCTCACTTTACCTTCCTTTGATGGTAGCGAGATCACTGCCCAAGCTTGGGTGCACAAGCTTGACATCTACCTTTTACTTAAGCTGATGCCTAAGGACAAGGCCATTCAGTTTGCAGTACTACACTTGGAGGGTGTGGCTTATGATTGGTGGCACCATGGTTTGGTTACCCAAAACCATAGACTTATTCATTCTTATAGGGAGTTCACTGAGCAGTTGATTGCCAGATTTGACCATAAGGATGTTGAGTTGTACTATAGGGATTTAGCACTTCTGTGACAGACTAGACATGTTGAAACTTATATTAATGAGTTTCAATGCATTGTTGTTATGGCTCCTGAGATGCCAGATAGACGTGTGGTGATGCTTTTCATATAGAGTTTACATGACAGATTATAGGGTTTGGTCAAGGCTCTTAAGCCTAAAACTTTACATGAGGCTATTCAAATTACCCTAGACCTTGATACTTCACCACCTCCTACTGCTTATCAGCAGAATAAGAAGTTTTCCAAGGGCTCCAAGCCTTTTCAAAGCTCTTTGACACAGCATAGGAGTGCACCACCTCCTCCCAGGATGGATCAAGAGACACATAATGAGTTGAGGAGGAAGAAGCTATGCTTCACATGTAAGGAGCCTTGGGATCCTGGACACCGATGCCTTGGTAAAGGCAAGGTGCATCTCATTGAGGTTGTGTCTAATGTGGATGATGAGCATATATAGGATACAGATTTAGAGGGAAGCGATGGTGTGGATGAACAAGAGGCCCCAAAGGTGAAGCATGGAGTGGGTGACACATTGGATGCACCCAATCCTGTCATTGCCACCCTTTCTGGAGTTCCTAGATACCATCCCTTTCGCTTGAAGGGAGTGATTAAGGGACAACGTGTGACTTCTCTTGTTGACAATGGTGCCATGCACAATTTTATTGATGAGGAATTGGTTGTTAAGTGAAGATTGCAGGCAGAGGATTTCCCTAGTTTCAGTGTGACAGTAGTAGATGGATTTTCTATGAGGTGTGTTGGCTTCCTTTAATGGTTCAATAACTAAGCCCTTAAAGTTGTAACTTAAAGATTAGACATCTACACTAAGTAGTTATCTTACTCATCATAAAGGTGCATTTCATTGTCAACCCAGGGACGTAAACTTGAAATGGGTCAACACTGTATGTGCACTAGGACTCCACTATAGTCATCCTTAAACTAGAAAAGAAACAGTCCTGAAAATAAAATGCTGGAAAGAAATTAACATAAGCACTGAGCATGAATCAACAACTACACTAAGCATCAACAACTGAACTAGAAATGGATGACAGAAATAGAAATCCCAGCAAACAGACAGGAAACTACTCTGTCTGCCTTGGTTGCAGAAATAGTCATAGAATAGAGTTCCAATGGCTACAGAAACAGGCAGCTGTTGGAACCGAAACTAGTTATTGAATAGAAAAATAACTTTTAAACTAAATGGGTGGAATTCTCACCCAGTGGGCCCCCTTGGGTGAGTTTTAAGCTAACTCAAATGCAGCAATTCAGAATATCATTTTATTCCTTGAAAACACAATTACAACATATCAACAATATGACTGTATTACTTAAACTGAAAATGCAAGTACAACCTCAGTACATC
>VDFB02271358.1:182855322-182991109 GCA_007258455.2 Sequoia sempervirens | reverse complement strand
GAAGGTCTACGTTAGGAATCTTAATGTTTACTTGTGAAAAAAATTGTTTGGTATCTTGCTATGAAATCAATCACTTTCTCATTTTCTTTTTGTTTGCATGTCATTAAATCAGCAAGGGACATTTTAGGACCCATGTGAATATGGAAGTGGTTGTAAAAGGAATCAACAAGTTCATTGAATGAACCAATTGAATTATTTGTTGATAAAGAGAACCACTCTAAAAGCGGTATCCTTCAAGGACCTAGGAAAGAGCTTAAGCTGTAGTTTATCCTCAAATATGGAAATCACTACACAGGCCATAAAAATATAAACATATGGCTAACAAGATCTCCTTTCCCACCATATTTCTCATATCAGGGAACTTATATTCATTGTGGCGTTTTTCTCTTAATATGTCCAAAGGTGTAATTTGATTTGATGTATTGCAAAGGTTGGTTTTTTGTTTTCTTAAAGGTCGCTAACTTGTTGTTGAAGGGATGTCATGGTTTGCAATTGAAGTGAGTTAAGGATAGGTCATTTTGATTGTAAGGTTGAGGGGAATAAGGTGGAGTGGAGTATTTATGTGGAGGGCTAGTGAATTGTAGGTTGGTGAAGGTAGATTATTGAGGAGCTATTATGTTTGATTGTATAGGAATACCTAAGGAAGTGTATACAATACTAGTAGGTATGATTTTTGTGGTTGGTTGAACAATTGTATTTGGTTGAATGGTTGTTGTAGGTTGAAAGGTTGTTGTGGGTTGTGTACTAGTGTATGTAGGAATGGACAGTGGTATCGTGGAAGATGGAATTAGAATTCCACCTTGGATTTGAGTGGACCCCAAAGCTTCAGTACAAGTAGTGATTGTACGAATGGTGTTGTAAACAAGAGGCACACTAGTTGTAGGAGATGAATTCATGGGAAATAAAGTATGGAATCTATGAGCCATAGAGGGTTTATTATCAACACTATCAGAGATAGAGTTAGAAAACCCTAGATCAACTACGAGTGAGATATCGTGGGATGACATGAGCCTCAAACTATGTCTTACAATAGTATTGCTAATAAGACACCAAGTTGTAAATCTCATACAAGTTTTACAAACCTAGTGTACAAACCCTAAATGGAAAAGATGTTAATGAAATAACTTAGAATGTAATTTTTGGATTCTACATAATGTAATTTATTGATTATGCAATGCAATAATCTGAAAATGAAATGTTCTAAATACAATTTTGATTCTTGAAAATACACTTAAATGAAGCAATTTAAGCTAGATGCAATGAATTTGATGAAACAACAAATTAAAAAACTGAAACAGGAAAGTAATAGCATCAAACAAAAGCCTAAAATTGAAATTTTAATTTCCAGAAAATGAAAATTAGGAGCTAACAGGGACTCATTTTCCAGTAAGCGAAAATGGGTCCTGGTTAGGTATTTTTGAAATGTTTCTATTTATTTCTAAGTGGTTTTTAATGCTTTTTCACATGCCAGAAGTTTTAGGTTTGACCTTATCAAGGACTCATTCGCCAATAAAGGTGAATGGATCTTGGTTAGGTATTTTAAAAATATTTATGAATGATTCTCAAGCTTTCAATAATGTCTTTCAATTCCAGGTCTGAGACAGTAACTTTCAATTTTAGATTTTCTAGAAATGCAATGTGAAAATGCAATAAAATAATGAATGCAAAGACCTAATTTAAAATGCAATGTTGTTTTAATTTTCAAATGCACTTTTATGAGATATAAATGATATGCACAATGATTGATTTATTTTTTTATTTTTCAGATTTAGAGAATGCAAAACAATGCAAGTCTAAACCCTAAATGAGATGCAATTTTAAATTAAACCCTAAATGAGATCTAATTCAATGCAATCTAAATGAAAATGAATGGAAGATCTAACCTAGGATATAATGAAAGACTTCAAAATCAAAAAATTGCAATATTCAATAGGTCGGGTTCACCATTATGAAACATAGAAAAATAGGGGTTCACCAAAATGAATGGACCAAGATGATGAACCATTATATTTTTCTATGAAACATGCAATTATGTGAGCCAAAATTCCAAAATAACAATCAGAAACTAACCCTAACTATTATAGAAACTATGAGGTGAGTTTTTAGGGCTCAAAGTGGTGTACCTTACTGCAAGATGCTTGTTTTTAGGTCACAAAGGACTCATTCGCCTTTAGTGGTGAATGGATCCCTATTAGGGTTTTTGAAACTGAGATCTTGGTTCTTTTTCTTGATGTATACACTCTCAGATCCTCAATTGTCAACTCCTGAAAACCTATAAAAAATTATGTATCCTTGATTTTGTGTTCTTGCACTATGAATGACGACTTTGCAATTCAACAACTTTGAAAAAAATTCTTCAAATTTCTTCTCCACTTGATCTTCAACCTATAAATCTCCATTTACACACATTCAAGGAAAGACAAACTTGTTGATTGTTAGTGAATAGGGGTTTTCCTAATTCAAACCCCTTGTAGGTAATTAAACCAAATGATGAAATAATGTAATTGAAGCATTAAATAATGGAATATTGATAACTTTGAAGTTTTCTTGGAGTGTAAATCTGCAAACTAACATGCGATGGCCATGAAGAATGTATATCATGATCTCAAATAAGATGTGAAACAATGCTTTCTAGTAGATCTTCAATGCTACATCCTTTATCTTAGCTCAACAACATGCTTGAATGCACTATACCTTAGACACAATGGAATGATCTTAAATTGCTACAATAAACTCTTGATACTCTACCTTAGAATTCCTTTGGAATTCTCTTGTGAACTCTATAATTCTCTTGATATTAATCTCATGAAGTCACAAAAAATTTCTAGGAGAAACAATGTGAATTAACCCCTTATATATACTAAATCTAAGGATTAACCCAGAAATTTAAACAATTCAATCCGACACCAGATCTAGGATGGAAAATCATTAGAATACCATGAAAATTAAATTCAAAAATGGGTTTCCTACTCAAGGAGGACCCATTCGCCACTAAAGGAGAATGGGTCCTAGCACAAGTTTCCAGGACCTTGCTTCGGGAGGGTGAAAGAACATCAAAAACCCATGTCAAATATGCAAAGTAAGGGGGTCCTATGTGGAGAGGACCCATTCACCACTAAAGGCGAATGGGTCCTAGCACCATTTTCCAGGACCTTATTTTTTCCAAATTTATTGTTATACAATTTGAATACTAGGTTTCGGGATGGATCCTCAGAAGGTGTCATAAATAAGGTTTAAATTTGAATTAAAGGGGCTAATTAAGATCAATTAACCACAATCAATTAAGGAGACCCTAGATAAATGTGAAAGTGTGTTACAACAATTTACAACACCTTAAATAAGGTACAAATTAAGTATATTTTATTAAAAAGGGGTCCAACACTAATGTGAATGTGTACAACACATCACTGTTGGGAAAATGTGTCTCAACCTTGAAATTATATAACAATTTATTGTTGATAGGATGTATATATATTTATATATATTTCCTAGTTACACCGATAGGTGTATACAATGGCATAAGGGGGGAGAGTGGGATCTATGTAAACAATTTTTTGTTAACTTTTTCAAGAAACTTCTAAAATGACCAATATAGATTAGATAAATGATACATTGTAAATCTAGACCGTTAATTATTAGGTTTTAGATCTAATGGTGGATATTTTGTTGAACTGTCTTTCCCTAGAATGTAACTCTATTTTATGAGGGCATTGTATTATGGTTGTAGTAGAGAGATGGTGATGTATTATGAGAGTTTGATAGCAGTCGTTTCGTCTTTCCGTAGAATGTATTATGGTGATGTTGTAGGGTAAACCCATAATACTGGTTGACAATTGTTTTGAGGAAGGAAAATTGCAAAATTGCTCCCATAAGAAAAAAATTAGGTTTTAAAGGGTTTGCATGAACTACGAGATTCGTACAAACCCAAAAAAGGGTTTGCTAAAACCACAAGTTCGAGCAAACCACCTTTTCCATGCCTGATTCGCTTGAACCATATTATGAAACATTTTTTTAAGAAAAAAAAGGGAAAATTAAAAAAAAAGGGGGTTCAAGCGAACCCCCCTTTGCTCAAAAGGGTCAAGGGGGGTTTTCTCAAAGGGGGGTTCACTTGAACCCCCCCTTTTCCCCCTTCTCCCCCTCTTCTACCAAATCTCTGCAAAAAAATTCCTTTCGAATCTCAGGTTGAGGACGAAAATGGAGGAGACTTCACAGACCCAACTAGATGATGGTAGTCCTCAGAACGAGCTATCCATCAAATATAAATTTAATATGTTTTGGCTTTATTATATATATATTTTTTAGTTTGATTAAACATAGTTTTTTCACAAAAATCAATCTCCCTGTTCTACACATGTGGAAAAATAGTAGATTATAAAAAAAATTGAAAAATATCAGTGCACTAGATGTTGATGTCCCTAATCCAACAAAAAAAAAAGAATTTTGATACAATACAAAAAAAGTTATGCTTTAGCCAGTGAATCAAGTCTACATTATAATTAGTTTGACTTTGAAACATAATTACGAAAAAAAATATTTAATGAAATGCTATGAAACCAATTCCATGCACTAGATATCGTAGCTACGAATCTAAATTCAATAAAATTAGAATTTAATCCTTCATAGAAAAAATTTATGTGTTAGCCAGTGACATCACTCTTGAAAAATGGTGTTTACTGTTAAAAACTAGTTTTCGAAGGAGATGGAAAAATAAGTGTAATCTTATTCCAAAAATTTTGAAAAAAATATATTTCGAATCTATAGACAAAATGTCACAAATCACTAGTTTGAATCATCTCCAAATTCCTCATGGTTTAGCCACTATAGGTGCCCGAAAGTGAAGATTTAGTTAAAAAAAATTAGCTAAATGTCTAGTTTGGTCAAAAAATGTAAACCAGTATTGTGGGATCACCCTTTATTATGGCTACGGTAGAGAGACAATGTTGCATTCTAAGAGTCTAATAGTAGTCATGTTGTCTCTTGATCTATGAGTAGTGATACTCCTGTGAGAAGCTTGATCTACAAGTATATTGTAATCTTTGTGATTTATTGAATAATATATTGGGTGGCTTTTGGAGTGTGTGGTTTTTCTCCTGAAACAGTTTTCCCCACATAAATCGTTGCATCGTGGTATGCATGATATTTATGTTTATTTATGTTTAATTTTTTGTAATTGTTAAAGATCTATAAAAGTTTTGCATTACTCTCCTCTCAAGACTAGTGTAGGAAGTTGTTATGCTACCTTAGCTTCCTTAAAATTATGACACTAAACCTAAGCAAACTTAGGTTAATTCAATGGAAATTATTCTCAAACTAAGGAAAAGGGATACTTTTTCTATTACTACAGGGGGATCTTTTGTAATAGTGTTGATATTAAGTGAAGGCTTGTTTGTTTCTTTCGAGGGATAATAACCAAGACTACTAGTCTTTTCTTGTGTGTTAAGCTCTATAGGGACACAGATACCTTGCTCTCTAGCACCACATCCTTTTCCACTATATCCAAAAAATTTCATAAGTTCATAACCTTTTCCATAAATCTTTTTTAGTTCTTTTTTGGAGTCGGTGGTTGTTTATAATTAGCTTCATCAATGTGTATTACATATAATTTGTTGTTTCTTCTAAAGTGGTTGAGGTGGATGCTTTCGAAGGGTCTTCCAAAAATTTTGTTGAAATTACTACTTTTTCTTTTCCCTTTTCAAAGTCTATGATCTTGTATTCTCCCATGAATGTTGTGAAATCTAAGGAACCACAATCATCTAATAGCTTCATGACTTCCTCAATATGTTTTTCTTTGTCTTTTTGTTGCATAGGTTCTACTTGTGTAGTTATTATCAATGTTTTCAAAGGATTTTCCATATATTTGTGAATGTTCAAACAAATGTTTGGTTGACAGTCAGCTTTGATCAAGTATATACTTTGTTGTTGTAGACATATTTCATGATACAATGAAGGGTTGAAGGCATTGCTTGCATCTCATGAATCCATGGTCTTCCTAAAAGAAGATTATCTAAAATATCATGAGGCATAATTTGGATGGTAGTTTTTAATGCGGCCTTTCCAACTGTAATAGGTAAAGTGATCACACCAAGCGGTTGTTTTCCTACATTGTCAAGTCCCTTAATAGATAAAGAATCAGGTTGAATTTTTCATTTGTCCACGCCAATTCTATCCAAAAGGATCACACTACACACATTAAGGGTGGAGCCATTGCCAACAAGGGTTATTTTTATTCCCCACCCATCATAGGTAGCTATTATGGGTGAGTGTAGGATCATGGGGGTACAAAAAGTGGCGATATGACCAAAAACTGGCCAACGACATTTTTTATCCGAATTTGATGAAATGAAAAGGGTTTATTGAGAAAAATGTTAGATTTTCAAAAATATAAGATATGCCTTATTTGTAATTGAATAGATATTTATTATTGATTTTATACATACATTTCAACTAAAGTCCTGATTGATAGGCTGATTTAAAAACCTCTATAATTCTTAAACGATTTCACATTTTTTGAATCCAAAAGATGCAACACATTCTATGTTTCCCATACTATAGGATTAAAAAAAAAAAAATGAATTTCATAAATTTTTGACCAAGTTATGGTGGTCATACAAACAAGTTTTAAAATTTAAAAAAAAAATTAATAAAAAAATCATAACTAATTGTTTACTTGGAAAAAATTACAAAAAAAATTGTGGCACATCTGAGAATTTTTCCTCTACTTATGTTGAAAGTTTCAAATAAATTTACTTTTTTCTTGTACTTAGGTTGGTGAGAGATACACCTACTTTTTATTTTTCATTGAAAATTTACTACATTGAAATTTCAAATTTTCACCAAATAGATTTACCTTTTTTCAAAAAGGAATAGTATCTTAGAAACTAAATTGAATTTGCTACAAATTTTGATGTTACATATTTTTCAAACTATGTTAATAGCTTAGTCAAATTTTTATGTCAAGTTACCTAACTCTATTTTTTGAATTTTATTGCCACTTAAGGGCCTAGTTTGGACCCTCATGATCCTACACTAACCCTTATCATGAAGGCATCATTTTTTTTTTCACTTCCAAAGGAGGGAGCTCACTTTGGTGGAAAATAATGTCAATATTTACTCCTTGAATCATGGTTGCTATGTCATTTGGTTGTGCATTAGAAGGGATAGGAACTTGTTGTAAAGCACTTTGAATCATGTTGTGATAATGAGGGGAGAGGCTTGAATAAGGTCCCATAATGATATCTTAGTAGGAGTATTCCTTAGTTTTTCAGCAAAATTGTACTCTTTTTCATTGTGTGAAAGAAAATGAGGAGGATCGGGTATGATAGAATTAGGAAATGGGAGGGATGTTAAAGGTGTTTGTCTTGGTTGCAGATTGTTTCTAGTGTTATATGTATGAGCAACATTATTATAACTCGGTTGCTGCAAAACATTATTCTTAGGTGGGTAAAGGATAAGTTCAATTTTATTTTGAGTTTGTGGTCATTGTGAGGGTGCGTAAAGAGTTAGAGGATTCTTAGGATGTCTAACAGGGTATGTAGGAGGCCCATTAATCAAGGGGGATATAATGGGTCACACTTGTGCATTCATAACCCTTGTGATTTCTATTTGATGTCTTTCTAATGAAGGGGAGTCTAGTGTCATCTTTTCATTGTCATCTAAGGAAGTCACATTACTATTGTTTGAAAGAGATGTGTCAATTTTTTCATTTTCTTGCACCATGATATCCTCCCTAGGAGGAGAGTTTTTAGGAGAACTACAAACTAGACGTTCATGGCATTCAAAGGCTGATTCTTCTTAAATGACTTCATCAAAAGTAAGGGAGTTATCAATGGTTGGATTGTCTTGTTTATCAATGATGACATTCTCTTGTTCAATAATGTTTTCCCTAGGAGGAGAGAGACAAATAGAACTCTCATAATTATCATTTAACACCAAAATATCCTCTTCGCAACTAGCATAGATACTAAGAGAAGAACACATGTGATTGTCATGATTGTCCATGATTTCATCCTTGTTTTCTAAGGTCTCATTCTCTTGTGCCCTAATATCTACCCTAGTAGGAGAGATTTTAGGAGAGAAGCAAACAAGAGGTTCATCACATTCCATGGTTAGATTTTTTAAAGTAGTTTCATCACAAATAGGAGAGGTATCAAGAGAAGGAAAACTATGATTTTCATGCTTACGAAATAGTAGGAGTATTAGGGAAGGGAGGAACAAGATTCTCATGACTCTCAATAAGTGTATCTTCTAACACCAAACTATCTTCTTCGCATTGAGGAGGGATATTAGGAGAAAGAAATTTTTCATTATCATAGTTACCTATGATTTCATCCTCTTTCACTAAAAAATTCTCACAAGCAAGGGATGAATGGAGAATAGGTACGGTGATGTTTAGAAATGTGTCTATGATCTCATCTTCTTGTGTCATAATATCTTCCCAAGGGGGAGGAGAAGAGGGACAATCAAGACTCTCAATTATTTTATCTTCTTTCACCAAAATACCTTCATCACTGATAGGAGAGGTATAAGGAGAAGAACAATTATGATTGTTATGATTTTTTGTGCTCTCATCCTCTTGTGTTATGGAATTCTTACAAATCCGATATCTACTATGAGGGTATCCAACATGCTTATCAAAGGTTTTACTTTTCTTTCCTAGATTATTCCCATGAGTAGGGAAAATAGAATCATACAAGCCATTTGATATTCTAAAAATACTAAATGCTTGAAAATAAAACATGCTAACATGAAAAAGTAATCTATCTAATTTATGCAATGTTTTTGAAATGTAAAAAAATGTCTAAAATTTTTAATACTGAAACTTCACTACATGGATGATTTGACCTAGATAAATAAAATAGATGTTCATGAAACTTTCTAGACAGATACTATATGTTACTATCAAGCTTAGGAAACACATAAATGAGGTTTTCAATGTTGTAAAAGGAAGTTTTAGACCTAATCTAGAACTAAATTTCATAGAGGGGTGTATGAGTCCTAGTTAGGGTTTTTCAGGGGTTCAAATGCTGAAAAATACACAAAACAAAATTCTCAGAAAGTAGGAAAAACAACCTATACTGGGACTATATCTCCCAAAGGGGAATATGAGTCCCAAATTAAGGTTTTTGCACTGAATTCAACAAATTCTAAGTAAATGTTAAGGTTTTTGGTTTGCATAATGTCTAGAATGATGGTAATTATAGATCTCATATGAAATTCAATGATGAAAGATGCAAAAATGCAAGATTTAGAAACCCTAGATGCAAATTAACTAATGCAAACCTTAATCCAAAGTTAATGTGAGCTAGATCTAGGACTATGATGCACTCTAAATCAAAAATGAGGTGTTCATGTCAGGTTCACCAAAATGTAACAATTGAAATAGGGTGCCCCACCTTTTTAAGAGATGGAGCACGTGGATAGGGTTCCTATTTCACTCTTGTTTCATTCAAGGAAACCCTAGAGATCTCAATCTGATGATAGAATGAGAGAAAGAGATTTTGCAATTGGGTGTCCTAGGGTATGTTTAGAGACTAAAAAGGGGTTCACCACCAAGCTAGGGCTTGGAAAGACAAGTAACATGAAAAACCTAATGATGTGAAAGACCTAAATAGATGACCTAGAAATGAATGCAAATTATAACAAAAAACAAAGAAATCAAACAGGTGCACCTGAAAACCTGTAGAAGCTTGAATGAATACCCGAAATCTTGAAAATTTTGAATTTAAAGCACACTGGGACTCATACGCTAGGTTGGGTGTATCAATACTAGATTAGTTTTCTAGGTGGAAATAGGAATATAGAACCGCTGGATCGGGATCTATAGAAAATTCCCAAAAATAGGTATACTGGGACTCATACGCCACAAGTGTTGTATCAATCCCATTTTTTTGTGAAGTGTCTTAGGAGCATAATTCTGAAGTGAGACTTTGTGTACCTCTAAAGATGGATCAAACAAGCCTTTTCCCACTATTTTCATGTAGATAGGTTGGATATCTTGCTCTAGACCTGAGTTTCCCTAAGCTTTGACAACTTTACATGACAATTTTTTGCAACTTTTACAACTTCGTAATCTTGATACTTTTGAAGGCTTAAAATATACTTTATCTTCAACCTATAAAACCACAATCACACAAAGAGAGAGAAAACATTTTTTTTTATTGGGGAATAGGGGGTTGCCTTGGTCAAACCTCATTTAGGTAATTAAACTAAATGATGAAATAATAAAATAGGGACATGAAACATGAAATGATGATACCTTGGATGATGTCTTGGAATACAAATCTATAAACTAACATGAAGTGGCCATGAATAATGTAGATCTTGATCTCAAATTAGATGTGGAACAATGCTTGCAAATGGATCTAACATTAGCTCAACAACATGCTTGATACACTATGTCTTTGACATGATGATGGATCTTGAATTGCTATAACAAATGATGAATAATTCTTCCTTCGAATGCTTTAAAGATGCTCTTGAATGTCCTTGAATACTCTTGTGAAGTCTTGTAATAAAAAAATTGCTATTAGGAATGCTCTCTTGAAATTCTTAGGTCACTTGATTGCTTTCTAGGTGAAAAATGAGTGAAATAACCTTGTATTTATACTTGTTTATGCTAAATTCCTTGAAATTACAACACTACAAGCCAACATCAGGTCTAGGAGGATCAAATCCCACTAAGAATTTGAATTTAATTTAGGTCTAAGCCACACGGGACTCATACGCCAGAAGTGGTGTATGATTCCCATTAGGCTAAGTTTGGGACACATTTTTCAAGAAATGCGTAGATTGATGTGAAATTCAGATTGTGGCCCCGAAACTTAGGTGGGACTCATATGCCCAAGGTGGCGTATGAGTCCCAGATCACTAAATTTGGGACATACAATCCAAAAACACATGAATTATGATTGGATTTTGGTAAATGTCAGGATTATCCTTAGAAAGATGCATTAATTAAGGCTTGTCGATGCAAAATAAGGCCAAATTACACATAAAGAAGCCCAATTTATTAATGAAACCCTAGATTAGTGTGAAAGCATAAAGGTAGAATTTACAACACCTTAAATAAGTCACAATTAAGTCCATTTAGTTTACAACGGCAAAAAACTTAATGTGAAGGTGTAAATGAATACACTTTACAATACTAAATTAAGGAAAAATTAGGTCAATTTAGCTTAAAAGGGCCCTAAACCTAATGTGAATGTGTAAAACACATTACAAAACTAGATCAAGGAAACCTTAGGTCTATTTTAGTGTCAATCATTCCCAAATTAAGTGAGAAAATGTAGAGGGATACATTTTATGTCATTATAGTCAGTCTATAGCTTCTATTTGATCTAGGTTTTAGTGTCGAAAAGTCAAAAATCAGTTTTGTAAGTGAGTTTCCATGAATTGACAACTTTGACAAATTTTACAATTTTGACAAATTTTCTAATATTTCTCTCCAAGAGATCTTCAATCCTTCTTCAACCTAGGACCTACAATACAAACACAAGAGGGAAAATTGTTTATTTTGGTGAATGGGGGTTTTCCTTGGTCAAACCTTATTTTGGTAATTAAACCTTGAATTGAAATAATGAAGCATGCACAAGAAATGATGAATAAACAAGGCTATGTTACAACTGACCAAACCCTTGAATAAATCTTTGGAAATTTGAAATGTTGATGTTAATTTGCATGAAATGGCTTCAATATATGTTTATATTGATGCTTTGAATGCTTGACTTGATCTTTGAAACCTACATCACAATGTTAGCTCCAAAAACATGCATGATTGCGAAATACTTTGACATAATGATTGAGATCTTTATTGCTGCAATAAATCAATAATAAATATGCTCTTGAATTCCCTTGATAATAAATGTTGCTATACTTTTTCTCACTTCAAAAATGCTAGGAAAAACTTAGTAAAATAACCTTGTATTTATAGGTATGTATCCTTAATTTCTCAAAAATTAAACATTTCAAGTTGACATTGAAATTTGAATTTAGGGATGTTAAAATACCACCAAAAACATAATTTAAATTTAGGTTCAAAGGCCTAGGGTGGACCCATTCGCCCATGGTTGAATGGGTCCCAGGAACTTATTCTTGGAACAAACATTGCTCAAGGTAAAGTGTTATGTGTTGGCATTAATTATTGTTAGGTTTCCCCTTCAAAAAATGTAATTTACTAAGCTTGTAAATGTAAAATAAGGCTTATTAAGGAATAATTAAGTCCATTTTAATTGAGGGGCCCAAATAAAGTGTGAAAATGTAAAGGAGTACATTTTTCTACACTACATTTAGCCCCCACTTTAGTGAGAGGATGAGGTTAAGCACACAATCACACTAAAGTAGAAAAATATGCATGAAGAGGAGGTCCCAGCGTACTAATGTAAGTGAGATAGGATGAAAAAGATCAACGAGGTGGTCAATCCTCTAGGATAAAGATCCCATGGAAAACCAACATAAGCACAAAGGAACACACACAAGATGTATGATATGAAGCAACAAGACAAGATACACAAACATACAATATCAAAGACTAAAAAGAAAGAAAAAGAACAAAGGGGTGGATCAAGCCTCGACTATTTGTCCAACTCGATGTGGATCAAGCCTTAGCTATTTTTCCAAAAAACATTTATAGGTGGAACTTTCCATCCACTATGCAAATAACAATGCACTCACACAAGCTAGTGAAATTCGTTGTCCACTAGGTGAGCCCATAGAAAGTGTCCAATGAGAGAGTCTTGTTAGGATCCCATTGAACTAACTATACCAAATTCATACCTCTTGATAAATTTGATAAGGCACCACACAATATGAACTTCAAGCTCCATACTTGGCTAGCAAGCTATGTTATGCTAAGAACTTATGAACAAACATGGAACTACTAGCAATCAAGGTGTGTTATGCTAGTTGGCCATGAGAAAAGTTGTAACTTCAAGCTTCACAAGGTTAGAAAAGCTAAGAAATTATGAAAAAAATGAAAATAGGATAAGATTAATGTTAAAAGGGGTTTTTGATTAGTTCATGTAAGGTCTCCTCTTAGGGAACATCATTTCTAATGTCTCTGAGAGAGGAAAAGTCGAGGATAAAAATTCACAACTTAGGGAATGCAATCTATGTTCGCATGGTTTGTTATTGATTTCAATTGATGTCAAAGGTGCTTTGTAATTGAGTACTAAATTTGATTCAAAGGAAAGGTTGCAAATGTCAATGGTGCAAGTGAAGTCATAGGTCCTTGATCACAAAGATACAAGTTCATTGCTTAATAGGTGTTCATGGTTAATTTATCACAGAGTTACTTCAGTGTTGAGAGTTGCTTCAGGACAAAGTCAGTATTGATTATCTTTGCATGATGGTGTTCATGGTGTTATCATGGTACTGATGAAAAATTATCATTGAGTCAAAGTGATTAAGTATATTGTGATGGTGAGTTACTAAATTTATTGTTCATTCATGAAGAGATGGAGAGTTGGTTGATTAAGAACTACTATTTATTTATGGAACCTGTATAGGAGCGAATTTGCACCCCTTGTACAAATTCCCCTTTCACATATCCTCACCTTAGAAAATCAAATCTGAAGGTGAAATTCCACATCACCCACAGGTGCCTTCCATCCACCGAGAATTTTTCCTTTGTGTCAGTGAGAGAATATTTGTCGGGGATGAACATGCGGTGCACAGACATCTATGTGCTGCACTATCATCCTTGACATATTCATGCATCTGAAGTTGGCAGAGGCATTACACACCTAATTGGGGTTGAATTGTAACATCCCTCTTCAACCAACTAACCCAAAAATTCCTTATTCCTTCCCATCCCACCTTCAAAAAAATTCATTCTCACTTCATGTCTCATTGTCTACACATTTAGTCAATTCGTCTCTTCACATTTCACACTCTCAAGAAACATTCTAGTATACCATTGTGAGCATTGTAGCATCTTTGAAGCTCCATCAACTTCGCATTGCAAATGTGAGGCAATCCATAGAAGTTGTGGGCTTGGAGTCTTGTGAGACCTCCCTTCATCACCGTTGCGGCTATGGTGACTTTTCCAAGTCCATACCTTGCACTCTCCTCCATTGGCTAGTGAGCTTTTGGGTGGAGGTGGTAACGCTTCACTCCTCTCCTTTGTGATTCAATAGAGTAGCATAGTATTGTTTTATAGTGTTCATTGCAATATTTCTTTCTACTTTCTTCATCACATATTCTACTTTGTTGCTTTCTGGATGTCCATGGAGGTGGAAACACCAAAACGAGGGTCTAACTAAGGCAGTCCCCTATACAGCCCCAACAATTTTCCCTCTTTCTTGTGTGTAGGTGGACATACGCATGGAGCTAACAAGCGAATTGGCACTTTTGTGAGATCATCTTCATCACCCTAGCTTTCATTTATTTGGTTTATCATCTTTGTCTCTATTTTCTATACTTTCGTATTCTTATTTTTCCCATCACAATCAACTACCTAGGTTGTCAATAGGTTTTTGGGAAGTTTTTACTATACTTGGTGTTCTCTGGTTATATAGATTCCGGCACACCGCACTTTTGTCCTAAAACCATGTTTCCATTTTCAAATAGAGAGTTGTCTAAGGTGCAGTACCAACTCCAAAAACCAGCTCGCTTAGCCTAAACTTGAAGATTGGGTCTGAAGAGTGACAAAAGTATTGCATAGTGCTATTCATTAGCGATATACATCCTTTAGAGTGAGGTAAGTTAGGGCAGCCCTCTTCTCTCAACTCTCAATGACCTAGAGCTTTGACATGGTTGGTCTCCCTCTCTTTCATTTTTGGTATACCTGGCATGAACCATTGTGGTTCTATTTAGCAGTGCTGAAAGTTCCTTTTCTCATATCCTACTTGAGCATTGTGGGTGTGACTGTTGCGAGGTGCCTAGCCTTGCAAACCAACCTACAACCCCTAGTAGGTGTAGTTGGAAGGATTTGTAAGTATCGTAAAAGGAAGCCTTAACTAGGTCATTGTCCTATTTCAAACCTTTGGGAGGCTTTGTGAGAGAATTGTTTAGTGTACGTGATGGATTCCTTCTTGCATCTACCTATCCCATCTATGCAGCCTATGAGTAGTATTCTAGGTATAACCTTCACCTCCTAGGACCTTCCAATGGGTTTTAATAGAGAACCATATCCTCTCTATATCCCTGCATGAATCAACAGGAACACTGTAGCAGGTGTTCTTGTTGACCCGACGTCTCGGGTGAATATCATAACCAAGGAGATTATGTTAATTAACTTCCTACATAAAGATGGGTATGACGCACTTGTGAGCACCATCCCTTGAATGACACATAGAGAGTGAAAAAAAAGAAAAGCTTTTGGGTCAACATGGAAGAGACCTAAATGTCTCAATTCCTTGCATCATCCCCAAAAGGAAAACACAAGACAAAAGAAAAGATAAAGGTTTATGACATATAGAAGAATGTAGGTACAAATAGAGGAGTGAACATCAAGACATGTCAAATAGAATAATACAAGGGATCACATTATGCACATGGAATCACACAAAAAGAACATGAAAAAATGACAACGAAAAACTAGTAGAGCACATGTGAGTCAACCTATAGCAAGTTTCCTAAATCCCAATCTTGTTCAGTATATGCGGAAGGTGGATAACTAGCCAAAGGGTTTAATTTCATCACATTCGAGAACAAGTCCAACACCACCACATTTAGGTCCAGTATCACCCAAAAATTATCAAATAGTTGATATACTCACCAAGTCTCTTGGTAAGGTAAAATTTGAATTATTTTTAGGGTATATTTGTATGAACAATATAATAAGGGGAGAATGTTAGAATAACATTTTATTACATTATTAATGGTATACAGTTTGGGTATACAATCTATCTTTAGTTAAACCAACCACTCTTGGTTCTATGCCTCTATAAATTGATTGTTGTATTCATTGAATAAGATGTCATGTTTTATGCTCTTTATTTGGTATCAAATCTAGGATAGGAGACCTCAACACTAGAAATGGGGCTTAAAGGGGGCATTTGAAATAAGAAACATCAAGAGTGGTCATGGGTTGGCCAAATATGGGCCAGTGCCTCAGTTGGTAGAGCATTATGTTAGCTCTAAAAAATGCAGGTAAGAATACCTCAAGAGGCTGCCAATCTCTTGGTACGTTTTAGGGTAATAGACAAAGCCAAATGGTTTAAGCTTTCTACTCTTTAGGTGCTGCTAGACCTAGGTAGGTGTACCTATATGAATGAAGTAGACTTAATACGCTTATCTTCCTTGAAATTTTTTTCCCACAATGGCAGATGGGAGTGGACAAATGAAATCAAATTTGGTATAGATTGTATAGCAATATTCCAAAAACTAAATCCTAATATGCTCAGTTAACAGATGTAAAAAATATGAATGAGACTGAATAATGAAAATGCAGAGACTAGTGCTTTATTGGGTATGCGAAGTCAAATGAAATAGAAATGGGAAACTTATTTCTGGAGAACACTCAAATTGTTTGGCATATGTTTTGTTTATAACTTGTATAAACATGCAAGAATGTGACTACCAAGTTCTTCTTTAATAATCCAAATGAATTTCCCTAATTACTGTGATCAACCAAAAGGATTTAATCTCTCCTTGAAAGAACCAGTTAACTAACCACACAGATACAAAAAATGTGCACTAATAAACTAAATATAAACTTGTTATACCAATTTAAATAACCAGAAAATACCAACCCTGGAGACAACTTTAGTAATACTTTCAATAAGCTCAACAGATAATTGACACCAGAAATTTGTTGCAACATCAACTGATTTTCATTGATATCTCCATTTGAAATTATGCATCATAGTCTCACAGTACGACATTTTTTGTCTACTGTATTTTTCCCTAATCTATCTAATCTAATCTAATAATAATCTCATTTACAATTGGAAATGAACATTTATACACCAACATCTGAAAGGACACATCACTTCATATTCCAATGTCGGCAGGAAACTGTTTGCATTCGAGCTCTGCTTTACACTTGCGAGACAAATGAGTCGGCCAGACTATATAACCTCATTCTAAAAACTGTTGATTAATTCTTTTGTGCTCAGTCGGTGAGACCGAAGGCATTCGCCAAGACCTCACCCCCATAACCCTTTGATAAAAATCCAACTGCGCATGTTGGGGAGATTGGAGGTACTCGCCGAGACCTCATTCTGAATACCCTTTGTTTGGCCGATACATTTGCTCATTTCGCACGCTAGTCGGTGAGACATAAAGGGTTTGCTATGACTTACTCCAATGAAAAAACTCTCACCAACATGCTCCTTCCATCGTCGGTCGGTGAGACAATATAACTTCGTTGTGATTCATCCCAACAAAGACCCTCTTGCCGATATGAATCTTCTATCGCTGAGACAATGTGTGTGTCCTGCTGATAGGTGCCTATAGATGAATTTCGATTGCTGTGACCTTAAAGACGTCTTGCTGATAGGCAACAATAGACGTATATTAGCAAAATACACAATGGGTCAGGGAGACCTTGATTTCCTCATGCCGATATGGACAATTATGTGAAATACTTAGACCTAGGAGGATTTTATGGGATAAAAATGGGTAGAATGTGAGAAAAATATTATGAAGAGAGGCCCTGAGCACATGGTGAGGACTCAATTGGAAACTTCAGGATATGAAAAGCTTGTGAAATTATTCATAATTTTACAGTTCTAATAGTGGCTCCGTCTGGGGATGAATGATTGTGAGATCATTGCAAGGATCCAGATTTCTGGGTGAGCAGACTAGACACAAGATGATGAATCAGCGAGCAAGATGGAAATGGAAATGAATGCAAAATGGAGATGAAAAAAACCCTAAACTACTATGCATGGAAAATAATTTTAAAGATGATTATTAAGAGTTGTCCACGCACTGGCAACCCTTAATCCTTTGTGTTTCAACTTCACCTGTTCTGAGTTGTTATGGTTTAAAATTCAAACCACAAATGATGGCTCAAGGCCATCCAAAAGAAAGGCCCATACTTTCCTCTGTCAAACACCTAGTTTTTCCTTGAGTTCATCAGATTCTTCTTGAAGACACTTGTGCAATCTTCCCTGTCACTGTTATTGAAAGTTCTTAGAGAATCATCGTGCTCAGCTTGGCCCAAATTCCCTTCACCATTCTGCATTTCAAATTCTCCATCAGCATGGGACAAATTTTTGTTATCCTTAACATACAAAGTACATGCATATTCAATGCAAAATTTCTCATTATATTTCTTACTATTATGAATTATAAAACATTCTCCCAGGTGCACTAAAAGTTCACCATCAGAGTGCATGTCATGAGAAACAAAAATTTCTATCATAAACATGATCTGACACCTTTTGCACCTCTTCAGTATCTCTATTTGGAGACAACACTGGATCATGACTCATATCTTCAATATCATGCATATATGAACCAATCAATGTTGGACTTCTATCCTCCTTGGTATGCAAATAAATGACTTGTCCACATGAGTTAGAAATTTCAAAATCACATACCTCTTCTTGAATGGACACATATTTTTGACCAACTTCAAAGTTTTCTCCATCATTTCGAGAAATGCACTGGGAATCATATGAACTTTCTCTGTCAAAACAAATGTAAGCTAGACACAAAACTTCATAATCACCTTCATGTGCACATCTATGGTATTCAAGAGTTAGCAAATCTGAAATTTGCTCACTGCAGAGTGAACATGTTTCCATATCTTCTACTATTTCTCCCTCTTCTTGATCTCCACAAGAGCTAGAAATATCTCATTGTTGTAAACCAAGATTCACATGATTTCCCTCAAACTTTTCCTCATTATGGCATGATAAACAATCCCCTTTCATTTCATTTTCCAATTCATCAACATGGCAATTTTTGAGATCATTATAGTTGTTCTCTTCACATGTTGATGCACTCTCCTCTTCATTTGAGAACGTTCCATCCTCATCATGGAATGGATTCAAAAAGAAATCATTCTGTAGCACACCTTGGCCAGATGTCTTTTGAGATTCTTCTATTATTTGATCATACAATAGTTTTGAAGAAAAATAAAAACCATTTTCAAGTGTGCAATCTTCTTCTTCATCAATCATGTTCTCATGGTTATGAGCTGCAGCCAGAGGGTTTATTTGTTCACTGTCAAATGGATCCAAATTTACCATTGCTTCCTCCTCTTGATTACCACAAGAACCACAAGAATCACTATGTTGTAAATCAAAATCAATAGGTTCATCTTCATAATCAGAATATTCATTAGATCCCTCATAACATACACTGCTTCCCCTGTCACAATTTGTTATGCAAGAGAAAACTCTTGTATCTTCTTCTTCATGCAAGCCATCATATGAACCATTTTGACTTGTACTTGTCTCATCTTCTATTGGCTGTAGTGTCTGATTGATCTCCTAATACTCATTCGTGATATCACCCTTGTATTCATACCTTTGTATGGTATCAATAAATTTATTCACTAGATCAAAGGTATGTTGTTTTGATGACCAATAAACTGATTCAGGCTCCCATGCTCTTACAAACTGCTCAACAAACATGGCCCTTGTAGGCCTACAATGAGAAGGTATTTGCATACAATTTTTTTTCATTTTGTTGTAAAGAGAAATCATATCTTCTCCTTCATATTTTCTTATGTCAAGAAATGCATCCAAGGAGGAAATTTTGCATCCTGATTCTGTGATGGAGTCCTGGCTTCGAGTATATACATTCTCATCCTTTTCTTCTTCAATTTTTTGATTATGGCACACATATTGCTGCACATTATGATCAATGTCACTGTCTTCATCAATGATGTCACAATTATCTTCATATCTTTTCCTGTCTACAATGTTTGTCCATTCATCTAGTTGATCAAAATAAATTGGTATGCATGATTCAGGCCAATAAACTAGGTTTGGCTAATACACTTTCATGAACTGCTGAATGATCTCAAGTTTACTAGGTGGGAAATTACTAGGTGTTTTCCTACAAATATCCATCATTCTGTGGAGCAAAGAGCACCCAGATTCTCCTCTATATCTCCTTATGTCAAGAAAGGCATCCAAAAGATTTTTGAAATATTCATCATCATTAGATTGTTGGTTCTGATACATACCTTGTTGTAGATTCTGACTGACATGTCCAAGTGGGTTGGAGTTGTGTTGTATTTGACATTGATCACATTGACAATCTTGATAACCCACCAATCTTTGTCCAGGAGGGACTGGATAAGCATTTACTTGCTTTGATGGTTGTGATGAATAAATGTTCTGTTGTGCATGAAGTGCATCGCCTCTATTGTAGAAATTTCCAATTGTATCATGAGGCACTTGAGGGGCCCAATGCCTTCCTATATTTGTGTATTCATCCTTACTGCAAAATTCTCCTAATTGTAACGATTACTGGTCCAATTGTAGCGTTTTCTTTTTCAATTCTTCAATTCCTCTTATCAACTATTGCTTCTCAAAATATTCTTTTGTTCCATACACAAATTGCATTCTTCATCAAGTTATTTCCAGAGTCGCCACCTACTTTTCCAAAAATAGGAAAATGGTTATTTTTTATCTTTTCCCCAACGGAATCACTTTTTCTAAAACTTTTCAAATTACAATTTTTTCCTCAATGACTCTATATGATGGTCTTCAACCGGATTTTCTAAAATAATCCCCAGAAGAGTCGCCAATTTGTTAGCTCTCAAAAATGCAGGTAAGAATACCTCAAGAGGCTGCCAATCTCTTGGTACATTTTAGGGTAACGACAAAGGCAAATGGTTTAAGCTTTCTACTCTTTAGGTGCTGCTGGACCTAGGCGGGTGTACCTATATGAATGAAGCAGACTTAATGCGCTTATCTTCCTTGAAATGTTTTTCCCACAATGGCAGATGGGAGTGGACAAATGAAATCAAATTTGGTATAGATTGTATAGCAATATTCCAAAAACTAAATCCTAATATGCTTAGTTAACAGATGTAAAAAATATGAATGAGACTGAATAATGAAAATGCAGAGACTAGTGCCTTATTGGGTATGCGGAGTCAAATGAAATAGAAATGGGCAACTTATTTCGGAGAACACTCAAATTGTTTGGCATATTTTTTTTTATAACTTGTATAAACATGCAAGAATGTGACTACCAAGTTCTTCTTTAATAATCCAGATGAATTTCCCTGATTACTGTGATCAACCAAAATGATTTAATCTCTCCTTGAAAGAACTAGTTAACTAACCACACAAGTACAACAAATGTGCACTAATAAATTGAATATAAACTTGTTATACCAATTTAAATAACCAGAAAATACCAACCCTGGAGACAACTTTAGTAATACTTTCAATAAGCTCAATAGACAATTGACACCAAAAATTTGTTGCAACATCAACTGATTTTCATTGATATCTCCATTTGAAATTATGCATCATAGTCTCACAGTATGACATTTTTTGTCTGCTATATTTTTCCCTAATCTATCTAATCTAATCTAATAATAATCTCATTTACAATTGGAAATGAACATTTATACACCAGCAACTAAAAGGACACATCGCTTCATATTCCAATGTCAGCGGGCAACTATTTGCATTCGGGCTCTGCTTTACACTTGCAATACACTCACCGAGACATCCTGCAGTCATACCGAAGAAACAATGTCTCATCGACAGTCATCCTTTGGTTATCGCTATGAGGTTATGCCGTCTCATCGACACCAAGAGTCTCACCGACAAATGTTCACTCATCCCATGTGATTCGCTGTGACATTTCGATGTCGAGGAGATGTCATATCGGTTACCTTGTGTCTTATCGAGACATACCTTGTAATACTTTTCTGGTCGTTGAGACATATTGATTTTCTTACCGATGAAACCGCTTTCGATGAGACAAATGAGTTAGAAGGACTATATAACCTCATTTTGAAAACTATTGATTAATTCTTTTGTGCTCTGTCAGCGAGACTGAAGGCATTCACCAAGACCTCACCCCAATAACCCTTTGATAAAAATCCAACTGTGCATGTCAGGGAGACCAGAGGTACTTGCCAAGACCTCATTATGAATACCCTTTGTTTGGCCGATACATTTGCTCGTTCCGCATGCTAGTCGGTGAGACATAAAGGGTTCGCTATGACTTACTCCGATGAAAAGCCTCTCACCGACATGCTCCTTCCATCGCCAGTCGATGAGACAATATAACTTCATTGTGATTCATCCCAACAAAGACCCTCTTGTCGATATGAATCTTCTGTCGCCGAGATAATGTGTGTGTCCTGCTGATAGGTGCCTATAGATGAACTTCGATTGCTGTGACCTCAAAGACATCTTGTCGATAGGCAACAACAGACGTATACTAGCAAAATACACAATGGATTGGGGAGACCTTGATTTCCTCATGTTGATATGGACGATTATGTGAAATACTCAGACCTAGAAGGATTTTATGGGATAAAAATGGGCAGAATGTGAGCAAAATATTATAAAGAGAGGCCCTGAGCACATGGTGAGGACTCAATTGGAAACTTAGGGATATGAAAATTTTGTGAAATTATTCATAATTTTGCAGTTCTAACACATTCTAGAAGCAAACGAAAGGTCCTACATTTGAGTCCTAGCTGGTCTATATGAGCTATAGCTCAACAAACTAGCCCAATAAGGAATTGGAATAACACATGCTTGAACACCTATCTCATGACTGTTGGTTTCAACCACCTTCCAAGAACACCATCTACAACAAAAATACCTTCACGAATAGAGAGAAGCACTATGCTATTTCACCAAAAATGAGTGAATAGATTGAGATGCTTAAAATACATATTGTATAGCATTTTAAAGGCATGAAAAATGGAACAGGTAAACAACCACCTAATATGGGAAAAACTAATCAGATTAATTTACCCTAAGTGAAAAAATTAACACACTAACACCCCCCCTTAAGTGAAAACTTAGGGAGAATGAAGATGCAATATAAATACCTATTTACGATGTAAAAAGAAATCTCTCACAACCGGAGAAAATGAGATAAACCCTATGGGAAAAACCCCTCTCCAAAAGAGAGAAAAGAAAAAAAAATGATGCATGGATGGAGGACTTAATCACACCCCCAAAGGGCTACATACATCATGTATACACAATCAGCAATCCCCCCATAGGAAGGAAAAAAGGAGATATTATATCCCCCCCATAATGAAGAAGCTCCAATGTCAATGAAATGTGCCTAAAAACAAAAGATGATCCAATGCCTACAAGAAACTCCTCTCCCCTTAGGAAGAAACAAGTCCACCAGAAGAAGTCATTCCATGTCCAATTGAAAAGAGGAAGGAAGTTTCCAAACAGAATAATCCACCACATAATCATGATAAAAAAGAACCAAGAAATGTGACAAATCAAGTGAAGGCTCATCAATGTCAATTTTCAAAGACAAGCTAGATGTGTCAACAACTATGTTGAAACTGTCATCAAAGAGGAGAGAAATCACCTCAAGTATGTCTCCTAAATCTGGAAGATGAGACTCCACAAAAAAATTTGAGATGCCAACCAAATACTCATCCAATAAAACAAGATCTGAAATATCAAAAAAATCTTGTTGCACAGAACCAACCTCTAAAGCAACAAGAGGAGAAGAATCAACATAGGTCTGAAGAACTCCAAAGTTCAAATGACCAATCTCTCCTAAGGAATTTCTATCAACACTAGCAAGAGGGGTGTGAGGCTCATAATCATCATCATCAACAAAATGAGAGAAGGCATAGAGGTGAGACTCATGATCTTCTTCACCAACAGTGCAATGACTTTTCTAGTATCAACCTCTCAAATGAAAACAAAATCTACAATGAACTCTAAAATATTTGGTACGATACCATGAGTAATCTAATAGATGGAAAGTAGATTTGTGTACAAATCAAGAATACACAATACATCTCTGAAACAACCATCACCTATCTCAACATTGCCTACCCCTGCAATATCCAAAAGCTTACTATCTCCCAACAAAATCTTGGAAGTATTAGTAGGATGAAGACCTAAAAAAGGATAGGGAGTAAAACCCATGTGGTGAGATGCTCCTGAATCCAAAAACCATCTATCAGGACCAGAATGAACTACAAAGTTACCAATGCATGTCCTATACCCATGTAGAGTTTATCTTCTTTACCACATGCAAATCATTCCTTGACTGTGTAGGTTTGGATGATGATGCAAATGATGATGCAAATGGAGATGGAGAGGCTTTAGAAGAAGAATTCATAGATGGGGGCAATGGAATATTGTTCTTCTTAACAAGATGTGAAAGATCATCAATCTTCTTCGTATAAAAATTGTGTTCATCATGCCCTTTCTTCTTGCAATACACACAACTGAACTTCTCCTTCTTAGGCTTGTCCTCTTTTGAAGAGGTGGAGGACTCATGGGACTCTATCCTAGGTTTCTTCTTCCCTTTTCTCTAAGATCCTTGTGCAACTAATGCATGATTCATAGAGACCCCCTCTAACTAGGCAAGTTTGGCTTGCTCCCTTGTCAACCGGTCACAGAAAGTCTCAAAAGAAGGAATTTGGAGTGCATCTCCCAGGCATCCATGGTGGAATAGAAGGTAGAAGAAAATACTACAAATGGGCCTCTCAGCTTAGATAGAATCAAAAAAATGGACTCCTTATCAATTTTGCTCTTCCCACATCCCATCAATTGTGACCTTACAGATTTGAACTTGACTAGAAAATCATCAATGGAAGGAAATGCATCAAGAGAAAGAGAAGTTAATTATACCTCTAGTTGCAAGGCACAAAACTCATTGATCTGACTAAACAAGTTTTGTAACTTATCCCATATCTTCTTGGGTGTATCAAACTCATCAATATGAAAAAGGAGACTATCAGAAACATTCAATTTTATCAAACCCATAGCTTCATCACACTTGTTTCTCTAGGAAAAAATTCCATATTCCCTAGTAAGAATGGGTTGGTTATCACTCAATGTGGACCACAAACCCTTAGATTGGAGCAAGCTACACATTTTCATCTTCCAAATATGGTAGTTATGGGGGGTTAACAATTCAATTGACTTAGGAGTAGCCATGACAACAAAAGGAAAGAATACACAAAACTAAAACCTCCAAAAATGTCAAATGTAACCTCTCAAAATTTATGTTTCCAACATCCAAAAAATATTACTTAGAAAATTAAAAGGACTAAATCTAGAAAATTTGAGCAAAATAAATATACACCTTACCATCTATTTGTACCATCTATTTGTAGCATATGATCACACCACATGAAAACCAAATAAATGCACAATTCTCCACAACTTGACAACCTCTTCTCAATATATGAGACTTCTTCACAGCAACCAAACACACTGCAATGCTATTTAAATAGAGAAAACATACCCCATGCTGCCAATGTGGGATAAACATTCCTAAAACAACCTCAAAAACTCGCAGGCCACCTCCACTTGACACTACTTGGAAACCCTAAATAAATATTTTGTTGCAAATTTGATTTAAATGCTTCCAACGGGTAATTCAACATCCTTCTAGTGAAAAAAACTCAAATGCCTTCAAAAAAAAATTGGCAGCCAACAATGAGAATCAACCTCCAATATTTCAGACGCCTTTCAATAGGAAATTTGTTCTTCCAATGCAGCTTCAAACAATATTTCATTGCCTCTAGTGAAGAATGGAGGGACGATTATGAGTGAGGAAAATCGGCCTTCAATGTAAATCGCAATTCTATGGTGCTTCCAAAGCACGCCTCTACAAATCGCGAGCTTCAATAACAAAAAAAAGACACCACCAAACAGGGATGTAGCCTTCAACAAAGAAAGAATGGGCCTTCAAACTAACAATCGCTCCTCTCAAAAATATAATTGCCCCTCTTAACTACGCCACTCTGATATGGAAAAAAATTCATCCTCTTGGGAATCGTGTCCAGAGAGGATCAAGCTCTTCAAAAACTTTAATCATAGCTTGGTGCAGACACGTTGCCAAAGTGTAGCCCCAATAGGAGGAGGCAAAAAAAATGAATCGCTACCTTCCAATAAATCGTGGCAATAGAAAAGATGCCTCTCTCTGTCGCTTTCCAATGCCTCCCACTAAAAAATTGTTGCCTCACAATTTATGAACGCCTCCAAGCAGCAAAAAATCGCCCTCTCACCAGAGAATTGGGCTCCTTCACATGGCTCCCAGTTATATTCAAATGGGTGGCTAAGGATAGAGGATTCACACCTTAGTCTCCAAAACTCCACGGTGTTTAAAAACTACACACCTTAGCAATCACAGACAAAAGTGAGCCTCCAAATTACAAGCAACGGGAAAAAATGGAAATAGGCAATTTTGAAATTTGAAAAAATTTCAAATGGCAGAAAAATATTTAGCAAATAAATAATCTCAAACTCTTAATGAAAACTCTCAAAGGAAAGAAGGCAGAATAAGTAGCTCTAATATCATGTTGGTGTCAACCACCTCCCATGAACACCATATGCAACAAAAATACCTTCATGAATAGAGAGAAGCACTATGCTATTTCACCAAAAATGAGTGAATAGATTGAGATGCTTAAAATACATATTGTACAACATTTTAAAGGCATGGAAAATGGAACGGTTAAATAACCACCCAGTACGAGAAAAACTAATCAGAGTAATTTACCCTAAGTGAAAAACTTAACAAACTAACAATGACAACTCTCTATTCATTTTAATGGCTTGATTCACTTTTATTTTTATTTTTTGATGAATGTGTTTCTTTTAGCTCTTATATTAATTTTAAAGGAAAATGTTTTTTAATCTTTCTTCATTAGTTCTCATCCTTTCTTCAATAGTCATTTTTTTTACTCCATTCGACTATCTTCATAGTTGTGATATATTTACAAGATTTAAATGTAGAAAACAAACCATCAAATTTAGGAATTGTGCTCCTTAAGGTTTTCTCTATCAATTTATTTTCATTTGCGTATTCCCTTAAAAATTTCATATGACTAACTAGACCTTCTACATTTATTACATAATTGTTCACAAATTCATTGGTAGTGGTTTTTACATTTTCAAGAAAGAAAATCCCTTTGTCTACATTATTTGTGGTTTGTACACCTTGATATACACTCTTATCCTCCCAACTAATGTAAGCCATTTCCCATTATGTGTCTCTATTTTGGAACAATAACTATTTACCAAAGATTCCAACAACTCAATCTTATATACTCCTATAAAGAGTGGTAGTCCCAAAAAATTCCCAAGGAGACCAGCCAGCTTAAGTCCGAGGATTTTGGAGATGTCCTTTTATTTCCTTAGATTAGTTTTAAATAAATATACATATGATTTATTTTAACTGGTCTTTTGAATAGATGCCATACAATACTTGTCCAATGTCTTCTTAATTTCTCTTGCCTCTCTTGTACTTGCTACCCCAAATAACATTGTTTCATATGTGAATTGTTGATGAGTGATTGGATCTATCCCTATGGAGATTTTTAATACCCTTCCATACACCTTTTTCCCTTGCCTCATTAATTCTTGTACTCATAATTTTTTTCATTATAATGAATAGGAAAGGGAAAGAGGGTCCCCATTTCTAATTTTGTGTGTGGTAGTAAAAAATGCATGCAACATTCCGTTCACTGATAGTGAGAATCTTGGCCTTGATATGCAGCTTCCTACCCATTGTATCCATTCCTTTTAAAAATTGAATCATTCCATAATCTCCAAAATAAATTACCAATCCACTTGGTCATAGACCTTCTTGATGTCTAATTGTATTATCATTCCATTGGTCTTGAGTTTTCTCACTGTATGAATATCTTCATGTGGTAGTATTCTTCCTTCTACTATGGATCATGCACTTGTGTAAGTCCACTATGTTCATCAAACCTAATATTTACAAGAACATCTGACATCCTAGTTACCAATAATTTTGTGACAAATTTATATATTGTGTTACAAAAAGCGATTGGCCTAAATCATTCATTGTATCAACTTTATTTCTTTTTGGAACTAATGTCATGAAGGTATTATTTATGCCCATAAGTTACATTGTCCTCTTTCTTAATTCTTCCATAGCCCCGGTGATTTCACTCCCAATTATATCCCAAAAATCCTTGAAGAAGTTAGCTAGGAACCCATCTAGGCTAGGGGATTATTCCTCACCTAGTTGAATTGTAGCCTTCTTAACTTCTTCTATAATGTCAGAAAAGTATCTCATCTTGGTATGTTCTGATAATTTTAGGAATGTTGTCTAAAATTTATATTTTGTCACTAGTAACAATAGGAGAGTCTCCATTTAGTAGATTTTTAAAGTAATTTACTGCCTCATCACAAATCTCTTTTTCAAATTGAAGTTTGATTACCTCAAAGTTGTTTATTTCTAATATTCTATTCCTACATATTTTAACTTTGATTGTACTTCATATTTATGTCACCTTCCTTTAACCAATTTTCTCTCGACTTTTATTTTCATAATATATTTTTAAAATAAAAAAATCTAAACCAAAACAATTAGATTTCATATTTCTCAATTTAGAAATAAACTAATTGTGTTCAATTAATTACAATCCCTAATATTCCCCAAATACCAAATCTTTAAATATTTAATTCCCTCACTGTCACTTAACACGTGGCCAAGCTTCTAAAGAGCTAACTTTTTTTCCTTACATGTGGAAATGCAAATTTAAGTCAAAGCTATTTCAAGCTTTCACATGGAAATATTTTTTTTGCACTTTCAAACGCTTCCTCCGAAAATAATAACACCTCCCTTTTAATGGCGTACGCGCATCGTGACACGTCCTGCTACAAACCTGCCCTCATTAAAAGCGTTATGCGCTTGTGAAGAAAATATATGGTCCTAGTGGAGTCCACAATCTATGATTTACTCCCTTTCCTCACGTTTTCTCGGATTCTTATTTAAGAGTTGGGGTGCCCTGTAACGCTTCTTCCTCGTCTTCTCATTCATTACAGGACTGCAGCCTGAAATCTTGAATACGCACAGCATAAATAAAACTACTTCTCTATTACTGCAAGAACACAGCTTCTTTGATAACACAATATAGACCTTACAGTTCTAGAGGAATTTAAAATCTCCCATTTAGATGACCGTAAATAAATAAATTGCCTTGATAGAAGGCGAGATGGAGGATTTATTACATCAAAATTCAAATTCAATCGAGCATTAGCACATATAATCATATTCACCAAAAGGAAAAACTAAAATATTATTGTTGAAATCGATTAATAGTGATGTTTTTGTGAAGATATGCACGGTATTTTAAAGATCTGCATCTCAGCTGAAAGATTCTATTTAAAATGCAGGAAGTGAACGCGAATGTTCATGAGCTGATGGTTAAGCTAAAAGATGCTTTGCAAGAGGCCGCGAAAGCCAAGGTAGAAGCGAAAATGGAGATGGAGAAACGTACCAAAGCAGAAGTAGTCGCCATTAAAGCAATCCAGAGGGTATGAACTCTACTCAATCTTCTTTCTTGATGCTTGAGATGCAAAGAAAATAATTTTTTTTCACTGTATTTATCAGTTTAAAGAATGCGAATCAGCCTTCAAAGAAGCAGCCAAACAGAAGGAAGACACAATCTCGCTCTTAAGACTTTCGAAACACCAGTGCGAAGAAATCGCGAGACAACGGGACGAAGCCGTGCAAGAGCTGGAAACGATAGGCAAAAAACTGAGATTGCTGGAAACAGAAGTTAATGAGGCATCGCGAGAGCGGCGAGCAAAAATGGAAGAACTCGAAGGAATACGGCGAAAGCTCACTGCTTTGGAGGAACAAAACCGCCAAATTTTGCAAGAGAAGGACGTTGCAATAAGGCAGCTCCAAGACTATCTGGATTCAAAATCAGGAATCGACAGCTGTTGTCAGCCTCTTCTTCCAATAACCTAACATTCAGCGAATACTCCTGGGACGATATCAAAGCCGCCACTCACGATTTCTCCGATCGTTTCAAACTCGGAGAAGGAGGCGACGGCACGGTATACAAAGGTGAAATCAAAGAAACAAGAGTTGCTGTAAAAATAATGAGGGAGGAAGGTTTTAGAGGTCCGCATGAGTTCCAACGCGAGGTATACACATTAAATATTTAAATTCTAATGAGTTAAATCTATTAAGAAGACTTACTTTTAGCACCTTCTTCTCGCAGATGAATCTTTTAAGGGACATTCATCACCCGCATTTGGTACGCATACTAGGTACCTGTTCTGAGCGAGGATGTATACTCTATGAATATATGTCCAACGGAAGCCTGTCAGATCGTCTCAGCTGCAAAGACGCCTCTCCACCGCTCCCCTGGCACGCCAGAATTCGCATTGCTGCTGAAATTTGCTCCGCATTACAACATCTACACAGTTTAAGGCCGGAACCAATCGTCCACGGTGATCTTAAACCCCAGAATATACTCCTCGACGAGAATTATGTATGTAAAATCAGCGATTTCGGCATCGCTCGAATTCTTCCAGAAGAAGAGTCACAGAAAATAACCGAGTTAAGAGGAATGTTTTCATATATGGATCCCGAATATCTGAGGAGCGGCAAATTCTCTACAAAATCTGACATTTACAGTATGGGAGTGATCATCCTTCAGATTCTCACTAGCAAACCGGCGTTTGGGCTAGTGAAAGAGGTGGAACTCGCCATGCATAGCGGTAAGTTGAAGGAGGTTTTGGATCCTGGTGCCGGGGAATGGCCGGCTATGCAGACCACTCAGTTGGCTTATTTCGCCTTACATTGCGCCGAATCAGACGAAAATAAAAGGACCGGACTTGAACCAGACGTCATGAAATTGTTGGATAACCTTCGAAACTTTGCAGTGGCTGCAGCGAACCCCTGCAGGCCCCTTGAAAGCTGCCAAACGTCGGTGCAAATTGCTCAAGATCCACACAAGCGGACCTTCTTCGTCTGTCCAATTTTCAAGGCAAGCCACGTTTTGAGAAGAATGTAAAATAAACATTTTTTACGATTCCAAACAAATTCATTTATTCAAGCGTTTGAAATTCGGGTTTGATAATGAAATGGAAATTGGGATCTCGTTAAATGAAGTTGTGATTTGCAGGAGGTTATGGAGAATCCTTACGTGGCAGCGGATGGTTTTACATACGAAAAGGAGGCAATCGAGGGATGGTTCGGCAGCGGACATGACACGTCGCCCATGACAAATGTGAAAGTCGATAACCAGAAGCTCATCCCAAACCACTCTCTGAGATCCGCCATCAGACAGTGGCAAGTAAAAGGCGATTTTATGCATTTGATGAATTTGAATGAATAAAATAGAAAAGGCTCACGTATTTAAATTCCCTTTTACGAACCCTTGCTCTGGGTGTCCAGAGTTACAGACCTAGGCAACATGGCGTTGGCCATTTGGCACTCCAGGCAGCAACAAATCGTATTTCTTGCACTAATATAATCCTAGGAATGAAGTTTCAATTTGATAGCGAAGTCATGTTAGATCAATTAACGATTACGAAAATTTTCATTGTTTTTTTTGTTATTGACAAAATTGTTGCAGAGAAATAAAAGTATAAAAGTAGCATTCCTTTTTATAGTGAATAGCGTATATTTTATATTAAAATATAATAATAATTTATGTACAAATATGTAAAAATGGATTTAATGGTGTATAAGTTTTTATCAATAAAATTTAGAATTATTAATGAATAATATTATGGATTGGTGTTTATAATTCGTCAGTCTTATCAATTATATATGAAATATGAAGAAAATTATTATCATTCATTTATGAATGATTTAAAACAAAGATAGGAACATAACTAATTTTAAATATTGTGAAATTATTTCAATATTTTTATTTTGCATTATATGTGTGTGCACCCCAAAAAAAATAAAAAAAGGTTTTTTTAGAAAGTCTGTTTAGAAATTGTCTTTAAAAAAAATTTCAAAGAATCAAGAGGATACTTTTTCATTAGAAGACAATATTTTCTTCTATAACTTTATAATGCGAGCTCTAATGTATGGAAAGTAAAGTTTTCTTATCTACAACTTTTATCACCTCAACTTTGCCTACACTAACAAAAGTAATCACAGGATTATCTAAATGATCTAAAAAACTCTATATAGTCTCATTTGGTGGAGTATTTTAGACAATATAATTTATATGGCTCTAGGAAAATTCATTGCTAGCAATTCACCAACGGAAAATTCACCGCCAACAATTCATTGCGAGAAAATTCACCGTCATGAAAAATTCACCACCAAGTAAAATTCACCACCAACAATTCACCGCCATGGAAAATTAACCGCATTAACATTTTTTAATATATATTTCAAAAACTTGATTTTTTTTTGCAAAAGAATAATTTGATTTATGATAATAAAAATGATAATAAAAAATTAATCACATTAACTTTAGAGAATTTGATTTATAAAATATTAATGTAATGTAATTAGATTTCCACAATCCATATGAATTTATGTCTGAATGCTTCTGGATTTGATGAAAAAAGAGGACACACAATCAAATCCAGAAGCATTCAGACATAAATATTAATGCAGTTAATTTTCTGTAACGGTGAATTGTTGGCGATAAATTTTACTTAGCAGTGAATTTTCCCATGGTGAATTGTTGGCAGTGAATCTTTTGTATGCCAATTTATATAAGCAACATATACTACATATTTTTAAAATAAATAAGTATAAGATATAAATCATAGAGTGGAAAAAAGGGTTGGTATGATGGTTTACAGATAGGGTGTGTAGATAAGCACACTAAACTCTACAATAAGAATGTACCAACAAAGAAAAGGATTAAAAGAAGATCATATCTAAGAACAAGACAAATTAAAAAAAAAAATCTAAAAACTTCCAAATTAAGATAGGGTGTGTAGATAAGCACACTAAACTCTAGAATAAGAATGTACCAACAAAGAAAAGGATTAAAGGAAGATCATATCTAAGAACAAGACAAATTAAAAAAAAAATATAAACTTCCAAATTAAGAAGAAACCCAAGGGACAAAGCTAAATAATGTAGGATTGAATGGGTTAACCATAATGTTAAGAAAAATAATCTTTCATTTTATTAATCCAATAAAAATCATACAAGTCAACATAAATCAACATATATTAATTAAATGATACCTACAAGAATTTTTAATTAAAATATTTAAAGATACACTAAGAATTAAATGGGGAAGAATATAGGTACTTATCTAAAGCAAAAGAGACTGAATATTTCTAATACTTCTCTAAATACACCTATCTCAAGACTATAATTGGTTCTTCTTTGTTTTCATTTACCTTAGAAAAATATATATATATTTCAACTCTATGTGAGGTCAAATTTATACATTTAGGTTAATTTCATGGGTGTGGATGTAAATTATAATATATTCAAATCTAATCTTGTATAGTGTGCACTTGTACTTGATTTTTTGTGATTTGTTAAATTTTAATAACTAGTGGTATTAAAAATGTCGCGGTGTACTAGAAAATTAAGATCAAGCTATATCTTTTCAACTCTTTAGAAAAAATAGTTTTACAATTATAGAAATGATCGAGGACAATAATCTTCAACCATGTAGATGATTTAAAATTAAATTTGTTTTACTGTTATTTAATCCAAGTGCTTGTAGAGTATTACTTAGATAAATTCAAATGATATGTGAATAATTATTTTTTGTAGATGATAAATTGAATGTAACTAAATGGCTTCAAACATAAGAACATAGCAGAAAATCTCACAAATGTGTGTTTAATCACCTCATAATTGCTAGTGAAAAAGGTGGGAATCAACCAAATTTTAATTTTAATTTTAACTAGTTCAAATATGTTGGTACAAGATCCATCTTATATTCACAAGATTAACCTTAGACAAGGGAACAGTAAAATCTAAGTAGGGAATTGATGTCTATAGACAAGATCAATAATAGGTAGAATAAATATGATTTATGTGGAAATGTGTGTAAATATGGATAAGATGGAGGTAAGTGTGAGAGAATTTGTGAATGGAGATTATGTAGGAGCATTGTGGCTCCAACCTAATATTTTTTTTATTATCGTTGTGTTTATTGGCACAATTCTTATTCTAAATTTACTGATTTTATCAGTTTATTTGATTTTTCGTGATTTCCTTCTTTGGCATAACCTCTTCTTAAAATATCATCCACCTATGGTGTAGGAAATTTAAGTTATGGTGGTAGTTTTGGTAGTTGAGTGGATTCCTTCTTTATTTACCACTACTCATGCTATTTTGGGACCATCATCATTTTCCATGTTCCCAAGTTGTGCCGTTTGGTTTCCTTGGGAGTGGATAGAATTAATCACAACCATATGTAGACATAGAGGGAAAAAAGAGAAGGACAAATGATGAGATTCTACATATTATAGGTGTGAAGGATATGCCAAGAGTGATTTTATTGGAAGACCCCAATTTTAGTTGATGTAAAAGAAATTTTTGAAAGGTTTTGGCCTACAAGTCAGTAGTTTATAGAAGTCATTATTGTATGAAAAATGGAAAAAGAAAGGTAAAAATAAGTGGTTGTATGTAATCTTTCTTTTTAGGTTTTTCAAATCCTACATTGACATGCCTTCAAATTTGAGCTATTTTTCTTAATATAAGCATATGGAAGAGTGTGTAGCAAGAAATTTCACTAGTTTTGTATGTCTATAGTAGATTTATGTAGGAAAAGGATTTTAGAAGTGTAAATTTCCAAAAAAAATTAGAAGTTTGGTGCAATATCAAGTCTTAAATATTGGCATACATGTTTCTAGTATTAATAGCTAGGCTTGAAGCTAGCTATGTATAATTAGTTTTGTGAGCTTAACCAAAATCATTTTTGAGCCTACCCCTAAGTGTATATTCTCTATTTAGGCTAGTTGGATCTTCTACCTATTAAAAGCATTGAGTGTTGGACTATATTAGAAAATGAGTAATGAATTATCTACCTATTGAAAGAACCCAATTTTAGACTACATTAGGAAATGAGTAACATGGGGTAATAAGCGAAACTTTGCACAAGGGTGTGTCATTTTTTTATATATGTATTAAATCATTCCATCAAAATGCATAAAAAATCAAATAAGAATCAACACGGGCATATAATGATCACCACTACATAAAGGTTAATGTGTATTATATGATGTTTCTATCATGACTCAACTACCTAGTTTGAGTCAATCTTTTTTCCTTAAATTTCATAAGTTGTGTTTCATAAGAACCTATCTCTCATGAGAATGAATAATCCCTATAATGATACTTATAAATTTAAAAAAGCATGATTTCTTACAAATTCATCTTCTGAATACTGCTCCCACTACACATTTAACTATAAAATTTTCTTTAAAATCAAATCTGATTAATTTTCTACCTCATTTACTAATTACTGTATTAATTTATTGTCTTCACGAAATTAAATACATCTACTTAACTAGGTGAAAGTGTTTATTAACTTCTATAAGTTAACAACTATCCTAGAAATGGCCCAAACTAATCCCCCTCGCGCTAGAATGATTCCATCAGTCAAAATAATTGTCTGGGAAGTGGGGAAATAGTCCCTCCGCGAACCATGGGTATTACCGTCTCTTTTCATATTTGCCATTTTAAAGACAAAAGTTACTCTTCAATCTCTGAAAGGAAACTTAAAAAAGATTTGAAGTTCCTGAATATTCTCCGTTGATACCTCAGGAGTTTCTCGATTGTGACGGCGACGGAGCTTCTATAGGTGGGATAAGATTTGTTCGATCTTCTTGCTGTCCCGAAAACTGGGTAATCATTACAGACAATAGTAGAGTTGCTTTCGAGGATGTTGATTATAATCTGAAAAGTGCAGGACGGAGAATGTCAAGGTATTGTGTTAAGGCGACCTAACAAGATGTAGTTGCAGGCACTTGTGGCTTCCCCGTCCTTTGAATTCTTACACACGCTTTCACCATGAGAGCTCCGGCGGTAAGCCAACTACAACAGGGTGCTATGAAGAATTCAATTGCACAGACCAAAAATCTACAAGTTGTCAAAACCAAGGAAAATTCTCTCCCTGATGAGAAAAGTTGTGCAGCCGTAGGACTATCAGTTTCATCCACTCCGAAAGTCCAACGGGATTTGAACACCTCCTTCCAAACTCCGTCAATCTATATGGTAAATGAAGACTGTACACCTTCTTGGGTTGAAGAAATGAATGACCCTGGCTTTGAAGAGTCATCATTCGATATGATGTCCCCGACCAAACAATTTTCTTCCGAGTCGGAAGAGCAACACAATGAAAAAATTCGGGGTGGTGAAGCTTGTGGAAATTTGTCATCGATTCATACCAGGGGAGGATCTCAAGTATGCTCTCTCTACTAATAACTTTTAAGGATAATTTAAACAATTTTAGTTTGCTCGTTCTTGTTCTTGCCAGCAGAAATCAACGCGTTATATGAGTATTGAAGTTTTTTAAAAGATATTGTTGGGTCAGGCTGAGCTCTTATGGAGGGGTTTCCAAAAAGAATTTAGTGGGCGTTGTTCCAGAATTTTTAGGAATATTTTTAAATGGGTGTGAATTTTGTAATGCAATTTGACCTTAAAAGTTTATAAATAATAAAACAGATACTTGTTTATTAAGTAAAAGAAGTTTAAGTTCTAAATTTATTCATGGTTTTTTATTATTTTGCACATAGAAGCAATAATCTGAAAAAAAAAATCCCCATTAGTTCCAATTTTTAAAAAATCTGCAGGCTGGACGATTTTTTCACATTTCAAACTGCAAAATTCTCCAAAAAATTCGTTTAAAACCTGAAAAAAATGCAAATAAAATCACGCTGATTTTCGTACGAAAAAAACCATGAGACCATAGCTTGTTGCTTACTAGTATACTTTGATAGATTTTTTGCAAGCATTCATAGCTTGTTCGAAAGCACTTATTTTAGGCTTTTGGCCATAGCGACAAAGTAGTGAACTGTTTGATAAAATGCTTTGGTAGACATGTCTGAAAAATCTGGTAGCATAGACAAGGGAATGAAGTATTTGAAAAAATGCCTCAAAGATATGTGGTCTCATGGTGATGGAATGCCACTGCAAGAAAATTGCTATGGATTGTCATGGCATTCCATCACCATTAGACCACATTTCTTTGAGGCAATTTTTCAACCAATTCACTACCTTGTCTACATTATTGCTTACTATTATGTTTTGATAGATTTTTTCCAAGCATCCATAACTTGTTCGAAATCACCTGTTTTAGGCTTTTAGCCATAGTCGCAAAGCAATGAACTGTTTCATAAAATTCTTTGATAGAAATGTATGAAAAATGTCGTAGCATAGATAAGGCAGTGAACTTTTGAAAAAATGCCTCAAAGAAATGTGGTCTCATGGTGATGGAATGTCATGACGAATGCCATGACAAGCAAATTGCTATGGATTGTCATGGAATTCCATTGCCATGAGACCACATTTCTTTGAGGCATTTTTTCAACCAGTTCACTACCTTGTCTATGCTATTGCTTACCATTATGCTTTGATAGTTTTTTTCCAAGCATCCATAGCTTGTTTGAAAGCACCTATTTTAGGCGTTTGGCCATAGCAGCAAGACAGTGAACTGTTTGATAAAATGATTTGGTAGACATGTTTGAAAAAGGTGGTAGCATAGACAAAGTAGTGAACTGTTTGAAAAAATGCCTCAAAGAAATATGGTCTAATGGTAATGGAATGCCATGACGATCCATAGCAATTTTCTTGTCATGGCATTCCATCACCATGAGACCACATTTCTTTGAGGCATTTTTTCAAACAATTCATTGCCTTGTGTATGCTATTTCTTACTATTACATTTTGATAAAAAAAATTCCAAGCATTTATAGCTTGTTCGAAAGCACCTATTTTAGGCTTTTAGCCATAGCAGCAAGGCAATGAGTTGTTTAATAAAATGCTTTGGTAGACATGTATGAAAAATGTGGTAGCATAGACAAGGTAGTGAACTATTTGAAAAAATGCCTCAAAGAAATGTGGTCTCATGGTGATGGAATGCCATGACAAGCCATAGCAATTTGATTGTCATGGCATTCAATCATCATGAGACCACATTTCTTTGAGGCATTTTTCCAAATAGTTCACTCTTTGTTTATGGCTTGTCTATGGATTGTCATGGCTTTCCATCACCATGAGACCACATTTCTTTGAGGCATTTTTTCCAACAGTTCACTACCATGTCTATGGCTTGTCTATGGCTTGTCATGGCATTCCATCACCATGAGACCACATTTCTTTGAGGCATTTTTTCAAATAGTTCATTGTCTTTTCTATGCTACCACATTTTTCATACCTGTCTACTAAAGCATTTTATCAAACAGTTCACCACCTTGCTGCTATGGCTAAAAGCCTAAAACAGGTGCTTTTGAACAAGCTATGGATGATTGGAAAAAATATATCAAAGCATAATAGTAAGCAATAGAATAGACAAGGTAGTGAACTATTTGAAAAAATGCCTCAAAGAAATGCGGTCTCATGGTGATGGAATTCCATGAAAAGAAAAACTTTTAGCCATAGTGTCAAGGTAGCGAATCGTTTGATTAAATGTTTTGGTAGACATGTATGAAAAATGTGGTAGCATAGACAAGGCAATGAACTATTTGAAAAAATTCCTAAAAGAAATGTGGTCTCATGGAATGCCATGACAAGCAAATACAATTGGCAACTACTCATAGTTATTAGTTATGCAATGTGAAGTAATTGCATAGCTGCTTAGGTTGACTTTGTAAAAACTATATTGTAATTGAAATTTTGTCATCTATCAACATCTAGTTCTTAGTTATGCAATATGAAGTAATGCTTTCAATTTGAAAGATGTGTAATGCAATGTAATTAGTGATATGAATATAAAGTACAAACTCTATTTTTTTACAATTCATTAGTTAAACTCTTTATTTGCTCTTTATATCCCTATGCTATGGAAATGCCTTTCAATTTCAAAAAAAATAGTTTTTATCTCCTTTTCTACAATTTTTTACATTTTTTTTAAATCTAATTTTTTCTCGATTTTTTCAAAAAATCTTATACTTTTGGTTTGCCATTTTTTCCCCAAAATATTTTTGCTGCTATGATTTTTCATACTCAATTCAATATTGTATATAAATATAAGATGATAAAAAAAATTAACTGATGAGAATTCAAAAAATATCAAATGAGTGATAAATGATAAAAAAAAAAATCTTAAGATAGAGGGAAAAAGATTAGCTTCCTCCCAAATTCACCCCTTAAAATTATAAACTAAAAAATAAAGGCTCCTATCTATTAAGAAAAAATTCTAATTATTTTTGTAGTAATTTTTTTTCATGAAATCTCATGCTCAATAAATATAATTTTGAAGCCTATAAGACCACTCTTAATGATGCTAATAAAATTGCTAAAATTATGATCATACATCTCTCATTTTACTAAACTTCCAATGTTTATTTTGGGTGCAATTAAAATTAATTTAAAGTGTAGAATATAAATTTTATTCTTCATGTTATTTGTCTAGCTCTTTCTAGAGATTTTATTTATAAGTTAGTATTATTTTTGTAAATATTTTTGCTACTCTTAGATGAAGAATAGTGACTATTTTTAGTGTATTTTTTATTAGAGATGTGATCTAGAGTTTTCAGGGAGTTGTTACTATCTATAAAGCAACCACTTGTTATTTTTAATTAGACAAAAAAAATAGTCTATGAAATTCCTAGCATATGGCTTTAATATTTTTTGAGTATGTGGAATCTTTCTTGTCTTGAGTCTTTTATTTCTCCTAGTTTTCTCATTACAATTATTCTCTTTCTTTATTCAGGAATTTTTATTTAGAATTTATCTAAGTATTGTGTCATAAGAAAAATTTTGAGTTTCAAAACCTTTTTAAGTTCATGAAGTTTTTTTCACAACCCCATCAACTCTCACCAAGGTTCAACCATAACCTTGTTGGATTCCAATTGTAGTTTTACAACCTCTTTAGTTTTAATAATACCAAAGCTACTATGAGGTTCTAGAATTTGTGTCAAATATTGATATAGTGGTCCTCTTCAAATATTTTTTTCCAAATGGCTTAATTTAGTGGTTTCACATAGTTTTAAAACTCACATTGATAGTCGTAGAGGTTGTCCCAACCTCATTGCTATTTGATAGAATTTTCAGAACCATTTTGGAGTCCAAAGCAATTTTTATAACTTTCATAGATGAAGAAACGTAAAGAATTTTGAAGATCTATGCTTCAGCAAGAAGATGCTTCTTCTTGTACTTCTACTAGAAAAATAAAATGTGTAGTGTAGAAAAAAGTAACCCTTTTTCACACTTAAGTTGGGAATAATTAATACTAAAATTAACTTAATTATGCCTTGATTTAGTGTTGTAATGTGTTTTACACACTCACACTAAGTCTAGGACCCTTTTAACTAAAATGGAATTAATTGTGCCTTATTTAGGGTGTTGTAAAGTGTTTTCTTACACTTCCACACTAATCTAGGGATTTATTAATTAATTGAGGTTAATTGGAGCTTAATTGGCCCCTTAAATTCAAATCTAAGCCTTATCTATTGTATTTTTTGAGGGATAAATCTTGACATTCATTAATAATGTGGCACAATATTTAATTTGGCAAGGTTTGAGTCCTAGGATAGTGACCTAGAACCCATTTTCCACCTTAGGTGAATGGGTCCCCACTATGTCCTAGGGCCCCCTTTTGGCATATTATTTCATGTCCCTGAAACTTGGTCCTAGAAACTGTGTTAGGACCCATTCGCCCAAGGTGGCGAATGGGTCCTCCTTACTTAGGACACCCCTTTTTGAACTTATTTGTGGTACGATTTTAATGATTTTGAATCCTATATCTGATGTTGGCTTGTGTTATTTGAATTTTAAGGTTAATTCTTAAGTTTAGTATAAATATAATGCTAATTCACATAGTTTCACGTAGAATTTTTATGTGACTTCATGAGATCAAGAACAAGAACATTATAGAACATTTTCAAGAGCATTTTAAGGACATTCAAGGGCAGATTATTGATTTTTTATTGCAGCAATTCAAGATCATATCATTATGTTAAAGGCATAGTGCATCATGCATGTAGTTGAGCTAGTGTGTTGATGTAGCATTGAAGATCCACTTACAAGCATTGTTCCACATCAAATTCAAGATCAAGATCTACATTCTTCATAGCCACTTCATGTTAGATTTTTTATTTACATTCCAAGACTTCATCCAAGGTATCATTGTTCATGTTTCATATTTCATGTTCATGTTTCATTGTTTCATCATAAGGTTTAATCACCTATATGGGGTTTGGCCAAGGAAATCCCATATTCCCTAACAACAACAAATTTTTATCCTCTTTCATGTGTGTTTTCAGATTTATAGGTTGAAGATCAAGTGGAGAACAAGATTGAAACAAAAGTTGTCAAAGTTGAAAAGTTGTAAAGTTGGCATCTACATTGCAAGATTACAAAAAGTTGTCTACAAAATTTGTTTCCAACTTTTAGGAGCTGGTCACTTGGGAGCTGGAAGTGTAGATATTGAAGAACAAAACCTAGAAATCAGTTTTCAGAAACCCTAATAGAGACCCATTTGCCATTTTGGGCGAATGAGTCATCAGTGACCTCAAAACAACACTTTTTCAGCAAGGTACACATTGTTTCACCCTCTTGAAATATCCCTTATTGTTATTATAACAGTTAGGATTCATTTCTAATTGTTATTTAGGCATTTTTCCCCTCATAATTAAATGAAACATCAAGTAAAAAATTAAGTTTATCCATCTGATTTACCCCATTTGGGTGAACATCTTTTTTTATGTTTCAAAATGAAAAGTGTCTATAAATATTTTTGTTGCATGTTGAATATTTGAAACTTGTTTTGGTTTCCGATGAGGTTGTCACTACCCTATCGAGATCCAATAAGCTACTTACAACCATGGCCAATTCAAAGGATATTTTTAGAGGTGGTTCATCAACAATAGAAGAATTTATTCCGTACAAGCATAATCAACTTTTTTGGCTTTAACAACTAGTTTTAAAACAATCATTGAAGGTCAAGAAGGTTTTGAAAACCCCTCAAACTTTCAACATGCAAGTTTTTAAATATCACATTTTAAATAAAGCCAAGTACCATTTATATGGTGAGATTACATGTGTTTCAATATTTAAGACACTTGTAATGTGCTAAAAAAATTAATAATATTGAATGGACCATCCAATATAAAACCAATGTAAAGTGTAGAGAAAGGATCCTAATGGGAGATTATCAAGAGCTAATAGAACTACAAAGGAATTTTTTTCAATTTGAATCCAATAAGTAGTGCAAAAAGGATTCCAAGGTCAATGCATAAAAAAAGTATTTCAAATATAAATGTACACAATTGTTTTCACTTTGATAGCTACTAAAAGGGAAATATTATTTATGTAATTCATTTTCATGAAATATTCCCTACCACAAGATTGCTTGCTATAAATCAAAATTCCCCTAGATTTGTTTAACTATATGTTAAAAGATTTAGTTTTCCTCCTTAACAATTTGATTTTTGAAAAAATAAAATATAAATACCTCAAGTATGAGCATTTTTTTGATTTGGAGAGCACACTTCTAAAATTGGAGATATGAAATTAGGGCACTTAAACCTCATATAATTATAGATAAGAATGGGTGATGCGAATTGGTCCCCAATCATGTAGAAACTGGTAGAAAGTAAGTTGTTGTAGGAAACTGGCTTTCTCATAGTCATGCAATTCATTTACTTGGTCTTGGAGTGCATAAATCATTACAACTCCCAAACTTGAGAAGTGAAAATGGTGGATAATAAGATAATCGCTAAATTAGATGGACTATTTAGAAGGTTATAGGCCCTTGAGGCTATTTTTCCTCATGAGGATCCCAAGAAAGAACAAAAATTTCAAAGAGGTTGGGTTGGAATCATAAATCCCTTGGAAAGGATTATTTTATTTATAGAAAAATAAAAATCAAATTTGAGGTAAGATCCTTAATTTTAAAGGTGAACCAAGTCTAGAAGTGGTCATGGATTGAATTAAATATTTAGAGAAAAAATATGAGATGGAAGGAATTAAGGAAATTGATCCACTAAGGCTTAAAGTTATAAAATAAAATATGAAGCATCATGTTGCTATATGGTGTTATTGTCACTAAAATGTTAGGACAATGGAAGGGAGAGAAAATCTAAATGAGGAAAAATATCCTAAAATATTTGAAAGCTAATTTTTTTCCTTCAAATAAATAGTAAAAAATTTTAGGGGGTCTCAAATTCTAAAATATGAGTTATCCATACGAGCTCTTACAATGAACAATTTTTTAGGTTAAAAATAATGAAAAAAATATAATGAAGGACTCTAAGGGTTATGAGATGGAAAAAATTAATGGTGAGAATAAATATTTACCATGTCAGCAAGAGCAATTTTCAAAGAGAAATCCATAGACTCCATGATTAGCCAAGGGTAAGGGAGAGAATAAAGGGGATGCACATGTTGAGTTGTATTACCTTAATTAAAAGGAAATTATTAAGGATTATAGTAAGATGGAAATAGAGATTGAAGAAAACACTGAAGAGGAATGTGATCTATCACAAGAGGTGATCCAAGATGTTATAGTAGTGGTAGTCATTCAAGATAGAGCTAAGGTTGTAGTAGATATGGAGCTATTTAGGAGCCCCATATTTAATGAAATATTATTTTCTTTAGAGAACATAGTAGAGAAGGAGTAAGTAAAAAAATATCCTGAAAATATCAAGAGTGATGAAAAGATAGTATTGGGTCGCCAAACTACTCCTCCACTCCCTAGAATGGAATTCCACTCACAAGGCTAGGTTATTGTCAAGTGCCTAAAATTGATTCATTAACAAAATAATGGATGGTTTATGGTCAACTCTATGAGTGGTATTTCTTTCATACACTTTGATTACATCTTAAACTTAGGAGGATGTTCCTAGAGGCTTTGAATAAATACATGATACTTGGCAATGGTGTACCTAACTAACCTATAATGATGATATGACTCCAAAAAATTGTAGTTGAATATGAGAACAAGAAGTTACCATAGTACGTCTATATAGTTGATTTATACCTTCACTCTCGATGCCCAGTATGAGCAATATACTTGATTTCAAAAATATTATGATGGCTATTCCATCTAGTTATGGTGAAATAATGAGTTGCACTAACTTAAATTAAAGTAAAAAGTTTGTTTTAATAATTTTAATTTATTTTGTGTGACTAAAACAAGTACACAAGAGACCAATGCCAATCCAAAGGTAAAAAAAGTCACAGTTGACAATGGGAGATGGAAAAATGTAATAACAAATACTAACTTGATATAGCATCTAAATCAAATTATATACCCTATTTTCATTTCAATAGTATTAGTTATTCCTTAATGAGTTGAATAAGTTAATATACAAACATAATATGATCTATTAAAAATAAATTAATAGATTTAGAATCTTGTCACATTTTTCAAATAATGTTTACATTCATAACAATGAATGTGTTGAAAATATTTCTAAACTAGCACAATTTTTGAATTTTCCATTAGATTAATGGATAAATAAAATTAACAATAAGTTACAATAACCTTTTGATGGACTAACATTGTCACTACCTCCTTACAACTACTATAAAATTTATTTTTTATATGTATTTCAACTCTTCTAGCTTGTTCCTCTATTGTTCATATGTGATAGTATTATAAAATGAATCAAAATGAAAACTAAGCCTAGAAAATAACACTCAAAAATGTGAAACCCTAGGCCATGGCATTGTAGAAGTGTAAAATCTATGGCCAAGGATGGACCCTACCCAAAATGGATGTGATATATTTTATGATCAAGCTAAGAATTTACATATGGTAGCTAAGAAGACTCCAAAATTAATGGTGGTAGTTGGGAGAAAACACTTTACATTTGAGTCCTTAGCACTAAAAATGCACTTTAAAAATATATTTTTTCAATGAATGGGTACTTGGAGAGCAACATCTCTTGGGATGAACATGGAACCACCAAGGTGTCATGTGGGTCTTTGGTTTTGAGTAGAACCTAGAGTGAGTACTTAGAAGAAAACTTGCATTGGCAAGTGTTAGGCCTAGGAGAGAAATCAGAACTAGAGCTAGAAAGAAGCCAGTGGGTGGTGGGAGCTAAGTGAAACTAGGAACTTGGAAAAACAAATTCATGTTCCAAGTTCCAACTTGGACCTGTAGTCCAAAGGAGTGGAAGAAAGAAAATAAGTCACAGTGATTGGGTGTTAGAAGAGACACTGGGACCTACAACTTTAGGTTCCAATCTTTGGCCAAATCCCAGTGCAAGGATTGAGAGTTAAAGAGAACTTAGAATTAGAACCTAAGGTTTTAGGTTCTAAGTTCTACTCAAGGCCCAAGCGCCGATGGGTTAAAATAGAAAATAAAGTGAGAACTAAAAGTGGGGGGAGCCAAGAACATCGAACCAAAATGTTTTAGGTTCTAGGTCTAACCTAAAACACAAGACTAGATGAATGAGAGGTGTGAACAAGCTTCAAAAAGAAGGGTTGGATAGCAAGGGTAGGGCGATCAAAACATAAAAGGTTCCAATTCCATGTTAGGGCCTCAGGCCTAAGAAGGGGTAATGGGGGCTAGGAGTCAAGAGTAGAAGAGGATCTAGAACCAAAAACTTAAGGGTCTAAGTTCCTTTTAGGACTTGAGGCTCGAGGAAGAATAATAGAGAGAGAAATAAGAGCATGTATAGACTTAGAATTGGAAATTGAGGTTCTAGGCTCCTAGCAAGGCCTAAGGCCTAGGGAGATCCAAGTTTTTGGCATACCACGAGGCCCAACAAGCACCAAAATAAAAGAACAACCAAGGGTATTGATCAAAATTCCAACTCCTCCAAATTAACAAGTCCCACTAGATAGAATATATAACATCTCTTTCTTAGAGAATAAATGATAATAATTGAGTGAAGGAATAAAGGAATATACATTTTTTGTGAAGAAAATGAGGATAGTATAAATAAAGACTTGTCTTATGAGAAAGAAAAAAATTAAGACATCACATAGAGATTGGAAATGAAGACCTCCACATAAAAGGAGAATTAGATAGCATGCTTAAATGGAATAAAGGAGACAAGGAGGAAGCACATATGGGAATTTTTTATGCCCTTGAATATTATTTTTTATGGTTTATTTACAAGTATAAAATAAGGTTGGATAATTGCAATAAAATTTGGGATAAGTAGTTGAGTTTTTAAGTTTCTTAGAATTTTAATTTTCTTGGAGATCGTTGTGTTGAGATGTGAAGCCCAACAGTCACATGACCATTTGTATTCTCCCATCTCTTCATATTCGAAGAGCTTTGTATAAATATGTGTGCACATCATGTACTAGATATTGATAACAGTTAATAGAGATTATTCCCTGCTTTCCCATGGATGTAGCCATTTTTGGTGAACCACATAAATATTGTGCTTATTCTTTCTCTTGTCTATTTTTATTTTGTTTTTGTGTTCATTTTAATATTTACAATTGGTATCAGAGCCTTGTGAGGTTGAGCATAAATGGACGTAGCAGCTTTGGATGATTGGGCCCGAGTTCTCATGTCTTGGTCTTGTGGCTCTGGAGAATTTTATAATGAAGTTGTTCATCCTACTCAAGACTCGCCATCATTTGATTTCGGGACTGCTCGAATGAAGTATCTAGATGAATTAGATGTTGAAACTGAATTTGTTATGGAGGATTTCATAGGCATGTTGGAATCTGGTGATGATCATAGAAGACGAGTTGATGGGCCTCCCAAGTATTGGTTTGAAGATAGGGCACCTCAGGTAGAAGATTGGGTATCACGGAAGAAGAAAGTGTTGTTTGCAAAGATTGTTGATATTTTTTATTATGAGGAGGAGTATGACAATTTGAAGAAGAGCAATAAACGTAGAAAAAAGCAGCAATCCAAAAGGAGAAAGAAAGCAAGAGAGGAAGAAGGGGCAGAGGAACTAGACGAGGGAAGGTCTAAAAGTGCTCTACGGATTGTTTTGGAGGAGAGTGAATCCCCATGTGATGGGGAGGTATCATTGGCTCCAAAAGAAAATCCCATGCCCAAGCCGGTTGCGGATCTGGCACCGGAAGTTGGAAATGGTTTTGCAAAGCTTGAACTGGTCGAGCCTATTGGTGTAGAGGAGGACCTGCTTGCGGGCGGGCGACGTCATTGGTAAATTTCTTAACCTTTTGGAATCTGATCATAATTTGGCTGCAAAACAAGAAATTCTAGAGGAAAGCATTTTGTATGTTGTACTGGAACGCGGGGATCCAAAGATTGTGTTGGGAGCCGAAACAAACGACCACAAGTGAAAACTGTCAGAGACATGCGCTCCACAGGAGAAGGAGAATGAGGAAGAGGGCCCTAGAAGCCTCCTCCCGCGAGATGTACAAATTCAGGTCACTAGGCTCAATTCTAGTTTTTCAAGGTGGGAGGTCGATCGCTTCACTGCGAGACGAGAGTCTGTGGAAGAGAGGCAGGCAACTCCGTTTATATCATGGCAGGAGGAGCCTACCATCGGCCTAGCTACGGGCAGAGGTCGAGCAGGAACTTTTAAGTTGTTGCCCACATCAGAAGAGCCACAACGGCAGCCAACGGAACCGGCCTTAAAGCCTTTGCGGGGGACTGGAGTAGGAGAGGACAAGGGTGATCTAAATGTCGAGGCTTTGAAGCCCTGCCAGGAAATACAAGTGCCGGGAAATTTAATCGCAGTCTTACCTGGAGCGAAAGGTGAAGATCTGCCGTATGCTCTAGAAGGGTGTCCCTTGGTTGGGGGTGAGAATAGAAATGGGGATATTTTCTATATAAATTTGAGCAACGATCTTAGCTTGGATGATATAGCTTCTGATTCGATTGAGACCCTGAATGTCCAGTGGGCTCATGGCAAGGCTGGAGAGGATAGAGTCCCTATTGCAAAGGTTTCCATGGAATGCGGTGTTGGCATCTTTATCAAGACAACATCAGTGATAAATTTCTACGAAACCTTTGTTGGTGGCTTGGACAAAGATACGGCTGAGGAAGAAAGTGAACGGCTAGAGCAAACAGTGGTTCACAGAGTAGCCAATTCGGATAGGATAATCCTTCGAGATGCAGCTAGAGAAAGGCTAGATGTGATTGCAGAGCGTATGCGTGAGCAGCCAGAAGAGTTTTTGCACCCTTTAAAGCCTCCTCTATTTGCAACGCAGGCTCCACATCATGTTGTGCAGCCTTCAACACTTCTAGTGCAGCCTTCAAATTTGCATATGCATCTCCTGATGGCGGCGGCAGAGGCCGTGGAGGCCCAAAACTTGGAGTTGGAGCGCCGGCCTGTTGTCAGGCTAGAATCGACAAAGGAAAGGGAACTGAACGAAGATAGAAGAGAACTTGAAAAGTTGGTTAAGACTACTATTGAGGGGGGTTGTGTTAGATGTGTTGAAGGATTTGGTCAGGTATTGGATAAGGAACATGCAGATAACTTTCGAGCCGAACTTACTCAGAAGGAGAGTGAGCTGCAAGAGTTGACAGTAAGTCTGGATGGCATGGTTAGTTTCCCATAGAAACATGCTAATAGGCCTAGTTCTCGATCTGGACGTTCTGACTATTCTGGGAAGCTGTTCTTGGGATCTGAGCGATCAGATATTTCAACAGGATATAATCCTGAGAGGTTCGGTTCATCGCCATTGAATGGAGATATAACAGGAGAATGTGATGCTGGGAGATTGAGTTTTAGCTCTAGAGACAGAGACATGCCACGGCGTTTTGAACCAAAGAGACGTGGGGGCATGGTCAAAGGTTATTATTGTAGAAGCTCAGCACTTGACAGGCCTGTTTCTCGATCAATGTCCGGTGATTTTCTTGGAGGCTATGATCTGAACAGGTGAGGCTTTCATTCAGATCATGCTAGATTTCCTACAGCCCCTAATTCTGCATTGGAAGATGTCAGTTCAGACATCATTGAAGCGGACCTCCCTGGCATGCGCAAGGATGATCCTCCACCTCCAAAGAAGCAGAGGAAGATGACAAAGGATATAGATGCCTCGGTTGCGATGAGGCTTATTTTGACCCTGTATTTCTCAGAGGGTTTCGATACCTTCCCCACGCTGCCTTGCGCTCATGGCTGCAGCATGTTTGACAGGATGACAACTGGGGGAGTTTCACATATTAAATCCCTTAAAGGGGCTTCCATTGGTGGTGACGACATTTTGCAGAATGTTATGCGGTATGTTGCCCCAGAAACCTATCCCCTTTCTATGAGTAAAAGTGGAGAAGCAGCTCAACAGGCTGTCGGAGCATCAAACTGGAAGAAATTGGATGCTAAATATGAGACTGGGAGCACAAGAGTAGGAGATTGTATAATATATTTTGAACCTGCAGATAGTGGTGTTCCTGATCACGGTTTTATGGACAAGTTTGTGCCTGAGAAATTAGTAAGAGGAGATGTTGTTAACTCTGATTTGACATGGAGAAGACTGATTCGCTGTGTTTGTGAATAGTCATTGGTCAAACTCAAATCTTCGATGGGCCTGGTTGCGATGTGAATGCGATGTGAAAACAAGATGGAAACATAGGGGATGACAGTGTATGGTTGTGACGGTTGGACTTCACGAGGGAGATTGTTGAGATGTGAAGGCCAATGGTCACATGACCATTTGTATTCTCCCATCTCTTCGTATTCGAAGAGATTTGTATAAATATGTGTAAACATCATGTACTGGATATTGATAACAGTTAATAGAGATTATTCCCTGCTTTCCCGTGGATGTAGCCATTTTTGATGAACCACGTAAATATTGTGTTTATTCTTTTTCTTGTTTATTTTTATTCTGTTTCTGTGTTCATTTTAATATTTACACTTTGCCAATTAAACTAGATTTGAATGAGGGGATTTAAGCTTTTGAAAAGAAGAAAATAATATGTAAAGATAAATATTTCCTCCTTTATTGTTTTGGTTGAAAATTTGGGGAAATTATCATACTACTAATAACAATTATTTCTAACTAGTCTATTTTTGGGGGATAAGGGGAATAACTGTCATCCACTAGCTTTTTTCATATTTTTGAGGATTAAACTTTGGTTAATTTTAGGAAGTTAGATTGATCTTGAAAAAAGGATGTTTCTACATATTTTAGATAATTAATTATGATTGCTTAATTGTTTTTGTTGATGTTTTATTACAATTCAAGCTAAATAATGACTTGTAGGGGATTGATTATTTCATGTATATTATCATGGGTATTTTATTTACTATGGTATTTTCCCTTTACATTTCTATTTTTATTTATCATATTATATTTTTTTTTTGTATTGTTGCATTTTATTAAAGAATATATGTAAATTTATGTGAATTTATTATTTTTATTGTGATTCTATTTTTTCCATTGGTCTATGCATCTTTTTCTCCATGTAAATGTATAGAATGGGGCATTGTTTTAAATATTAACTTACAAGTTTTGTGAATTTTCTGCATCAACAAAATTATTTCCTAAATAAATTGTTTGTTCTTGTTTCTAGTAGAGTTAAATATTTTCAATGAAAAAAATTTCAATCCTTTACATGAAAATATAATCTAATTTAGTTTGTATGTGTTATCAAGGGAATAAAATATATGGATATCTAACATTTTTCTCACATCATTATGTTCATGACAAGTATTATTATCAAGTATGATCTAGGGAAATCCATGCAATGCTATAAAAGCATGTTTCTATAATGTCATGTGATTTTTCTTAGGAACTTCATACACATAGATAATTATAAGGTATCAAACATTGTGTGTCTAATTTTTAAGTAATATATTCATTTCAATGTAAACTTGAAGAAAGTGTAGTAAAATGGTATCATCTCCATAATCTATGTATTCTTGGCTGATTAAGGTACTTTGAGGAATCATGAGGGTGTGTGTCATGTTTTCTCAAGTGTCATCACTATATTTCTATCTTGTGGATTTTTTAGTGTAGTAGGATTATAATTTATTGCAAATATTTTGTAATGGAGTCTTCCTTAATCCATTTAGAGTGTCATTAAGCTATTGCGGATTTTAAAACAAGCTTGAATATGTGATTATTTTAAAATTTACAAATTACATTGACATGAAAAGGTGTAACATGGTTCTCATTTTAATTTATATAAATATTTGTATTCTTCTCTTTTATTGACTTTATTTTCCATTAGAAAGGAATGTGAGTGCATGGAAATAGAGGGGGAAATGGGTCAAAATTGACCACCTTATTTCCTAAAACTAATTAAACATAAAATTAGATGCATAACTTGAGATGATTATACTTAATCTTTGAAGAAATGATTAAAACTAGAATCAAAGTAATCTAGGTTTAGTTTCTAAACTACTAAGGTATTTAAATGAAGATAAAATTAAGAGGGTCAATTTTTTAGTATGAAAAAATTTCATCCTTTTATCAATCAAATATAACATAGCATCCAATATGTACCCCTCTATTATTTTATTTTATTTGTTTTTCAAAAGTAATTGGTGGAAAGATGGTAAGAGCTACAACTGAACTTGTAAGTTATATATTTTTTTAATTTCTTACCAAATATTTATTATTTTCAAAGTGAATTCATCTTAAAAACTACATCATTGAGAGATTGTGTGTCTGTCAAATAACTTCCACCCAAATAATTAAAAATGTAAATTTTGTTTTTAAATGTGTATAGAATGAAATGTAGAATATATATTCAAATTTGATTAAGAGGATAAAAAATAATAATAAATATGTATTTGATGAACATGAATACATCAACATAAGTAAATCAAAATAAATATCGTATTTATTTATAAATCAATGAATAATGATAAAGTAAAAAATTAAAGAATGCTAAACTAATTTATCCATTTAGATGTACATGTGATTAACCATTAAATTGAAACATAACATGGATAATCATTTATAATAATAATTAAAAGTAAACAAACACATATGACATTAATTCTATATGGAAAATTAGTTTAGCATTCTTTAATTAAAAGAAGGCTACAATGGCCACCCTAAACAAATATAAAGGGTCCAAACATGGTCAAAAAATACCATGGTAAAATTTTCATGATCTACTACATGGAATTGATCACTAACATAGAAGGTTATTCCTTTTATACACTAAAACATCATAAATTTTATTATATGATGTCATTAAGCTCATTTTCTCTTTCATAGTTGCTCCATGAGTACACTAAATTATTGCAACTTCCATTCTTGATAAATATTCTCTTGTAGTGTAGAAAAATGTATCCCTTTACATTTTCACACTTGTTTGGGCCCTCACTGCGAAAATTGGGCCTCTTTATGCCTTAATTGGCCTTATTTTTCATCCACAAGCCTTAATTAATGCATCTTTCCGAGAATAATCTCAACAAATATCAATTGACTAATCATAAATTAATGATTTTGGATTGTATGGCCCAGATTTAGTGATCTGGGACTCATACACCACCTTGGGCATATGGGTCCCACCTAAGTTTTGGGGCCTAGATCTAAATTAACATAAAATTAAACCTTTCTTGAAAAATGTGTCCCAAGCTTAGCCTAATTGGACTCATACACCCCAACTAGCGTATGAATCCCACTTAGCTTACACCTAATTTAAATTCAAATTCTTGGAAGGATTTTATTCTCCTAGATCTAATGTCGGTTTGTAGTGTTTTAATTTTGGGAAATTTGGCATAAACAAGTATAAATACAAGGTATTTTCATATATTTTCTCCTAGCAAGTTTACAAGTCATCTAGTACCTTTTGAGATCAAACATTATAGCATTCAAGAGCATTCAAGACTGATTATCAAGCATTTTGGAGCATTATTCAAGAATCAAGCATCATGTCAAAGTCATCATGCATCATGCTTGTTTCTTAGCTAACATTTGTGATGTAGGGTTTTGTGATTCGAGCAAGCATTCAAATCAAGATCCATATCATACAAGCAAAAATCAAGATCTACATTCATGCTATCCATTACTTATGAGATTGCAGCCTTTTGTTCAAGGGTTTGGTGAGTTGAAACATTGCATATTTGTTCATTCATCATTCCTCCATGTCTATTTGATTTCATTTCAAGGTTTGATTACCAAAATAGGGTTTGACCAAGGAAAACCCCTATCCACTGAAAAAACAAAAAATTTCTCTCTTTGATATGTGATTTTTAGATTTAGGTTGAATTTTCATTGAAGAGAAAGATTGGAGAAAATTTTTCAAGTTGCCAAAGTTGTCATCTTGCTTGCAAGATCACGAAAAGTCACCTATAGAGCAAATTCAGTGTTTTAGAACCAGAGATTTGGTAGGAGGGAAGCTATAGGAGAGCATTAGAGGATATCATAGTTTTGGAGTAACCCTAATACTGGGACTAAATCACCACTTGTGGCATATGAGTCCCAATATACCTATTTTCAGACTTTTTTTGTAGATCCTCATTTAGCAAATATAGATTTTGGTTTTGGCTCGGAACCCTAAACTATGACTAAATCTATCCTACTAGAATATCGGTCCTAGTGTACATCAAAAAGTAATATTTCTAGGATTTTAGATCTTCATTTAATCCTCTTCAGTTTCTAGGTGCACCTCTTTACTTTCTTAGTATTTTATTTTTCATTTCAGTTTCATAATCTAGGTCATTTGTTTAAGTTTTACATATCATTTACATTTCCTATCTTTCCAAGCCCTAGCTTAGTGATGAACCCCCCTTTAGTATTTAATCACACCCTAGGACACCTTATTGCAAATCTCTTTCCCTCTTTCCATCCTTGGATGGAGATCTCTAGGGTTACCTTGAGTGAAACTTGTAGAAAATCGGTGGTTGTATCTCCTAAATCAAAACATTACTACAACAAAAACTATTTTCTATGTTTCATTTTGGTGAATCTAGCCTTTAGTCTTGGTAAATGGAGCCTAATTAGACTCAAAGGTTAAATTTTCCCCACTTTTATCGGTGCAATTTCCCCCCCAAATTATTTAACGGGGGTTTGGGGGCAACGCCCCCAAGACGAGGTCAAGGGGCAGTACCCCTTGCGGGGTCTAGGGGTAGCACCCTTGAAACCTCTCATGATTTTTTATTATCTTATTTAAGGCACCAAGTGTTATTTTTTCTATTAGACGACATAAAAAAACCCTATTTTGTAACCGATATAAGTCTTGATAAAAGGCTAAGGGTTAGGGTTTCTGCTAACATTGTATTGTAGAAATTGTAGCGGTATTGAGTTGCAACGGATTACTGGTTGTAATCAATTTGATTTACTGGATAATAATATTAGACTCTTTGTTGGTGGATGTAGCCTAAGTTTGGGTGAACCACATTAAATATTATCTCTCATTGTTATTATTTATGTGTTTTTCATTCCTCTATTTAATCTTTATTTGTATTTAATTGGTATTTTCTGCATACAATTCCTAACAAGTGGTATCAGAGCGGGTTGTGTTCAATTATCATCTGTAGGAAAGTCTCATAGTTGAGTGGGAGTCTCATGGTTAAGTGGGAGCAATGGCAGACAAGGGTAAATTAAAGGCAGATAAATTCAATGGGCAGAACTATTGGTTATGGAAGATGCAGATGGAGTATTATCACTATCAGAAGGATTTGTGGAGGCTGTTGGAAGGAACAACCAAGAAATCAGAAACAATGAGTGATGAGGAATGGAATCTTCTAGACAGAAAGGCACTAGGAGCCATTCGTGTATGCCTGGCACAATCGGTGGCATTCAATATTACAACAACAAAGACAACTCAAGAGTTTATGGAAACCCTGGTGAAGTTATATGAAAAGCCCTTTGCTTCAAATAAGGTATTTCTTATGAAGCATTTATTTAATATGAAAATGGTCTAGAAGGTGGGTCAGTTGTTGATCATTTAAATGAGTTTAATACAGTTACTAGTCAATTAACTTCTTTAAATGTAAATTTTTATGAAGAAGTTAGGGCTCTCTTGATTCTGTGTTCTTTTCCTAAAAAATGGAATAGCTTGGTGACGGTTGTTAGCAATTTTGTTTTTGGTTTGAATACATTGAAATTTGATGACGTTGTTGATATTATTTTGAGCGAGGAAATTCGTAGGAAAATCTCAAGCGGAACATCCACATCAAGTGGTGTTTTGAATGCAGAAAGAAAGGGTAGAACAAAGGAGAGAGGAAAATCAAAGGACAAAGGTTCCCAATCTAGAGACAAGAAGGATTGTTGGTACTATGGTAAGTCGGGTCATTTAAAGAAAGATTCATGGTCTCAGAAAAATGAAGGAGACAAAAATGAAGGAAGTAAAGAGGAAATTGTGGTAAGTAATAAATCCGATGGTGATGCTTTGATTCTTTCCCTTGATAATGCTGATGATTCTTGGGTGTTAGATTCAGGGGCTTCATTTCATGCTACGCCCCATAGAAGTTATTTTCTTGATTATGTCCAAGGGGATTTTGGGATGGTTTATTTGGGAGACAACAAACCATGTCAGATTGTTGGAAAGGGAATAATCAAGATTAAGTTGTAAATTGGAAATCATTGGCTACTACATGAGGTAAGGCACGTTCCAAAGTTTAAAAAAAAATTAATTTCAGCAAGGCAACTAGATGATGAAGGTTGTGTTTGTTACATTTAGTGATAAAAATTGGAAGGTTACAAAAGGTGTGAAAGTAGAAACCTTATATCTTTGTACAGGTCATATTGTTCCTTCTACTTTAGCTATTGCAGATAAAAATCAATGTTCAAGAATAGTTGTTGCAGTTCAGCAGGAAGAAAATCAGGCAGTTGCTATGGATTCTGAATTAGCACTGTGGCATAATAGACTTGGGCATATGAGTGCAAAAGGTATGAAAGTATTTCATTCAAAGAATATTTTACCAGGTCTGAAATGTGTTAATATGGATTTATGTGAAAGTTGTGTGTATGGAAAACAAAAGAGAGTTAGTTTTCTCAAGGATGGGAAGCAAAAGAAATATGAGAAATTAGAGCTTGTGCATATGGATGTATGGGTACCAACTCAAGTATCTTCTCTCGGTGACTCTCAATATTATGTCACTTTTATTGATGATGCAACAAGGAAGGTATAGATTTATTTCCTTAGGCCGAAATCTGATGTATTTGAAACTTTTAAGAAATGGAGAAGCTTGGTTGAGAATGAGATAGGTAAAAAGGTTAAAATGTCTCAGATCTGATAATGGTGGTGAGTATTGCAGCAAAGAGTTTTAAGATTATTGTTCCTCTAATGGTATTTGTAGGTAGAAATGGTTCCAAAGACTCCACAAGAAAATGGAGTGGCTAAGCGCATAAACAGAACAATAATGGAGTGTGCACAGACTATGAGATTGCATGTTGGGCTGCCTTTAAACAAGTGGGAAAAGGCTATAAACACTATTGTTTATTTAATTAATAGAGGTCCTTCAATTCCCTTAGGTTTGGTATTCCAGAGGAAGCATGGATAGGTAAGAAGGTGAGTTATTCTTTTCTCAGTACCTTTGGTTGTGAAGCATTTGCACATGTAGATTTTGAAAATAGAACCAAGCCAGATGAAAAATCAAAGAAATGTATATTTGTTGGATATGGCATTGATGAATTTGGTTATAGGCTTTGGGATTTTGAAAATCAAAAAAATTTGAGAAGTAGGGATGTCATATTCGATGAGAAAGTGTTTTACAAAGATTAGTTGCAGTAGCATGAGAAGAAAGAAAATGATTATGTAGTGTTGGATGATACACCAAACAACGATGTTCTAGTGGTTCCTCATGCTCCGCAACAATATTAATAACAACAAATACCACAAACTCCAGTGAATCTTAGATGTTCTTCAAGGATAAGTAGACCTCCAAAAAAAATTTCTCCCTCTTTGTATTATGTTTTGTCAACAGATGCTGGTGAACCTAAAGGGTATGATGAAGCTATGCAGGTGGATACAAAGGTTTGTTTGGAGCATGCAATGGAAGAAGAAATGGACTCCTTTCTGAAAAATTAGACTTGGGAATTATGCAAGTTTCCTGCAGGTAAAAAGGCTTTACCAAACAAATGAGTTTATAGGATGAAAGAGGAAGATGGAGGTAAGGACACATTTAAAGCCAGGTTAGTTGTCAAAGGATTTGCACAAAAAAAGGGAATTGATTTTGTTGAATTTTTTTCTCCAAATGTTAAGATGACTTCTATTCGTACTGTTTTAAGTATTGTGGTTGTTGAAGATTTGTATTTGGAGAAGCTAGATGTGAAAACCACCTTGCTCCATTGTGATTTGGAGGAGGAGATATATATGAAACAACCCCAAGGGTTTGAGGTCAAAGGTAAGGAGAAATTGGTGTGCAGATTGAAGAAGAGTTTATATGGCTTGAAACAAGCACCTCGACAATGGTACTTGAAATTTGATAGTTTTATGGATAAGCAAGGCTACAACAGGTGTAATTCAGACCATTGTGTTTATTTTAAGAGGTTTGATAATGACAGCTACATTATTTTATGTTTATATGTTGATGACATGCTTGTAGCGGGGTCTAACATGAATCACATAAGTGAGTTAAAACATAAGTTAGCAAAATCATTTTCTATGAAGGATTTGGGGGAAGCTAAACAAATCCTTGGTATGAGAATTTTTAGAGATAGGAAGAATAGAAATTTGACTCTATCTCAGGTAGGTTATGTTGAAAAGGTGTTGCAGAGATTCCACATGGATAATGCAAAAGATGTCTACACACCTTTCCCTAGTCATTTGAAATTGACTAAGGATATGTGTCCAAAGACACAAGAGGAGGAAGAAAAAATGTCCAAGGTACCATATGCTTCAGCTACAAGAAGTTTAATGTATGCCTTGGTATGCATGAGACTGGATATTGCACATATTGTTGGAGTCATAAGCAGGTATATGAGTAATCTCGAATTGAAGCATTGGAATGCAATAAAATGGGTTCTCGGGTATTTGAGAGGTACATCCAATAAACATTTATGTTTTGGGGGCTCTAATATTGATTTAACAAGTTATGTAGACTCAAATTTGGCAGGGGATATTGATACCAGGTGGAGTACTACAAGTTATGTCTTTACTGTAGGTGTGACAACAGTAAGTTGGATCTCATGGTTGTAAAACGTGGTTGCCTTATCCACCATGAAGGCAGAGTATGTAGCTGCAATAGAGGAAAGCAAGGGGATGATATGGCTGCAATATTTCATGGAAGAATTGGGAAAACAATAGACCAATAGTTATTTGTTTATGGATAGCCAGAGTGCCATACATCTTGCAACAAATTTTTCCTTGCATTCAAAGACCAAACACATAGAGTTGAGGTATCACTTCATTTTTTCAGTGTTACATGATGGACTGTTAAGGCTAGAAAAGATACATACAGATGACAAAGGCAGTGCCAAGGGAGAAGTTGAGCTCCTCTTCAGCTTCATTCGGTCTTCAAGACTAAAAATAATAAAATCAGAATAGCAGGGTCCAGGGTGCTTATTTTCCAGTGGGAGTTACAGGGTCAGCAGTGTTATGATCAGTCTCCAAGTGGGAAATGATATAGGGTGGATTCTGATCAGTCTCCAAGTGGGAGATTATTGGTATATGGAGCCTAATCAAACTCAGAGGTTAAATTTTCCCCACTTTTATCGACGTAATTTCCCCCAAATTATTTAACATGGGTTTGGGGGTAGCACCCCCAAGACAAGGTCAAGGGGTAGTGCCCCTTGCGGGGTCTAAGGGTAGCATCCCCAAAACCTCTCACAATTTTTTATTATCTTATAAAGGCATCGGCTGTTATTTTTTTTATTGGGCCAACATAAAAAAAAACCCTATTTTGTAACCGACATAAGTCTTGATAAAACGCTAAGGGTTAGGGTTTCTTTTGACATTGTATTGTAGCAATTGCAATGGTATTGAGTTGTAAGGGATTACTGGTTGTAATCGGTTTGATTTATTGGATAATAATATTGGACTCTCTGTTGGTGGATGTAGCCTGAGTTTGGGTGAACCACATTAAATATTGTCTCTCGCTATTATTATTTATATGTTTTTCATTCCTCTATTTAATCTTAATTTGTATTTAATTGATATTTTCTACATACAATTCCTAACATTAGAATACCTTATTTTTCTTATTTGGAGTGCATCATAGTCTTAGATCTATCTTTCATTAACTTTTCATTAGGTCATGCATCACTTAATTTTCATCTAGGGTTTCTAAATATTACAGTAGTGAAAGTGCATATAGGTTGCAGTTTTACATCTTCCATCATTGAATTTCATTTGAAATCTATAATTTCACTTATTCTAGACATCATTTAAACTAGAGAACCTAACATACAATCAGAAATTTTTGAAATTTCTGCAAAAACCCTAATCTGGGACTCATACATCCCTCTGGGTGATTTAGTCCCAATATAGGTGGTTTTTCCTAATTATTAGGCATTCTATGTCGACTTTTTATTAGCATTTGAATCCCTAAAGAACCCTTATTGGGACTCATATGTCCCTCTAGGTGATTTTTTCCCATGTTGTTGGAAATATATGCCTCAATCTCACAGGCTGAAACCTCTAAGAGAGGCAAGTCGGTGTGACATGCTTTGGGTCTAGCCGACTAGCATCTTTGGATCTTGTGGTTTGTACAGGTCGCCGAGATAATGTTTAAGTCATGTCGAAGGAGCTTATTGCTGTGACTTGTGACAGTCATTGTAACCCTATGCCAAGTGGAGATCTCTGGCCGACAGGCCATTCATATCGTATAACGGGGAGACCCTTGGCCGAAAGGCTTACTTCAGTGTGAATTCCCAACGATAGCTAAAGTCTTGCCGACAGGGTGCTACACATGTGGTCATCGGAGTAACTTATGATGTTTCGATATGTAGTCTTACCGATAGGAATGTCTTGCCAATAGAATTTGCTTGGTGTCTTTGGGGTAACATGGAGGTTTTGCTATGAACTCCTGGCGATAGTTGGTTTGTCTCACCGACAGTATACACTCAAAGTAACATGTGGTGGCTCGGTAAGAAGTCTTACCGATGTGTGATGTCCTGCCGAACGGTTTTGCATTGAAATCATCAGGATAACGAAAGGGGTCTCGGTGTGAAGTCTCAGCGATGAACGAAGTCTCGCCTACAACGTTACTTTTGAATCCTTCAGAGAGAGTCTTAGATGTTCGGTATGATCTCTCAATGAAGGATGATAGCCTTGCCGACTGCTAATCACTTCGGAATACCTTGTAAAGAGCTCAGTGTGATGTCTTGGTGAAAGACGTTTGTCTTTCCGATGTGAACACTCATGTCTATGTGAATTTTGGAGCTTTGGTATGACGTCTCACTGATAGCGATGAGTCTTGGCAATAGCGATACATGTGAAGAACTTTGGTATGAGGTCTTGGCGACATGAGGAATTCTTAGTGATAGTCTTCTGGACTCAGTATGGCATCTTGCTGATAGGATGAACTCTTGGCGATATCGAATGTTGGTTGTGTGGCATCAAGGAGACACGGTTAGTGTCTCACCAACATGCCAACATAGATTGAAGCCTTTTGATAGAGTGAAGACTATCCTATGTGGCTTGTAGTTGACCAATTAGAGAATTCGAATGGGAACCATTGGAAGATAGTTCGTTGTGGCAATTCTGTGAGGAAGTTTGACAGACAGGAATGACATGAATAGAGTCTGGAATAGAAAATGATGTCTAGTTTGGATCAACGGATTGGTGTGTGGTTGTATGATCAGTGGATTAATTCTATTCTGTGAAGACTGTAACATGAATGTTTTGTAACAAGGTTGTTCATAGTGAATGTTGTTGTAAACTAACATCAGAAAGATAAGTTTGTACTCTATATGTAATCTTTATTACTGTAATACAAAGTGACTTCTCTTGGTGTGGTGGGTTTTTCTCCCATAAGGGTTTTCCCACGAAAATCTGGTGTTCATATGTGTTTTTCAAATACTCTATTTCTGTTATTGCTTTCAAGTGCATCTTAATTGGACTGTAATTGTAAAATTTAAAAGTGTCTTTGTGTTCTTCCATGAGGTTTTGACGTTAGGAGATTTGTTTCCGCATCTAGCTTTCCTTACAAGTGGTATCAAAGCCTGGCTAGTTGTGTTATCCTTGTGGGTACGTTTGGTTTTTTGTGTCAATTTCTATTCAATGGGAGTCTTGTAGAAGTTTTTCAAATTTTAATTACAGATTGAGATGGCTAGCACATCAGGAAAGATTGAAATAGAGAAATTCAATGGCAGAAATTTTGAGTTGTGGAAAATTAAGATGGAAGATCTATTGGTTGATCGTGATCTTTGGATTGTTGTGTCTAGAGCGAAGCCTACAGGAATGAAGCAAAAAGATTGGGACCTTGTAGATAGAAAGTCTAAGGGGCTGATAAGGCTTTGTTTGGCAGACTCTGTTCTTCTCAATGTGCATGAAGAGAAGACTGCATCTTCCTTGTGGAAGAGACTGGCATCTATTTATCAGGGGAATTCTTTGGTGAATAAATTGTTCCTAAGGAAGAAGTTGTACGCTTTGAGAATGCAGGAAGTATTACTCATCATTTGAACGCATTCAACGTGTTGATTACACATTTAACATCTGTTGGTGTGAAGATTGATGAAGAGGATCATTGTATGTTGATATTGTGTTCTTTGCCAAATTCATGGGATCACCTGGTGATGGCTATTGGGAGTACAACATCCAGTTTCAAGATGAAAGATGTTGTTGCTTCTTTGTTATCAGAAGAGATGAGAAGGAAATCTTCTGAGATGGCAAAGGAGGCCCTTGTTGTTAGAGGAAGGTTGAAAGAGAAAGGCAAGAAGAAGCACAAGAAGTCCAAATCAAAATCAAAGGGGAGATCAAAGTCTCCTGGCAAGAAGTCCAAGGTGAAGTGTTGGAACTGTGGGCAACCTGGTCATGTCTAAAAGGATTGTAAAGAGGAGAAGAAGAAGAAGAAGAAGTATTCTTCTGACAATTATTCTTCTCAAAGTGATGTAGATGCCTTCATTGCAGCCCTGGCTACGCAGGCATTAGATGATGTATGGATGATTGATTCTGGAGCATCTTTCCACATGACATCTCATAGAGACTGGTTTACGAAGTATGAAGAATACGATGGTGGAAAGGTGTACTTGGCGAGTGATCCAACTTTGGAAATTGTTGGCCATGGAAGAGTCAGAATTTAATTCCCTGATGGAAAAGTGAAGGGAATTAATGATGTAATGCATATACCAGGTCTGGCTCAAAACTTACTTTCTATTAGTAAGCTGAATGATATTTGAGTGCAATTCACGTTCTCCAGAAATGGCTGCAAGATGACTAGAGGCTCAATGGTGCTAGCAAGGGGTGTTCATATTGGTACCTTGTACAAGCTGGATGCACATGTTGTTCAATGCAATAGTGTCTCTTTAAAGTCACAGAAAGCTACTCATGGAGGAAAAGAGGGAAATGTTCCTAATTGAGTAAACTCTATGGAAGTTAAACTTCCAACAGAAAAGACTATGCTCCGGCATCATAGGTTAGGCCACATTGGAGAGAAAGGTTTAAAAACCATGAAGAATAAAAACCTGGTTGAGGGGCTTGAAGATTGTAACCTTGAATTTGAATTCTATGAACATTGTCTATATGGAAAAAAACACCGTGTTTCATTTTATTCAAGTCCTCATAAATCTTCTGGTTTGCTAGATTATATTCATTCTGATGTATTTGGTCCAGTGAATGTTCCTTCTTTGTCTAAGTCAAGGTACTATGTATCATTCATTGATGATTATTTGAGAAGAACATTTGTTTATTTTTTGAAAAGTAAATCAGAAGTATTCAGTTGGTTTAAGGAATTTAAGAACCTTGTAGAAAATCAGACTAGAAGAAAAATAAAATGTTTAAGAATTGATAATGGTGGTGAATTTTATTCTGATGATTTCGAGAGGTATTGTAAAGACCATGGGATTAAAAGACATAAGACAGCACCTTATACTCCATAGCAAAATAGAGTTGCAGAAAGGTTCAATAGGATAGTGATGGAGAGAGCATGAAGTATGTTGAGTAGTGTCAGCTTGGACGAGAAGTTCTAGGCTAAGGCAGTTGCTACAACATGTTACTTAATAAATCATTCTCCAAATTCTGCTCTTATTGAGAAAACACCTTTGGAAGCGTGTTCTGGTAAGAAGCCCTCTTTAAGACATATTCGTGTTTTTGGCTGTGAGGCATATGCACATGTGTCATATGAGAAAAGATCTAAATTGGAGAACAAGGTTGTTAAATGTATTTTTATTGGCTATAGTGTTGGCATAAAAAGAGGCAAGCTTTAGAATCCTGATACAGAGAAGGTTCTGTACAGTAGAAGTGTAATATTTCATGAGCTAAAGCCTTCTACCTTGGATCTGCAATTAGACAAAGTCAGAAAACAATAAGGATGTAGTTGAAATTCCTCCTACACCAGAGAAAGAGTAATTCAAAATTCAAAATGTACTTGAAACTGAGGAGAGCTCAAGCAGTTCTAAAAGTTCTAAAGAAGAAGAAGAACCTCAGCCTCAGCAATTGAGGAGGTCAACTCATGAAAGAAAGCAACCTGATAGGTATGGATTTTCTTTGATAGATTCTACTTGTGCCTATGCTTTAATTTCTAGCACTGATTAGCCTAGGACTATGAAAGAGGCATTTAGAATGTCTGATTCAGACTCTTGGTTGGAAGCCATGAATGAAGAAATGGCATTATTAGAAAAGAATGACACTTGGAGTTTGGTGCCCTTGCCTAAAGGTAGAAAAGTTGTTGGCTACAAATAGGTATTTAAAAAGAAGATTGGTCTAGATGGCAGTGTGGAAAAATATAAGGCGAGGTTGGTTGCGAAAGGTTATTCCCAGGTAGAGGGAATTGATTATGGGGAAATTGTTTCTCCTGTAGCTAAGCTAACATCTATTAGATTTCTTTTGTCACTTGCAGCAGTGTATGACTTAGAGGTCAAACAAATGAACGTGAAGAATACATTTCTTCATGGTGATCTTGAAGAAGAGATTTACATGTCCCAGCCTGAGTACTTTGTGGAGAAAGGTAAAGAGAAACTGGTTTGCAAGTTAAAAAAGTCTCTATATGGGTTAATGATCTGTATAGGATCTAGACTAAATTGCAGAAATGAATGCTTAATTTTTACAATGATTTATCCAAGTTAATTAGAACAAAATTAACTCATTGAAATAATTACAATAATTAAAATGACAAGGTGATAACAATAGAATGAAAGAAAGTGAGAGAAAGAAAGAGAGAGATGCAAACAGAGTTTGATTACAGAGTTCGCCACAAACGTGACTACATCTCCAGGTCAGCTCCAATAGAGAACGACCAATCCGATTAATCTCTGAAATTCAGTTACAAATGCACCAAGACCATTCCTTCGAGCACTTCGGCAGCATAATAAAACTCCGACGTACAAGAATGGCTTGAAAAATCTCCTTAGAACTCTTCTTTCAAAACACCTGTCACCTATTTCTCTAATTTGCAAAATCTGAGTTTCGCACTTAGCCTAACTCTCTCCCTTTCACCCTTTTTTATACAAAAATTTCACCCAATTTGGTGAAAATCATAAGATTCACAATATCCCCTAATTTTTACATAATATCCTTCTAAAAATCCCCTTAATATTTTTTATTTAATTTAAGCCCCTGTTATTCTTTATTCGGGCTTTACAAATTTGGGACATTACAAGGATTATTGTTTGTTTTATTTAAAATTAGGGCGTTTGTTTTTAATTTAAAGGTATTCAGCTTTAAACAACTAAGAATAATAATCGATATCTAATGATATTATAAAGCCATTTGATGGCTTACCGGTGAGTAGCTCTTTTAATACCCGGTCGGTGCGGGGTTCAACTCCCGCCGGCCACACATTTTCAACAAACAGAATTACTAACTCAGCAAAACAAACCGGTCACCCAAAATAGATAAACCCGCAGATTTGGTGGAACGGCTAAGCACTTAACTCGTGAGGGAGAGGTTCGGGGATCAAATCCCCGGAAGACCTTTTAACAAACAGAACAACTTCCAACCCGCCGAAGGATGAGAGACAGGGCCACGTGTCACACCAAGAAGGGTGCCACGTGGCGAGCTCGGATTGGTTGATTTCAATGACGTGGTTGTTGACAAGGACAGTGTTGACTGGATGCTGACTCAACTACCAACTGTACCTGCCACGTCGATGCTGATTGGATGTATGAATGACATGTGTCAGCATGTGATTGGTTCCGTACGATTCTGACATGGATGCCACGTGTCAAATTTTGGTTGGTCCACTTTAGATTTGTACGAACTACTGACGTCATCTTGTACGGACACTGACGTCATCATTGTACCTTCTAGTCACAAGTCAACTGAGAGCTTTGACCAGTTGTATCTTGAGCATACGATGTCAGATTTTGATGAAACGAGTTGCGTTGGAAAGCTAGCGACGAGCTCTTTGTGATGATGCCAACTTTGACAACTTTTGACGACATCATTTTTTTCTTCCTCGATGCCCCCTAATCCTAGTTTGACCCAAGGTTTGACTGGCCATAACTTGCACAAACGGACTCCTTTTCACTCTATTCCAGTTGCGTTGGAATCAGGACGCCAAGATCTTTTTGATGGTGTAGATTTTGGAGAGAATGGAGACACTTCAATTTTCATTGAAAATATCCACCGGATCAGGCCTCCCCACTAAAGACCTTTTGGACCTCCAAAAGTGGCATTTACTCTGACATTAAGTGAGGACTTGGCCTCCCCACTTGTCATGTATCCTCTGTACATCTGAATACCTGGCTCACAAGCACTATGAATATTGCAACAACATTGTTGAACATAAACATTATTCTATCACTCCCATAAGCATCTACATCAACTGTCATAGCCACTAACCAACAAAAATTGACTAGCATCAAGCTGAACAATAATGCAGAAATGAAAGAGAATAAATCAACAAGATATCGATCCTTTACAATAGGAACATTTTTACCCAAGGATCCATCAATGCTTTCAATCATCATTCCCTCATGCTGTACTATGGGTGCATCCTACAACATCTGATCCTGGTTAGCTACTCCAAGTTCAAGTTTAGAACCACATGTACTAACAGACATAAGAGTTAATTCTTTACTTGCATTAATTACCCTCTTTAACTGCCCTGTGTTTGCAAAAGAACGATCAGTCTTAATCCTGTGAGAATGTACAATATATTGAATGCCATCTTTAAACAAATGATAATGATTCTTTTCCCTATAGAAAATTGCTTTTCTTTCATAAAGATAAGGGCTACCAAGCACTATCCCATAGATATCCAGTGGAACCACAACAAACTGTACTTCATCCACAAATTTACTAGTGATTGCGAATCTTAAGGTGCATTGTCTTGTTACTTGCAACTTATCATTTTCACAAATCCAGCCTAGTGGATAAGGTTTCTTATGTTGTGTAGTTTTTAATCCCAAGTTTCTTACAACACTTTCTGAAATCAGATTAACCTGAGATCCACTATCTATGAGTGCATCAATTTTACTGTTCTTAGCAACAACCCTTAAATGAAACAACTCATTCCTTTTCTTATCTTCAGAGAAATCATTAATTGTAGAACTAGAAGCACAACTATGAACAGAAACACCTGAAATAGGAACTTTACCTTTTAGACCCATAGCTGTTATCTTAGTCTCATCATCTGAATCTAAACCAAGATCCATAACAACATTTGAGGCTTTCTCCTTACCTTTTTGTTTCTAATTACATTTATGAGCCCACTTAGGCCTCAGTTCAGGATGCAACTGCCAACAATGTTCTTCATCATGACCTTTCCTGTCACAATGAGTGCAAGAAAGTTTCTCATCCTTCTTAACTGTAGCTACCTTCTTTCCTTTCCCTGTCTCTGCAACCTTAGAAGATTTATTTACATCATTATCAAACTTATCAATAAAAAATCCTTTACCCCTTGACTCTAAGTGGGTAGCTTGGACACAAACTTCATCCAAATTACAAGGGTTCAATACCAAAATAGAATGCCTAAGGTAGGAATGAAGACCTCCTATGTACTTCAACAAAGTGTCCTGGGTGTACAAAGGAACATTCAAAGCAATAGCCCTTTTCCTAAATTCATGGGTGTACTCTTGGACAGTTTGACCTTTCCCTTGCCTAAACATTTGCCAGTCCATCATTAACTGTTGCACATGTCCTAGGGGATAAAATTGCTTCTTAAGAGCATTAACAAACTCTGCCCAAGTTAAACTGACTCTACCATGTTGTGAAACTTCTACCTTAGACTTACTCTCCCACCAGGTTAAGGTTGTACCTCCTAAATGAAGAGTAGCTAATTGGATCCTATCAACATCATCTAACAGGTTTTGGAATCTACAATAGACTTCAACTTGCTAAATCCAATCATCTAATTTTTCAGCATCAAGTTCACCACAATACTTTGGTAAATCAAATTTTACATCCAATTTAATTTTAGGCTTATACCCACTCTTGAAAGGATTAAAAGAAGTAGAATGAGGAGAAGATGGAGAAGAAGGAGAAGAAGGAGAAGAGGGAGGAGAAGGAGAAAAGGGGTGATCTAGTTGCTTGCCACCATCTCCATGTTGTTTCTCTTTCTTGTCTTCACGAACATCTTCCTTCGACGAACCTCCTTCACGATCCTTCTGCTCTTGTCTCTCTTGAAAAAGAATGTCCACCTTAGCCTTCATCTCGAGGAACGCTCTTCAAAATTCTTGCTCACTGATTTCTTCAGGAACCTCCATTCCAGACAAGGACATCTTCAGAAAAGTTCTTCGCTTCCCGATCTCAGGATCAAATTCTTCAAGCTTGCCTTCGCCCTTTTGAATCCTGGATCTTGTTAGCATTCAAGAAAAAAACAACTGCAATAATATTCAACTGAGCTCTGATACCACTTGATTTGTATAGGATCTAGACTAAATTGCAGAAAATGAATGCTTAATTTTTTACAATGATTTATCCAACTTAATTAGAACAAAATTAACTCATTGAAATAATTACAATAATTAAAATGACAAGGTGATAACAACAAAATGAAAGAAAGTGAGAGAAAGAAAGAAAGAGATGCAAACAGAGTTTGATTACGGAGTTTGCCACAAACATGACTACATCTCTGGGTCGGCTCCAATAGAGAACAACCGATCTGATTAATCTCCAAAATTTAGTTACAAATGCACCAAGACCATTCCTTCGAGCACTTCGGCAGCATAACAAAACTCCGACGTACAAGAATGGCTTGAAAAATCTCCTTAGAACTCTTCTTTCAAAACACCTGTCGCCTGTTTCTCTAATTTGCAAAATCTGAGTTTCACACTTAGCCTAACTCTCTCCCTTTCACCCTTTTTTATACAAAAATTTCACCCAATTTGGTGAAAACCATAAGATTCACAATATCCCCTAATTTTTACATAATATCCTTCTAAAAATCCCCTTAATATTTTTTATTTAATTTAAGCCCCTATTATTCTTTATTCAGGCTTTACAAATTTGGGATATTACAAGGATTATTGTTTGTTTTATTTAAAATTAGGGGGTTTTTTTTTAATTTAAAGGTATTCGGCTTTAAACAACTAACAATAATAACTGATATCTAATGATATTATAAAGCCATTCGATGGCTTACCAGTGAGTAGCTCTTTTAATACCCAGCCGGTGCGGGGTTCAACTCCTGCCAGCCACACGTTTTCAACAAACGGAATTACTAACTCAGCAAAACAAACCAGTCACCCAAAATAGATAAACCCGCAGATTTGGTGGAATGGCTAAGCACTTAACTCGCGAGGGAGAGGTTCGGGGATCAAATCCCCGGAAGACCTTTTAACAAACAGAACAACTTCCAACCTGCCGAAGGATGAGAGACAGGGCCACGTGTCGCACCAGGAAGGGTTCCACGTGGCAAGCTCAAATTGGTTGATTTCAATGACGTGGTTGTTGACAAGGACAGTGTTGAATGGACGCTGACTCAACTACCAACTGTACCTACCACGTCGATGCTGATTGGATGTACGAATGACACGTGTTAGCATGTGATTGGTTTCGTACGATTCTGACATGGATGCCACGTGTCAAATTCTGGTTGGTCCACTTTAGATTTGTACGAACTGCTAACGTCATCTTGTACAGACACTGACATCATCATTGTACCTTCTAGTCACAAGTCAACTGAGAGCTTTGACCAGCTATATCTTGAGCATACGATGTCAGATTTTGACAAAATGAGTTGCATTGGAAAGCTAGCGATGAGCTCTTCGCGATGACACCAACTTTGACAACTTTTGATGACATCATTTTTTTGCTTCCTAGATGCCCCCTGATCCCAGTTTGACCCAAGGTTTGACTGGACATAACTTGTACAAATGGACTCCTTTTCACTCTGTTCCAGTTGCATTGGAATCAGGATGCTGAGATCTTTCTGATGGTGTAGATTCTAGAGAGAATGGAGACACTTCAATTTTCATTGAAAATATCCATCAGATCAGTTAAAGTAGTCACCTAAAATGTGGTACTAGAAATTTGATACTTTTGTATTATCTTTGGGATTTATAAGATCAAAATCTGATCATTGCATCTATTACAAAATTGAAAGTGATCAAGTTCTTATTATTGCTCTCTATGTTGATGATATGTTGTTCATAGGCAATAGTAAGTTGATGATTTCTGATCTTAAGTCTCAGTTGTTTGCTAAGTTTGAAATAAAAGATCTTGGTGTAGCAAGGTATATTCTGGGGATGGAGATAACCAGGGACAGGAATAGTAGAAAACTTTAGCTCAGTCAAAGTAAGTATATCAAGATTGTTCTAGAGAGATTTTGCATGAATGATTGCAAGTAGCTAGTTGTTCCAGTCTTGCAGGGAACGAAGCTATCTGTTGAAGACTGTCCAAAATCTCCTATTGAGATGGAGGACATGACCAGTGTACCCTATGCTAGTGCGGTTGGCAGTCTTATGTATGCAATGGTCTGTACAAGGCCATCCATTGCCCAAGCAATGGGAGTTCTTAGTTGGTTTATGGCTAATCCTGGAAGGACACATTGGGATGCTGTGAAAAGAGTTTTCAGATATTTGAAGGGCACTTTAGAGTTTGCTTTGTGTTACCATGGGAACTTGGTTGAATCACAGAGGACTCTTAGTAGTCAAGGCTATGCGGATTCTGATTGGGCAGGGTACATTGACAGCAAGAGGTCCACCAGTGGATATACTTTCATGTTTAATGGTGGTGCAGTGAGTTGGATGAGTAAGCAGCAGGCTATAGTCGCTTTGTCTACTATAGAGGCTGAATACATGGCAGCTACACATGCTTGTAAAGAAGCATTTTGGTTAAAACGTTTGTGTTCTAACATTGGTTTTGATGCAGGGCAAATAACTATTTTTTGTGATAGTCAGAGGGCAATTTGTCTGGCAAAGAATCCTACTTTCCATGCTAGGACAAAACATATAGATGTACAGTATCACTTTGTATGAGATATGGTGGAGGATGGAAAGGTCAGTTTGGAAAAAGTTGATACTCTGGAGAATGTTACAGATGCATTGACGAAGCCAGTGAGCACAGACAAGTTCAGGTGGTGTGCCAGTTCAATGGGCCTTAGTGCCCATGATTTTTAGTAGTTTTGTTATGCTTTGGACCTGTGCCTGTGTGATCTTCGTCAAGTGGGAGATTTTTGGAAATATATACCTCAATCTCACAGGCTAAAACCTCTAAGAGAGGCAAGTCGGTGTGACATGCTTTGGGTCTGGCCGACTAGCAGCTTTGGATCTTGTGGTTTGTACAGGTCACTGAGACAATGTTTAAGTCATGCCGAAGGAGCTTATCACTATGACTTGTGATAGTCGTTGTTACCCTATGCCAAGTGGAGATCTCTGGCCGATAGGCCATTCATATCATATATCAGGGAGACCCTTGGCCGAAAGGCTTACTTCGGTGTGAAGTCCCAACAATAGCTAAAGTCTTGCCGACAGGGTGTTACACATGTGGTCATCAGAGTAACTTATGATGTTTTGGTATGTGGTCTTACCGATAGGAATGTCTCATCGATAGCATTCACTTGGTGTCTTCGGGGTAACATGGAGGTTTCGCTATGAACTCTAGGCGATAGTTGGTTTGTCTCATCGACAGTATACACTCGGAGTAACATGCGGTGGCTTGGTAAGAAGTCTTACCGATGTGTGATGTCTTGCCAAATAGTTTTGCATTGAAGTCATCAGGATAACGAAAGGAGTCTTGGTGTGAAGTGTTAGCGACGAACAAAGTCTCATCGATAGTGTTTCTTTTGAAGCCTTTGGAGAGAGTCTTAGATGTTTGATATGATCTCTCAGCGAAGGACGATAGTCTTGCTGACTGCTAATCACTTCGGAATACCTTGTAAAGAGATCAGTGTGATGTCTTGGCGAAAGACATTTTTCTTGCCAATTTGAACACTCATGTCTATGTGACTTTTGGAGCTTCGGTATGACGTCTCACCGATAGCGATGAGTCTTGGCGATAGCGATACATGTGAAGAACTTCAGTGTGAGGTATTGCCGACATGAGGAAGTCTTAGCAATAGTCTTCTAGACTCGATATGACATCTTGCTGATAGGATGCACTCTTGTCGATATAGAATGTTGGTTGTGTGGCATCGAGGAGACACAGTTAGTGTCTCACCAACATGCCAACATAGATTGAAGCCCTTTGATAGAGTGAAGACTATCCTATGTGGCTTGTAGTTGACCAATCAGAGAAGTCGAATGGGAACCGTTGGAAGATAGTTCGTTGTGGTAGTTCTGTGAGGAATTTCGACAGATAGGAATGACATGAATATAGTCTGGAATAACAGATGATGTTTGGTTCAGATCAACAGATTGGTGTGTGGTTGTATGATCAGTGGATGAATTCTATTCTGTGAAGACTGTAACATGAATGTTTTGTAACAAGGTTGTTCATAGTGAATGTTGTTGTAAACTAACATCAGAAAGATAAGTCTGTACTCTGTATGTAATCTTTATTATTGTAATACAAAGTGACTTCTCTTGGTGTGGTGGGTTTTTCTCCCGTAAGGGTTTTCCCACATAAATCTGGTGTTCATATGTGTTTTTCAAATACTCTGTTTCTGTTATTGCTTTCAAGTGCATCTTAATTGGACTATAATTGTAAAATTTAAAAGTGTCTTTGCATTCTTCCTTGAGGTTTTGGCGTTAGGAGAGTTGTTTCTGCATCTAGCTTTCCTTACAAAATAAGGGTTCTTTAGGTGGTTTTTCCTAATTATTAGGTATTCTATGTCAACTTTTTATTAGCATTTGAATCCCTAAAGAACCCTTATTGGGACTCATATGCCCCTCTGGGTGATTTATTCCCATGTTAGATCATAAACTCCATTTTTCAACATTAAAAACTCTATTTATGTGTTTCGGTTTGCTATCGTTAATTATCTACTATTGTTTATTGAGTGTATAGTTATGAATTTGCACCCCTTGTGTAAATTCCCCTTTTACATACCCTCACCTTAGAAAATAAAATCCGAAGGAAAAATTCCACATCACCCATCCAGAATGCATCCACTTGGTGCATGTTTTATGTGTCCGTGGGGGAATTTTCGTAAGGGACGCGAGTGCAACACATGGATGTCTGCATGGCACGTTATCATCCTTGAAAAATTCCTGCATCGAGAGTCCACAGGGACATTACACTCCTTATTAGGGTCAACATTTAATGCCTCTGTGTGACCAACCAACTCGAAAATAGCTCCCTTTGGCCTCCAAATCCATTCATCTCACTATCACTTCATCTTCTTGGCATCTCTTCACAACTTCTTCACATTCTCAAGCATTTTCACTTCAAATCTTTCATTCTTAGCATTCTAGCACTTCATTTAGCTTGAGCATGCAACAACTTGACACTCCATCAACTCAACATTGCAAGTGTGAGGCTACCATAGAAGTTGCAAGCTTGGATTCTTGTGAGACTTCCCTTCACCACAATTGTGGCGGTGATGACTTTGCTAAGTTCATTGCTTGCATTCTCCCTTCATTGGCCTTAAAATCCTTTGGATGGATGTGGTAATGCTTCATTCCTCTCCTTTTTAATTTGATAGAGTAGCATTTTTCATTTGTAGTGTTCATTGCACTTCTCTCATCTTTTTTATCATACTTTTCTACTTCACAACTTTTTGGCTATCTGTGGAGGTGGAAACACCAAAGCGGGGATTTTGACTGAGGAAAACCCCTATATAGCCCCAACAATTTTCCCCTTCTTTCTTTTGTGTAGGTGAATGTGTGCATGGAGCTCGCTGGAAAACTTACATTTCAGTGAGTTGGTTTTCATCACCCTTATGTTCATCTATTTACTTTATCATTTTCTTACTTATCATTTGTATTTTATCATTTTGTTTATTTCGTTAAGATTAGTTAGCTAGGTTGTAGATAGGTTTTTGGTAGCTTCTCTATTGTACTTTACATTTGCTGGCTATATGGACACCAGCACGCTAGAGAGACACCAGTGCATCATGTTGTCATCTCAGACTCGTGCTTCCATCCTTAGACTGAGATTTTTCTGAAGTATAGTTTAGACTCCAAAAACTAGCGCATCTAGACCTAAGTAGAATTCCAGGTTTGTAGAGTGACAAAAGTAGTTCATAGTGCTCTTTATTCTTGATCCTCATCCCTTTAGAGTGAGGTAATTTAGGGTAGTCCTCCACTCTTGGCTCTCTGTGACCTAGAGCCTTGATGTGGTTGGTCCCCCCTCTTACATTTTTGGTGAACCCAACATGAACCATTTTGGTTTCGTTTAGCAATGTTGAAGGCTCCTTTCCTCGTGTTCTAGGAGTGTTTTAGGTTTGAGTGTTGTGAGATCTTTTTCCTTGTGACACAACCTACGACCCCTAGTAGGCGTAGTCGAAAGGTTCCATAGGTGTTGTGGAATGAAGCCTTAGTTGGGTCACTGTCTGATTGCAAACCTTTGCAGGGATTTGTTAGAGTATTGTTTAGTGTGTGTGATGGCCTCTTTTTTGCATCTACCTATTCCCTCCATGTAACCTATGAGTAGTGATCCAGGTATAACTTTCACCTCATAGGACTTCTCGATGGGTTTTAATAGAGAACCATCTCCTCTTTACATCCTTGCGCAAATCAATGGAAACACCTTGGCAAGTGTTCTTGTTGACCCAACATGCCAGGTGAATGTGATTACTAAGGAGATTAAGTTAATCAGCTTCTTGCATAAATATGGGTACGGTGTACCTATAAGCACCATCCATATGGATAACAGACTTTTTGTACCTTCCCTTGGTAGCATTGCTTTGTTGGTCCTCATTCAACCTAAGTTAGTGAACATGCTTTTTCACATAGTCCCGAGTCAAATATTTTTAGAGTTAACCTAGGTATCCCTTGGCTAGTAGCTATGAATGTAATTCACTCAGTTGTACATAAATGTCTAAAGTTTATTCATGAGGCTTTAGTACATGTGATCCATGACACTGGCTATAAACTACTAGTTGAGCATGGTAGTTATTCTTTAGACCACTTTTGTCCTGCACCCATTTGTCCACTTTCACCTAGGAAGGACCTCTTGTACTAAACCTATGAAAAGTATAAGAAGGGGTGCTTAACACCTAAAGTGAGGTACCCTCCATCTCCCTACATTGTGTCACATAGGGCTTGTTTAAGAGCTGATAGTGATGCCACCATGGCATGTAGAAGGGAAGAAGAGAATCGCTCTCAAGGATCCTCTTCCTCCTCTACCACTGTTCAACTTGACACTTCCTCTTTCCATGCTATGACTTCATCAGATTCTACTCTGAATTTTTGGGAGAATCCTATGGTGCCTGCTTGGCGAAAGACCAAGCGTCTTGCATTTGAACTTCTTCTTCTACCCACAAATCCTAGGCCCATTCAATATGGTATAAGTAAGGGTCTCTATTGAGAGTCCTCTATGTCTCAGCCTTTGTGGCCTCCTACCACTCCACTCCTAAAGAAATGAATGGGAAGAGGCCCACCACCTAGGCAGTAGAGTCAAGTCCCCTGGTTGTCTCTCAACCTCTTCTACCTACTCTCATTCAGGAGTCTATCCCTCCACCGATGATAGTTGTGATGGACACCTCTATGGTTGACCAAGAGCCTTCTGCCCCATCGCAGCACCTGGCCTCTAGCTCAAAGAGTTGTAGAAACTTCCTTGCGCATCAGCGCATGCATCGTAGAAAGGATACTATGGCTAAGCAGGCCACTTTGCAAAGAAAGGAAGGGGAGTTGACCGCCCCTGATTTAGAGCCTTCTATATTGTCCTCCTCTCTCCTCCCCTATACTTCCATTTAATTGAATCTAGTCCTACTTTTGGCCCCCATTGTGAGCACTAGTGCACCTAACCCTAAAAAGGTGCAGGTTTTTATCACTCCTTCAATTGAGTTGCCTCTTTTTATGTCCCTTCTGGACATCTCTCCATTCCCTAAACCCGTGGACATTCTAAATACCTCAGTGGTGTCTGCCATAGTTTTCTCCCTCTCTTCCAAACCTCTCACCTCGTCTGTGGGGATTTCACATCCTCCGACAAAAAATAAAGTGGAGGTTGGCCCTTTTAGCAATGGAGGGCGTAAGAGAATCCCACCTTCTTCAAAGGGTGGTCCTGCACTAGCTTGCACCATCCTAGTGATGGAGCAAGTCCCAACCTCCCTTAATTTTTTCACTACTCCCGAGTCACTAGGTGAGCCTAGTGGTGAATCTTGGGTGTTGTTCTCCCCATCCATTGAGGTTCCACATGACACTTTTAAAGTGCATGTTTAACTCTCTAAACGAGGTCCCAGCCTTGTTAGCAATCTTCGTGAAATCGCTAACCATAGCTCCACAAGAGTCAAGTGGAGAAGAGCTTGCAGGAGGGTCAGAAGCACCTCCCCTTAATATTCCACCACTACAAGATCATCTTCCTTTCCCTTATAATGACCTAGATTGGGAAGCGGATGACCTCTTGGTTGATGAATGTTAGGGGGAGGCTTCTTCTTTACCTTTATATTAGGTGTGTGTTTTTTGTGATGTGTTCCCTCGTGCTTGTGTTATGTGTTCATGGATGACCCTTGTCACCCTTGTAGGTGCTTGGATATAGAAGTCATTATGTATCATAAACTTCCTCTATTTGTGGCATCATTCTTCCTGTGTTATATGTTTTGAGTTTTGCAAATTGGGGACGATGAAAAGTGTTGGGGGCATTTAGGCTTCCCTTCCATGTTGACCCAATTTTTAATTTTTACTTTATCTTCTCGTGCATTCTTCATATGGTTTGATATAGTAGGGGGTTGATGACAGTTTATTTATATACTACTATTATACTTATATATATTTATGAGCAGATCTAACCCCAAAATATCAGATAGTCCCTATTTCCTCTATCTATGATGTCATTGTTTCTTTTTATACTTCTCTTATCTTTCTCTCTTCTTTGCTTGAGTTGTGATGTTGTGGTTCCTATGTGTTGTCCCTCGTGTGTGCAACAACATCACCATGTTGACATCTCGCTGTGTCCCATGGGCCACAACATCACTTTTTCATTCTTTCTTTTCTCTCCTTAGGACATTGTGTGCCTCTGCATTCAACACGTACCACCCTAAAGGAGGTTTCCATGTCAACTCTAATATTTATAAAATGCATTTGTTACCAAAAAATATTTTCTCAAAAATATTTGCTATCTTTTTTGAAAAATTGTATTCTCAATTTGGACCCCTAGCGGAATGTGTTTCCTTCATCACGGGTTTGTAAAGAAAGAACTTGAAGAACTTTCCTTCGAGGAGGGAGAAAATTTTCCTACATGAGAAAGGTAATTTTCTTCCTTTTGAATACCTTGATGAATTGAACATCTTTTGAAATGATTCCTTGATGTTGAATCAATTTGTGAAAAACATTCTTGCACTTTCAAACAACGCGTCCTTTTGAAGGGTTCTCGAGGGACCCCTTTAAAAGCCTTTCAACTTGTTGACTATTTGCATGAGTTTCTGCTTGTTTTCCTACATGGATGCTTTGTGTTTTTTGACATGTTTTATCTATGGATTAACATGTTTCTTTGCAGGTGCACCTGTGAAGCCACTTTCTAGTTCGACTCTGCGGAGTCCCTTACACTAGGCTTCCTTCATGAGAGAGTACTTGGGGGATTCCTTTTTGTAATTCTATGGGCCTGTAAGGTACTTACATCCTACGAGATTTTTCCATTGTTGGTCAGAGGGCCTTTGGTGTACTTTATGCAACTTCATAGTTATATAGAGCTATGGACTCCTCTTGTTTGAACCTCCTTAGGAGAGAGTACCTATGAAGTATTTTTCCTACCCTACACTTTCAAGTTCGCCAGATCACAGTTTGCTTTCTCAATGGTTCAGGTATACATCTTTATCTCTTTGATCTACTTTACCAAATGCTCATCGATATTTTCACTCGCTAAAGTGGGGGAAAAATGTATCAGAGTGATTTTCTACCCCTTGTGTAAATTCCCATTTTACGTACCCTCACCTTAGAAAATCAAATCCAAAGGTGAAATTCCACATCACCCATCCAGAATGCATCCAATTGGCACATGTTTTTTGTGTCGGTAGGAGAATTTTTTTTGAGGACATGAGCGTGACACACGGACGTCTATGTGGTGTGCTATTGTCCCTAACAAATTCCTGCATCTATAGTCCATAGGGACATTACACACCTAATTGGGGTTGAATTATAATGCCTTTGTGTGACCAACCGACCCAAAAAATAGTTCCCTTTAGCCTTCAAATCCATTCATCTCACTATCACTTCATCTTCTTAGCATCTCTTCACAACTTCTTCACATTCTCAACATTATAGCACTCCATTCAACTTGAGCATTGCAGTAACTTGACACTCCATCAACTCCACATTGCAAGTGTGAGGCTACCATAGAAGTTGCGAGCTTGGAATCTTGCGAGACCTCCCTTCACCGCGGTTGCGGTGGTGGTGAATTTTCCAAGTTCATTGCTTGCATTCTCCCTTCATTGTTCTTGAGAGCCTTTGGGTGGAGTTCGTAACACTTCATTCCTCTCCTTTGTGATTTGATAGAGTACCATTTGTCATTTGTAGTGTTCATCACACTTATTTCATCTTCTTTATCATACTTTTCTACTTCGTTGCTTTTTGACTGTCTATGGAGGTGGAAACACCAAAGTAGGGGGTTTGACTGAGGCAAACCCCTATATAGCCCCAACAATTTTCCCCTTATTGCTTGTGTGTAGGTGATTGTGTGCATGGAGCTCGCTGGTGAACTGTCATTTCAGTGAGTTGGTTTTCATCACCCTTGTGTTCATCTATTTACTTTATCATTTTTATACTTCTTTTATATTTTATCATTCTGTTTATTTTGTTAAGATTAGTTAGTTAGGCTATAGGTAGGTGTTTGGTAGCTTTTCTATTGTACTTTACATTTTCTATTCGTACAGATGCCAATACATCACACTATCATCTGAGACTCGTGCTATAATCTTCAAACAAAGAGTTGTCTAAGGCATAGTTCAGACTCTAAAAGTCAGCTCATCTAGCCTCAAGTAGAATTTTGGGTCTTTAGAGTGGTAGTTCAGTACTTCATAGTGGTATTCATTCTTGATCCTCATCCCTTTAGAGTGAGGTAAGTTAGGGTATCCCTCGGCTCTCGGTTCTCCATGATGTGGAACCTTGACGTGGTTAGTCCCCCTCTCTTACACTGGGTTTCTATTTCATTGCATCTAGCTTAATTTGGTCCATTCTGTACATTTCTTAATTTCAAAATTGCATTTACAAATATCATTTTAGGTTATTACATTGCATTTCATCATGGATATGTGCTTTCATAAGCTTTGGATGTCCTTGAAGTCATTATTGGATGCGTCAAGCTATACTTTTGGAGATGATCCTAATGAAATTGAACTCACTCATGCTCACTCAACTCCTAATGCCTATCCTCCTTGTGATGTTGACATCATTGGAGAAGATGAGGATAGCATGAACAACTTCATAAATGATTTCCTTAACAACCTTGAGAGCAATGCATCCTTTTATCCATCCATGAAACAACCAACACCCCCTACCATCCCACCACTTGAGATGATTGTTCTTTTGCATCTTGAAATTGAAACACAATATGAACCTAAATTCCCTACAATAAGTGAACCTAGTTCCTCTAATCAAGCAAACATTCAACCATTCTATGTTAACAAAGTAAAAAACACTCCTATCAACATAGAAGATACATATAGGAAAATATTCACAATCTTAAGGAAAAAAGGATGTGATACAACAAGCAAACATGAAATTCGTCAACTCTTAGAATAAAATATGACCTAAAGATACTAAAGGGTTAGGATATCAAGATCCTCCTCCTAACATAAGTGTCCTCCTTCCTAAAGAAAAACCCATGCCTCATAACAATGATAGGGATGATAGGATCGTCTTAGGTCCTCCTCAACATCTAACTCAATAAATCAGTGAATCTAGCAAGCAACAAAGGCCTTACAAACCAAAGAAACTAAAACTCCCTTGTCCACCATCTACCATTGAAAGAACTTTACAAATACTTCTAAACCAAGGACTTGTAACATTACCACTCGTGAGAGAAAAGCCAAAACTATATCTTAAAGATGAAAATGTTCTAGATTGTCGATACCATAGAGTTCTTGGACATAGTATTGGGTATGTGCAGGATCATGATGGGCCAAAAAGTGGCGATATGATGGGTATGTGTCGGGCATGTGGCTGACAAATTTTTTTAACCCAAAATTGATGAAACGAAAAGGTTTTTAAAGGAGATTCTCAGCTTTCCACCAATATAAATTATGCTTTACTTTGAATTTAATAAATAACTATTATTCATTTTCTATTTGAATTACAACTAAAGTCCTGATTAATAGGCTGATTGAAAAACATCTATAGCTTTCAAATGGTATCACATTTTTTTAATCCAAAACATGTGCCACATTCTATGATTCACATACTATAGGATTAAAAAAAAATGAATTTCATGAAGTTTTGACCAAGTTAAGGTGATCAAACATATAAGTTTTTATATTTTTTAAAATTTGTAATAAAAAAAATCATAATTAATTATTTACTTGGAAAAAAACATACAAAAAAATATGCATCACATTGGGACATGAGTCCTTTACTTATATATCTAAAATATTATAAAAAAATATTATCATTTTATTGTGGTTAGGGTGGTCAGACAGACACCTACTTCTTATTTTTCCTTGAAATTTAAGTACTACTACATTGAAATTTCAAATTTTCACCAAATATATATTTTTTTTAAATAAACCTAGTAGTTTAGAAAATACATTCAATTTGATATAAATTCTATTCTTACATATTTTTTCAATAATATAGATAACTTATTTAATTTTTTACGTCAAGTTTCCTAACTCTGATTTTTCTGAATTTTTTGCCACTTAAGGGCCTGTTTTTTCCATGATGATCCTGCACATACCCTACTGATGACTATCATTCTTTAAAACAAACATTTAAAAAGCTTGATATAATAGAATTAATAATCCCTTAAAGCATTTCCTTTTTCTCCTTTCCATGTAATAGTTGTAGGATCATAGCATTCTCATATTACATGTTTTACATTCATTACAATTCATTCAATAATGCGAGGAGCTCTTTCCCATCACCTACCTTGGTTCATTATTCTCTTGCACTTAGTGGGGGCAAGAATTAGATATCCTTGTCCTAGTAATGCATTTTTCATTATCCCTTCAGTTAGTTATCTACTTTCTGCATACGACAAACAAGATTGGGATACAGACAACTTGTCAAAGGTTCACTCGCATGTGCCTTACTATTCTTTTAAATTATTTTCATTTTCATGTTTCTTTTATGTGATTGCATGTGTGTAATGTGATCCCTTGTACCGTTATATTTGATGTACTTCTCTCTTTGTGACATTCCTCTATTTGTACCTACATTCTTCTCTATGTCGTAAAAATTTTATCTTTTCTTTTTCTTTTGTTTTCCTTTTGGGGATGACACAAGGCATCGAGACATTTAGGTCTCTTCCATGTTGACCCAAAAGCTTTTCCTTTATCTTTTTCATTTTTCTTGTGTTTTCCTTTTGGGGATGACACAAGGCATCAAGACATTTAGGTCTCTTCCATGTTGACCTAAAAGGTTTTCTTTCTTTTCGCTCTCTATGTGTCATTCTTATTGTTCTATGAGTATTTGGGGAATGATGATAGTACCAAGATCTCTAAAAATATTGTAGCAAAGACATATTGACTCCAAATTTGTGAATCCCTCATGTGTTTGGGATTTCATTTTAGGGGCAAACCCTTTCATGATGTAGCTTTATTTGGAAACATATGACTTGGCATAGGGATTTCCAAATCAGCTCTCATGTCCTCTTTATTGTTAGCATTTATCATTTGCTACTTTAAAATAATTACTCACAACATGGTGTTTAGCGATTTCTTTAAAGTGGGGGCATACATTGGCATTATTCTTTTTCAATTCATGTTTCATTGTGTAGTCTTCTTACTTCATGCAATGTGTCTTTGTCTTTGTGGTGACATTGAGTGTGATGTCCTTCAAGAGTGTGATCTCTCTTAGCATAAATTATATTCCTCTTAGTGGCTTGATGTAACACACTACATCCCCTAAGTTGTGAATAATTTATTCTTCAATTGGTTCTCTCTTGGAGACATTAGGCATGATGTCCCCTAAGTTAAGACCTTACATGAATTAATAAAAACTCCTTTGAATGTACTTTTGATCATCAAAGCTTGTGCCTCTCCAACAATCTTATGGGAAATTTAGTGAGAGGGGGACTAATTTGCATGTCACTGAATACCTCTAAGATTTCTATAGAAAGTCGGCTCTTCTTTGGGGGTTTGGAGTAAAGGGTAGAAATAAATGTAAATATAAAACATGAAAAGGGTGATACACTAACGCTTTTACAAAATTTCAAACCCAACCATTCCTATGATTGATATAATTAGACACAAAATGCCAAAACCCTTCATTGTTGGGAAGAGAACGAATAGCAAAGGCTAACAACAAGCACAGTGCAGACATTCAAATCTTCCTATAGGCAGTGTTCATTAAGGTTTGATCAAACATAAAGATTTCTTAGGGTGATAGAAAGAACGTTCAAAAATTGCATAGGCTCTTTCTCCTAATACAACATAATATAGTAAAATAAAAACCCTTCAGAAAAATAGAGAATTCCAATGACATAATCCAATTTTCACAAGTCACTATTCTACCATGCAAGCATACAACATGGAAATCAACTACTTAAACTACTCAAATTCAGCTTGCAAGACATAATGTTTCGTTCAAAATGATAATATGAAGAAAGAAAGCTTGAAAAATGCCATACATACATAGTCTCAATAATTTCTCCTCAATCGTTTATCCTTTAAATATCAAATGAACTTTAAAACAAAGGTCGGATGCCAATCTGACAATAGTTTAAGCCTTAAAAGATATAACATGCTAGAGATAAGTAGCTCTGCAATTGTGCTTCTAAAAATAATTCTATATCCTAAGAAAACTAGAGAAACTTTCCTTAGCCAAGGAAACTAAAACTTGAAATTCCAACCCCTCATTGTTTCATCGCCTTCCTTATATAGCTACAGAAAAAGAAAACACTACCTCAGCAAAAAATTCAATATTGCCAGTTGTTTTTATAGTTAATGGCACATGGTCTAATCATAGATCTTTGGTTAGGTCACACTGATCTTAGCTCATCAATTCTTAACTACAGCATTGATGTTTTTCTTATATTTAGCAAAGATAGAGGCTCGTAAATGATCAAATCCTAAAAACAACAGCCTAGTAAAAAGGTTCAATTGACTGATCACATCACCCAAAGCCACCGACTCAAAGCTTCCATCTCAAAAACCAAGAAAAGAATTAGGCCAGCCAACTACAACAAACTCCCCAAAAGATCACTCCATAGGAGATGCAATCCTCCCACAGCGAAGAGGTGACGTGTCAAAAAGGAAGACACTTTCGAGCTCATGAATATAGCTCCCTAAAAATTCCTCGATGAGTCAATACGTGTTATGAACTCCCTCTCAAAAGGGATACAAAAGATAAAAGTTGGACAACTACCACATGGTGTATTGCACACCTTTCAGATAACTCTACTTGAGTGCGGGTACACCTAAAACTAAAAAAAATTGCACAAGCCGAAAATCAAAGTGATTAAGGAAAAAACGCTTCACAGTTCTAGTGACTCATAGGGGGTCTTCGCTTCTGGAGGCACAAACCTAGGCCTCTGGTTGTTCTTGTAATTTGATGAAAGTGGCACATTGAGCCTCATAATCTGCATTAGTTGGTAGGACGAGGTTTCGGATCTGCCTATATGCTTACTCGAGATCAAAAATCTCCTTAAAAGAGATGAATCCTCATCTTGAAGAAACCACTCCCAGGTGATAATAGAGTTGAGAAAGAGGATAGAGCTCGTGCTCAACATCATCCACCATGGGCATTGCACTTGAACTTGGTAGTTCCACAGAGGTCCATATTTTGTGTCGGATTGCATCAGTGACTTGCTCCACTATCAGCACATCTTCATCTGGTGAAAGAAGAGGAGGCAACCCATAAGTTTAACCAAGATGTTGAAGTCCTTCTTGATCTTGACGACTTGCTTATTCAGCACTGTCTGGCACTCTCTACATTTTTCCACAACCTTTTGATAGTTGATGATCTCATTAGCTTTGATGGAGGTGATCCGCCGATCAAGAATCCCCGCTCTTTCTAGGACCTGGTCAGTGGTGATGCACAACATCAAAATGAAACTTTGTGAATCCACCACTTGAGATGAACATTTTTGCATAAAGTGGTCATCCATTGGACCAACCTTAGCATTCAATTCCCGAACATCTCTTAGAAATTGTAAAGCGGTCCCAAAGAACAGCAATACCAGCTACAATCCACTCCCAATGCGTGGATATAGGCCTCTTCATTATTGGGAGGGCTCCAAATCCTCGTGCAACAAGTAAACCTTGGTTAAATTAGGCCTCTCTTTCCCTTGTGCTTATTCTATTTGAATTTTCTCCCAAAGGGCATTTGTCAATTCTAATCTCAATCTTCCGACTTCTTGTCTTGACTCTTCTGCTTATACCTAGATCCTCTGAAGATCATTGGAAGTTTAGGATTGGGCATCATCTAGCTCTCTCATCAAATTTTCAATTTCAATACGAAGCTTTCGCAAGCAACTTAGACTTGTCTCCTTGTTGTCCTTGAATTTTCTTTACATGGGCCACTTCAACTTCTCTAGCTCAAATCTCATTCTATAGTCTTCTTACTGTTTCTTTTAAATTTTCAAACTCTACCTCATGCTTCTTTAATTTCTTGTCCAGCCTCTCATAGTTAGCATATACCACCTTCTAAGTTTCTTTGGCTAAGACCACTTTTTTGTGCGGGCGATTTTCATTCAAATATAGGCCTATGACATGAATTTCATATTCCTCCATCTACATTTTTCCTTTGAGCTTGGAGACGAGCAGCTTCACGGTAGTAATAAGAAAGGAGTTCCACTCTCCATTGAAGCAACCTTCAATCTTCTTTGTAGTGAGCTTTGAGCGACATTCTTCAACAATATTTTATGCTTCCTAACCTTTCAGGCATGTTTGGTAGCATCAAAATGACCTTGAAGAGTCTGAGGGACATCGACACTCTATGCAGCAATGGAAGCACCAAGGGCAGTTCAAAAAGGGTGAGTAGGAGAAACTTCAGATGTGTGGGCATGAGGGGATGCAAAAGGCCTAGTGTGATCATGGAAAAGGGTGGGACACTAGATCGAGCAGGGGAAAAATTAGTAGGGGTGAACACAGAAACAGGCTGATGGAGAGGTGCCTTCCTAGAAGTAGATGGGTTGGGAGTGACAGTTAAATTGGTGGTATTATCCATTTCAATGGGGGCTCCTGACAAGGTGATTAAAGACACAATAGTGGCCACAGTGGATGGCATTCCTTCGACGGGCGGGATGGTTTTAGTGGGTTCATTGAAAATGGCAAGGGGTGCATTCTGGATTACCAGCTCAGGGTCTGAGGATGAAGGATTCCTTTCGATGGGAGGAGGCAGAGGATTGACCAAAGATCCAAAAATAGGAAGAAGAGGGGGAGAAAAACTTACATGAGTCGTAGTGGTTGGAACATTTTGTAGGACAGACTCCACTTCTTCTTGTCAGACCGGTACAGTAGGGGCACCCAGATCTTGAATCCTTATTCACTTTGTATGACCAGAACTAGCACGTTTCAATCCTCTGGTAGTAGATCCTTCTGAAACTTGGCCTTCAATGGCCACTGTGAATCCTCTTGGAGACCATCGAGTCCTTTTACCTTTACTTCAGGCACTAGAGGTAGACAAAGCTTGTGAATCCCTTTGCCTCAAGTCTCTCCAACTATCAGACTCCCAAGGTCTAGAAACCTGAGGTGGAACTTCTTCCTCATTGATCTCATGGTTTGTTTTAGGATTTTTGTTGTCAGAATCAACCTCTTTGTCATATAAGTCCTTGAATTCATCATCAAGTGGTTGAAAGTTACCAAACAGGGCACCTGGGCACCTCATCTCCTATCAAAATCTCTAGAAGTCTTCCTTTTTCCTTTCTGACCATCCCTTATGCCTCAGCTATGCATTGAGAAATTTTCCCATTGAAAGGTTCCTCTAATACTCTACCTGGGGCTCATAGAAACTTAGCCATTTTGGTCATTCTTTTGGAATGCAAGCCAGGTCATTGTATATCTTTTCTCTTTCTTGACTTAGATTCCTCCTCTAGAAATAATCACAAACCTCATGTATCAAACTATAAATCTCATTCGGGTTATAATTCCACTTGTCGCAAATGAGGACCAAGCCCAAGGCTGCTAGTAATTTTTTTATCTCATCCTCTGCCTTCTGCTTAGTCAGTATTACCTGACTCTTAGCAATCACAAGGGGAATATTTTAGAGATTTTTTTGGTTCCTCCTGGCACCATAAATCCTATCGACAATGGTTACTTGTCGGCATGCCTCCAATGCAAAGACCCTGTTTGTTACAAATTTGGGGAGTCAAAAAGCCTCCACGGGAAAGACATCAAATCTAATGAATGTGAAATCCTCGCCCAAGAAATAATCTAGTGGGGTTGATGAATCTTTTATCCATTCCATAACCTCTTGAGAGAAATGGCCAATGGGGTGGGGCAACAAATCTTGGAGCACTGGCCTCAAAAAATTATTTGCAAACCAATAATAATCACCTGTCCTCAAAAGCACAAGGACCATACAGAAACTGGCTAGACACAACCCCTTCATCTAGCCTAGATACTGGTACATTCCTTCCCAGCCACTCAAAATTCTGATGTAAAAGCAAATGAGCTAGGATAGAAGAATACCTGAATTTGGACTTAGTATTGTAATTCTTCAACTACTCCCTCATGTTCCCAACTATTACTTTAGCAAGATCATAGTACCTATGGAATTTTTTCCATTTGAGCATAAGAGCTAGGGAAAATTGGAAAGGATTAACCTCTTCATCATCATCGAGGCCAAAAATCCAAGCCAACAGTGAGAACATAGACTGTGTGTCCTTAAATTTATTGCATGAAAGAGGCCAGAAAATCTACCCTCTCTACGGTATTTCCTTCATCTCTTCATAAAACAAAAAATCCTGAACATGTCCTCCCCTAGGAAATCCATCCACTCTTCATCAAAAAGCTTGGCACCCCAACCCGTAGGGATACACAGCATATCCCATTTAGCATTGGCAAAAATGGTAATATTGACCCCTCAGACCTCAATGGCCTCTGTATTTTTGTTAAACTTTTTCGTACATGCATCAACCAACTTCGGGAAAGGATGTACAACATGAAGTATAAACTATGGCATGCCACTGTTCCATAGCTGAAACATAAAACCCTCTGACAATTCATTCTCTAACATTCTCTAAAATGCACCTTCCCTAAGGTTTTTAGGGTTAGCCGATAACTGAGGGTCGAAAACATTATCAATGATGTCTTGCACTGCCTCTCTTTGGATGTGTTTATCAAGTTGTACCTTTCTACATTGCTCAAAAGTTCATTCTTCTATTGTTGGGGCATTCGCAAATGAGTTTCACCCAAACAAATCGGCATAACTAGGTCTTATGTTTGAAACTACGACTTGTCTACAAGAGGTCGATGCTTTCGCCATGGTTGTACGAGAAAGTTGCAGAGAGCTTCTTTAGCGATACAACCACTCTACTTTTGAGTGCAATTAATTATCTCACTTGTACATGCAGTTAAGGCTATGCCATTACCATTGGTCCATTAAATGCTGCCACCGAGGTGATACGTGTGGATTGGAGATCCGTATCCCTTTGGAATTCCAAAAATGACACGAGAATGAAATTAGTACATTCCCTCCACTGTCTTTTTATAAAATAAATTCATTGCATCAAAAAGCATACTTTTCTCTATGTGAGACATGCTCAGGTGATACAAGGTACTCTTGAAAAGACATGCCCATTAATTTGTCAAAGATTTAGTGTGTTAATCCATGTCTTTTCTCATTAGTAAGTTGGTTGACACTAATGATGGCAAAGGACACATGTCAATGATCAGCATACAAGAAAATTTACTCCCAATGCCCAATTTTATTTCTCCAGGAATTTTGTCAGATTCTCCATATGATTTCTCTGCCCTTCTCTATTTTTCCTTCAATTGTTCCCATTGTCGTCTAGCCAAAAATAGACCTCTTTTTGGTTGAGTTCTTTAACTCATCTTTCTATATATAGCTATGCCACCTTTTACAACATTCATTCAAAAATATAACCTCTTAAGTTTAGCAAGCTTGCCTCTATTTCCCATTCCACCATCATTCGCTACTTATCAGAATGTCTATTGGCTTAGGCACTCCCATTCGACTCCTCCCACGGAGGCCACAATACTATTTTGTGGGAGAGGTCACTAGTGACTAAATTAAGCACCTAGTGATGAAATGTGAATGCCTCATCATGGTTGTGTTCAAGTGGGCAGTTGGCCAGGACTTCATCAACGATGAAAACCAACTCTGGAGCAACTGCAACGTGCTTTCCCTGGCGTTGGTATACCAAGCACCATGGATCTTCACAGGCACATGGACTTTGGAATAGACATACCCTAGTTTCCCTTCCTTTTCGAATTTGGCACTATGGATGTTGAGATGCACCACTACTCTTCTTAGCCATCGGCCACTTTTCTGTTGCAGGAGTACGAAGTGGAGCACGTTCTTGGACTAGCCTAGAGGAAGTACTTTGACTTTCTGGTGCAGATTCATGGTGAGTAGACCCTAATTCTATGCTATTTGTCCTGCGTGCATCATGTGTTCAACCCATTTTTGCAACCCGTCAGATGAAAAGAAGAAGAAAAAGAAGAACCTGATAACGAGCCCTTTTTGTTTTTTCAACAACGACTGGAAGCTTTACTTTTATTTTTTTTACTTCTTGCCTCCCTTTTGCTTCTTTTTGCTCTGCTACTCTTTTGGGTTTGCTCGAGAGAGCCTCATATTTAAATTTGAGCCTCGAGATGTGCATTATATTGTAATTTTTTTGACAAATATAATGTAATACAACTTTTCATTTCTTTAGTGTTCTTATTAGATGGCTTATTCTCAAAATTATAACGTATTTACAAAAAATTTACATATGTTACACAACTATTAAATTTTTTAAAGACTGTATTTTAATCGAATAACTTTAGAAAAATACTGTTCACTGGTATATCTAAAGCATTTCCCTCCATGTCTTCCAGTTTGTACATGTTCTTTTCCTTGCACGTGCTAATTCAGAAGGGTCCCTTCCATAGCGCTTCAAATTTTGTGTGTTGCCCTGGTTTTGCAGTGCGCTTGTCGTACTTTAGCACTAAGCTCCCTTCTTTGAATTCTGGGTTAGAAGTATTTCTGTCAAAAGAGCACTTCACTATTTGTTAGAAGTTTATCATGGAGTCATGGGCCTTCTCTCTATCTTCTTCTTATTTGAGGAGCTCCGCTAGCCATACTTCCATTCCACCACTTTCCCCAATTTACAAGGCTTTCAGTAGTTGTAAGGCAAGGATCTCTATGGAGACAGGTAGTGGCTCACTACTTCCTTTTTGTACACCAGTTCATAGGGGGAAGTTTTCAGAAATTACTTGGGAGTAATCTGATCTTCCCACAGAGCAGTTCACAGATGTTTGTGCCAATCCCTTTGTCATTCCAACCTAGTATGCTTGATTAACCTAATTAGGTTTTTTTCGGTTGATTATGCTAACCCATTCTCTTGTGGGTAGTAATTTGATGAATTCTTAAGGAAAATCCCATGTCTCATAGAAAAATATAATATTCCTGACCCTACAAAGGCTCAGGCATTGTTGGATATGATGGTCTTGGGTGGGCCAAATCTAGCTACTAGCTCTTCAAGGAAATTAACAATTTCCCCTTCTATGGCATTTTTCAAGGCTACGGCCTCTATCCACCTTTTGAAGTAGTTGGTCACTGTGAGGAGGGTATGTGCAAGATCATGATGGGCCAAAAAGTGGCAATATGATGGGTAAGTGGCTGACAACTATTTTCTTACCCAAAATTGATGAAATGAAAAGGGTTTTTAAAGGAGATTATCATCTTTCCACTAATATAAATTATGCTTTACTTTGAATTTAATAAGGAATTATTATTCATTTTCTATTCAAATTATGACTAAAGTCCTCATTGATAGGTTTATTGAAAAACATCTGTAACTTTCAAACGGTATCACATTTTTTGAATCCAAAACATTTGTCACATTCTATGCTTCACATACTATGGGATTAAAAAAAGAAAATTTGAATTTCATGAAGTTTTGACCAATTTAAGGTGGTTAGACGTACAAGTTTTTATATTTTTTAAAAAGTTGTAATAAAAAAATTCATAATTAATTTTTACTTGGAAAAAATTACAAAAAAAAATATGTATCACATTGAGACGATTCCTCACTTATATCTAAAATATTATTAAAAAAATATTATCATTTTATTGTGGTTAGGGTGGTCAGACAAACACCTACTTTATTTTTCCCTAAAATTTAAGTACCACTGCATTGAAATTTCAAATTTTCACCAAATAGATTTTATTTTTTCTTAAATAAACCTAGTAGTTTAGAAACTACATTCAATTTGCTACATATTCTATTCTTTCATATTTTTGAAACAATATAGATAACTTATTCAAAAATTTATGTCAATTTTCCTAACTCTAATTTTTCTGAATTTTTTGCCACTTAATGGCCTATTTTTCCCATGATGATCTTGCACATACCCAGGATCCACTTATGTTTGGAAGTGGAAATAGGATTTATCATTCTGATAAAATCCAGACCCCATTGAGCAAAGGGTTCCTCAGTTACAATCAGGCTTAGGGGCAAGGCTCCATTCTTTCCTTTTCCAACAAAGTATTGGCATTGGGTACACTTTTGCACCAAATTATGTGCTTCAAAAAACATAGAGGGCCAATAATATCCTACTTGCATGATTTTTAAGGTATTTGTCTTAGCGAAGAAATGTCCACCCTCAGGACTGTGATGGAATTCATTTAAAACTCTTTACGCCTGTAGCTTGTCGAGACATCGAAGCAGTACACCATCATAATTTCTCTTAAATAATACACCTTCAATTAATACATACTTGGTGCCTTGCAATCGGTAGTATCTCCTTTTGTGAAGCGGAAGACTGATTGGGTAATATCCCTTTTGCATATAATGTGTCTGAGCAGCCACCCAAGACTCTTTAGACTCGAATTGGTTTGAGTAAACTTGATTGGTCTCCTTGTTCACTTTTGGATTTTATTCTCGTGCAATGTACTCACACAAACCGCTTCCCTGAACTAGCTTGGTTGGTCTAATGTCCACATCATATTCTAGGATCTTGGTAATCCAATTTTCCCTTTTTTTTGTTATTTCTCCTTCTATGATGTATTCCTGCACACTAGGATGAGCTACGAGAATAGTGATCTTGTTGGCCGACACCAAGTGTCAGAATTTCTTTAAACTCTTGACAATGGAAAAGGCTTGCTTCTCTACAAAATTATACCTGGCTTCATAGTCTTTCAGGGTCCTTGAATGGAAAGCAATTAGATTCTCTCCACCATCTTCCTTGCACTTCTAAGTGAGCATGGAAGATATACTATGTTGGCCACTATACACATATAGTATAAAGTCTTTGGAAAACTCTACATTAACTAGCACTAGGGCTTCAGAGAGGGATATCTTTAGCTACTCAAAAGTTTCTTTGCCTTCTGAAGTCCATCTACAAAATAGGTTCTTCTTAAGCATCAAGGTGATTGGTCTCACAATGCCTACGAAATCTGATATGAATCTACTAACAAAATTATTTTTTCCCATAAAAGATTGTAGTCCCTTTTGGTTTGTTGGCAAGGTAATTCCATTATAGATATGACACTTTCAGGGTCCATTTCTATTCCCTCCTTTGATACTACAAAGCCAGGAGCTTACCCTGAGGTACTCCGAAGACACATTTTTTGGGATTCAAAGAAATCTAGAACTGTTGGCATTTCTGGAAAACCTTTTCCAGATGATCAAAATGATCATCTTTTCATTTTGAAAATACTGTTAGGTCATCTAGATATATGAGGATAACCTGGTGGATCAATCCTTCAAAATTAATATCCATTGCTCATTAAAAATTTTCACCAGCATTGGAAAGTCCAAATGGCATCTTTGAATACGCAAACGCTCCCCACTTAATGGTAAACATTGTTTTATGTTGGTTGGATTCCTTCACATAGAATTGATTATACCCTGAGAAACCGTCTAGAAAAGAGAACATCTCTGATCTGGCTACGGTCTGCAAAATCTACTCCATCAGTGGCAAGGGGTAATGGTCTTTTAGTGAGGCTTTATTCAAGTCTCAAAAATCAACACAAAGTCAGATATCACCATTCTTTTTTCAAACTGGAACTAGATTTGATACCATGGTGGAATGTTTGATAGGATATATGATCTTTGATTCAACCAGGTTGGTGAGCTCTTGTGCCATCAATGCTTTGACATTTGGGTTGACTGGCCTTTTCTTCTATCAAATGGGTTTGGATCCTTTTTCCAGATCAATGGTATATTAGATTATGCTGAGGTCATATCCTCTTAGATCATCATAGGTCTAGGAGATAACCCCATCATACTTGAAGCATAGATACTTTAGTATTTTCTTGTCCTTGTGAGGAACTTCCCTTCCAAATTTTAGCTTTTTGTTGCTTCCGACATCGAGTGAGCTTCATAATCCCTTGCATCTACAGTAAATATTTTCTTTCCATTCCTTTCATCTTCACAATCAAAGAGATTTTCAAGAGAAATTAATCCTCGGGGAAGCTTGTTCCCTTTCAATTGGACGATTTGATCTTTGGGAAATCCTATCCCTAGTGGTGAATAGTCAAAAGATGTCCCTGATTTCTATATGAAAGAAGCAATTTCTATGTCGTCATTGTTAAATAAATATTTGAGCAGCTCCCTTTGAGTTTATCTTTTTGTATTGTGTGTGTGCTAGCCTATGCATCGCTGAGTTTGCTCAACTTTTTTATGAAAGTTTTGATCTGCCACTTTGTACATCTACTCTTTGCAGCTTCGGGTATTGGCTTTCCTTTTGGATCCTGGGAAACTGTGCGGTGCCTCCACGTGTCGCGGTTACAGGATGTTTTGTTTCTCATTTCCTTGAAGCCTCGTCAGGCTACGAAAGGACTCCATGAGACAGTCATTCCTAGAAGATGTCAGAGGGCCCCACATCTTGCTACGTGGCAACCATTCAGGAATATTTCAATGCAGGGATGAAATAAGCAACTGCAGGTAGCGAAATGCTGCCACGTGTCTTTTACACCTAACTGATGGAGCGTTTCCTCTGTTGTGATAAGGTTCTCGGCCCATTCAACACATGTTGTATTTTTGCAAATCCTTAGCAGCGATGGGAGAAGGGTTCATGCAGGTAGCGAAAGGCTGCCACGAGCCTAACGGCTGATCTTTTATGCGGGCAATAAGCCAGATGAACTAAATAATGCTATTGGTTGCTACCTGTCATAATTGTTCGTAGCAATGGATGACACTTGTCTGATCAAGCCTGGCTGGGAACACCGCCATCATTACAAAGGATGCACCTATGCCCCGGATGATTGGATGCTTTGTTCTGGCTCAATGTTGTTGAAACGGCCTTGGGTATATTCTAATTTAGGCATCATTGCATGAAGATTGCAAGATCTTTTATGTTGCTATTCTCCGAAGCTGAGGGAGGTTTTCCTACTATATATACTTTCTCTGTTGAGAGGAAATGGTCTGGAATGTGGAGAAAAACACGTCGGTTTTAGAAAAAAGACACCAGGCCTCTATTACTGTTTTATTTAAATTGCAAAACTTTCAGACTGTGCCAATTGTTCGGCCTTTCTGTCTTTCATGCTTTTGATTAAACTATGAATTGTGCTTTATACTATCTTGACACTGCATTTGAAGAACTTCTATATATGTTGGATACAAGTTTGCTTACCTAAATCATGTCTCATAACTCTTCTTAGTAGTGAGAATGTATGCAACGTTATTTTACATCAATAAATGAATTATCTATGTTATAATCTTAAGTCTCTAATGTTTTAGAACACAGCAACACCATTCAGGCCCTTAAATCTATGATTTATTGTGCCCATCATCAAATCTTGGTGCATCGCCTTAGGTTAAATTTTACTTTATTATATCCACTTCCTTTTCCCTTTCAAACCCCATTATAGAAGAAGTTGGCTTCTCTAAAAATCTGGAGGTTACTCAGTTTAGCGCAAAAGGTCCCCCTTAAACTGAGTTTCCCATAAGACTCTGTTACCTCATCAAATTTTGGCATCAACAGTCATCAAAGACTTCTAGTTTTTATCATTGTCAAGAATTGAGGTTCAGACAATGATTTGTACCACACTCTACTTCGTCGGGTCAGAAATTGGTTCAAATTGTGAACTGACAGAAGTCATCTGATCAACAACACTATTTTGTGATCGAGGAATGAGATGTATGTTGAAAGCTTCAAAACTCTATATCAGATCCCAAACCCGATGCCCATAAGATCTCATCCTTGTTTTATTTGCATTTGCTTGTCCACGAACCTAGCCCACCACTATTTTTGAGTCTCTAAAAGCTTGTACCTTCTTGCGCCTATCCACTCTACTAGAATCAGCCCATGAACCAACGCTTCATACTCGGCATCATTATTGGAGCATGAGAATTGAAAATGGTAAGCCTTAGGGGTCTATGATCCTATTGGAGACACTAGTTGGACACCCGCTCCAGAGCCAACTTTACACTTGGCACCATCAAATTATAGGGTCCATAAATGATTATTAGAAGGATCATTAGATTCCTCTCGGTCCTTCATTAGCTTCGAAAAGACCTAATCATCGTCAAAAGGCACATATATGTGCCTAGCCTTGTTGCATGGAAGTTTTCGAATGGATTAGAGTGAATGAATTGGTTGAGCAACACCTCTTCCTCAAGAGTCTGATCACTTGTATCTTCTTCATCTTCTAGCATTTCTACACAATATCTCTCTTGCTGAGAGATGGAGGTGTGTACCTCCTTAAATCATAGGTTTATGTTGTCAGCAATGTGTTCGGGGTACAAGGATTCAGATAGAATCTTCATCTTTTCCCCGTGATTGGTTCTCAATATTAGGTGGGACTAGTCGAGAACTAAGTATCAACCAAGATTTGTAGTGAAATCTCTTGAAAAAATCATTCCAAAAACTGCAGGAATGTCTATCACCACTATTTCTTGTGTTATTGTTTGGATTGGACATGAAAAGAGGGTCAGAGATAGATATTTTATCCGACCAATGGTCAAAACCTTCTTCCCATCTAGTTGCATGATTCCTTTTTCAAGGGGCTCATACTTAAGTTCCAAAGAATCTGCCACTTGTTTTGGCATAACAGTCATGGTAGCCCTTGAATCAATCATATTATTATGCAAAAGCTTATCTCCCACAATAAGAGTTAAAAATAAAGGTGTGGGCTTTCGTTTGCTTACCTCTTTATCTTTTGCATTGTCTACATCATTTGCATAGGTTGTTCCCTTTGTATCTTGAGGGGGTGGCATGGATCCTATCTCTGCTTTGACTGGATGACTGAGTTACATCTACCTACGGGATTTGTTCTTCTTTCTTTAATGCTTCCCAAAGCAATGTATTTTGCTCGGGAATGGATATGACTTCCCACAATGACATGTTGGAAAGCACCTTTTTCAGTTGTTCCACTACATTGAGCATCCTGACTGGTTGAGTCTTAGGCTTGTATAGTGGTATTTCTCATCTTCGAAAAGAAGCGTTCCTTTGTGACTGGGCTTGGTACCTTAGCTACCTCCTTCTCTACCAATGGCAGATTATGTGGTTGCAAAAAAGGTTGGTCGATGGGCGATGGAGCCTTCTTTTCTTATGGGGTAAGTTGGCATGGCAACAGATGTGGCAAAGGTTGTTGCACGTATTCTCCCATGAGGCATCTTTTGGACCTTGTGTTATAATTCGACTACACTTGTGGAACACTAGTCGTCAGAGCTTCATTTGCAAACACTGCATCTTCTTCTTCCATCCAAGAAAACAGAGCTTGGTTGAGTGCAATATCCAATTCTTGTTCCAAGGACATTCCTTGCATTTGCGCTCTAAAGCGAGCATTTCCCATTTCAGAAGACTTGTATTCATCTACATTTTGAAGCATGCCCTTGCTTCTTTGTTTTTATATCCTCTATTGCATATTCCCTCTTGGGAAATTTTGGGGCATATGACTATCACTGCATGGGAAGCACCATACATTCTCGTCTTCCGCCAAATTATTCTAGCCAGGATTAGCTCTTTACTTGAGCTTAGCTTGACTGTCTACAATGGTATGGTGACTGGCACTATTTGGTTTGTAGATGATGTTTATTGACCTCCTCCTCTAGAGTTTCCTTGGTATGGATTATGCTGATAAGATGGCTTTCCTCCACCATAGGCTTGTGTAGTCTGCTTCGGAGGCATCGCTCGTTATCACTTGATAAGGACCAACTCGTTAGCAAAAGTCCAGATGAGATTCTTCATGTCGATAATGTCTATCATGATTCAGGAAGAGCCTGAAAAAATTGTTTGCATGACAAGATACACGTACATAAACTATGGAGCAGCTAACATTAGTTGTGCAATGGAAGTCTTTAGAGTAGCTTCTTCCTGTGGGGCATCAGAGATTTCTACAAATACTGGCATCGAAGGTCGAGGTGGAAGCTTTTTGGAATCGACTAGAATATTTTTCGTGTGCACTACCACCTCATATGCGTCAGGAAAGATGTCCCCTCGCATGGAGGTTATCATAATAGTGATTTTTGGATTGAAATTCTTCAGATAGAACATGAACTCCATTGCAACTTGAGGTCGAGCAGTCAAGGGGATCCTTTGCCAAGTCTCATGAAATATGGTGTTAAATTTTCTCATGGCTTCCTATGGACCTCTCTTGATGGTAATTAGTTGCTGCAGCAATGAAGAGCAGTCTCCTTTCTCTAGGAAGCATTCAAAAATCCACTCTCCAAGCTAATCCCAGGAGATGATGAAGCCCAAATCCAAATATCAATACCAATCTTGGGCTTTTCCTTTGAAAGAGGTAGCTAACAACCTCAAAGCGATGTTCTCCTCTGATATGTCATGTAGCCTACATACCTTCGCTATATCTTGAAGGTGTTCGGAAGGGGTTTTGAAGTCTTCTCCAGAGAATCTCAGAATAGCCTTGAGAGAATTAACAGGTATAACAAGCCATATGTCTAGGGGTATGAGTGGTCATAATGGACTTACCACTATCCCACGTTATGAAATTTCTAGGGGTAGGAGGAGGTATGTGAGCCATAGAGAAAATATTCTTGTGAATCAGGTACATACAGGTATTCTAATTTGGAAGTTCAAGCCTCCAGGTGGGGTAGATAAGTCTCTGGATATTGGGATTTTACTTCTTGCTCTATTGCTCCTTATAGGTGATACAAAACCTGTAAGTCTTCTCTTTCTAGGTACTGAGGCAGTCATCTCGGAGTACTAAATGTGACCTCTCAAAGATGCTCTTGATTGGACTCTGGGAATGAAACTTCTAGTTTCCTTCCTTAGCCTAATTCAAAAAATATTTATGACTTCTAATCAGGCATTCAGAAAACTTCTTGTCCCACCAGGTGTGCCAGAAAAAGAACTATTGATCATTACAGCTTGCGCCTCTCTGATAGTCTTATGGGAAATTCAGTGATACGGGGACTAATTTGTTCCTCACTGAATACCAACGGGATTTTTATAGAAATTCGGCACTTCTTTGGGGGTTTGGAGTAAAGGGCATAAAGAAATATAAATATTAAACATGAAAAGGATGATACACGAACACTTTTACAACATTTCAAACCCAACCATTCCTATGATTGATATAATTAGATAGAGAACACCACAACCCTTCATTTTGGGAAGAAAATGAACAACAAAGGCTAACAACAAGCACAATGTAGACTTTCAAATCTTCCTGCAGGCAGTGTTCATTAAGGTCTGATCAAACATAAATATCTCTTAGCGTGACAGAAAAGAACGTTCAGAAATTGAATAAGCTCTTTCTCCTAATACACCATAATATAGTAAAATAACAACCCTTCAGAAAAATAAAGAAGTCCAATGACATAATCCAATTTTCACAAGTCACTATTCTACCATACAAGCATACAACATGGAAATCAGCTACTTAAACTATTCAGATTTAGCTTGCAAGACATAGTATTTCATTCAAAACATTAATATAAAGAAAGAAAGCATGAAAAAGGCCATACATGCACAGTTTCAATAATTTCTCCTCAATAGTTCATGCTTTAAATATCAAATGAACTTTAAAACAAAGGTCAAATGTCAATCTGACAATAGTTTAAGCCTTAAAAGATATAACATGCCAGAGATAAGTAGCCCTGCAATTTTGTTTTTGAAAATAATTCTATATCCTAAGAAAACTAAAGAAACTTTCCTTAGCCAAGGAAACTGAAACTTGAAATTCCAACCCCTCATTATGTCGTCGCCTTCCTTATATAGCTGCAGAAAAAGAAAACACCGCCTCAAAACAAAATTCAATACTACCAGGTGTTTGATAGTTAATGGCACACGATCCAATCGTAGATCTTTGGTTAGGTCACAATGATCTTTTCTCATCAATTCTCAGCACCGCATTGATATTTTTCAAATATTTAGCAAAGATAGAGGCTCGTAAATGATCAAATCCTAAAAATAATAGCCTAGAAAAAAGGTCATGTTGACCAATCACATCACCCAATGGCACCGAATCAAAGCTTCCATCCCAAAAACCAAGAAAATAAAAAGGCCATCCAGCTCTGAAAAAATCCCCAAAAGATATCACTCCATAGGAGATGCAATCTTCCCGCGACAAAGAGGTGATGTGTTAAAAAGGCGGAAACTTTTGAGCTCATGAATATTTCTCCCTAGAAAATCCTTGAGGAGTCAACACGTGTTCCAAACTCTCTCCCAAAAGGGAGACAAAAGAAAAAAGTTGCAGAGCCACCACATGGCACATTGTACACCTTTTCAATAACTCTACTTGAGTGTGGGCACACCTAAAACTGAAAACATTGCAGAAGCTAAAAATCAAAATGATTAAGTAAAAAATGCATCACATTTACCTTACACTATTTCGATTTACAATAACTATTATATGGCCACCTTGCACAACACTATTTGCTTGCCTATGGAGCTATCCTTTGTATTCATGGGTGTCAAGCATATGAAGCTTTGCTTGCCTCGTGAACTCTATTGTCATGTTGTGTGGTGCCTTATCAAATTTATTAGGAGGTATAGCTTTCGCATGGTTGTATATATGGGAATCGAACTTAAGCATGAATTTCCTATAGCCACTTGCTTGTCTGTGTGAGTGCATACTGGTTGCATGCATATGTGTCTCACTGGGGGCTCACTAGGTGGATGGCCTAAGGTTCCACTAGCCCTTGTGAGCATGCATTGGTTTTCATATTGGACATCATGTTCCACTTGTAAACTTCCTTGGACAAATAGCCTAGATCCGATGCCCAACATGCGAGACAAATGGTCAAAGCTTGATCCACCCCTTTTTTTTTCTTTCTCTCTTTTGCCTTTGGCAATGTATGCTTATGCCTTGTTTTCACTCCTTACATTATTTGCATGTGTGTTCCTTTGTGCCTATGTTGTTTTTCCATAGGATCTTGATCCTGGGAGCTTGATCATCCCTTTTGATCTTTGTCATCCTATCTTACTAGCATTGGTACACTTGGACCCCTCTTGATGTGATTTTGTCTACTTTAGTGTGATTTTGAAGCAAGTTCCTCCTCTCACTAAAGTAGGGGCTAAATGTAGTGTAGAAAAATGTATCCCTTTACATTTTCACACTTGTTTTGGCCCTCCCTGTTAGAAAACCAAGATCACTTGCATGCAAGATGCATACCTATCACATGCAAAAGATATGAAGAACCAAAAACAATGTTCTGTAAACCTCAAAGTGTAAAATGCATTAAGAGAATCGATTATTACAAAGTGATCAATCCTTATGAAGGAGATCAAGAAACCCTAAAAGGGAAACCCTAAATGAAACCCTAGTGTGCACACTTAATAATTAATAATTAATTAATTATTAATGTGCCTAAGTTTAGCTTAAGTAATAAAGAGGAATAAGTGACTTAATTAATTAATCAATATGATATAATTAATTAAGCATAATAACTTATTACTCTAACACCCCCCCTTAAGATGAACTTAGGAAGAAGATAAAACACTAGAATAAGATGCATGAAACCAAAGATGGGTCCCGACAACTAGGCCTGATCAGGTACCCATTTACAAATGCAAGAATGGAGTAGAGAAGGAAAAACCTAGTGGGACAAAACCCCCCTACAATGAGATGACATGCTACAAAGAAGCACTGGAAGAACTCTGTAGAGTAACACTGGAACCGCAATCCAGCAAGCAAGGAAAGATATTTCGCCTACAATTGAAACCGCCAAAACCAATCAAAATAATGTGACAAATCGCACCGATGCCACGTAACACTCGAAAACTCCAAACGGGAACAACTCTGGAATCTATGAAGCAGCAAGCAATTATTGAAAGATGTATTACTGAAAACGAAGTGCAAAGATGCAAGATGCACCCTCCCAACTGCCAAAACATCCAAGTAATCTCCAAACAACCCATCGGTCCAAATCTGGACTAAGCGATCAACTTGGGATAGATACATAAAAATTGCATGGACAGCAACATAGAGCTCCTCAATACCTTTCCAACACCGCAGTCCAGGTGAAAATCTGGACATCGTGGGCAAAAAAGTTATGAGCTTGAAAGTCCAAAAATAACATCTGACTTCAAACAGCAATAAATTTAGGAAAATAGTAAAATACTAAAAAATAAACAGCACTACTGGAAAGAGCTCGGAACCAACTTTCCGGTGATATCTCGTTTGCCCGATTTCGATATCGTATGCTCAAGTTATGACCAAAAGAAAAAAATCGCTTTAGGACAAACTAGGGTTAAGCGAGGGCAAGGGAGGGTCGCATTGCATTTACGACGCCGCCGGGTTCACGAGTATAAATTTGACGTCATCCGGTCACGGGCCGTAAAAAATGGGCCCCCGGGCAAAATGAAAGGCTTGGGCCCCTGGTCCCGGTGGGTGACTAGGGGTCGGGCGGGCCGGTGGTGGGGTCGATCCCTTGTCCTCCATAGACCTCGTGGCCGGGTCGGGCACATAGCTTCCTGGCCCCCATGTGACCGCCGCTTCACGCTGGTGTGGTTAATCCCTGGGTCGAAAGCAAAGGCTCCAGCGGCGTATGGGGTCGCTTGAGGTGGCGCTGTCGGGCAGAATGCCTCCGGTGGCCGATGGGCAGCGCTGCCCATTTACATTGGGAGTGCAGATTTTTCTGCAAAAATTCAATTTTTTGAATTTTTTTTTGAATTTTTTTTGAAAAAAATGCATCGTAATGCGTGCTGGGGAGGTCGTACGGCTCCCCAGACAAAAAAAATTTGCTTCCCGGATCAACTGCACCAAATTGGATGATTTGACACGCATTTCTAGGGTTTTAGGACGCTGCGAACGCGATGGCGACGTCCGTTTGAGCCCATAGTGTCCCAAAAAAATGGTTACCCCTAGATCTTGCAAAAAAGATGCTCAAACCCCTTAAAATTGAAAACTCAATCGAAGGCCATATCTTCTGTGACACCAACAAGCAAATTTATGAAGCCCTGAGCTCTCATACCATGTTAGAAAACCAAGATCACCGTGATGCAAGATGGATACCTGTCACATTTATATAAAGAACCAAAAATAAATGCTTTAGAAACTCCCCAAAGTGTAAAATGCTAAGAGAATCGGATTATTACAAAGTGATCAATCCCATGAAGGAGATCAAGAAACCCTAAAAGGGAAACCCTAAATGAAACCTCTAGTGTGCACACTCCTAATAGCTAATAATTAATTAATTATTAATGTGCCTAAGTTTAGCTTAAGTAATAAAGAGGAATAAGTGACTTAATTAATTAATCAATATGATGTAATTAATTAAGCATAATAACTTATTACTCTAACACTCCCTACTAAAATTGGGCCTCTTTATGCCTTAATTGGCCTTATTTTTATCCACGAGCCTTAATTAATGCATCTTTCCAAGGATAATCCTGAAATATATCAATTGAACAATCACAAATTAATGTTTTTGGATTGTATGGCCCAAATTTAGTGATCTGGGACTCATACATCACCTTGGGCATATGGGTCCCACCTAAGTTTTGGGGCCTAGATCTAAATTAACATAAAATTAAACCTTTCTTGAAAAATGTGTCCCAAGCTTAGCCTAATGGGACTCATACACCCCAGCTGGTGTATGTGTCCTACTTAGCTTAGACCTAATTTAAATTCAAATTCTTGGGAGGATTTTATTCTCCTAGATCTAATGTCATCTTCTAGTGTTGTAATTTTGGGAAATTTGGTATAATCAAGTATAAATACAAGGTCTTTTCACATATTTTCTCCTAGCTAGTTTATAAGTCATCTAGCACCTTTTGAGATCAAGCGTTATAGCATTCAAGAGTGATTATCAAGCATTTTGGAGGATTATTCAAGAATCAAGCATCATGTCAAATTCATCATGCATCATGTTATTTTTTAAGCTAACATTTGCGATGTAGAGTTTTGTGATTTGAGCAAGCATTCAAATCAAGATCCATATAATACAAGCAAGAATAAAGATCTACATTCATGCTAGCCATTATTTACAAGATTGCAGCCTTTTATTCATGGGTTTGGTGAGTTGCAAAATTGCATATTTGTTCATTCATCATTCCTTTGTGCCTATTTGATTTCATTTCAAGGTTTGATTACAAAAATGAGGTTTGACCAAGGAAATCCCCTATCCACTAACAAAACAACATTTTTCACTCTCTTTGAAGTGTGATTTGTAGATTTAGGTTGAAGATTCATTGAAGAGAAACATTGGAGAAAAGTTGTCAAGTTTCCAAAGTTGTCATCTTGCTTTCAAGATAACGGAAAGTCACCTAAAAAGATAAATTCAGCATTTCAGAACCAAAGATTTGGCAGGAGGGAAGCTATAGGAAAGCATTAGAGGATATCATATTTTTGAAGCAACCCTAATACTATGACTAAATCACCACTTGTGGCATATGAGTCCCAATTACCTATTTTTAGACTTTTTTTGTAGATCCTAATTCAGTAATCCGAGATTCTAGTTTCGACCCAAAACCCTAAACTAGGACTAAATTTCCCCTACTTGTGTATGAGTCCCAATGTGCATCAAAAATTAGTATTTTGAAGTGTAGTGTAGAAAAATATAGCCCTTTTTCATACTTAATTTGGGAATGAATAATTAATGATAAAATGAACCTAATTGTGCCTTATTTAGGGTGTTGTAAGGTGTATCCTAACACTTTCACACTAATCTAGGGCTTTATTAATTAATTTGGCTTCTTTATGCCTTATTTCATTCTATTTTACATCCACAAGCCTTATTTAATGCATCTTTCGAGGATAATCCCAACACTTATCACATAACCAATCATAATTCAATGTTTTGGGTCATGTGTTCAAGATTTGGTGATCTGGGGCTCATACACCACATTGGGTGTATGAGTCCCACTTAGTTCTTGGGACTTGATTACAAGTTTCAAATTAAACAATAACATTTCTTGGAGTTTATGTCCCAGTTTTGAGCCACTACAACTCATACGCCAAAATTGGCATATGAGTCTCGCTCTAATAAGGACCTATTTTGAATTCAATTCTTGGTGATATTTTATTCTCCTAGATCTAATTTCAGCTTGTAGTGTTTTAATTTTGAGAAATTTGGCATAAATAAGTATAAATACAAGGTTATTTCATCATTTCAACATCTAAGACATCCTATAACTTTATAAGCATTCAATAGTACTTTTACAATAGCATTCAAGAGTTCACAAGAGCATTCAAGGGAAAATTTATAGAAGATTATTGTAGCAATTCAAGATCCATTATCATGTCAAAGGCTTGATGCATCATGCATGTGGTTTTAAGCTAATGTTGTGATGTATTGTTCAAGGTCAATTAAATTATTCAAAGGAATTATCATTCACCAAGAATCACGATCAATACATACATCCATTGAGGCCACTTCATGCTTGTTTTCAGATCTACAAGGTTTCAAACAAGGTTCTATTGTTTCATCTTATGTTTCATGTTTCATTTCACTCATGCTTCATTTCTCATTAAGGTTTGATTACCAAAACAAGGTTTGAACAAGGAAATCCCCCATTCCCTAACAAAACAACACTTTTTCTCTCTCTTTGTTTTATTGTAGGTTTATAGGTTGAAGAAAAAGTGGATTTGAAGCCTTCAAAAATGCCAAAATAACAAAGTTGTAAAAGTTTAAAAAGTTGTCATAAAAAGTTGTCAAGGATCATGGAAATTCAGATTGAGAGCAAGATATCCAACCTATCTACATGAAACCAGTGGGAAAGTGCTTAGCTAATCCATCTTTAGAGGCTCACAAAGTTTCACTTCAAAATTTCACTCCTGGGACACTTCATGACAAAATGGGACACTTTGCAATGAAGTTTGGGCATATGATTCCCAGTACTGCTTTTTTGCTAGTCTTCAGCAGATCTAGAATAGTCATCAGTAGGTTATAGATCTTGCCCAAAAACCCTATACTGGGACTAAATCACCTAGTTTGGGTTATGAATCCCAGTGAGCACTAAAAGTCAGAATTTTAGGGTTTTAGAGCTTATTTTGATCACATCTTTCTTGTAGGTACCTTTCTGTTTCATTTTCTTTTATTATTCTAATTTTATGTTCTTAATTCTCTAGATTCTATAGCTAGATTGGCACATTATCTTCATTCCATTTCTTTCTAAGCATTTTCTTTGTGGTGAACCCCACCTTTTAGTCTTTAATCACACCCTAGGACACCTTATTACAGATCTCTTTCCCTCATTCCATCCTTAGATTGAGATCTCTAAGGTTTCCTTGAATGAAACTTGTAGAAAATCGGTGGTTCTATCTCCCAAAGCATGGAATGATAATTTCCTTCATTTCATTTTGGTGAACCCGATGTGAAACAATGAACATAGTTTGTGTCTCGTGTTTAAGCCACTGGGACTCATATGCCACAACTGGCGTATGAGTCCTTTAACCAAGACCTATTTTGAATTCAATTCTTGGTGGGATTTTATCTTCCTAAATCTTATGTTGGCTTGTAGTATTGTAATTTCAAATTTGTATAAATAAGTATAAATACAAGGTTATTTTTTCATTTCAACATCTAAGCAATCCTAGAATTTCATAAGCAATCAAGAGTCAAGCATATTAAGACTTCACAAGAGAATTATAGAGTATTCAAGAGAATTTAAGGCATTCAAGGTTAGATTTCTTCTCATATGCTACAAGTGGCGATTTAGTCCTAGTATCAAGGTTTATCCAAAACTCTAATATCCTCTGATAAATTCTTGTAGCTTTCTTCCTATCAAGTCTTTGGTTTTGGATCATTGATTTATGCTTTGTAGATGACTTTTAGTGATCTTGCAAGGTAGATGACAACTTTGACAACTTGACAACTGTCTCCAAACTTTCCCTTCAATGGATCTTCAACCTAAACCACCTATATCTACAATCACACATGAAAGAGACGGAAAAAAAAAAATTGTTAGTAGATAGGGGTTTGTCTTGGTCAAACCCCATTTTGGTAACAAACCTTGAAATGGAGGAATGATGAATGAACAAATATGTAATGTTGCAACTCACAAAACCCTTGAATAAGATGTTGTAAACATGTATGAGATGGCTAGCATGAATATGGATCTTGACTCGCCATTCAAACATAAGTTCTAGTGATAATTGGGGTTCATTAGATTTTACACCCTCCTTTATGGGAGAGTACAAACTCTCACAATATAAACCAACACAACCTTGTGTTTCACTTGCTCAACTTGGTTCTATGTCAACAACATTACCCCATGGTGGTGATGGGGGCTATTTAACTCGCATCCCTCATGAGAGGACATTCAATAACTTTAAGAAACCTAAAAAGGATTTGTGTTCTCGTGAAGAAGCCAATCATTCTCAGAAGCATAAACCCCCTTCATCTAAATTGGAAGATTGTTATGGTCTTGGATACAAAATCCCTCCTAAACATGGATACAATGAAAGCATGAAGCAAAATGATAGAGAACAAGTGAATTTTATACCATACTCTTTCTAGAAAGATCTAGGTTTACCACCTTTATCTCCATTTTCATCTAAGGCCTTATAATTTAGTGTGTGTATGACATCTTGTGAAAATAAAGGAACAACTTCTACTATTGATCAAGAGGGTATCTTATCAAGACTTCTCCAAGATTGTTTGATATCTCTTCCTCCAATAATATGAAAGAAATTCTATACAAAAGTTCATTTTATGCATATCATAGAGTTCATGGTCATTCTACTAATGGACATGTAAGGCTTTGAGTAATAAAATTCAACATCTTAAGGATTGTGGTGCTCTTCCTTGTGTTGAAGCACCTAGTTCCTCTAATTGATACAAATTTCCAAGTTTTTCATCAATCATCTCAGCTCACCCTTGTCTTGCACTAAGTGGGGGAAAGGGGGTTAGGTAGCCTTGTCCTCATATGGCACTTGTGGTTATCTTTTTTAGCTAGTTTATCACCTTCCATGTATATATAAGAGAAAGCTTGGGATGTGGATGAAATGCCTTAAGTTGTCTTACATGTGGTGTGCTCTTCTGTCTATGTTTATCATTACTCATGATGTAGTTTCATTCGAGAAAATATGACTTGGCATAGATATTTTTGAATTTAAGCTCTCATGTCTTCTACTTTAAAGCAATTTCTCACAGCAATGGTGTTGGTAACCACTTTAAAGTGGGGGCATACATCGACACTCATATTTCACTACGTGTTTTTATTTATTCTCATGATGCATCCTTTTCTTCATGATGTCATTGGGATTGATATCCTCCAAGAGTATGATATTCCTTGACTTGTCCTCTCTTGGAGGCATTAAGCACAATGTTCCCCAAGAAGAGACCTTACATGAACTAATAAAAATCCCTTTGAACATACCTTACACTATGTTGCATTTATGATAACTATTATATGGCCACCTTGCATAACACACTTTTCTTTCCTATGGAGCCATTTTGTTTGTTCATGAGTGTCAAGCATACGAAATTTCATTTGCCTCATGAATCTTATTGTTCATGTTGTGTGGCACCTTACTAAATTTTTTAGGAGGTATAACTTTGGTATGGTTAGTATGATGAGAAGCCTAAATGTGGGCATGAACTTCTCATTCTATGGTGATAAGCCTAAATGTGGGCATGAACTTCTCATTATATGGTGAGAAGATGATATAAAGGAATGGATTTCTCACTAAGCCACCCTTTTTGGATACTCATCTAGTAGACAGCCCGAAGTTCTGTTCCCTCAGAGTGAGCATGCATTTTTGGAAAAGAATAGCTTAGATCTAATCCACATCGTGTTGGACAAATGGTCAAGTCTTGATCCACCTCTTTTTATTTTTTCTTGTTTTTTTTTCTTTCTCCTTCATGTCTTTGACATTGTATGTTTGTGTACCTTGATGTTGCATATCGTACACCTTGTGTGTGTCCTTTGTGCTTATGTTAGTTTGATGTAGGATCTTGGATCCTAGGGGCTTGGCCACCTCCTTTGATTTTTTTTATCCTAGACCATATGTATTGGTACACATGGACCCCTCTTGAATGTCTACTTTAGTGTGAGTTTGAAGCAAGTTCCTCCTTTCACTAAAGTGGGGGCTAAATGTAGTGTAGAAAAATGTAGCCCTTTTTCACACATAATTTGGGAATGAATAATTAATGATAAAATGAACCTAATTATGCCTTATTTAGGGTTTTTTAAAGTGTATTCTAATGCTTTCACACTAATCTAGGGCTTTATTAATTAATTGGGCTTCTTTATGCCTTATTTGGTCTTATTTTGCATCCACAAGCCTTATTTAATGCATATTTCTAAGGATAATCCAAAAAATTATCACATAACTAATCATAATTTAGTGTTTTGGGTCATGTGTTCAAGATCTAGTGATATGGGACTCATATGCCACCTTGAGCGTATAAGTCCCATCTAGGTCTTGGGAATTTATTTCAAGTTTCACATTAAACAAGCCACTTTTTGGAGTTTGTGTCCTGGTTTTGAGCCACTGGGAATCATACACCACAACTAGTGTATTATTTTGGCTCTAATCAAGACCTATTTTGAATTCAATTCTTGGTGGGATTTTATTCTCCTAGATATGATGTCAACTTGTAGTGTTTTAATTTTAGGAAATTTGACATAACTAAGTATAAATAAAAGGTTATTTCATCATTTAAATATCTAAGACATCCTAGAACTTCATAAGAAATCAAGATTACTTTCACAAGAGAATTCAAGAGTTCACAAGAGTATTCAAGGGAAAAATTTTAGAAGATTATTGTAGCAATTCAAGATCCATTATCATGTCAAAGGCTAGATGCATCATGCATGTGGTTTTGAGCTAATGTTGTGATGTATTATTCAAGGTCAATTAAATTATTCAAAGGCATTGTAATTCACCAATAATCATGATCAAGACATACATACATTGAGGCCACTTCATGCTTGTTTGTAGATCTACAAGGTTTCAAACAAAGTTATATTGTTTCATGTTTCATTTCACTCATGCTTCATTTCTCATAAAGTTTTGATTACCAAAATGGGTTTTGGTGAAGTAAAACCCGTATTCCCTAACAAAACAACACTTTTTCTATCTCTTTATGTGATTTCAAGTTTATAGGTTGAAGAAAAAGTGGATTTGAAGCCTTCAAAAATGCCAAAATGACAAAGTTGTAAAAGTTGTCATAAAATTTTGTTAAGGATCATGAAAACTCATATCTAGAGCAAGATATCCAACCTATCTACATGAAACCAATGGGAAAGTGCTTATCTAATCCATCTTCAAAGGCTCACAAATTTTCACTTTGAAATTCTACTCCTGGGACACTTTGCTACATTCTAGGCGTATGAGTCCCAGTATTGTTTTTTTTCTAGTCTTCAACAAATCTAGAGAACAATCATCAGTAGGTTCCAGATCCTTCCCAAAAACCCTATATTGGGACTAAATCACCCAGTCTAGCGTATGAGTCCTAGTGAGCATTAAAAGTTAGAATTTCAAGGTTTCAAATATTTTTTTATCACATCTTTGTTCTAGGTACCTTTATGTTTCATTTTCTTTTATGAGTCTGATTTCAGGTTCTTAATTCTCTAGGTTTCATAGCTAGATTGGAACATTGTCTTCATTGCATTTCTTTCTAAGCATTTTCTTAGTGGTGAACCACCCCCCTTTTTAGTCTTCAATCACACCCTAGGACACCTGATTGCAGATATCTTTCCCTCATTTCATACTTAGATTGAGATCTCTAAGGTTTCCTTGAATGAAACTTGTAGAAAATTGATGGTTCTATCTCCCAAAACTTGGAAATAAAATTTTCTTCATTTCACTAGGATTTTGGATCTTCATTCAAGACTCTTCAGTTTCTAGGTGCACCTCTATAACTTCTCGATCTTTTATTCTACATTTTAGTTTCATAATCTATGTCATTTGTTTAAGTTTTTCATATCATTTACATTTCTTGTCTTTTCAAGCCCTAGCTTGGTGGTGAACCCTCCTTTAGTCTTTAATAACACCCTAGGACACCTTATTGCAGATCTCTTTCCCTCTTCCCATCCTTGGATTGGGATTGTTGATGTGTTTTTTATGCACTTTTCAACACAGGCAGTGCGTAGGTGCACTACCTCTCTTGAAAGACAATATTCCACAATCAAATTGTAGAACACTATCCCAAGGTCTCTAATGTCAGGTCTTGACAGTGCTTGGAATATCTCAGTTGTTTGATGTGATTTGTTGGAATCACAAGGAAGACTTACGGATGAGTTACAAAGTGGGGAAGTTGGATTTGCAAATGCAGTTTCAAAGTGCTAGAAGTGAATGAACAGTGGCTATCCACTCAAAACAGTAAGTTGAAACTCATCAAATTCATCTGATTTAGCTTCATGGTGATGCTTTGGATCCTACTCTAACCAAGGATTAAAAGAAATAGCAAAAGGAGAAGGGTTAAGAAAGCTATTCTAATCATAAGCTACGAATGAACAGTAACAATGGTGGCTGCTAAAGTAGACAGGCTTCCTAAACTGAGTTTTGTTTGACCAAGAGAAACCTATAGCTACACAAAACCAGTGCAATCTTCTAAGGATTGCAGATTTTCACATCACATACACACATCATGTACATGCAATCGAACTAAGTTGCAGCAATAAAGGGAAGAGGCTCAGACTAGGTTTGCAAAGTGATTCATCATCAATGAACCAAAAAAAGCATGAGCTGGAAGTTCATCGAGTACTAAAACAGCAAACACCATCATCACTCCCATTCAAGAAACTAACACTAAAACTAACATGGAAGGTGAACCATGCATACATAAAGAGAAAACTCAAAAGGAACACCCATAAATCATGCAATGTTGCTTTCTATTGCTGCAGAATGTCTTTACATCAATTCTCCAACTCTTACAAATGAGGGGCAAACCCTTATTTATAGTTTTCCAAAGCCCAAATGAATGGCTAGGATTCAATTACATCGAATGGCCCATATTCAATTACATTAGGGTTTCACCTACCCCACAATATTCAACAATTAAAAATACACTTTATTTTTCCCCTCGCTTTGGTCATTCAGTGCCGCCATCGTGAGCAATTTTTGTCATTTAGCTTATTTCCCTTTTCACTGTGAGCTAAAATTCTGGTGTTGTCTTTGTTTGATGTATTATGCTATTCTTTGATCAAACGGAAGTCTGCCGACGACAGCATCAATGGACAGGTTCTTTGATTCAAGCAAAGCTCCTAGAATCATCATCATCCTGAAAAGGTGTATGACAACTCCCCTCAATGGGCTCTTCTGGAGAGACTCCACTTAAGGCTTTGATTCTCGCAACACGTAAGTGTCGTAAGTGCATTTATACATGAGTTATGAAAAATTTTACCAAACCTACAAATTCTTTGTTAGATCTATCCATGCATCATCAAAATATCTTGATATTCATATTTGGAGCTCATTTCGACCATAAACATTAATGCATGCCTCAAGGGTGTGAGCGCTAGAGGGCGGAAAGACTTAAGAAATCCGCATATGTGACAGCAGACGAAGCCAAAAATGCCTTTAAAGAAGGCTGCTCCCTGATGTTCACAAAACAACTGAAGGAGGTGGGCTCCCTAATGTTCAAATAGTTCTGAAGGAGGCAGCCCCTGAATGCATATGGAGGGTCTGAAGTCTGGCGGGCGGTGAAGGAAATGGTCAGTTTAATGTTCTAAATGGCCAAAAGGGACATCTTTAAATGGCCACTCTGAGGACCTGCACCCGAGGCCGGAGGGAGGTGGTCGCCGTGGTCTGAACGCCACGCGAGAGGCGAGCTCTGAACGCTGGCGGAGGGGCTTCGAAGCCGAGGGTCGAAGGGAGGTGGTCACGGAAGTTCCAAATGGCCACAGAGGGGCTGCTCCAGCGCTGGCGGAGGTGGCCTTTGGTTCCAAAATGGCCACTCGAGAGGCAGGGCCCCGAAATGGCCACGAAGGTCAGCCCAGAGGGGCCTTAAATGTGGTGGCCACTAAAAGTTCCAAACGCCACTCTGAGAGGCAGAGGCCCCGTGAACGCCACTTAAGGGGTCGGGCTCGGACAGGAAGGGAGGTGGCCGGGTTCAAATGGCTAATGGCGAGTTCTCGAAACGCTTACCGAGGGGCCGAAGCCCGAGGCCTAAGGGAGGTGGCCGCCGGTTCCAAACGCTATCGAGAGGCAGAGCTCCTAATGGCCATGAAGGGGCCGCTCCAGAGGCCTAAGGGAGGTGGCTGTAAGTTCCAAACGGCTACTGAGAGGCGAGTTCTCAAAATGGCCACTCTGAGGGAAGCCAGCCCTGAGGCGAAGGGAGGTGGCCGCCGGAAGTTCCAAAACCACAAAAGGGGGATGAAGCTCCGAAACCACCGAAACTTAATAGAACATTGACGAAACCTTGGCAGTTCATTTACACACTTCAAACACATCCCAGATCCAAAAAAGGTTGACCCCAAAGTCAAAAATGAGTAAACGGGAGCGACGGGGGTCCACGGATGTTTCCAAACAGCCAAGGAGGAAGGGAATTCTGAAGGGAAAGTTCTGAAACCATCGAAACTTAACAGAACGTTGACAAAACCTTGGCAGTTCATTTACACACTTCAAACACATCCCCGATCTAAAAAAGGTTGCCCCCGAAGTCAAAATTGAGGAAACAGGAGTGACGAGGGTCCACGGATGTTTCCAAACAGCCAAGGAGGAAGGGAATTCCAGAGGGAAAGTTCTTAAACCATCAAAACTTAACGGAACGTTGACAAAACCTTGGCAGTTCATTGAAACACCCCAAACACATCCCAAATCCACCAAAAAGTTGTCCCCAAAGCCAAAAATGTGGAAACTGGACCGACAGGGGTCCACGAATGTTTCCGAAACAACCAAAGTAAGATAAAAGGCAGAAAGGGGATGGGGGACTTTATTTCTCCGCAGATTTGAATACCCCAAGCAGGTGAATTTGGGTAGGGGATTTGATCTTTTGATGGCACATGACCAATTTGGGCTTGGATTATGGGGCACGCAAAACAAGACAGGAGCAAAGCGGCCTGTCGGAAGCAAAAAAAGGGGGTCCCTACCTACGGTGGGGCGTGTGTGCAAAACATGCACAACAAGGATCTCTAGGGTTTCCTTGAGTGAAACTTGTAGAAAATCGGTGTTGTATCTCCTAAATCAAAACATTACTACAACAACAACTATTTTCTTTGTTTCATCTCTATATAACATCCTATCTTTGAATTATTTCTATAACATCCCTTATTTCATTCTATTATAATAATATCTCACATAATGTGGAAAAAACCCTCTGCTCATCACGAGCATCCAAGATATATATTTTAAGAAAATTGGAGACCTAAAATTTGATATTCAAATTGTAATTTAATATAACACTATTATAACATTATCCCAAATTTTATATGATACATTTCAATGACATAAATAGGAAACATGAAATTAATCAATTACAAGATATAAGGACCATGGCCTCCCTGCCCCAAGAAAACTTATAGGTGCTCACTAGTTTCCAAAGTGAGTCTACAAGATTATCTTAAGTGTCAACTTTTTGGATTGTTTCCTTGCAACTCTTCACCATATTATAAAATAGAAATAATAAATATCAATATTCTTCATACAAGAATGGTACATGGGATTCTTGACCAAAATAACAACACTATAACTAATAACTAATAATGTATGTCTAATATATTTTCCACATCATTAGAACCATGATAAAGTAATAAATATGTTTAATGTTATCTACCTTGATTTTAGATGTAAACTTTCTAAAAATTCTCACTAATTGTGCAAATATTAAATGTAACATATAACATTATATACATCATACTATAAACACCACTAGCATAAGGATAGTTATAAATATCCTTAAAATTATCATCTAATTTAAAACATGTATCCTATTAATTTTTTATTGGTTTATAATTATGCATACAAAACTACCTCAGAATAGTGTCAACATACTTACTTTGACTAAGTCAAAGCTATACGTGAATGTAGTATCTCATGATTTCCAATCCCAATATATTTGTATCACCTCTTTATATATTTTAAGTGATCTAAGTCATTTTCCTTTGACCTCAGAGACCAAAACTAATTCCCAAAGGCTAGGGATGTGAACTTGAGAATAGCAAGCTAAGACTCATGCTTAGGTAGAGAAAAAGTTATAGTCAATGTTTAAGGTAGGGTAGGAGTTATTTTCTTTAGGCTATGGTAGAGTTGGGAGGATGATCTAAAAATCCTAAAGTTAAGATGATGCATAAGGGGTAAAAATAAATTGTATGGAATTAAACGCATTCATAAAAATATATAAGACAATAATCTTTTGTTTTGTTTAATGTATCCTAATCTAACAAGAAGCATATACCTCAACATAAATTAGCATAAACTAATTAAATGATAGGTATGAGAATGCTAATTGAAATATTGAATGCTACACTAAAGAATTAAACATGAAAAAATAAAGGTAATTATATGTAAAGTAAAAGAGAATGAATAATTTTTATGTTTCTCAAAATTCCATCAAGACTAAAATTAGTTCCACTCTATCTATATTTTTCCTTAGGACCAAAGTAATCTTTCAACTCTATGCAAGGTGAAATCCATGGATTTTGGTTGGTTTCATAGGTATGGATTTGAGTCAATTTCATAGGTTTGGATTTGAATTACATTTTACAAATCTAATCTTGTATAGTGTGCAATCCTACAGTCTGCCTATTTCTTTATGATTTGTTAAATGCTAATGACTAATGGTATTAAAAAATACCTTAAGCAAGGTGTTGGACCAATAGGTTCATGTTCATGTATGTCAGCCTCTTTGAAAGTTCAACTTTATAGTCATGAAAATGATTGAGGATAAAAATCTTCAAACTTGGAAATGATTATTTAGACTTGGATTTTTCCTAGTCCTCTAATTGAAGTGTTCCACGTATTTTCCTTTCATAAGTGCAAGTGATATGTTTATATTTATTTTGTGTGGATAGTAAAATAAATGTAATTGACCACCATTAAATATAATGAGATAGCAAAAAATCTCGTAAATGTGTGTTTAGTTGTGCCATAATGGCTAGTAAAATAGGTGGTAATTGACCAAATTTGAATTTAAATTTTAAAGATCAAATATGTGGGTTTGGGTGCATCTCGTATTCACAAAATTGACCTAAGACAAGGGAACAATAACATCTAGGTATGAAATGAATGCATATATACATGGGTCAATGATAGGCATAATAAATTTGAGATATGTTGAAATACGTGTAGATATGGATAACATAGAAACAAGTGTGGGAGAAAAATGGGGATGAGTAACAACAAGGAGGAATGAGCCCAACATTACATAAAGTGTTTCATTTTTTAATATATAAATGTAATGAGTCATTATAGCAAAATTAGTCAAAAATTAAATAGGAATCGACATGGGTATGTAAAAATTAGCATTATAGAGAGGTTGTCATGTTTTATATGATGTTTTTCGAGTGAATCTTTTTCAACCTATGCTTCATGAGTAGTGGTTCATAGAATCCCATCTCTCATGAGCATGAATAGTTCACTTTACACTCATTGCATTTAACTAATACTCATAAATGTGCAATATCAAGAACCATTCCCAATATTACTCCCATCCAAACACATTTAACTATAAGTAAAATAAAACCTTTTTTAACTTACTATCTGATTTAGTTATTACCATATTTAATTATTAAACAAGTGTCACACAGTGACTTGTACTTGCCTTTATAGTATTGTGGTTATTGTTTTCTAGATTTGAAAAAAAATGAGTTTTATTAATGTGAATAAAAATAAATGTATTTTTTATTAATTATAGTGTTTTACTATTGTTAATTAGTTTTTTTCATGACCTAATCTTAACCCTAAGTCACACCTTAAGTTTAAACTTAACAATAAATTCTAAACCATTATCCTAATCATAGACCTATCTCTAACCCTAACTATGGTCATAACACTATCCATTACTCTGGCCATAACCCTAACTCTAATAATAAAGAATTGTAGTGTCATTACAAAAAAATAATCTATGAATTAATATTGGGAATAAGATTTGGAATAAATTTATTAAATTTATTAAATTCTGGAGCATTATATCTATTAATCATATTTTAGTAATTTTTATTTGTAAAATTTTATTTTTAATTTATTTTAATTTTTGAATAATTTTAATCATAATTTTCACCTTATTATTAATTCTAATCCTAATCCTAATTATAATGCTTTTAGGATTATAATAAATCATAATAATAGAATTATAATTATAATTATAATTAATTAATAATTATAATAACTATAGTTATTTTAATTTAATTTTTATTTGTATTTATGTATGTTTTGAAGTTAATAAAATTTAGAAGAAGAAAAATTGGCAAAGTCAAATAGTTTAAGATTTAATTTAAATTTTTATTTTAATTGTGTAAAATTAAATTTTAAGAAAATTATTTTATATGTTAATTTATGGATGTGCTTTAATGTAAGTTTTATTTTATTATTTTATAGATTTTTTGTAAAAAAATAACAATTACATAAATTAAAAAAAATAATCCTTAAAAAAATGTTAAAATAAGTAACATTTATTTATTTTAGAAAGATTTAATGAAATGACTTTATAAAGCAAAAAATAAAAACCATTCTTAAAAAAAATGTTAAAAAAATACTTTACAACACTCCAAACTTCTTAACCAATTATGTTAAAAAAAATAATGTTTACAATTTTTAAAATTAAATATTTAACATGTTCACTTTATAAGTTCTAACTAGTATATATATTTAAATATAATCTATATAAAATTATATTATATTTCTTTCTTTTTTTTCATGTTTTGTTTTTTGTTAAGTAGTATTATATTATATTATATTATTACATTATTACATTATTAAAAATATACTATTTTTAAATGATTTTTTTTTTTTTTAAATCAGATTATGCTGCCGTCCTTGCTATTTATATTTGAAGAGCATAAAATTCTATTTACAATATTTATTGACTTTGATAAATTAACCCTATCCTAGAAATGGCACAACTTGAATGATTCCCTCCTAAAGCTCAAAATAATTATGTGGGGAGTGCGAAACTAGTCCTTCGGCGTGCCACGGTATTACTGTCTCTTTTTATATTTGCTATTTCGAAGACGAAAGCTACTTTTCAATCTTTAGAACTTAAAAAAGATTTGAAGTTCCTGAATATTCTCCATTGATACCTCTTGCACTTCCTTGATTGTGACGGTGACGGAGCTTCTAAACGCGAGGTGAGATATACCCGTATCATTCGGATTGTAGTTGGATTATTCGACTGTTCTGCCGTCCTGAAATAGAAAAATTGGGAAATGAATATAGACAGACAAAAAAATGCAGGCTTACTTTCAAGAAAAAATTATTTATAATCTGAGGAGTGCAGGCCTGAGAATATCCCGGGCTAGTATTAAGCCGACCTACCAAGATTTAGTTGCAGGCACTTGCATCTTCCCCGTCCTTCGAATTCTTACACGCACTTTCATTATGAAAACTTCGGCAGTAAGCCGATTAGAGCAGGGTGCCACGCAGACTTCAATTACACAGCCTCAAAATCTAGAAATTGTCGAAGCCCTGGAAAATTCTCCGCCAGACGAGACAATTTGTGTGGCTGTAGGAAAAGACCTTTTAGAAAGTGTCTCCGCTCTTAAATGGGCTCTCAAATGGGGTGTCTACAGCAGATTAACGGCGTCTTTAATTTTACTTCATGTTCAGGTTCCGATTCGCTCAATTCCATCGCCGGGTAAGTATTTCACTAAATATTGATTGAAGTTTGTGCCTTTTCTATTCCCTCATAAATTAGGTGCTTTTGATTTGCAGTTGGAAAAATTCCTGTTAGCCATGTATGTAAGGATATATTAAATGCGCACAAGGAGAATGAAGAGAAAAAGTTAAGCGAGTGCATGGAATTTTACTTGGAGATTTGCTCCCAAGCTAAGGTATGAATCCTGCCCTCCACCTCTCTTACTAAACAGGAAACCCTACCTTACCTGGCCTTGTATTTATCATTTTCAAAAGTAAAGCCTTTTCGAAACGAATTGTGTTAAATACCTTTAAATACAACAGGCCAAAGCAGAGATTATGATAGTTGAGAAGGCGGATGTTTCCAAAGGTATCGTGGAAGTGGTTTCAGAGCAGCGGATCACGAAGCTTGTCATGGGCACATCGTCAGGCGGTGCAATTTCCAAGTACGCAAAACAATCTTGAATACTCTTTTGTGTTTATGGCTGCACCTTTTGTAAAGAGTCTAAATTTGCTGAAATTTGTACAGAAAGATGAAGATGCAAGGACCTGGCAAAGCGGATTATGTCCTGAGGCACGCGATCGAGTTCTGCGAGGTTTCAATTATTTGTAAGGGAAAGCATGTACAACTCAGGGAAGCCTCTCCTCTACAAAATGGTCAGTACGGTCTATCATGTCGATGCATCTTAAAATTGTATTTAGGAAAATCAGTGTGAAATACAAAATCAAATAAATGCAAATTTACATATGTAATAATAGATAAAAGGTATAAATCAAATTGATTCATCCATACTTTTTTCTTTTTCTTTTTGTTTGTTATCCAAACATTTTATAGACTCAATCTCTTCTTTTTTTTTTTTTTGTATTCATCAACAAGTGTCAACATTTAAATATATTCTCATGTCTAATCTTTTACATTATATTCCTATTTAAGCATCACGTAATCGTCTTGTACATATGGTGCCATGTGCCACTACCTCATGCAATCAAAAGATCTATTACCTCTTCTTGACACTACTTTACATGATTATATTGATATTCCTCAATAAACATGCCTCTAACCATTTATACAATATGAAATATAAGCAAGTTTCTTCATTACCCAACTAAATGACCATTGCCCTCGTGATTTCTTGTATCTACAACCCTCATGTGCATATACCAACTCTTTGATAGTATATTTGTCTACTTCACTTTGCATTTTCCTTTTAGACATAAACACTTTTTAAAAGAATAAAATCACTCATTGACTAATCATGAAGACCTACTTTCACCTATTCATTAATAGGTGCAAATATAATAATATAACTCTACCAAACCATTGCTTCTTATCAATGCTCAACAAAAAGAAATCAAAACTAAACATAACAAAATACATTACAATAGTACACTAGAATATATGCCATTGAACTAAAAATAACCTATCTACTACTCAATATGTTATCCAAGCATTTTATCCATCCCCAAGTGAATAACTAACCTAAGAAAGGAATGATCCTACAATATCCTAGTGGATTTTTTGACTTCTACATAAATCCATTAGATTTATTCTTTGAATGTATTTGAAATGTTGATTGATTCAATAGGTGCACAAAAAAATTCCATAAGCATAAACATTAAATGTGGCCATTTTCAAAAAGTAAAAAATAATAATAAATGTTAGTTTTAATCGATAATAAACCTTCACAATGAGCTACATGTTGGAACTGTAAAAATATGATGACTTTACATGTTGTTCACATTCATAATTTTCCAAATGAGTCCTACCTTGAGCACATTTTCCTCTCTTCATGATATTTTTACCCATATTTTTCCCATATAGCCCCATAAAATCCATCGAGTCTGCATTTTTCACATTACAGCTCATATCGACGTGAAATGGTCAAGGTCTCCTCGACCCATAATGTATTTCTACAGATATACGTCTATGTTGCCTATCGGCAAGACGTTTTTAATGTCACAGTGATCGAAGTTTTCTTATAGGCACCGTTCGGTAGGACTTCTTCATGGTTTCGGTGATAAAAGATTATTCATATCGGCATGAGATTGGTCCTCAGTGTAGACTCTTACCGAACTCATTATGTCTCACTGATCGGCACAAGAAAGAACTTTTCGATGAGAAACTTTTTCATTGAAGTGAGGTCATGGCGAAAAGGTATATGTCTTGCCGACCATGTGTGCATGGACTTGTTTTGGCCAAGCCAAAGGACTTTCGGGTGAGGTTTCACCAACTATCTTCGGTCTCACCGACAGAGCATAAGGGGTTTCTATCGAATGGCTTTCAGTGAGAGGTTGGTTATGTCTCGGCGATCAAGTGTGAATTCGGGGTGTTTCGGTAAGACTCGTGAGTTTCGATGTTGGGTCTCAATGAACCCGTCTTGTCTTGCTGATAAAGCAAAAGGAGGACTATGTCGGTATAAGAATTGAGTTATCTCAGTGAACAGGAATGATCACGTGGGCTTTCGGTAAGACACAGGATAATCTACGAAGCGTCTCCCCGACTATGCATTGTCCTGGCGAAGGAAAATGAAAGATACATCTCGGCAAGAGTGTCCTTTTGTCTCAGTGACTCAGAATGGATTAAGACTTTCGAAAAGACAAAATATGCTCTACGAGAGGTCTCCCCGATATCATAAAGTTATAGCGAAGCGGATAAAGCGAGGAGGCACATTTCGGTAAGAAAACTTCTTATGTCTCAGCGACTAGGAAAAAACATTAAGGGTGACTTTCGGTATAATGAAGTATTATCTATATGATGTCTCCCCGATGGTAGAAGGTCACAGTGATATACAAGAGGTAAAAGAACTTTCGGTGAAACATAATGAAATCTACAAGAAGTCTTCCCGGTATCAGAATATTACAGTGAAACACAGAGAACTAAGGGGTGACTGACAGCGATACAATTGCCTTCGGCATGACCACAAAATGTCTTGGCGACTGTTTCATTGATGATTAACAAAAACTTTGTCATTGTGGCCGACATGTGAATTCCTAAAATACAATTGCAGGCCGACATGAGATGAGCCCGAATTCAGCGGTAGGCCTACATGGGATCTCAAAGTGATATGTTTTTCTGATGCAGGTGTATAAATATGCATTTTGTGATTGTAAAATCATCATCAGCTATTAGTTATTCGATATACAGTAGAAAAATTAGAAGGATACAGTACAATAGATTTATCAGATCAGAGACTATGATGCATGTTTTCAAAATGGAGGTATTTATGAAAGTCAATTGATGTTGCTGCACATTTTTGATGTCAATTATCTGTTGAATTTAATGAAAGTATTGCTAAGCTGTCTCCAAGATGGATTCTTTTTTATTATTTAAATTGATATAACAAGTTTATATTCAATTCATCAGTGCACATTTGTTGTATTTGTGTGGTTAATTAATTGGTTCTTTCAAGCAAAGATCAAATCATTTTAGTTGATCACAGTAATCAAGGAGATTCATTTGGATTGTTAAAGTAGAACTTAGTAATCACAGTCTTGCATGTTTATACAAGTTGTAAACAAAATATATGCCAGCTAATTTTGGTTTTCTCCATAGAAGTGTTGCTCATCTTGATTTCATTTGACTCTGCAAACCCAATAAGGCACTAGTCTTTGCACTTCATCATTTGGATTCATTTAGTTTCTTTACATCTATTGGTTGAACATTTTAGGATTTAGATTAGAAGATTGCTATTGCTATCAAGTTTGATTTCATTTTTTCACTTCCATTTGCCATTGTGGACAAGTCACTGTAAGAGAGACAATCATAATTCAAGTCTGCTTCATTCAGAAAGGTGCGCCCACCTAGGTTTAGCAGCACCTGAAGAGTAGAAGGTTAAATTCTTTTGACCTTGTCTGTTACCCTGAAATGTATCAAGAGATTGGCAGCCTCTTGAGGCATCCTGCCTATGTTTTGAGAGCTAACAAATTGGCGACTCCATTGGGGATACATTTAGAATCAAGGCCTTAATCATAGAGTCAGGAACTTTATACAGACTCTGCTGGGAATAAGAAACATCAAGTATTTTCTCACTTTTGACAAAAGTGAGTGGCAACTCTAACTGAAATTTTGCAGCTATTCAAACATGAATGGAAGAAGATCTCAATACAGGGGAGGTCATACTGGATCTCCTGCTAGCAGAATAAGTGGACACACAAAGATGACAGGGTTGATAAGGGAAAAAGGATAAGTGAGGATATGTGCCTAACAGATAAAGACAAAGCATCAAGAGCACATTGTGAAACATATGATCACTATGATACATGGAGAAACAATTAGAGTGCAAAGCCTTCTATCCCAGAGGATCAAAGAAATCCTTTCTCTTTTCTTGATCCTCAGAAACAGGCTGAGTTTAGAGCTGGATTGGAGGCTGAACGAATTAGAATTTAGCATGAATATGATCAGAGAAGATGAAAGGTAACCAAAATGAGTTTATTGATCATGAGCTTCCTGAGGAGGTAAAAGCGCGGTTTGAATTACAGAGGAAGGAGATAGAGGAACTAAAGGTTGAATTGCTGAAAGCCCAAATTACTACTCAAACAACTGATTACCCCCCAAAGTATGTACCACCTCATAAGCAGGGTAATCATGGTGCAGGGCCTTATGATCCATTAGTGTTTCCTCACCATCAGACAGGGAATCACTATAAGCAGCCAAATCATTCACCTTATATTCCCACACAGCATACATATATGAAGCCACCTCATAGTCAGCCTTATGTCCCATAGCATAATGCGCAATACAATAATCCTATGAACCAATATTAGTACCCACCTATTCCTCCCCCCACCAATATATAACAATGATCAGACAATTTGATTTGGTAGGGTTTCATCTATACCCTTACCCTATGGATGGCAGCTGGAGAGGTCTGGTGGCTGAGTTTACAAGGAGTAATGCAATTACTATTGAAGAGCATTTAAGGAGTTTCAATGTGTTCATCCAAGACATAGGTGTACCATATGAAGATTTACACATGAGACTATTTATGATGTCACTTATTGAAGACGCTAGGGATTGGTTCAAAAATTTTCCAACATTCTCAATTAATTCTCTCCAAATATTCCAGGACTGATTCCTAGAGCAATATGGGAATCTAAATGCACCAAATGCAGCTCTTCACAAATTGATGCGAATTCAGAAAAATTAGAATGACTCAATTTATGATTTCAACCGAAGATTCAACAAGTTGCAAACTAAAGTACCTCCTGGATCAAGGTTGCTAGATTTTGTAGCATTGATTTTTTATTTAAATACATTTGATCCTAAGATAGGGTATGAACTGAGAAATAGGTTCCCAAGAGATCTGGTTGAAGCTTAAAAGATAGCACTAACAATTGAAAACAACAAGAAGGCTGCTGGTATAATCAGTAAAAGAGACAACCCTAGGGCTCCTTAGGAAAGCAACAATTATCAGTACAGACAGGAAAGCACATACAAGAATGAAAGGCCGAGGTTGCATGACATGCCTTATAATACAGACTAGAAGGACGGAAAACCTATAACAGCTAGGTCTAGAAGCAAAGAAACTCTTGATCCATTGAGCAAGAAGGGAACTTATATGGTGAGTAAAAATTACTTCTGTGAAGCTTGTGATAAGCCACATTCCCCAGACTATTGTATTGTAGCCCAAAGGATGCAAGAAGAGGGAATGTTGATGGAAAATAGTGGAGAAGATCACAAAGTATATTTGAATTCAAATATCTTTCACCACGTTGTGGAGAGGTACTCATCTTCAGAGGATGAAGGTTATGAGTATGATGTTTCAAATCAGAAATACAATGTTCATATGGTTGAACATCAGATCCTTTTTTACTATGAAGAAGACTATACAAGGCCATATTTTGTTGAAGTGTCTGCTCAATGTAGTATGAGGAGACTCACCAAAGATGAAATAGAGAGACTAACTATTGCTACAGTTGAGGAAGTGAGTAAATACTAGTTGAGAAATAGAACAGTAAATGAGAAGGAAGGTGTCCCTAGGGGAATCTTTATGAAGGATTAGAAGATGACACAAGGAAATGTGAAGAAGCCAGAAAATAGATAGCCTGATAAAAATGAACAGAAGCTTGTCCAAAAGGAGGAAGTGAAGGAATTACACAAAGAGATGCAAAAGCCTGACCAGCCTAGTAAAAAAGATAAGGAAGAAAACAAAGGAGAAATGCTAGAACAGAAGAAAATTGTTAAGGTGGAGGGCTCTTCTTTTGACTTCACTCAGGGGTTGCCTCAGGTAAAAATGTCTATTCCACTACTTGAAATGATGAAAATTAAGGAATACAGAGATAGTGTTGTTCAATTGATAACAAATGGAAATGAAAAACATGTGAATTATGAAAGTAGAGCAGTCAATAGGCAGGAGAAAGTAAATATCCCAGAAGTCTGCTTGAGTGATATATTAACAACTCCCCCACAAGTTGATTCTTTTTTCACTACATTGCTTATAAATAACAAATTGCTAAGGAATTGCATGATAGACTCTGGTGCCGCTATAAATATCATGCCAGTAGGAGTTATGAAGTAGCTTGGTATGTAGGTTGATACATATGAAGGGAAGTGTTATGCAATGGATAACAGACATGTTCCTGTGGTAGGCATTATCAAAGGTGTTGAAGTAAAACTGGCTACTTATCCACAGGTGGCTTATAATATAGATATAACAGTAATTGATACTCCTCCCCAGTTTGGGATGCTTCTATCAAGATAGTGGATAGCTGTAGTTGGAGGAAATGTTCAATTTGATCTATCTTATGCTAAAATTCCAGTGAATGGTCAGGAAGTCAAATTGTATAGGGAGCCAAGAATGAATCAGCTTGTTGACTGTGTACCACAAGATCAGATCAATTATTTTTGTGATGTTGATCTTGGAAGTTTTAAGATAGAATCATCCCAGCCAGAATTAACCAATAGTGATCCAATTGGAAAGCATGTGGCACAAAACTGCAATGACGTGTGGAAGATGTACTTATGGAGCATGCAGCCAGGAAGGTAATGGAGTTGGGATTGTATTTGTTTCACCTGAAGGTATTACATTTAAATATTCATTTCGGTTAGCATTTGAATGTACAAACAATGTGGCAGAGTATGAAGCCTTGTTGATAGGTCTGAATATGGCTGTGAAATATAAAATTAAATTGTTGGCTGTTCTTGGGGATTCTGAGTTGGTTGTTTCACAAATTAAGTCAAAGTATGCAGCAAAGCACAAAATATTGAAACAATATAGTAATTTTGTATGGGACATGATTAAGTGGTTTGATGCCTTCTCAATTGAGTGGATTGACAGATCAAAGAACATAATGGCTAATTTTTTAGCGAATGTGGCGCTAAAAAGAGATGATATCACGTTGGTTGGGGTATCACAGATTGAGTTCAAGACAAGGCCTGTTGTTCCTAATAACATTTACAGTTGGAAGGTCTTCAATGATGATACTGACCTTTTGAAATTCCTTCATTGTATAGATCAATATGAAGCCTAGGAAATTGACTTCAATGCTTTTGTCAAAGAAGTGGATGGGAAGCAAACAGTGTTTGGAAAGGAGATCTTATAACTCAAAACAAATAAGCTCCCTAGAGGCTTAGTGGCATTAGAGAGGTTGTATGATGGAAATGATAGGTCCCTCATGAAGCAAACACCAGTCAAAAGGGAAGATATTGAAGAGATTAACTTGGGGACTGAGATGGCACCAAGAAAGGTGTACATAGAAAAGAAGATAAGCCCAATAATTAGAAGAATGCTGATAGAGTTGCTGAGGAAATATGAACATGTGTTTGCTTGGTTTTATGAAGATCTAAAAGTATACAGGGAAGACTTGTTTCAGCATGAAATACCATTGAAGCCAGATGCTAAGCCATTTAGATAAAAGCAAAGACCCATAAATCCAACACTGGAGCCTAAAATGCAAGAAGAATTGACAAAGCTCAGAGATGGGGGAATCATCAAACCAATCAGGCACTCAATGTGGGTCTCAAATTTGATCCCTATGAGGAAGGAGAACAGAGACATTAGACTATGTGTGGACTTTAGGAATTTGAATATGGCATATCTCAAGTACAATTATCCTCTACCCAATATGGAGGCTATATTGCATAAGGTGATAGGGTGTGAGCCGTTGTCTATGATGGATGGGTTTTCAGGGTATAACCAGGTTAAAGTCAAAGAATCTGAGCAATATAAGACAACATTTACAACTCCTTGGGGAACGTATGTATACATAAGAATGCCATTTGGTCTCACTAATGCAGGAGCGACCTTCCAAAGAGCTATGGACGTGGCATTTAGATTTGATCAATGCTATCATGGTGGTGTACCAGGATGACCTGACTGCTTATTTGAAGAAGGCTGAAGATCATGTACAACATCTGGAGAACTTATTTATTAAAGCCCTAGAATATGGTATGAGCTTAAACCCTAAGAAGTGTCATTTTGCAGTCACAGAAGGTAAGCTCTTAGGACATATTATTTCAAAAGAAGGGATTAGGATAGATCCTGAGAGGGTTGAAGCTATTGACAAAATTCATGTTCCCAAAACTGTTAAAGCTATACAATCATTCTTTGGACAGATTAATTTTGTTAGGAGATTTGTTTCTAACTTTGTTGAGATTATTAAGCCCATATCAAAAATGTTGAAGAAAGGACAAAAAATGGAATAGACTACAAAAGCCTTGGAAGCTTTTATATCTGTCAAAAGGGCCATCAAGGAGGCTCCTGTCCTTAAATCTCTAGAGTTTGCAAAGCCTTTTCAAATATTTTCATTTGCCTCAATGCACACTATTGTTGCTGTTATGTTACAGAAGAATGAGGATGGTCATGAACAGCCTATGTCTTTCTTCAATAAGTCATTACAAGGGTTTGAATTGAAGTATGATATAATGGAAAAATAGGCATTTGCATTAGTAAAAGCTACAAAGGCTTTCAGGCCATATATTTTTGGAGCAAAGGTGATTGCATATGTCCCCCATGTAGCTGTCAAAGATATTCTAACACAATCTGAAGTAACAAGAAAGAGATGTAGATGGATTAACAAGATCCAAGAGTTTGACATGGAGATACAGATTACTAAGCTAGTGAGAGGTCAAGGTTTGGCTAGGTTGATGGTAGAATCGAATATTGAAGCAAATCAAGTTTGTAATACATGTAGAAGAAGGGACTGCAATTGCAAGCATTGAGCACACTCCTTGGTATACTGATATCATGCATTACCTTAAGTACATGAAGTGTCCAGAGGAATTGAGTGACAGCCAGAAAAGAACTCTAAAGTTGTAGTCATCTAAATATGTCTTCATGGATGGAGATCTATTTTGGAAGAACAGGGATGGTATACTGTTGTTATGTTTGGATGAGTTTCAGGCCAAGCATGTCCTAAGTGAAATGCATGAAGGAGTTTGTGGAGGACATTACTCAGCAAAAACAACTGCACACAAAATTCTCAGGGTAGGTTACTATTGGCCTAGGATTTTTAATGATTCTTTCACATATGTAAGAAAATGTGAAGCCTGCCAGAAGTTCTCTAGAAAATTGAAGTACCAAGGAGCTTTGCCACTTCGACCCTTGTAGGTTGATGCCCCTTTTCATCAATAGGGAATTGATTTCATTGGAGAGATACAAGAAAAATCAAGTGGAGGATACAAGTGGATACTAGTTTCCACTAACTATTTTACCAAATGGGTAGAAGCAGTCCCAACTAAATAGGCTACAAGCAAAGTGGTGACAAATTTCTTGATGGACAACATTATCACTAGATTTGGTACACCACTGAGGTTAATCACAGAAAATGGGATGTGTTTCAGGTTAGATGAATTCAAAAGCTTCTGTGGCACATATGGAATTACCATTTCTTATGCAGCTCCTTATCATCCACAAGCTAATGGTCAAGCAGAATCTAGCAATAAGATTCTTTTGAAGATTATAAGGAGAATGTTAGGACAAAACAAGAAAGCTTGGGATTCAAAATTAAAACTGGCTGTGTGGGTTGATAGGATTACTGTGAAAAGAGAAATTGGAAAATCCCCATTTGAATTAGTGTATGGAACACAAGCCAGGATGCCTTTGCAGAATTTTTTACCAGTCTACAAGTTTTTCCTTCAGGAAGATTTGGATGTTCCTGAACCTATGGAGGAAAGAATGGAGCAACTATCTGAACTTGATGAAATAAGGAGAGTTTCCCAAAATCAAAACATGAAGTTACAGACATAGATGAAGTATCTATTTGACAAAAAGGCAAAGGATATAAAATTTGAAGAAAATGACTTGGTGTTGATGTGGAACGCAAGGTGTCAAGAGAAGGGTAAGCACGGTAAATTTGAAGCTTTGTGGCTAGGACCTTTTGTTGTTGTTGGGAAGAGAGGTGAAGATTCATATTATCTATAGAATATGGCTGGTGAAGATCAGGAATTGTCTATTCATGGGCAATTCTTGAAGCATTTTTTCTCTTGAGAAACACAGAGGATTAAGGGTTACCAGTGCATGGACAACTCTTGATGGTCCTCTTTAAAATTATTTTCCATGCACAGTAGTTTAGGCTTTTTTTCATCTCCATTTTGCATTCACTTTCCTTTCATTCCATCATGCTACATGTCCATTTGCATTCTGCTCACTGATTCATCATTTTGTGTCTAGTCTGCTCACCCAAAGATCTAGATCCTTGCAATGATCTTACTCTCATTCATCCCTAGACGGAGCCACTATGGGAACTATAAAAATATGATGACTTTACATGTTCACATTCATAATTTTCCAAATGAGTCCTACCTTGAGCACATTTTCATCTCTTCATGATATTTTTACCCATATTTTGCCCATATAGCCCCATAAAATCCATCGAGTCTACATTTTTCACATTACAATTCGTATCAGCGTGAGATGGTCAAGGTCTCCCCAACCCATAATGTATTTCTGCTAATATACATCTATGTTGCCTATCAGCAAGACATTTTTGATGTCACAGCGATCAAAGTTTGCTTACAAGCACCGTTCGGTAGGACTTCTTCATGGTTTCGGTGACAGAAGATGATTCATATCGGCATGAGATTGGTCCTCAGTGTAGACTCTTACTGAACTCATTATGTCTCGCCGACCAGCACAAGAAAGAACTTTTTGATGAGAAACTTTTTCATCGAAGTGAGGTCATGGCAAAAAGGTATATGTCTTGCCAACCATGTGCACATTGACTTGTTTCGGCCAAGCAAAAGGACTTCGGGGTGAGGTTTCACTGAGTATCTTTGGTCTCACCGACAGAGCATAAAAGGTTTCTATCGAATGGCTTTCAGTGAGAGGTTGGTTATGTCTCGGCGATCAAGTGTGAATTTGGGGTGTTTCAATAAGACTCATGAGTTTTGATGTTGGGTCTCAACAAACCCATCCTGTCTCACTGATAAAGCAAAAGGAGGACTCTATCGGTATAAGAATTGAGTTGTCTCAGTGAATAGGAATGATCATGTGGGCTTTCGATAAGACACAAGATAATCTACGAAGCATGTCCCCGACTATGCATTGTCTTGGCGAAGGCAAATGAAAGATACATCTTGGCGAGAGTGTGCTTTTGTCTCAGTGACTCAGAATGGATGAAGACTTTTAGAAAGACATAATATGCTCTACAAGAGGTCTCTCTAATATCATGAAGTTACAGTGAAGCGAATAAAGTGAGGAGGCACATTTCGGTAAGAAAACTTCTTATGTCTCAACGAATGGGAAAAAACATTAAGGGTGACTTTTGGTATAACGAAGTATTATCTATATCCCCAACGGTAGAAGGTCATAGTGATATACAAGAGATAAAAGAACTTTTGGTGAAACATAATGAAATCTACAAGAAGTCTCCTCGATATCAGAATATTATGGTGAAACACAGAGAACTAAGGGGCGACTGACAATGATACAATTTCCTTCGGCATGACCACGAAATGTCTTGGTGACTGTTTCATTAATGATTAACAAAAACTTTGTCATTGTGGCCAACATGTGAATTCCTAAAATAAAGTTGAAGGCCAACATGAGATGAGCCCAAATTCAGTGGTAGGCCGACATGGGATCTCAAAGTGATGTTTTTTTGATGCGGGTGTATAAATATGCATTTTGTGATTGTAAAATCATCATCAGCTATTAGTTATTCGATATATAGTAGGAAAATTACATGGATACAATACAATATATTTATCATATCAGAGACTATGATGCATGTTTTCAAAATGGAGGTATTTATGAAAGTCAATTGATGTTGCTGCACATTTCTGGTGTCAATTATCTGTTGAATTTAATGAAAGTATTGCTAAGCTGTCTCCAAGATGGATTTTTTCTGATTTTTTAAATTGATATAACAAGTTTATATTCAATTCATCAGTGCACATTTGTTGTATCTATGTGGTTAATTAATTGGTTCTTTCAAGCAAAGATTAAATCCTTTTAGTTGATCACAGTAATCAGGGAGATTCATTTGGATTGTTAAAGTAGAACTTAGTAATCACAGTCTTGCATGTTTATACAAGTTGTTAACAAAATATATGCCAACTAATTTGATTTTTCTCCAGAGAAGTGTTGCTCATCTTGATTTCATTTGACTTCGCATACCCAATAAGGCACTAGTCTATGCACTTCATCATTTGGATTCATTTAGTTTCTTTACATCTGTTAGTTGAACATTTTAGGATTTAGATCAGAAGATTGATATTGCTATCAAGTTTGATTTCATTTGTTCACTTCCATTTTCCATTGTGGACAAGTCACTGTAAGAGAAATAATCATAAGTCAAGTTTGCTTCATTCAGAAAGGTGCACCCGCCTAGGTTTAGCAGCACCTAAAGAGTAGAACGTTAAATTGTTTTGACCTTGTTTGTTACCCTAAAACCTATCAAGAGATTGGCAGCCTCTTGAGGCATCCTGCCTGTGTTTTTGAGAGCTAACACTACAATACATTTGTATATCACAAATAAAACTAAGAATTATGTTTGCAAATACTATAGAATAATACAAAAATTATATTATGTTTGAATTTTTAATTACATCATTCAATGACAAAATTACAAGCTTCACTCTTTCTAATTTTTACAAACACTTTCTCCTAGGAACTAACTACCCAACACAAACCATAAATTATTAAACTAATATTATTAAGAAATTATAAATTAATGCTTTGGATCATAACACTAACAACCCAACTTTAACTTATATGCATGAAAATCAACATAAAAATCACCCAAGTATCTTACATTTAGAGCACAAGAATGTACATATGTATAAAAATCATGAAGAAAATAAAATATCAATTCAAATGTAAATGCATGGTATATTCATTTTTAATAAATTTTATATTTCTAAATAAAAGATTGATCATTCCAAAAAAATTTAGAAGAATTCAGTAATTATCAAGCTTGAACCATAGATCTTCACTATTCAACATTGATCTTCAACCAACTCCTCTACAATCACATTGAAATGATTTATATGTAGTTAATATTAAAAATAAATGTTACTTATATTCCACTTTTAAAAATAATTTCATACACTAATTTACACATGTTTTTTATTTCCAATGCACATATGTGTTCCTTTCTCTTTTTAGCTAAGAATATTTTAACAAAACAAGGTTCCTTTCTTCATTATTTCAAATCTTCTCAATATATTATTGTGAAAATTGTATAATCAAACGAAGATGTCTCTATCTTGTACAAGGGTGGTTGTGGGACCACAGTAGTGAAAGTTGAAGCTTTCCTTTATCTTTCTTTGTTGTTTTAAGTCATTAGTATTTTCTTCTAGCTTTATCATTATCAAGAAAAATAATTGTTTTTAAAATAAATGATTCTTTTCATATGAAAGTAACCCAAACATTTCATCAACAACCCATGCACATAAGTAAGTTATCTTGCTAAGTTTGAAATTGTGTGTGTCATCATGCTTTAAATGAAAAATAGTCAAAATTAAAAAATAAATGTGTTTCCTTTAGAATGAAATACACTTCAAATATAAGAGCATCTTCTCCTTTGTATATTGATCACCTCTTTGTCCATTGATCCATTCTTTGTATAATTTGTATTAGATCTTTAAAATACTTCAATGTAATATAATGATACTAGGAATTCTAATTACAAAATAAAAGAACAATGAAGGGGTCCAATCAACATCTAAATGCATCCTCATAATGCATAATCTTGTATGTCATATTCCTATTTAAGCATCACCTACTAGTCTTTGTACATTTACTGACATGTGTCACTACCTCATGGAATCAAAAGATATGTTGCCTCTTCTTAATATTACTCAACATGTTTATATTGATATTCCTCAATCTACACGCCTCTAACCATCTATACAATATGCAATATGAGCAATTTTCTTCATTACCCAACTAAATCAATATTATCCCCATGATTCCTTTTATCTACAATCCTCAAGTGCACCCCCAATAAATGATCAATTATTTGACAACATATTAGTTGACTTCACTTTTCATTTTCTTTTTAGATATAAACAACACTTGTTAAAAGTATAAAATCACTCATTGACTTATCATTAAGACCTACTTTCCCCTATCAATTAAGAGGTGAAAATATAATAGCAAACTATACCAAACCATTGCTTCTTATTAATGCTCAACACTAATCTTCAAGCTACTCCTCTATATCACATGTTCAAATGATTTTACATGTAATTAATATTAAAAAGAAATGATTCTTATACCCCACTTTCAAAAATCATTGCATACACTAGTTTATCCATAGTTTTTAATTTCTAATGCATATAAGAACTCCCTTCTCGTTTAAATAGCTAAGAAATATAATCATCCTTAATAAAACAAGGTTCCTTTCTTCATTATTTCAAAATCTCTCAAAATATTATTGTGAAATTGTATAATCAAAGAAAGATGTCTCCACCTTTTTCATTTTCTTCTATATTGAATTTTATCATCGCCAATTTTATTATATAAAATACATATGAAGTAATCAATATACATTGAAAATAATTTATTTTTTTTAAATCTTATTTTACAAGGGTTATTGTGAGGCCACATTAGTGAAATTTGAAGCTTTCCTTTCTCTATCTTTCTTCATTTATTTTTTAAATCATTAATATTTTCCTCTAACTTTATTATTATCAAAGAAAAAATATTTATAAAAAACTAATGATTTTTTTCCTATGAAATTCACCCAAACCATTAATCAAGAAACCATGCCTATAATTAAAATGTCTTGCTAAGTTTGAAATTTCATGTGTCATCATGCTTTAAATGCAAAATAATCAAAATTAAAAAATAAATACTTCTCCTTCTAGAATGAGATACATTTTAAATATGAAAGCATCTCCTTATTTGTATATTGATCAACTCTTTATATGATTTATATTAGATCTATATAAGACTATGTTGAAAATTAGAATTACATACAAATTTACTTTCAGCATATATTAATACAAATCACCTTCTTCAGTTCCTATAATGTATCATGTGTATTTTATCAATATTCATTATATTTATATCTTTCCATGACTTTAATACTATTAAAAAATTCAAAATATCACATAATATAAGAATTTTCAATAGTAATTAATTTTTTAACAATCTTTATAAAAATATAACTCGTTCAAAAAAAAAAATTAACTACTTTTTCCATAAAAACCTTAACTACCCAACACAAGCCATAAATTAATAAACTAAGAGTATTATTAACTACAAAGTAACCCTTTAAATCATAATTAACCCAAGAATTATTAGTTGATTTAACATTACTTGAGCGGAAATTTATATGCCGCCTCGTGGATTTGTCTTAGCAGTTCAGAATCCACTGAACCAAAGGATTCCGCTGTCACAATTGCTATGCAAAGGATCAGAAACGAATACTTTTAAGCCCTGTTCGGTCCGAGGCGGACTATCGCTTTCATTCACCCCGAAGGTCCACCGGGATTTAGACGCCTCCTTTCGAACACCGTCAATCCCTCTGGCAAATGAAGATTGTACCCCTGCTTGCGTTGAAGAATCACCATTCGACTACATGTCCAAGATCGAACAATTTTCTTTAGACTCGGAAGAGAGATGCGATGAACAAATTCAAGTTGATGAAGCTTGCTGTGATACGAACATAAAATCTGAAGCTTGCGGGAATTTGCCATCGGTGCATACCAGTGAAAAATCTCAAGTATGTCTTCTCCATTAATGAATTTTAAGGATCACTTAAAACTTTGGTACTTTGTTCTTTCTTGACCTTGCCAGAAGAGATCAAAGGGTTAAATAAGTACTGAAGTTTTTGTAAAGATATGCGACGTATTCTAAAGATCTGCAACTCAGCCCTAAAATTCTTTATCTTAGAAATTTTAAGACTGGATTCTAAATGCAGGAAGCGAATGAGCGTGTTGAAGACCTAATGGTTAAGTTACAAGATGCGTTGCAAGAGGCCACCAAAGCTAGGAGAGAAGCGCAATTGGAGACGGGGAAATGTAGGAAAGCAGAAATGCTATTTACAAAAGCATTCCGCAGGGTATGCACCTTAACCTTCTTTTTTGTTATTTAAGATGCAAAGAAAATAATTTATTTTTTACTGTATTTATCAGTATAAAGAATGCGAAAAGTCCTTCATAGAAGCAGCCAAACAGAAGGAAGACGCAAGCTCGCTCTTGAGACTTTGGAAACACCGGTACGAAGAAGTCACGAGAGAACGGGATGAAGCCGTGGAAGAGCTTGAAACAATAGACAAAAGATTAAGATCGCTGGAAACAGAAGTTAATGAAGCTTCCCGAGAGCGGCGTGCAAAAATGGAAGAGCTGGAAGGAGAACGCGTTAAGGTCATCGCTTTGGAGGAACAAAACCTACAAATTTTGCAAGAGAAGGACGCTGCAAGTAGGCAGCTCGAAGAGTACCTGCATCCAAGCTCGGGAATCGACAACTCGGCGCAAGCCTCTTCGTCCAGTAACTTTATATTCCGCGAATACTCCTGGGACGAAATCAAAGCGGCCACCTATGATTTCTCTGATTGCTTCAAACTCGGAGAAGGCGGCTACGGCATGGTATACAAAGGCGAAATCGAAGAAAAAAGAGTCGCGGTAAAAATTATGAGGGAGGAGGGTTTACGGGGTTGGCAGGAGTTCCAACACGAGGTATACACATAAAAAAATATCAATACAGCTAGGAGGATTCTAAAATGATGGAGATATTGTTCTAATGAGTTAAATCAATTAAGATGACTTACTTTTACCATCTTCTTCTCACAGATGGATCTATTAAGAGATATTCGGCACCCGCATTTGGTACGCATAGTAGGAACCTGCTCTGAGCGAGGATGCATAGTCTACGAATATATGTGCAACGGAAGCCTGGCAGATCGTCTGAGCTGTAAAGACGGCACTCCGCCGCTCCCCTGGCACTTCAGAATTCGCATTGCTGCCGAAATTTGCTCCGCCTTAAAATATTTACACAGTTTAAGGCCCGATCCAATTGTCCACCGCGATCTGAAGCCCCAAAATATACTCCTGGACGAGAATTATTTAAGTAAGATCAGCGATTTCGGCATCGCTCGAATTCTTTCAGAAGAATATTCACGGAAATCAACGGAGGTAAGAGGAACATTTTCTTATATGGATCCTGAATATCTGAGAACCGGCGAATTCTCTACTAAGTCCGACATTTACAGTATGGGAGTGGTCATTCTTCAGATTCTCACCGGCAAGCCGGCGTTTGGGCTTGTGAGTCAGGTGAAACGCGCCATATATAGCGGTAAATTGAAGGAGGTTTTGGATCATAGTGCCGGGGAATGGCCATCCATGCAGACCACTGAATTGGCTTATTTCTCCTTATATTGTGCCGAATCAGACCAAAATAAAAGGACCGGCCTTGAACCAGACGTCATGAAATCAGTCGACGATCTTCGAAACTTCGCAGTCGCTGCGTCAAACCCCTGCAGGCCCGTTGAACGAGGCCAAACGTCGGTGCAATTTGCTCAAGAGCCACACACGCCGACCTTCTTCGTTTGTCCAATTTTTAAGGCAAGCACCATTTTGTGAGTCTTTGAGAATTTCGTTAACAGTAGGAATCTAAAAGAAACATTTTTCGCACCTGTCAAATCCAGGTTTGATTATGAAATGAAAGTTAGAGTTTCGATAAAATGAGTAGTTGTGATCTGCAGGAGATTATGCAGAATCCTTACGTGGCAGCGGACGGTTTTACGTACGAAAAGGAGGCAATAGAGGGATGGTTCGGCAGCGGACATGACACGTACCCCATGACAAATATGAAAGTTGATAACAAGAAGCTCATTCCAAACCATTCTCTGAGATCCGCCATCAGACAGTGGAAAGAAAATGGCAATGTTATGCATTTGATGAATGTGGATGAATAAAATGGAAAAAGGTTTACGTAATTAATTTCCTTATACCTGGCCCTTGCTCCGTGTGTTCAGAGTTACAGATCCACGTAAGCTGGCGTTGGCTATTTGGCACTCCATGCAATAACAAATTGTATTTCTTGTTAAGAAAAATATTGCTCAAATTCTCGTTTGAGAAAAATAATGTAAAAGTTGTTTCTTTTCTTTGTTTTTTTGAAAAATAATGCGAATGCTCTCTTTTTATTTTTCTTTTTCTTTTCTTTTTTTTCTTTCTCTTTTTTTATTTTTTCTTTTGACTAAGTTCTATTTTTAGTTCTTCTAATTTTCATTTATTTTGTTTAATTTTGATTTTGTCTTTGTCGACTAAACAACTAGAAATTGTCAAAAAGTAATGTCAAGGAAAGTTATTTTGTATTGTATGAATTTTGTCCAAATCTTGTGAAATCTTTTGGTTTTTTTTAACAACAATAGTAGAATTGCAACGTTTAATCTCAATTGATATAAAAGCAGTTTCAAAAGTTTTCAGCTAACATAATTGGTAAAAAACCAAAAAAAAAAAAAAAAACCATCAACAAATTCTCTTATGCAGGTTAATTCATCAAATGGCGATTAAAATGAATATTAGATAATAGCAATGCAAACTTTGATGGTGTTTAAAGAGATGGGAAATTATTAAAGTTTGTTATATAGATTTTCAGCACATGAATATATTGACAACACATGGTAGGAATGAAAGGAAAGAGCCAAACAATAACCTGGATGTTCTAGGTATGCTTTTAATATGAAGTGCTCTAGATGTGAGCATTTCCCTAGAATCGTCATAGTGAAAAATGCTATGTCCAAGCTT
>VDFB02271358.1:182791930-182840870 GCA_007258455.2 Sequoia sempervirens | reverse complement strand
CAATTGTAGATGTAGGTAAAACCAAATAGCCAACTAAAACACAACAATTTATGGGGCTACAAAGTGATTTGATTAGGCTCTAAGATTGAAGGTCCTATAGAAGAAAATAAGGAACTAGCTACAACATAATACAAGAAACCTACTAAAGAGACAGATGAGGTTATTAAGTAAATTACTAAGAAATATGAATCTAGGACCAATAAAAAGTTATATTAACTTCAATGAAAAGATAGATGACTGTAATAGAACATAAAATAACCTAAGTCATGTGAAAATCTATCTTCTCTAGAGAGGACTCTAACACAAGTGTTGACTTCTTCTTTTTATAGATCTCATACCTCACAAGAGTTAGTAGGTACCATCAAGAATATCTTAGATCCTCAATCAAGTCCACCTAGTCGTGTACATCAAACTTCTTCACCAACTTCCTCATCTTAAAATATAAAGTAGGAATAACTATTCAAAATGGGACCACCCGATAAATAACTACAATGGATATACAGGAATACATATGTGGTTGGATTCTATAGTGTAGAAAAGAATAAGGAAATATGGTGGACCACCACTAACACATGACTAAATAAGGTAACTTTATGAATTTATTCTTGAAGAACCACCGAAACAAAAAATAGTAAGAGTAGTTTCTACTTTCATCATAGATTCAATCATGGAGCTCTAGAATAGTATCTAGTTAACCACACCACTATAATATGATAAAGAATAAATACACATGAAAATAATGGACGATATAATAACAAAAGAAATATTAGGCATAACACATGGGAGGTAGAAAATAAAAGTCTCTAAAAGGTCATATCCACTATCATTGATGCATGAATAAATATAAACAAATTAACAAAGAAATTAAGACCTAAGTAGGTTAGTTAACGATATTTAATACCTTTAAATGAGCCCATATGTTCCATTTCACCCATACCTACTGTAAAAGATCTTGAAAGCAATGTTCAAAATGCAAAGTGTAGTACAAGAAAATAGAGCATGTAGACATGTGTAGAAATAGATAAATATTTAATAGAAAATATTTAAGCATGTGTAAGTAAAAGAACATGTAGATCTTTAAAACTCAATAATATTTAAGGTTTAAGGTTTAGGGTTTAGGAGTCTATTGTGTATATAAGAAACTCTAGAAAGTCATTAATAAAACTATAATTTATTTTTAACATTACAACTTTAATATTTTATTATTTATTTACATACATTGTATATATATAATACATTCTAAATTCCCAATTTATGTGAGTATATTTAACTCAAATTATAATATTTAAAGAAATTAAATAGGGGTTAGGGTTTAGGGTTTAATACTTAGGCTTTAGGACTAGAGATGGTTTTGAGGATAGTCAAATTAGATATGTCTCCATTGGGGAAGGGTCCTAGATAGGAACTAGGGTTTGTCATATATAGATACAATTGGCAAGTAAGGTACAAAAATATAGTAGAAAGGAATTTGATTAGTTAATAAATCTAAGTCGACTTGAGAATTTAGCCAAAAACATCTAATCATAGATTTAGTTCAATAATATTTAGGGTTTAGGATTTAGGGTTTCTAGGGTAAATAGGGTTTAGTTAAGTAGACTTTAGTACATAATGGTTTTAGTAGAGAACTTAGGAATAGTAATAGGATCCACAACATTAAAATAAATGAATATATTTAAAGTATAAAAGTGAATTGAAAAAATCACTTCAATTGAAAACAATTTGATCTTATTGATCCTAATTTTATCTATAAGATGATTTAATTAAAAGAAACATAATTTTTAATATAAAATATACACACCTTCTTTTTTAGCATAATATGTTTGCATCCTTTCTTCTAAATGATATTGTGTAGCCTTATTTTTCCTTTGGATTTCACATCTTTACAAAATATGATCTCGATAATTTTTTAATCAATTCAACATTCCAAATTTATAAAACACTTGTTAAAAAATGACCCTTTGAACACATCTAGGGAATTTTCCTTTATTTTTTTATATTAAAATAAATAAAAATGACCTTGTATAAATACATGCAATTCAAATAGACATGTTTTTTAAATGTCGACTATATTCGTCTTCGATTGAAGGTCAATCACTAAAATTCCATAAATATTATTCTATTAAATGACCTTTGTTTGAAGGTACTTTACTAATATTTTTTAACCAGCCAAAACACCCTTCGTTCGAAGATACCTTTGTTCGAAGGTACCTCTGAGTGAAGGGGCTTAGCAAGACATTTTTTGTTTTTGCTTCAAAATTTCCTCAAAAAATTCAGTTTCAAACCTTAGGTTGGACCTTCAGATGTAGTTAACTTGACAAGATAATTTGCAAGATCATAGTCCTCAAAACAAGCTTTCCAACAAGTATAGTTTTGGTATGTTTTCATTTTTTTGTGTACTTAACTTTCAATTTTTACTGAATATAGGATTTTCACAAAACATCAAGTTGCTCATTCTACACAGGTGTGAAAATAGTAAACCATTGTAAAAAAGAATAAAAATATATCTTTTCACTAGGTATTGATGTCCTTGTTTCACCAAAAAAAATAAAAAATAAATATATACACAAGTTATACTTGACAACATATAGCTATGTCCAAATTATAGTTATAGTAACTTCAAAAATTAATTAAAAAAATATATATAATAAAAATTTATCAAAAAAATATCCATGCATTAGATATTGATCTATATTTTAAAAGTTAGAATTTTATCCTTTCTACAAAAAGGTTATGTTGGATGACATAAACATTACTTTATGAAAATGTTTACTATTAAAAACTGGTTATTAAAAGAGATGTGAAATATTCACAATTTATTTTAATATATATATATATATATATATATATATATATATATATATAAAATCTACACATAAATCGCCACAAATCACTAGTTCGCATCATCTTCAAATTCTTAACAGTTTAGCTATTGAAGGTCTCAAAAAGTGAAGATTCAGTTAAAAATGTTGATATAATTGTCCAGTTTGATCAAAAAGTGGAACTCATTATTGTGAGATTATTCTAATATATATTACATACATAATATTATATTATATTATAATTTACGCCAACGGTGTATCCAATTTGAGAAGAGTGGACTTGTTTTTGGCTATCAACAGCGGAAACTCCTCAGGGGATGATACAAATGATTTCATCCATCCAATATTTTTCGTGCATTTTTACTGTTTATTTTGGTGTCAATGTTATTTTTGCTCTATTTCCACCAATAGTTTTTCTCCATTCTAAGGGCATGTAAAGATTTTTCCTCCGCCAGTGTATGATTTGACTGATGGCTAGACTCATTGCATTTATTAAAAGTCCCACTTGTACAGTGACCAATTTTTATTTCAAAGCTGCTTGACAGATAGGACCAATAGTTGGCCTGCGCTTGCTTCTAACAATACAATTCCAATTCCTGCATGTATTCCCATTGCCCTAGAGATGCTAACATGGAGTGGTGTGTAGTGTACTATATATACCAACACATTCCCTATTTGTACTCATTATTGTTTCTAGTGTGATTAGCACAAGTTCAAGTTGAAAAACTTGCACGAGCAAGCAGAATGATTCCCTGACCTTTCCCACTTACCCACAACGATTCCTTTCATGGCGCAAGACTATGTAACTTCATCCTCCTCCTCCTTCCACAACTTGTGCCTCCCTCAGAACGAGGATGAGGAAGAAGAGTCCATTCTTAGCTTGAGACCATCATATGAGAGGCCCAATAGGGAGACCATTCATGATTCACTACAACTGCACTATTAGCACAATCATTTTACACCAATTCTAAATCTATACGAGTTGAAAACCCAATCTCATTGATATCTCAATCATTCATGCTAATAACTTTTGGCTTGATTCTTCTGAATGATGCTCACCCAACTACTTCCACAAATCTTATCCTTCATAACAATATGCATTCCCCAATTATAAGCATAACAGTACACATTTTCAAAAGCATGGTGATAAAACCAAATATGAGACACCAGTCACAATGTATCATCATAATCTAGAGATATTGTCTTCAAAAACCCTACAAATTAAGGTGGTGTTGTAAAGATCATTGTTGTAAGGAAGGATCATCAGAAAATACAAACTAGGTTATTAAAATTTACAACCCTTAAGAACGTATACTTAATATATATGATTTCAGACTATATATGCAAAAGGTAATTGGGATGTGGATTCATGTTAGGTATTATGCATGGAAATTCTACGATAGACATGTATGAACACTAGAATCGCAAATAGGGCACTTGAAACATTTGACAAGCCAGATTTATATGTGAACCATGAAGCAAAATATGGACAATGCATGTGAATATTTGATAGATTTACTCAAAGAAATGTGATCTGTAGATGCCTTTGTTGCAAAATTTATAAAAAATGGATTTGAAGAAAAGGTTTTAGAAACTCATGAGCAAATGGTGGTCTCATGGCATACATCAAAATATTAGTCTCAAAAATTAATGTGAAGAGAAAAATGCAGGTCGTAATGCTCTAGAAATGAATCGAAGCAAACAAGACATGCAACTCTACATGTGGAAGCCATGCAGCTCATTTAGAGATGTGGCATTCCTAATAACTATTTCCAAATGCCCACTTCATATTTTTCTTGGGAAAGGATATTCAAGTCGAGAAGAACAAGAAAAAAAAACATCATTCAAAGCATTGTGCAGAGATCACTTCAAGACATTTTAGAATATTAAATTAAAGAAATGTGGTGTCATAGAATCCCAATCAATGTACATGAATAGTCTTAATAATGTGGAAGCACAGTCAAGGCACGTGAACCATTTTGGAGGACGGGATGCATCCCAACTACAGTTTTACTTCATTGAATATTGTGTGTGCATATACTCATTGTACTAAGGGTTTCACTTTTGTAAAATCCACAAGCCTTCAAGTTTTAACAGTTTCACATTTGTAGAACTCGAGGCTTTCCACTTTTATTTTATAGCATTACACATAAAGCCCTTGAGATCCAGATTGTAATGTTTTAGATATCAAACTATTTCATAAAATCTTTTTTCCCAAAACAAGAGTTAGGAAGCCAAATAAGCATTAAGGATATAATATTTAGTGGGACTTAAGAGTTTTTGGATTATAAGAAATCGTTTGTCTAAACTTTCTCAAATAAAGATATATTATATAAATTTTATTATAATATCAATCATGTTATGTTGTATTACAATATATATTTTTTGTTATTTATCATGATTTAAATTCAAAACATGGCAGTTACATTTAACTACATTCACTTTAGAAATTGTAATTATCAAGTATCTTCAAAAGCATAAAATGATTAACATATAAAGAGATACCAAAAAAAGCATATATAGAAAAGTGAGTAATTGTAGGCATCTAACTTTCTATACTTCTAGGTTTGAATATGTTGATCTTGCATACACATGAGATGCTATTGTCATCCCTTCTCTCCTACACAACCAAGGAGTGAACAATTGTAGTTTAGATGTTATTTTCTAAGGGTTTAGTATTTGATATTGATATTTGGATGCCTTTTAGGCCACTTCTTAAATTTAGTGTTCCGAATAAGTTTCCCTAATGCGACACTAAGAAAATAAATTAAAATGAAAATGAAAAAGAGATTATAAATTGAAAATTGATAGTTACTTATTCTTATAATTATGTACTTATGTTTTCATTTGTATTCTTCATGAATGAAATTTTATATTGAAAGTAACATTTGGTCTCAACATAGATTTTGGTTAAGACATTTCTCTTACATACATGATAATTAAGGGCTTAGGTCTATATAATTAATATAAAAACACTAACTTATAAAGTTACTTATTATGATTTTTTTTATGGGGATGTACAATTATGGTGTAGGAGCACCTAAGGAACAACATGCAATTTCTTAGGTAAAGAAGAAGCCTAGAGGGTTAATTTTTGTTTTGTTTTCATAAGGTCATGTAGACCATTGACTGTTGAGCTTTGAGGTGTTTTTGATCTTTGGGAAAGAGGTTGTCAAGAGTTCAATAAGTTTAGAAGCTCATTTTGCTGAGTGGTCAAAAGTTGCCAAAGATAGAAAAACACAGTGGGTTTTATAAGTTTCATCTTTTGGTCTTCTTTAGGTTCACCAAAAGGAACTTAACTACTTGAGAAGCCTATTTAAGACATGCCTCGACCATGGAATAGGGTTGGAGGTGTTAATGTTATAGTGAAAGTTGTGAAATTGCAGAAAAAGCAGCGTTTTGTGCTAAAACTTCTGAGTTTTGCATCTAAATAGGGATTTCATGAGTTAGACCTATTACTGTATTGATTCTAGGATATGTTGATAGTAATCTACAAGCATTTTACATTATTAAATAGTTTCTTTTGTTCATTTTGCAAGCACTATTTGTAAATAGTTTAATTTTGCCCTATTGTTGGTCTGAACCAAACTGGTTTTTGGAAATGGAGTGCTAGAGCACTTTCCCACCGTACAAACCATACGACCCTTTGGGAATAGTTCCTAGACTCCATGCTTGTACAGATGGTAGGTGGTAGTCTTGGTGTGTGTGCAGCAGTTGCTAGCAATGTCTTGTCCTAGGCGAGCCAGACAGAGTCCGGCTAGGGAAGACAGGGAGTGAAAGACACATATCTTGCAGGGGCATTAAGATTTTGGAGAAATTCCTTTTGGTGAATTTTTTTGAGAGTATTGGCAAGGCCTAGTATTCAAGAAGAGGCTCTATCAAATCATTTGGTGGGGGAAACCTTTGACAGTCTGAAATAGCCTGGGAAATGCTAGGAAACCCTAGGTTTTTGACCATTTTTGTGTATGAGTAGTGTGCAGGTAGTGCTGTTTCAAAACCCTAAAAATCTTCAAGGTGTGTACATAGGAACCACCAATCCCAAGCAAAGAACCTAGGTCTTTTGGTGGGTTTTGGAGAAAATTGCATTTAACCCAGAGTAAGAGACCTAATTGGGGCCCTAAGCTTGTAGCCTTTCCTAACCCTATGAGAGGGTTTAGTGGAAGTGATGGGTAATTGGAGTCTTGTGATGGTATAAGAACCCTAGATAGATTACCTTGAAGCTTTGACAACATTTTTACACCTCTGCAAGTTCCTAATTGAATGTTGAGAGTAATTGGCCTTTAGGGAAGAATAAGGGTCAAGGAGAGGAAGTGGCAAGGCACCAAGAATTGGCTTGGTAGTATGGAAGAATAGTGATAGAAGGGTTGGTCAGTAATACCAGGGGTGCTTATACCTGTGATAGGACCTAAAGGTTAAGATGAAGGAGTCACCTAGAAGTTCTTGAGAACAAAGACTAGAGCATGGGACAGTGAGTGTCTCAGCCAACCCTGCCTTATCAGATTGGTATAAGAGCAAGTTAAAGATTTGGGAAAGAGTAATATATGTCAGAGGTTGATTCAAGTGATACTAACATCATGGTGAAAAATGAACAATTGGCCAAGATGGTTGAAGAGCAGGAGGAAGATAATAGACAATTGAGGGAAAGGATAGCCCAACTTGAACAAGCAGTGAGGACTGCACAATTTGAAGGAAGGATACCAAAGGAAGAAGAGGTTACAGAGGAAGACAAGACCCCTGAACCTGACCTTGTCTTGAAAGAAGAGCCTTTCTTGAAGGCATTGAAGGCCTTGAGTGGAAAAAAACTTGAAGGCATACCACTATTTAGTGGGAAAATGGAAGTTGATCTAGTCATGGACTGGATAGAGGGAATGGAGAACCATTTTGAGTGTGATGGAGTCACTGAAGCACAAAAGGTAAAGGTGGCTAAATCAAGACTAGGAGGATCTACCTTGACATGGTGGAAGTTCATTCAGATAGAGAGGGAAAAGGAAGGCAAGCAGCCTATTTCAACTTCGAAAAGAATGGTTTCCAAAGTAAGAGAAGCCTATATGCCAGATGACTATGAGATTCAGTTACATAAGAAGAGGCAAAGCTTAAGGTAGAAGGACCAAGATGTGAACACTTATACTGAAGAGTTTCAAAAACTTTGTATGAGGTCCAATGTTACAGAGGATGAAAGTCTTAAGGTAGCTAGATACCTTAACGGTTTGAAATGGAACATCCAAGAAGAGATGGCTCTTTTAAGTCCTAAGATAGTACATCAATGTTACCAATTGGCTGTCAAGATTGAGGAAAGGAACAAGAGGAAGCAAGACCAGGCTTCTAAAGGAAAAGGAAAAGGTAGAGATCAAAGAGATCAAAGAGGACAGCGTGGTGGCTACCAAGGTAGAGGCAATGACCAAAGAAACCAAGGAGAGTTTAAATCCACAGAGCATGGAGGTGAAACATCTTCTAGAGGAGGATATAATAGAGGTAGAGGACCTCAAGGAGGTTCAAACAGAGGAAGAGGAGTAGGCAGGAGCAATTCTTATTTTGTAAACATGAAATGCTACCATTGTAGTCAAGTAGGTCATCCTACTTATAGATGCCCAGAGAAAGCATCTTCATCAAGCAATGAAAAGAGAGTGGCTTATGGACAAGAGGACACCATGAGTCCTAAGGCATCTGAGGTCAGTTATATTGAATCTGAGGTAGGAGAGAATCTAATGTTCAATAGGGTTCTGATATGACAACCGGTTAAGGAAGAACCAAAACAAAGGAGAGATTTATTTAGAGTAAGGTGCAAGATACTTGGAAAAGTGTTCAAGGTCATAGTAGATTCAGGTTCAATAGATAATATAATCTCAGAGGAGGTATTAATGAAATTGAAATTGGAGAAGGTACCCCATATTAACACTTACAAGGTCACATGGCTAAACAAGGGGCAGAGTGTTTTAGTAAATGAGCAGGTAACGGTGGAGTTCTCCATTGGATGGTACAAGGACAAGTTAGTTTGTGATGTTTTACCCATGGATGCATGCCATCTACTACTAGGTAGACCATGGAAGTATGATAGGAGTGTCATATATGATGGAAAAGAGAACACCATCTCATTCAAGAAGGATGGGAAGACTTTTAAGTTGCAGTCACTGTCAGAGGAAGAAGGAAAATCAAAGACACCAAACATCATGTTGAGCAGTGGTAAAGAGTTCCTTAACAACCTACATCAAGGGAGTGAAGGATATGTGGTTGTGCTACAACCTAAAGAGGAAGATAAGGTTGACAAGACAGTCCTACCGGAAGCAGTCCAGAAGTTACTTGAAAGGTACAAGAGTATAGTTAGTGATGGTACACCTGCAACTCTACCACCAAAGAGATCCATAAGTCATCAAATTGACTTCATACCTAGAGCTTCATTACCTAACAAAACAGCATACAAACTTACACCAGATCAGAATCTAGAGGTAGCTACAAGTGTAAGAGTTGTTGGATCAAAGATTGATTCAAAAGAGCATCAGCCCATGTGCAGTACCAGTGGTTTTAGCAACCAAGAAAGGAGGTAAGTGGAGGTTGTGTACTAATTATAGAGCAATAAATAGAATCACAATTAGATATAGATTCCCTATCCCTAGGATTGAAGACTTAATGGATTTTCTTGGAGGAGCTCAGTACTTCACAAAGTTGGATCTCAAGAGTGGATACCGTCAGATCAGAATTAAGGATGGTGATGAGTGGAAGACAACTTTTAAGACAAATGATGGGTTATATGAAAGGAGAGTTATGCCATTTGGTCTCTCTAATGCCCCTAGCACATTCATGAGGCTCATGAATGAAGTGCTCAAGGATTTTACAGGGATGTTTGTGGTAGTGTATCTTGATGATATCCTCATATACAACAAGATAGCAGAAGAGCATTTGAAACATGTGGAGCAAGTTCTTAGAAGGTTGCAAGAGGAGAAATTGGCAATCAATCTAGAGAAATGTGAGTTCTTTAAGCAAGATCTTGTCTATTTGGGTTTTGTAGTGTCAAAAGGATCACTGAAGATGGATCCAAGCAAGGTGGAAGCTATTCTCAACAAGCCTACACCAACCACAGGGACTGAAGTAAGAAGTTTTCATGGATTGGCTCAATTTTATAGGAAATTCATAAGAAACTTTAGTGGTATATGTGCACCATTCCTAGATAAAATCAAGGGTGGTCTAAAAAATAAGTTTGTGTGGACTCAAGAAGCTGAGAAAGGGTTTGAGAAACTGAAACAAGAGGTGGCAACTCAACCAATTCTCTTATTACCTAGCTTTGACAAGTTATTCACTATGGAATGTGATGCTAGTGGAGTGGCAGTAGGAGGAGTGCTAAGTCAAGAGGGCAAACCTATAACCTTCTTTAGTGAGAAGATCAATGAAGCAAAGAAGAAGTATTCAACCTATGACTTGTAACTTTATGCTTTGGTTTAGTCACTTAGGAAATGGAGGCATTATCTTCTACCCAATGAGTTTGTAGTCTTTACTGACAATCAGGCACTTAGCTTTATCAACACTCAAGAGAAGTTGAGTAATAAACATTTGAAGTGGATGGAATACATCCAAGCTTTTACCTTCACCATCAAGCACAAGAAGGGACAGCTAAACAAAGTGGCAGATGCATTGAGAAGGAGATTGTTGACAGTGCAAGAGATACAGCTCAAGAGCATTGGCATAGAGAGTTTCAAGGATCTATATGGGGAAGATGGAGACTTTTCAGAGGTCTATAAGGTATGTTCTAACTTTGAGAACCATTTCCATAGCCAATACTCTCAGTATACATTGAAAAATGGGTTATTGTTTAAGGGAAATTAGTTATGTGTTCCAAGAGGGTCAATGAGGGAAAATATGATTCAGGAAAAGCATAATGGCAGTCTTAGTGGGCATTTTGGCATCAATAAGACTTTAGAACTTGTGCAAAGGTTCTATTACTGGCCTAAGTTGGCAAGAGATGTTAGGAAGTATGTGGAACAATGTGTTGTGTTTATGAAAGCTAAGGGAGGAGCTAGTAATGTTGGCTTATACCAACCCCTACCCATTCCTAACAGACCATGGGAATGTGTGAGCATGGATTTTGTGGTAGGCCTTCCTAAGACCAAAACTAGTTTTGATAGTGTTTATGTATTAGTGGATAGATTTAGCAAGATGAATCATTTTATCCCTTGCAAAACTACTCATGATGCTAGTTACATAGCTCATCTTTTCTTCAAGGAGGTAGTAAGGATTCATGGACTACCTTTGAGCATTGTTTCAGACAGGGATGTGAAGTTCATGAGTCACTTTTGGAAGACTCTATGGAGTATATTGGGTACAAATCTGTCATTTGGATCAGCTTACCATCCTCAGACTGATGGTCAAACAGAGGTGGTTAATAGGGTGCTAGGTAATCTTCTAAGGTGCTTAACTAAAGAATGTGGACAGACATGGGATATGGTTATCTCACAAGCTGAGTATGCCTATAATGACAATGTAAACCAGACCACAGGGAAGAGTCCATTTGAGGTTGTGTATGGGATGCACCCAAGAGGCATATGTGAGCTCAGAGACCTTGGAACTATGGATCAAAGAAGTGGACATGTAGAAGACTTCAGTCAGACCATGAAGGAGATTCAGGAGCAGGTCAAGAGGACAGTCATTGAGGCTACACAAAAAGTGAAGGAGAAGGCATATATGTCAAGGAAAGATGTGCAATTTCAAGTAGGGGACTATGTTATGGTCCACCTTAACAATTCAAGGTTGCAAAAGGGAATATCAACCAAGTTGTAGATGAAGAGAGTGGGTCCATGCAAGATATTGGCCAAGTATGGGAAAAATGCATACAAGGTGGAGTTACCTACTGATCTAGGACTCTCACCAGTGCTCAATGTAGCTGATTTGATCAAGTATAAGGGAACAGACAAGGATTTGGATCAGGACAGTAAGGAGATCTTTAGGGACATCAACAACATATCCTTACCTAGTCAAGAAAAGCCTCAGGCAGAGAAGATCTTGGAGTCTAGAGTGCAAAAGTCTACAAGGCACAAGGTGTACATGGAGCACCTTATCAAGTTGAAGAACAAGCATGAATCAGATGCTACATGGGTACAAGAAGATTAGTTCCTAAAGTTGAGCATTGACCTGTCATTGATCTCTCCTTCCAATCCTTAGTGTTTGAGCTAAGAGGGGGAGAATGGTGCAGGAGCACCTAAGGAACAACAGGCAGTTTCTTAGGTAAAGAAGAAACCTAGAGGGTTAATTTTTGCTTTGTTTTCATAAGGTCATGTGGAAAATTGAGTGTTGAGATTTGAGGTGTTTTTGATATTTGGGAAAGAGGTTTTCAAGAGTTCAATAAGTTTAGAAGCTCATTTTGCTGAGTGGTCAAAAGTTGCCAAAGATTGAAAAACACAGTGGGTTTTATAATTTTCATCTTTTGGTCTTCTTTAGGTTCGCCAAAAGGAACTTAACTATTTGAGAAGCCTATTTAAGACATTCCTCAATCATGGAATAGGGTTGGAGGTGTTAATGTTATAGTGAAAGTTGTGAAATTGCAGAAAAAGCAGTGTTTTGTGCTAAAACTTCTAAGTTTTGCATCTAAATAGGGATTTCATGAGTTAGACCTATTACTGTATTGATTCTAGGATGTGTTGATAGTAATCTACAAGCATTTTACATCATTAAATAGTTTCTTTTGTTCATTTTTCAAGCACTATTTGTAAATAGTTTAATTTTGCCCTGTTGCTGGTCTGAACCAGACTGGTTTTTGGAAATGGAGTGCTAGAGAACTTTCCCACCATACAAACCATACGACCCTTTGGGAATAGTTCCTAGACTCTATTCTTGTACAAATGGTAGGTGGTAGTCTTGGTGTGTGTGCAAGAGTTGCTAGCAATTTCTTGCCCTAGGCGAGCCAGACAGAGTCCGACTAGGGAAGACAGGGAGTGAAAGACACATATCTTGTAGGGGCGTTAAGATTTTGGAGAAATTCCTTTTGGTTAATTTTTTTGAGAGTCTTGGCAAGGCCTGGTAGTCAGGAGGAGGCTCTATCAAATCATTTGGTTGGGTAAACCTTTGAAAGTATGAAACAGCCTGGGAAATGCTAGGAAACCCTAGGTTTTTGACCATTTTTGTGTATGAGTAGTGTGCGGGTAGTGCTATTTCAAAACCATAAAAATATTCAAGGTGTGAACATAGGAACCACCAATCCCAGGAAAATAACCTAGGTCTTTTGGTGGGTTTTGGAGAAAATTGCATTTTACCCAGAGTAAGAGACCTAATTGGGGCCCTAGGCTTGTAGCCTTTCCTAACCCTAGGAGAGGGTTTAGTGGAAGTGATGGGTAATTGGAGTCTTGTGATGGTATAAGAACCCTAGATAGATTACCTTGAAGCTTTTACAATGTTTTGACACCTCTGCAAGTTCCTAATTGAATGTTGCAAGAGTAATTGGCCTTTAGGGAAGAATAAGGGTCAAGGAGAGGAAGTGGCAAGGCACCAAGAATTGGCTTGGTAGTATGGAAGAATAGTGATAGAGGGGTTGGTCAGTAATACCAGGGGTGCCTATACCTGTGATAGGACCTAAAGGTTAAGGTGAAGGAGTCACCTAGAAGTTCTTGAGAACAAAGACCAGAGAATGGGACAGTGAGTGTCTCAGCCAACCCTACCCTATAAAATTATAAATTAGATCTTAATATAAGGAATTCAGTGTAAAGTAGATAAGGCGTAGTTAGCTCTAGGTTCGATGATAAATAGTTGATGAAGATTTTAAAATTTACGTATATTAAATTTAAGAACATGACCTCTTTATCAATGCATTGCTTTAGATTTTGTATTATACATGTACTCTATCATAGGTCAAGTTTGTACTTCTAGGCCACTTCTACATCTATAAATTCATTATTCGTTGTGTGGATCTAATCTTGTTAATTTTACACTCTTTCTCTTTGATTCATTTAATTCATCTCCATTTGTTTTACTATCTAGATTGACAATATTTATGAATAGCTTAAGTGGGTTGTCAAGATCACTAAGAGAAATATTCTCTTAGATCAAACCCCAAACAATAAGATCTACAATCAAGAAAATGATCAACAAAAAACACACCTTACTATGAATATGTAGAATTTGAGTCACTTTAGTGCACCTAACCAAAGCATTCTCCTAACATCATTGCTCATTAAATGCTCTAGGATGAGATGATCAAATGTGATGCCTGGATGATATAATGAATGTAAACTAATGTCTTTGTCAACTCATAAGGGCTAGCATAATGGCCAAAAGTAAGACAATTTTAAAATTTGAATTTTAGAAATTTAGGGTTAGATTTGTAGATGTGTGATCAATCTTCCACCCATAGACATGACCTAAGATGATGAAATGGTAAAGTATTTGTAAGGGATGAATATTTAATCATGGAGGATCCAATAATGTTGTCTACATAGATGGATGTGTAGAAATAGATAAAATATAAATAAATTTATGCAAATGTGTGTATATAGGGATATGTGAAGGTCAAAAGAATGAAACCAATATTACACAAAAGTATGTAATTTATAGATATATAAATATATTGAATCATTCACATAAAATAATCACATAAATATGCAAATTCAACCATTACACATATATACATTTTGATTTATAATCATATATGTAGTAAATTATATATACATTTTGATTTATAATTATATATAGTAAATTATCATCTAAAAGTGGTAAATTTGAATAAACACTTAATTGTTATTGGATTTTTTAATCAAGTGTTGCTTAAAATATGTAAAGACTCAATTTAAAGTTTTTCATTTTTAATGAGTGAACATTGTGGATAGTTCATTAAATTATATAATATTTTAAATCAATATATTTTAAAAAATAATAAAACAATCATTGTGTTCTATTAAAAATACGAATCATTTTGTTTCATTCATGTTTGGATCGTGTAAGTGGATGCATAGTTTATTTGAAGCTATCACTTCTCCATTGAAAAATCAATTGAACAAACAACATCATTTGCTAAATGATCTATCAATTGACCTCATGCACAACACAAAATTATAAAAAAAAAACAAAAATAGACCCATTTATTTCATAATTGATCTTCCACACTTCTTTGGTGTACCCATTGCACACCAAGGTGCAATTGCTAATAATTATTTTAATTATTAATTATTGTAATATTGTAGTGTAGAAAAATGTAGCTCTTTACATTTTCAGACTTGTTTGGGACCTCCCTGCTAAAATTGGGCTTCTTTATACCTTATTTGGTCTTATTTTACATCCAAAAGCCTTAATTAATGCATCTTTTTAGGGATGATCCTGACATATATCAAATGAGAAATCATAATTTAAAATTTTTGGAATTTTTGGCCTAGATTTAGTGATCTGGGACTCATACACTACCTTGGGAATATGGGTCCCACCTAACTTTCAGGGCCTAGATCTAAATTTAGCATAAAACTAAGCATTTATTAAAAAATGTGTCCCAAGCTTAGTCTATTGGGACTTATATGCCACAACTGGCATATGAGTCCTGCTTAGCTTGGACCTAATTTTGAATTCAATTTTTGGCAGATTTTTATTCTCCTAGATTTGATGTCGGCTTGTAGTGTTGTAATTTCTAGAAATTTGGCATAAACAAGTATAAATACAAGGTTATTTCACTCATTTTATCCTAACACTTTTTGAGATAAAGCATTATAGAAAATTAGATATCAAAAGAGTTTACAAGAGCATTCACGAGTGATTATCAAGTATTTTGATGTTACATTGAATATTCAAGCATCATGTCAAATTTATCATGCATCATGTTTTTTTTTGAGCTAACATTTATGATGTAGGTTCTTATTATTCAAGCAAGCATTTAAGTCAAGATCCATATCCTTCAATGAAGAGTTAAGATCCACATTCATGCTAGCCATTACTTACAAGATTGCAGCCTTTACTTCAAGGTTTTGGTGAGTTGCAACATTGCATATTTGTTCATTCATCATTCCCTCATTCTATTTGATTTCATTTCAAGGTTTGATTACCAAAATGGGGTTTGACCAAGGAAAGCCGCTATCCACTAACAAAAAACCATTTATTTCCCTCTTTTTGATGTGTGATTGTAGATCTAGGTAGTTTAGGTTGAAGATCCATTCAAGAGAAAGATTGGAGAAAAATTTTCAAGTTGTCAAAGTTGTCACCTTATTTGCAAGATTAGGGAAAGTCATCTATAGGTTGCAATTTAGTGTTTTAGAATCAGGGATTTAAAAGGAGAGAAGCAATAGTAGAACATTAGAGGATATCATAGTTTCAGATCAACCCTAATACTAGGACTAAATCACCACTTGTGGCATATGAGTCCCAGTATACCTATTTTTAGGCATTTTCTATAGATCCTAGTTTAGCATCTCTAGATTTTGGTTTTGACTCGAAACCCTAAACTAGGAATAAATCACCCCAACTAGCATATGAGTCCTAGTGTGCATTAAAAGTCATTATTTCCAGGATTTCAGATCTTCATTCAATCCTCTTCAATTCCTAGGTGCACCCCTATTTACCTTCATATTGCTATTATGATTTGAGCTCACTTTCTAGGTCATATACTCAAGTTTTGCATTGCATTTACATTTCTTGTCTTTCCAAGCCTTGCTTGGTGGTGAACCTCCTTTAAGTCTTTAATCAAAACCTAGGAAACCTTATTGCATATGTCTTACCCTCATTTCATCCCTTGATTGAGATCTCTAAGGTATCCTTGAATGAAACTTAGAGGAAATTGGTGGTTCTATCTCCTAAAACATAGAGCGACAGTTCTCAACATTTCAAATATAAATTACAATTATTATATATTATAATAATTATAAAACATGACCAATTATTATATAATAATTATTATGTATCTAATATATTTTAAATATATTTATAATGGATATATGTTCTCTATATGGAATCAATGCCCGTTTTAGCCATAATAACAAATTTTCATTCTATGTAGGAACATATATTCATTTTTTATATTTAATATCAAATATTCATTTTTTAAAAGTGGATATCCATTAGTAATATATCTATTTTACTTTGGTGTTTACCAAAGCAATTATACTTTTTACCAACCCAAGTAAAAAGTCAAAGATGATTTTCACAATTTTATCTAACTCAAATTGTATTTTTTTACATCACCACTGTTTGGCCCATCATGATCCTACATTGACCCACATATCAAACACATCTAATCATGACATCAATCAAAATATTATTCTTGTTTCTAAAACATCACATCCTTTGAGGGATGTTTGGTTGGTTGACTCGAGTGTGAGTAAGAATATGACAAGAAATAGAGAGCTTTTTGATATGTTGATTGATCAACCCACTAGAGATTTGGTTCAAATTGTAGAAAATAATGATTAAGTTGTAGAAGATCTTTTAGATATGTTGATTGATCAACTCACTAGAGATTTGGCTTAGATTGTATACAATAAGGAGTATGTTGTAGAGGGAATTGGCACTATCACCATTCCTCTCAGGACAATAAATTATACTATCACAAAGGTGTTCTATGTTTCAAGTTTAACATCAAATATCTTGTTTATCAATCAAATTTTGAATCACAATCTTAAGGTGAAGTTTCAGGTTAAGGATGGAACCAAATTATGTTTGATCTCTAGAGATGGTGTGATACTTTCTAGAGCTTTTATGAAAGAGATTTTATTGGAACTAGATGTAGTTTCATCCTATATAGTTGCTTTATCTACCTCTACAACTAAATCAATTATTCTTTGGAATTATTAATACGAGCACCTTTTAGTAGGCTCTCTCTATCAACTAATCTCTGAGGAGATGGTAAGCATGCTTCCTCATCTTTCTCATTCTTTTCCTCTATGTCTAGGATTTCTTGTAGACAAACATTATCAAGATCCGTTTGAGTCTAGTACCTTTCATGCCAAGGATCATCTTGAGGAATTTTATAGGATATGTGTGGTTCCTTTTCCTACTTCCTTTCAATTTTGCAAGTACTTCAATTGTTCATGGATGATTTCTCTCATAAGTCCTAGGTGTACTTTTATCACAAAGAAGAGTGAAACCTTTCTTGATTTCAAGACTTCTACAAGTGTGTTGTATAGAAGACAAGAAAGTCTCTTCTCCTCCACTTAGATCAAGGGGGTAAATTCACATCAAATGAGTTCTTGATATTATTCAAATGTCATGGAATCAAATAATTTTTTACTACACCCTATACTTCCCAATAAAATGGCATTACAGAGTGTCACAATTGGACTGTCATGGAGATGGCTTGATGCATGCCTTTCTCATCTTGGTTAGAGGATCAAATTTTTGGTAGATGTAGTGCAAACAATTGTGTAACTTATCAATAGAGATCCTACAAAGATACTACAAGAAAAGACACCAAAAGAGGTATGGAGAGGTTATAATTCTTCAACCTCTCATCTTCGAGTATTTGGTTGTACTGCATATATGCAAGTCCCTGCTACTAGCAGGAAGAAGATTGATTCCAAGACACTCATGTGCATATTTTTGGGGTACAATACAACTTCAAAATATTATCATCTCATGGATCTTGAGACAAAAATATTTATGAGTCAAGATGTGGTATTGGATGATTCATCATTTGATTTCCTGAGGTAAAAGGAAGATACAACCACCTCTCATATATTTCTCTAACAATCAAATAATGAAAATGAATATTCCTCTCAAAAATAAGATGAGATAGAAGGAGAGTTATTTGTTGATATTATCCCTTTGGAACATCATTCTCCACATCAGCAACAACATAAGTGTTTGAAATGGGTCCAAACCACCATCAGGGACTCCTATCTAGATTCTCTTCCAAAACTCTTATCAGGAGTTAGAACAAGAAGACATGCAAGAAATGAGGTGAATCTTGCATTGATGAGTTTAGTTGTTCATATCATTAAACCAAATATAGTTCAAGAGGCCCTTAGTCAACCACATTGGAAGAATTTCATGGATGTTGAATATGCTTCTTTGATAAAAAAATCAAATATGGGCACTTGTCAATCTATCTACAAGAAAGAAACCCATAGGTTGCAAATGGGTTTTCAAAACAAAATACAAGGAAAATGGATTCACCGACAAATATAAAGAATGACTTGTTCTAAAAGAATATTCTCAACATGATGGCATTGATTATGAGGCCTTTGCACCCACAATGAATCTCAAAACAATCTGAGTTGTTTGTGCACTGTCAACACAAAAAGGATGAAAGCTTCATCAAATGGATGCCAAGAGTGCTTTCCTAAAAGTTGATCTAGAAGAATAAGTTTACATGACTATAGAGGAGGAAATTTGACACCCTCAAAATGATTTGATCTCGAAGGGTGAATGTATCTCAACTACCTTAGGGATAAAAGCTTAAGTGATGGGATGAGGAGACAAAGGATTTTATTTATAATTTATGTGGGATGAAAATAAGAGAGTTTCAAAAATTGAAATTGTAAGTTGTAGAGGTTCTCTAGAAAAACTAACAAGCTCTTGGCCAAGGATATGTGGCATGAGGATTTACCCACAACATGTTGTAGTCTTCTATGGGTGAAACTGAGTTTATCACATAAAATCAGAAAGAACCTACTAATTATTCAATCACTAAAATCTTGAGAATATACTAAAATAACATAATAATAGAAATGGACACAATAGTGATAATGAACATAAACTTAATGAAATGGGAAGGAAATGATATAATCAAAAAGAAGGAAGGAGACACTCACAAGAGGTCCAAGAATGAAGCCTCTAGCAAAGTTCCATCTTCAACACCTACACACATAAAAGCAAGAAAATGGTTGGGGCCATTTTAGGGACTTGCCTTAGTCAAATTCCTATGTTTTTGTTCCCAACTCCATGTCCAACTAGATAGATAGAGAGAGAAAATAATAGACAAGATAAAGAAGTTAATAAATGTACTAGAATACTATGCTATCAAAGTAAATACACAATGCAATATAAGGAAATTTAGTTATCCTTCCTTTAGCAAGATATATCAAAAGGAAGAGATAGAGCTTAGGAGAATGATGTTGAGAACCTTGAGAGTAAGAACATATTATAAAAATGGTGAAGTGAAGCTATTATGATGTTGAAGAGAGTGAAGAGCTTGAAAGAATGAGAGAATGAGAGAATGAATGAGAGATAGATTGAATAGAATGAATGAATGACAAAAATGAGAGGTTTTAAAAAGGTGTAGGCATGCAAACGGTTGTTCCCATCATGCCTACAAGCTCCAGAGACATTACACTTTACTAGTAGGTGAGAAGCGTAATGTCCAAATGGCTATGCAGTTAGTATTTTTTTTGGGACATTCATACGACACGTAGACATCTGCGTGGTGTGTGGTCATTAGTGACAAATTTTTCTTAATGGCTAGGAATGAACAGGTTAAGGAAAAAAAGGAATTATTCTATTATCAAAATAATTTATCTAAAGGGTGTTGGAAAAAGTGCCTCAAACATTATAGACTAAAACCTCCTTTAGAGAAATGTCGGTGTGACATTCTGATTGTCTAGCCAACTAGCAGTTTGTTTCATCTAATTTTGAACAGGTCGTTGTGACCCTGAAGAAGTCTTGCTGAAAGTTTTACTGTGGAGTCTGTCGCTATAGCAACTTGTGTTCGTTGTGACCTCATAGCACTTGGGAGAGCTTTGGCCGAAAGGCCATTCATTCATTTATCGGCATAACTCTTAGCGACTGTGATCTTCAATGAAGCTTATGGTTCTTGCTAATATGTCTCAGCGAAGTGATATTCTCTTGCTGACAGTGTATGAATTGATGTCCTCGGGGTAACTTATTATGGCTCGGTGAGAAGTCACCGTGAAATCAAATGTTATGCCGACTGTGTTTTATCAAAGAGAGACTTAGCTGAAGGAAGTGACTTCGGTAAGATGTCCTACCAAAGTGGATATGTCTTAGTGACTAAGACTTACATTGGAATCTTCAGTATATCTTAATGAACTCGGAGAAAGGTATTAACGATAGAAGAAAGCTATGCCGACAGGGACTACTTGGGAGTTATCGATATAACTCTTAGACTTCGTTATGAAGTCTGAGCGATAAGCTATTGTCTTGCCGATAGCCAATGGCTATCGGGGTAACTCTTGGCGAATAGTTGGTCATTGGTGAAACATAGATAAATCGGTAAGTTCTCTCAGCGATGGACAAATGTTTTGGCGAAAGGTGAACACTTTAGAGTAGCATATGAAGATCGGTATGAACTCTTGGCGATAGGAGTAATTCTTGCCGACTTCTACTTGGTGCTCGGTAGGCTTGTGGACTTCGGTGTAACTTTAGTGTTTCACTATGACCTTATGGCGAAAGCGATAAGTCAAAGTGACTACATAGACTCTTGGTGACATCGATACAAGTTCAATGTGGCATCAATGAGACATTGTTAGTGTCTCACCGAGATGCCAATTCAATACAAATTCTGTTGACCGTGTATGACTTCTGATGTGGCATCAAGTGGACGAATCAGAAGAGCCGAATTGGAACCGTTGGGAGTCTATTCATTGATATGGTTCTGTGAGGGAGTTTGACAGTTAGGGAACACCATGGATACAGTTGGAAATTGCAGATGTTTTGAAGGTTGGATAGTAGTTCTATCAATAGTGAAGTGTGAAAAATTCAAACTATATCAGTGAAGGATTTAATATATGTAAAGGTTGTAACATGAAGGTTTTCTATTCGAAGAATGTACATGATGAATGCTGCTGTTTAATGACACCAGAAAGATAAGTCTGGAATTGTATGTAACTTTGATTACTGTAATACAAAGTGATTTATCTTGGTGTGGTCAGTTTTTCTCCCATAAGGGTTTTCCCACGTATATCTGGTGTTCATGTGTGTTTGTCTAAATACTCTGTTTCTGTAATCTATCTCATAGTGCATCTCAATTTGACTATAATTGAAAATTTAAAAGTACTTCTGCATTCTTTCCTAAGGTATTGACGTTAGGAAAATTATTTTCCGCATCTAGTTTTCCTTACAAGTGGTATCAGAGCCTGGCCAATTGTGTTATCATTGGGGGTACATTAGGTTTTTTTTGTCAATACTGTTCAGTGGGAGTTTTGTAGATATTGTTATTTCTATTTATAGATTAAGATGTCTAGTTCATCTGGGAAGATTGAAATAGAGAAATTCAATGGCAGTAACTTTGAATTGTGGAAACTCAAGATGGAGGATCTCTTAGTAGATCGAGATCTTTGGCTTGTTGTGTCTGGAACTAAACCTACAGGCATGAAGCAAGAAGAATGGGACCTTGCAGTCAGAAAAGCGAAGGGGCTGATAAGGCTCTATTTGGCAGACTCAGTTCTTCTCAATGTGCATGAAGAGAAGTCTGCTTCTCTCTTGTGGAAGAGACTAGCATCTATTTATCAGGGGAAATCTTTGGTGAATAAGCTATTCCTGAGAAAGAAGCTTTACTCTTTGAGAATGCAAGAAGGAGGATCTATAGCTGATCATTTGAATGCATTCAACATGTTGCTCACACAATTAACATCTATTGGTGTAAAGATTGAAGAAGAAGATCACTGTATGCTTCTGTTATGTTCTTTGCCAGACTCATGGGATCATCTAGTGATGGCTATTGGGAGTACAACATCCAGTTTCAAAATGGAAGATATTGTTGGTTCTTTGCTGTTAGAAGAAATGAGAAGAAAATCTTCTGAGATGGTGAAGGAGGCTCTTGCTGTCAGAGGAAGGTCAAAGGAGAAAGGCAAGAAAAAGGACAAGAAGCCCAAATTGAAATCAGAGGGGAGATCAAAGTCTCCTGGCAAGAAGTCCAAGGTGAAGTGTTGGAATTGTGGGCAACTTGGTCATGTCCAAAAGGATTGTAAAGAGGAGAAAAAGAAGAAGAAAGGATCTTCCAATAATGGTTCTTCTCATAGTGATGGTGACGCCTTCATTGCAGCCTTCGCTACTCAGGCATCAGATGATGTCTGGTTGATCAATTCTGGAGCATCATTCCACATGACATCTCACAGAGAATGGTTTACAAAGTATGAAGAATACGATGGTGGAAAGGTGTACTTGGCAAGTGATTCAACCTTGGAAATTGTTGGTCGTGGAAGAGTCATAATCCAATTCCCTGATGGCAGAATAAAGGGGATCAATAATGTTATGCACATACCAGGTCTAGCTCAAAATCTATTGTCTATAAGTATGCTAAATGATATCAGAGTACAAGTCTTGTTCTCGGGAAGTGGCTGCAAGATGACTAGAGGTTCAATGGTGCTGGCTAGAGGTGCTCAGATTGGTACCCTGTACAAGCTGGATGCACAAGCTGTTCATTGTAATAGTGTCTCTTTGAAGTCACTGAAAGCTTCTCATGGAGGTAAAGAGGGAATTGTCCCTAATTATGTAAACTCTACAGAAGTAAAACTTCCTGTAGAAAAGACTATGCTTTGGCATCATAGGTTAGGCCACATAGGAGAAAAAGGTTTAAAAACCTTGAAGAACAAAAACCTAGTTGAGGGGCTTGAAGATTGTAATATGGAATTTGAATTCTGTGAACACTGTATATATGGAAAGCAGCATCGGCTTTCATTTTATGACAGTCCTCACAAAACTTCTCGTTTGTTAGACTATATTCATTCGGATGTGTTTGGGCTAGTAGATGTTCCTTCTTTTTCTAAATCAAGATACTATGTGTCGTTCATTGATGATTATTCAAGAAGATAATTTATATATTTTTTGAAAAGTAAATCAAAAGTGTTTAGTCAATTTAAGGAGTTTAAAAATCTTGTTGAAAATCAGACTGGTAAAACAATAAAATGCTTCAGGAATGATAATGGTGGTGAATTCTGTTATGAGGAATTTGAAAGATACTGTAAAGACCATGGAATCAAAAGACACAAGACTACACCTTACACTCCATAGCAGAATGGAGTTGCAGAAAGGTTCAATAGGATAGTGATGGAGAGAGCACGAAGTATGCTTAGTAGTGTAGGTTTGGAGGAAAAGTTCTAGGCTGAAGCTATTGCTACTACATGTTACTTGGTTAATCAGTCTCCAAACTCTGCTATTGTTGACAAGACACCTATGGAAGTGTGGTCTAGTAAGAAGCCCTCTTTTAGACATATTAGAGTCTTTGGTTGTGAAGCATATGCACATGTGCTGGATGTAAAAAGATCTAAGTTGGACAACAAGGCTGTTAAGTGTATACTTATTGGCTATATTGCTAACATTAAATGATACAAGCTTTGGAATCCTGTTACAGAGAATATTGCATACAACAGAAGTGTAATCTTTCGTGAGCTAAAATCTTCCACCTTGGATCTGCAGTCAGAGACAAAGTCAGAAAATAGTAAGGATGTAGCAGCAATTCCTCCTACACCAGAGAAAGAGGAATTGAAGATTCAAAACATACCTGAAACTGAGGAGAGCTCAAGCAGTTTTGAAAGCTCTGAAGAAGATGAACCTTAGCCTCAGCAAGTGAGGAGGTCAACCTGATAAAGGAAACAACCAGATAGGTATGGGTTCTCATTAATTGATTCTACTTGTGCCTATGCCTTGATTTCTAGCACTAATGAGACTAGGACTATAAAGGAGGCAATTAAAATGTCTGATTCAGATTCTTGGTTAGAAGCCATGGAAGAAGAAATGGCATCATTATATAAAAATGAAACCTAGAGTCTGGTGCCCTTGCCTAAAGGCAGAAAACCTATGGGTTGTAAATGGGTATTTAAGAAAAAGATTGGTCTGGATGGCAGTGTAGAAAAATACAAAGCATGACTGATTGCAAAGGGTTATTCCCAAGTAGAGGGAATTGACTATGGGGAAATATTTTCTCCTATAGCAATGCAGACGTCTATTAGATTTCTATTGTCACTTGCAGCAGCTTATGACTTAGAGGTTGAACAGATGGATCTGAAGACAACATTTCTTCATGGTGATCTTGAAGAAGAAATCTATATGTCCCAACTTGAGCACTTTGTTGAGAAAGGTAAACAAAAACTGGTATACAAATTAAAGAAGTCTTTGTATGGGTTAAAGCAGTCACCTAGAATGTGGTACCAGAAATTTGATACCTATGTATTATCTTTAGGCTTTGTGAGATCAAACTCTGATCATTGTGTATACTATAAAGTTGAAAGTGATCAAGTGCTTGTTATTGCTCTTTATGTTGATGATATGTTGTTCATAGGAAATAGCAAGCTAATGATTTCTAATCTTAAGTCTCAGTTGTCTGCTAAGTTTGAAATGAAGGATCTTGGTACAGTAAGGTATATTCTGGGGTTGGAAATAACCAAGGAAAGGATGAATAGAAAGCTTTGAGTCAGTTAGAGTATGTATATAAAGACTGTTCTAGAGAGATTTTGTATGAATGATTGCAAACAGTTAGTTGGTCTAGTCATGCAGGGAATGAAACTATCTGTTGAGGACTGTCCAAAGTCTCCTACTAAGATGGACATGACCAGTGTGCCCTATGCTAGTGCTATAGGAAGTCTCATGTATGCAATGGTTTGTACAAGACTAGACATTGCCCAAGCAGTGGGCGTACTTAGTCAATTTATCGCTAATCTAGGAAGAATACATTGGGATGCTGTGAAGAGGGTGTTTAGGTATTTGAAGGGAACTTCAGATTTTGCATTGTGTTACCATGGTAATTTAGTTGAATCATAGAGGACTCTCAGCATTCGTGGTTATGTAGACTCTGATTGGGCATGGGATATTGATAGCAGAAGATCCACCAGTGGATACGTTTTCATGTTGAATGGTGGTGCAGTGAGTTGGATGAGTAAGCGGCAGGATGTAGTCGCTTTGTCCACTATATAGGCTAAATACATGGCAGCTACTCATGCTTGTAAAGAAGTTGTATGGTTGAAACGTTTGTGTTCTAATATTGGTTTTGATGCAGGGGAAATAACAATCTTATGTGACAGTTAGAGTGCCATTTTTTTGGCAAAGAATCCAACTTTCCATGCCAGAACAAAACATATTGATGTACAGTACCAATTTGTACGAGATATGGTTGAGGATGGAAAGGTCAGTTTGGAAAAAGTTGATACTCTAGAGAATGTTGCAGATGCATTGATGAAGCCAGTGAGCACAGACAAGTTCAGGTGGTGTGCCAGTTCAATGGGCCTTAGTGCCCATGATTTTCAATAAAGTATTTTTTTTTTTTGCATGCTTTGGAGGTGTCTGAATGACCTTCGTCAAGTGGGAGATTGTTGGAAAAAGTTCCTCAAACATTACATATTGAAACCTCCTTTAGAGCAATGTCGGTGTGACATTCTGATTGTCTGGCAGACTAGCAGTTTGTTTCATCCAATTCTGAACAGGTCGCTGTGACCTTGAAGAAGTCTTGCTACAAGTCTTACTGTGGAGTCTGTCACTGTAGCAAGATGTGTTCGTTGTGACCTCATAGTGCTTGGGAGAGCTTTGGCCGAAAGGCCATTCATTCGTTTATCGACGTAACTCTTAGCGACTCTGATCTTCGGTGAAGCTTATGGTTCTCGCTAAGATGTCTTAGCGAAGTAATATTCTCTTGCCGACAATGTATGAATTGATGTCCTCGGGGTAACTTATTATGGCTCGGTGACAAGTCACCGTGAAATCAAATGTTATGCTAACTTTATTCTATCGGAGAGAGACTTAGCCGAAGGAAGTGACTTTGGTAAGATGTCCTACCGAAGTGGATATGTCTTAGCGACTAAGACTTATGTTGGAATCTTCGGTATATCTTAATGAACTCGAAGAAAGGTATTAGCAATAGAAGAAAGCTATGCCGACAGGGAGTACTTGGGAGTTATCGACATAACTCTTAGAATTCGTTATGAAGTCTAAGCGATAAGCTATTGTCTTGCCGATAGCCGATGGCTATCGGGGTAACTCTTGGCGAATAGTTGGTCATTGATTAAACATAGATAAATCAGTAAGTTCTCTCAGCGATGGACAAATGTTTTGGCAACAGGTGAACACTTCAAAGTAGCATATGAAGATCAGTATGAACTCTTGGCGATAGGAGTAAGTCTTGCCAACTTCTACTTGGTGCTCGGTAGGCTTGGGGACTTCGGTGTAACATTAGTGTTTCGCTATGACCTCCTGGCGAAAGCGATAAGTCAAAGCAACTATAGAGACTCTTGGTGACATCGGTACGAGTTCAATGTGGCATCGGCGAGACACTATTAGTGTATCACTGAGATGCCAATTCAATAAAAATTCTGTTGACTGTGTATGACTTCTGATGTGGCATCACGTGGACGAATCAGAAGAGCTGAATTGGAACCATTGGGAGTTTGTTCATTGTGGTGGTTCTGTGAGGGAGCTTGACAGTTAGGGAATGCCATGGATATAGTTGGAAATTGTAGATGTTTTGAAGGTTGGATAGTAGTTCTATCAACAGTGAAGTGTGAAGAATTCAAATTGTATCAGTGAAGGATTTAAAATCTGTAAAGGTTGTAACCTGAAAGTTTTCTGTTCGAAGAATGTACATGATGAATGCTGTTGTTTAATGACACCAGAAAGATAAGTCTGGAATTGTTTGTAACTTTGATTATTATAATACAAAGTGATTTCTCTTGGTGTGGTGGGTTTTTCTCCCATAAGGGTTTTCCCACATATATCTGGTGTTCATGTGTGTTTGTCTAAATACTCTGTTTCTATAATCTGTCTCATAGTGCATCTCAATTTGACTGTAATTGAAAATTTAAAAGTACTTCTGCATTCTTTCCTGAGGTATTGATGTTAGGAAAATTGTTTTCCGCATGTAGTTTTCCTTACAAGTGGTATCAGAGCCTGGCTAATTGTGCTATCCTTGGGGGTACATTGGGTTTTTTGTGTCAATACTGTTCAGTGGGAGTTTTGTACAGATTGTTATTTCTATTTACAGATTAAGATGTCTAGTTCATCTGGGAAGATTGAAATAGAGAAATTCAATGGCAGTAACTTTGAATTGTGGAAACTCAAGATGGAGGATCTCTTAGTAGATCGAGATCTTTGGCTTGCTATGTCTAGAACTAAACCTACAGGCTTGAAGCAAGAAGAGTGGGACCTTGCATATAGGAAAGCGAAAGGGCTAATAAGGCTCCATTTGGCAGACTCGGTTCTTCTCAATGTGCATGAAGAGAAATCTACTTCTCTCTTGTGGAAGAGATTGGCGTCTATTTATCAGGTGAAATCTTTGGTGAATAAGCTATTCCTGAGAAAGAAGCTTTACTCTTTGAGAATACAGGAAGGAGGATCTGTAGCTGATCATTTGAATGCATTCAACATGTTGCTCACACAATTAACATCTGTTGGTGTAAATATTGAAGAAGAAGATCGATGTATGCTTTTGATATGTTCTTTTCCAGACTAATGGGATCATCTAGTGATGGCTATTGGGAGTACAACATCTAGTTTCAAAATGGAAGATATTGTTGGTTCTTTGCTGTTAGAAGAAATGAGAAGAAAATCTTCTGAGATGGCGAAGGAGGCTTTTGCTGTCACAGGAAGGTCAAAGGAGAAAGGCAAGAAGAAGGACAAGAAGTCCAAATCGAAATCAGAGGGGAGATCAAAGTCTCCTAGCAAGAAGTCCAAGGAGAAGTGCTGGAACTGTGGGCAACCTGGTCATGTCTGAAAGGATTGTAAAGAGGAGAAAAAGAAGAAGAAAGGATCTTCCGATAATGGTTCTTCTCATAGTGATGGTGACGCCTTCATTGCAGCCTTGGCTACTCAGGCATCAAATGATGTCTGGTTGATCGATTCTGGAGCATCGTTCCACATGACATCTCACAGAGAATGGTTTACAAAGTATGAAGAATACGATGACAGAAAGGTGTACTTGGTGAGTGATTCAACCTTGGAAATTGTTGGTCGTGGAAGAGTCAGAATCTAATTCCCTAATGACAGAATAAAGGGGATCAATAATGTTATGCACATACCAGGTTTGGCTCAAAATCTATTATCTATAAGTATGCTAAATGATATCGAAGTACAAGTCTTGTTCTTGGGAAGTGGTTGCAAGATGACTAGAGGTTCAATGGTGTTGGCTAGAGGTGCTTAGATTGGTACCCTGTACAAGCTGGATGCACAAGCTGTTCATTGTAACAGTGTCTCTTCGAAGTCACTAAAAGATGCTCATGGAGGTAAAGAGGGAATTGTCCCTAATTATGTAAACTCTACGAAAGTAAAACTTCCTGCAAAAAAGACTATGCTTTGACATCATAGGTTAAGCCACATAGGAGAAAAAGGTTTAAAAACTTTGAAGAATAAAAACCTGGTTGAGGGGCTTGAAGATTGTAATCTGGAATTTGAATTCTGTGAACACTGTATATATGGAAAGCAGCATCGGGTTTCATTTTATGACAGTCCTCATAAAACTTCTATTTTTTTAGACTATATTCATTCGCATGTGTTTGGTCCAGTAGATGATCCTTCTTTGTCTCAATCAAGATACTATGTGTCGTTCATTGATGATTATTCAAGAAGAGCATTTATATATTTTTTGACAAGTAAATTAAAAGTGTTCAGTCAATTTAAGGAGTTTAAAAATCTTGTTGAAAATCAGACTGGTAAAATAATAAAATGCTTAAGGACTGATAATAGTGGTGAATTCTGTTATGATGAATTTGAAAGATACTGTAAAGACCATGGAATCAAAAGATGCAAGACTACACCTTACACTCCATAGTAGAATGGAGTTGCAGAAAGGTTCAATAGGACAGTGATGGAGAGAGCATGAAGTATTCTTAGTAGTGCTGGTTTGGAGGAAAAGTTATGGGCTGAAGCTACTGCTACTGCATGTTACTTGGTTAATTGGTCTCCAAACTCTTCTCTTGTTGACAAGACACCTATGGAAGCATGGTCTGGTAAGAAGCTCTCTTAGACATATTAGAGTATTTGGCTGTGAAGCATATGCACATGTGCCAAATGTAAAAAGATCTATGTTGGACAACAAGGCTGTTAAGTGTATATTTATTGGCTATAGTGCTAACATTAAAGGATACAAGCTTTGAAATCTTGTTACAGAGAAGGTTGTATAGAGTAGAAGTGTAATATTTCGTGAGCTGAAACCTTCCACCTTCGATCTGCAGTCAGAGACAAAGTCAGAAAATAGTAAGGATGTAGCAGTAATTCCTCCTACACCAGAGAAAGAGGAATTGAAGATACAAAACGTACCTGAAACTGAGGAGAGCTCAAGCAGTTCTGAAAGCTCTGAAGAAGATGAACCTCAGCCTTAGCCAATGAGGAGGTCAGCTCGAGAAAGGAAACAACTAGATAGGTATGGGTTCTCATTAATTGATTCTACTTGTGCCTATGTCTTGATTTCTAGCACTAATGAGCCTAGGACTATAAAGGAGGTGATTAAAATGTCTGATTCAAATTCTTGGTTAGAATCCATAGAAGAAAAAATGGTGTCATTATATAAAAATGAAACCTGGAGTCTGGTGCCCTTGCCTAAAGGCAGAAAACCTGTGGGCTGTAAATGGGTATTTAAGAAAAAGATTGGTCTGGATGGCAGTGTAGAAAAATATAAAGCATGACTGGTTGCAAAGGGTTATTCCCAGGTAGAGGGAATTGACTATGGGGAAATCTTTTCTCCTATAACAAAGCTGACGTCTATTAGATTTCTATTATCACTTGTAGCAGCTTATGACTTGGATGTTGAACAGATGGATGTGAAGACAACATTTCTTCATGGTGATCTTGAAGAACAAATCTATATGTCCCAGCCTGAGCACTTTGTTGAGAAAGGTAAAGAAAAACTAGTATGCAAATTAAAGAAGTCTCTGTATGGGTTAAAGTAGTCACCTAGAATGTGATACCAGAAATTTGATACCTATGTATTATCTTTAGGCTTTGTGAGATCAAAATTTGATCACTGTGTATACTATAAAGTTGAAAGTGATCAAGTGCTTGTTATTGCTCTTTATGTTGATGATATGTTGTTCATAGGAAATAGCAAGCTAATGATTTATGATCTTAAGTCTCATTTGTCTGCTAAGTTCGAAATGAAGGATCTTGGTGCAGCAAGGTATATTTTGGGGATGGAGATAATCAGGGACATGAAGAATATAAATCTTTGGCTCAGTTAGAGTAAGTATATAAAGACTATTCTAGAGAGATTTTGTATGAATGATTGCAAACAATTAGTTGTTCTAGTCATGTAGGGAATGAAACTATCTGTTGAGGACTGTCCAAAGTCTCCTACTGAGATGGAGGACATGACCAGTGTGCCCTTTGCTAGTGCTGTAGGCAATCTCATGTATGCAATGGTCTGTACAAGACCAGACATTGCCCAAGTAGTGGGAGTACTTAGTCAATTTATGGCTAATCTAGGAAGAATACATTGGGATGCTGTGAAGAGGGTGTTTAGGTATTTGAAGGGAACTTTATATTTTGCATTGTGTTACCATGGTAATTCGGTTGAATCACAGAGGACTCTCAGCATTTGTGGTTATGTAGACTCTGATTGGGCAGGGGATATTGACAGCAAAAGATCCACCAGTGGATACGTTTTCATGTTGAATGGTGGTGTAGTGAGTTGGATGAGTAAGCGGCAGGATGTAGTTGCTTTGTCCACTACAGAGGCTAAATACATGGCAGCTACTCATGCTTGTAAAGAAGCTGTATGGTTGAAATTGTTGTGTTCTAACATTGGTTTTGATGCAGGGGAAATAACAATCTTATGTGACAGTCAGAGTTCCATTTATCTGGCAAAGAATCCAACTTTCCATGCCAGAATGAAACATATTGATGTACAGTACCACTTTGTATGAGATATGGTTGAGGATGGAAAGGTCAGTTTGGAAAAAGTTGATACTCTGGAGAATGTTGTAGATGCATTGACGAAGCCAGTGAGCACATACAACTTCAGGTGGTGTGCTAGTTCAATGGGCCTTAGTGCCCATGATTTTCAGTAAAGTATTTTTTTATTTTTTATTTTTTTTGCATGCTCTAGAGGTGTCTGAATGATCTTCGTCAAGTGGGAGATTTTTAGAAAAAGTGCCTCAAACATTACAAACTGAAACCTCCTTTAGAGAAATGTCGGTGTGACATTCTGATTGTCTGGCAGACTAGCAGTTTGTTTCATCCAATTCTGTATAGGTCATTGTGACCCTGAAGAAGTCTTGCCGAAAGTTTTACTGTGGAGTCTGTTGTTGTAGCAAGATGTGTTCGTTGTGACCTCATAGCCCTTGGGATAGCTTTGGCCGAAAGGCCATTCATTCGTTTATCGACGTAACTCTTAGCGACTGTGATCTTCGGTGAAGCTTATGGTTCTCGCTAAGATGTCTCAGTGAAGTGATATTCTCTTGCCGGCAGTGTATGAATTGATGTCCTCGGGGTAACTTATTATGGCTCGGTGAGAAGTCACCATGAAATCAAATGTTATGTCGACTGTGTTCTATTAGAGAGAGACTTAGCCGAAGGAAGTGACTTCGGTAAGATGTCCTACCAAAGTGGATATGTCTTAGCGACTAAGACTTATGTTGGAATCTTTGCTATATCTTAATGAACTCAGAGAAAGGTATTAGCGATAGAATAAAGCTATGCTGACAGGGACTACTTGGGAGTTATCGATATAACTCTTAGACTTTGTTATGAAGTCTGAGTGATAAGCTATTTTCTTGCCGATAGCCCATGGCTATCAGGGTAATTCTTGGTGAACAGTTGGTCATTGGTGAAACATAGATAAATTGGTAAGTTCTCTCAGCGATGGATAAATGTTTTGGTGACAGGTGAACACTTCGAAGTAGCATATGAAGATCGGTATGAACTCTTGGCGATAGGAGTAAGTCTTGCCGACTTCTACTTGGTGCTCAGTAGGTTTACGGACTTCGGTGTAACTTTTGTGTTTTGCTATGACCTTCTGGCGAAAGTGATAAGTCAAAGCGACTACAAAGACTCTTGGTGACATCGATATGAGTTCAATGTGGCATCGGCGACACACTGTTAGTGTCTCATCAGGATGCCAATTCAATATGAATTCTGTTGACCGTGTATGACTTATGATGTGGCATCACGTGGACGAATCAGAAGAGCTGAATTGGAACCGTTGGGAGTTTGTTCGTTGCGACGGTTCTATGAGGGAGCTCGACAGTCAGGGAATGCCATGGATATAGTTGGAAATTGTAGATGTTTTGAGGGTTGGATAGTAGTTCTATCAACAGTGAAGTGTGAAGAATTCAAACTATATCAGTGAAGGATTTAAAATCTGTAAAGGTTGTAACCTGAAAGTTTTTTGTTCGAAGAATGTACATGATGAATGCTGCTATTTAATGACACTAGAAAGATAAGTTTGGAATTGTATGTAACTTTGATTACTGTAATACAAAGTGATTTATCTTGGTGTGGTGGGTTTTTCTCCCATAAGGGTTTTTCCCACGTATATCTGGTGTTCATGTGTGTTTGTCTAAATACTCTGTTTCTATAATCTGTCTCATAGTGCATCTTAATTTGACTGTAATTTAAAATTTAAAAGTACTTCTGCATTCTTTCCTGAGGTATTGACGTTAGGAAAATTGTTTTCCACATCTAGTTTTCCTAACAAAGGGGAGGTTTATGGAATTTGAAATTGTATACGATACAATTTTTGACATCATAGTGATCCAACCAAAAGGATTCATTCATAAAAATCATCCTCAAAAGTTATGACATCTAATTAAGTAAATTTATGGGATTAAACAAACCCTTAGCCATGGTACTTAAAAATAAATGACCATCTCTTGCAACATGGTTTCACTTGTAGCCCCTCAAATACAAATTTATATATTAAGAAGGTAGATACATAAATTATCATTCTTATCTTATATGTGGATGATCTTGTGATGACAAGAAGCTTAGATAATCTCATTGATAATGTAAAAAATAATTTGAAAAGATCTTTTAATATGCCAAACTTGGGGCTACTTCAATATTGTCTTGGCTTGGAGATATGGAAAATAGAGCATCACATCTTTGTCTCACAAATGAAATATTTTAAGAAACTCCTCAAAAAGTTTAGAATATCAGATTGTAAACTTGTGTCCAGTCCAATGAAGAAAGGTTTGTAACTTTCTCGATTGCAGGATTCTCCTCAAGTAGATTCTACTCTGTACCAACAGTTTGTTAGGATTCTCATTTACTTGACTTATACTAGACCAACTTTATGTTTTTTGGTCAGCTATCTTTCTAGATTTATACAAGAGTCAAAGTAACGTCATTGGGTTGCAGTAAAGCATTTTTTTGATATGTCAAAGGCACACTTGATTATAGTCTGGAATACAAGAAGAACTCATAGTTCTTCTTACAAGGATATGTCGACTTGGACTATGCTGGATCTGTTGATGATAGGAAGTCAACCACATGGTATGTTTTCATCTTGGATTTGGACCTACTTTGTGGATTAGTAAGAAGAAATTTATTGTTTCTCTCTCATCCACCTAGGTTGAATATCGTTCTGCAGAAGGAGCTATGTGTGAAGCAATTGGGTTATTTCACATTCTTTCTCACATGGAAATTTTTGAGGACAAGTCATCTATTCTTTATTGTGACAATTAGGGGGTATTGAAGCTTGTGAAGAATCCATTTTTTCGTGAAATATCAAAGCATATTGAGGTCAAATATCATTACATTCATGGACAAGTCTTCCATAACCACATTTAGCTCTAGTACCACTCGACAGATTCTCAAATAGCAAATATATTCACCAAGTCTCTTGGTAAGGTGGAATTTGTATTGTTTCAAGGGTAAATTTGTAAGAACAATGTAATGAGGGGGGGAATGTTAGCATAATTTTAGTACATTGTTAGCGGGTGAATAAAATTAACCTATTTCAATTAAACTTTTTTATTCAAAGGCTCACTTCCTTGCTTGCATATATTCTTTGTTGATCTTTGAATAATATCATCAATTCTTTCAGCTCTTCAAATTATCCATATTCAAATAAATTTCAATTTCACTTCTTCAATCAACTATTTCTTTTATAAACAATTAATTTAGTATTCATTTGGAAACTCAATCTTCTCTCGCAAGTTGACTCATCTTCATTCTTCAATTAACTCAAATTGAAAATGGAAACTTCATGTGCACATTTATCTATCAAATAAATGAATAATTCGATATTATCCTTGAGGTTTTCAAAATGGCCATTTTCGTTTCCTCACTTGAGTTGACTCCATTGATTTTCTATTTAACTTAAGTCTTAATCCTCACCCATGTCTTGTAGGTCTATAAATTCAATAATTTTCTTCATAATTAACATCAATCATACATCTAAGTAATCACATTCTATCAAAATCATTCAATCATACATTAAGAAAATCTACTTCATTGAACCTATTAGTCATTTTCTTATTAGTATTATTTTGTAGAGATTACACATCCACATAACTTCAAGACAAAGTAACATTAGTCATTTTTGAGGTTTGTAGTGAATCTCATAAGTTAGAAGTAATTTTATTTCAGCTTGTTTGTATTCAAGTTGTTTTAATTTCTAACTTTTGGATAAAATTATAAAAAAATAGTCATGTGACTGTAACACTATTAAAAAAGGTAGTAGAATGAGCACACTACTCGCCAATTGTTGGATGCTGTGTGATATGAAAATATTTGATGTCATAATTTTTTTTAAAGAAAATCATTCTATCTTTTCATTTGAAGCCTCAAAAAATATGTGGAACCTATCAAGAAGACTCACAAAGGAAACAAAAAGGAATTAAGGTGGCCCTCATAATAATAAAGAATACTTAGTATAGAGGAAAATATACAAGGTCACAATACAAATGTGGGTTCAATGTTAGGAATTAACATCAAGTTTTCAACATGTTAGATCATATATCCTCATGCATTACCGGATAAAATAGATATGGTATTGGTCAAATGGTGCACACTAATTGACCCTTAGAAACTCATAATTTACATGGTGCATACCACAAAAACCTTGAATTCTTGAAGTAAAAAGGATTCACATTGACTAAGAATCATTTTAAATAATAATTCAAATAAACTAGAGAAAATCTGTCATCTATAGTAAAATTTCACTACAATCATTTTAAAAAAGTACCAACACATCACCTCTTATTCAAATTATTTTAATAAATATAACAATATTTCAACAAACTTAAAATATAATAATCTTAATATATACCACGACAATAATTCAAATCAACACAAAACTAAATTTGTATGCAACATTAGAAACAAATTACTAAGTGCATTACATTTTAACAACTAGAATAAAACTAAACATGATATTTTAAGAGTTACGATACGGTATTAAATTAGAAACTGCCCCAATTTTAATGAACGCGGCACCCGTGTTTCAGTGAGCCAGCAAAAACTCTTATTCATCTCTCGAGGGTAAGTACTGGAAAATAAATTATTAAAGCACCAGAATGACATGGATTAGCATTGTGATTTTAATATGTATTGCGAAGCATTAAATCTATGAACGTAATTTATTTTCAATATCTGTGAATTTTTTTTTACAGTGGCATTATTACACTTAAAAACAATAGAATTAGGTTGAATCTATGCACATTACTCACAGTAGAAATCAATTGCCGAGAAATTTTTGATTTAGTAAAGATCGCCTCTTTCTGCCCAATGTCGAATGGCTGACCGAAGAGAAAAGTTTGGGACCAAATTCTTCTGCTCAAGTTTCTTGTTCGTCATGGGTGATGTATCCTTTCCGCAATCGAACCATCCCTGTATTGCCTCCTTTTCGTATGTATAGCCGTCTGTGGCAACGTGAGGATCCCGCATAACCTCCTGCAAATCAGAATACCTTTTAATGTAAGCATTAAAAATACCGATATTTCAAATTCGATGGATCAAATCAGTTGAATGTGTTAAAAGAACCGTAAATTTGTCGGCCACGAAATCCAAAGCCTTCCTTGCCTTGAATATTGGACAGAGGAAGAAACCAGGAACATGTATTTCATCAGCTTTTTGCACTCCCTTTTGACCTCGTTCAACGGGCCTGCCGGCGTTGGATGCAGGGACGGCAACGTTTCGTAGCTGATTCAACACTTTCATCACAGTCGGTTGAAGGTCGGGCCTCTTCCCTCTTACCCGATGTGTGCACTCCAAGGCAAGATAAGCCAGTTGTGAAGCCTGCACAAATGGCCAATCACCGGCTGAAGGATCCAAAATCTGCTCCAATTTTGCAGATTCTAGAGCACGTTTCACCTCTTCTACCAGTCGCAGAGCCGGTTTCCCGGTTAGCAGCTGCAGAATGACAATTCCCAGGCTGTAAACATCGGACTTGGTGGAGTATTGGCCGCTTGTCAGGTATTCTGGATCCATGTAACAAAATGTGCCTTTTGGCTCCGATTGTGAGCGTGAATCAACCGGCAGAGGACGAGCCAGGCCAAAGTCACTTATTTTGCTCATATAATTCTCGTCAAGGAGTATATTTTCGGGCTTAAGATCGCGGTGGACGATGGGATGTGGTTTAAAACTGTGCAGATATTGTAATGCGGAGCAAATTTCGTCGGCGATGCGAATTCTGGCCTGCCAAGGGAGCGGCCGATGGGCTTTCGAGGAGCTCAGACAATCTGCCAGGCATCCGTTGGACATATATTCATATATTACACAACCTTGCTCGAAACAGGCTCCCAAAACTCTCACCAAATGCGGATGCCGTACTTCTCTTAAAATATCGATCTAAAAATAGGAGTTTATAAAGAACTTGTAAGAAAACAAAAGAGAACGAATTGTGCATTCCTTTAAAGAGATGTTAGATGAAAACAAAGGAAAACGAGTTGTTCGGAGTTTTGATTTATTATATGTATATACCTCGCGTTCAAACTCCTGCCGGCCCTGTAAACTGTTTTCCCTGAGAATTTTGACTGCAACGGTTGTTTGCCTTATTTCGCCTTTGTAAACGATGCCATAGCCTCCTTCTCCAAGTTTGAAATGCTCCGAGAAGTTAGATGTCGCTGCTTTGACATCGTCAAAGGTGTACTCGTTGAATTCAAGATTAGAAGACGAGGACGAGGAGGATAGCGTTTCCAGCGGCGGCCTCGAATTCAAACAATTTTGAAGAAGTTTAATTTGAGCTTGTTTCTCCTGCAAAATGTGTTGATTTTGCTCTACCATCTCTGCGAGCTTTTGCTTTGCTTCCTGTAGCTGGTATATGGTTTCGTTTCTTTCACATGAGATTTGGTTCACCTTCTCAGCCATTGACAAGAAATTTTCTTCAACCTCGCTTCGTCGCCTGCTTAATTCTTGGCATTTCTTTTCGGCAAGCCTTAAGAACAAGGTCACCTCTTCTTTCTCTTTTACTGTTTCTTTGAAGGAGGATTCAAGCTCTTTAATCTGGTAAACGCGTGAAAATTGATGTAATTTCTCAAGGGTAATAACAAATTGCGTCCAAGTTATCAAGATAATAGAAAGAGTGCGTACTCTGTAATTTGCTTTAACCGCCGCCGCTTCTGCTTTTTTGCGTTTGTCTGTCTCCTTTCGCGATTCTGCGCTAGCATTCTCAGCCACTTTCAATGCCTGTCTGAGCTGCTCTTTAAGGGTTTCAATATCCGCAAGCGCATCCTTCATCAAATTTTGAAAGATATTAAACAGCACCAACACTATGCTGAAGAATTCTTCAGAAAGATAAAGTGTTCGAAAACTAAAACAGTCGCAATCATACACAGCTGCAAATTGATCAAAATATACTCTATGTTATCTATTAAAAATATCTCTGCCCAAAACTGAGCGATCAGCAAAGCTAGAAAACAAAAGACCGCATTTTGTTATTGAAATTGGCAGTTATATATTAAACACAGCAAAAAAAAAGCTTTACTAATAGACATTCAGCACCTCGTGCAGCTGCGATCCAGAGATTAAAACTGTTCTACAAGAATATTCTCATTCATATGGGCTGCATCAAAACTGCATAAAAACGAGGGTAAAAATAAGAAAAATGCAAATAGCTGTTGCGATTCGAACATCATAAATTAACAAAAACATATGCATTACCCATTGATTATGTAAAAAGTGATCATGCATTACACATTGAGCATGCATCTTCAATCTCCCTCCGGATGATCAATGGAGATGAGTCTCAATTAATGTTTCAAAGCAAAAAAACTGGCTATGAGAAGAGCTTTCATGAAGATATCAGCAGTTTGCTCAAAAGTAGGCTAAGATTGCAATTCTACTTATCCATCTTGAATCAAATCTCGAATGAAATAATGCCAGATTTCGTGTCTTTTGATCTAGCATAATCCATCGGATTATTGGTCATTACAATGTTACTGTATTATGTTCTTGCAACAAATGTAAATCTTTCAATATTCTCCTAATTTATATTGCTTCAAGACAAATTGATATTGCAGTTATAATATAGTCTACTTCTATGGAAGAGAGAGCCACAATTTCTTGGTTTTTACTAGTTTAAAAGATAACTCTAGAATTAAGTGAGAAAGCATAGTCACATGTGGATTTTCTATAAATCATTAAACTAGTCCAATTAGAATTTATGTAATCAACTAGCTCACATTTTTCAATGAAGTAATAATGAAAACCAAAATTTTGTGTACCACTCAAATACCCAAAGATTCTTTTTGCAACACATGAATAAAATTCATGTGATTCCTATATAAATCAAGAGATGAGACTCACAACATACACAATATCAAATCTATTTGTAGTCAAATACATGAGGCTTTCAACTAAACTTCTATAACAAATAGCATCCACCTAGGAACTTGCATCCTGCTTAGTTAAGTTATCGCCAACAATTATGAGGGATTCACCTACCATGCATATCATCATTCTAAAATTTTAAGTCAACTACATATTTAGTTTGAGAAAGAAATGTCCCTTCTGAATTTTGTTGCACTACTACACCATGAAATGATGCATGAGTTCTAGATCTAACTTTTCAAATTCTTATTTTATTTGTACTTCAGAATTTTCAATGGGATTTTTTCTTACTTATATAAATAAGATCATCAACATAAAGACAAATAATGAAAATATCATTACCAATATGGTGGACATACAAAGTTGGCTTTGAGTTTCTTCTATTGAATCATTTCTTAAAAAAATAACTATCAATCCTTGCATACCAAATATGAGGAGCTTGTTTCAACTCATAGGAAGTTTTTTTTCAATTTATAAACCAACTATTATTTTCTAAGAATTTAATAGCCCATAGATTGTTCCACATAGATATATAATTGATATAACCATTAAGGAAGGCTAATTTTACATCCATTGGCCACTTGGACTATGCAACAATAACCATTATAATATTGATTTTATCATGTATGGTAACTAAAGTAAAAGATATTTCAATAATTTACTCTAGGTGTTTGTGCAAGTCCCTTGGAAAATAATTTTACATATTGTCATTTCATAGAACCATCAACATAATATTTCACCTCATAAATCTACTTGGCATCAATTATTTTTTTGTCTTTAGGAAGTGGCATTAATTTGTGTATATTATTCTTATCAATTTCCTCCATCTCTTCATTCATAGCATCAATCCATACTTTTTCTTTTGTCACTTCTTTACACATAAAGGATACAACTTGAATTGTACTAAGCAAAGAAAAATTGACAACTATATTCATATTAGTACTATTTTGATAAATTCTATTTAAACTTTGTACCTTTCTTAAAGAGCATGGACTTGGTGTTGAACTTGAACTATCACTTGATTTTTTGCTATTATAAAAACTAGGTGAACTTGAACTTGGAGGACTCAAAATTGAGCTACTATAAGAGCTTAAATATCCACTTGAGTTTGTGGGGAAGGAGGAATGCTATCATCGTCTATGTCCATGATTATTGGTTTATTTTTTTATACACCATTTTGCAACCGTCATACTCCCCCTTCATCAAAAACCACACTTTGACTAATAATCTATTGCTTTGTGTTAGGATTTAGAATATATATCTTTTAGATACATTAGAATATCCCACAAAGTCACAAAGTTAGGATTTTTCATCCAACTTCTTCCATTTCTAAACGAGAATATGAGCATATGTCAAACAATCAAATACACAAAAATGAGTTATTGAAGTCTTATTACCACTCGAGTGATGTTATGAATTGATTTTGTGAGGCTTTGATTCAAAAAATATATTTTGATTGCCACTGCTTCTCCCCAATAATAATTAATTTTTTTTCAATAAAACATACTTCATGCCATTTCCATAATGATGCAATTTTTTTTCTTACAATACCATTTTGCTAAGGAGTGTAAGTTGCTGTCTCTTGAAACCATTATTGTTAAAAAAATTAGAAAAATGCTTTGAAGTGAATTCTTCTCTTCTATCTATTTTGAGTATTTTGAGATAATAGCCACTATGTATTACAATTATAACCCTAAAATACTTGAAGCATTCAAAAGTATTATATTTTTCTTAGGAAAATAAATCTATGTCTGGTGAGGGAAATCATCAATAAAATTTTAAAAATAAAGATTATTACCCAAATATTCCTCTTGTATATCACCACAAATGTTAGCATGTACAAGCTCTAAAGGAACTTTTACACTCCATGATTTTTTCTCTGAAAAATATTGTGATGCTACTTCCCAAGTGCCTACACTAAACAAACTCTTTTTGTTGGAATTGTTGGAAGTCCTCTCATAATACTTCCTTGTGAAGCAAACTTGATGTTTGAAAATTCAGACAACCATAATGTTAACTTGTCATAACCAAAAATCAATTATGATTTATTCGACATACATTTTACTAGAAACCAATGTAAGAGGAAATAATCTATTCTGTATCATACAAGATTTTGCTACAAAATGATAATTAGTTAATTTATCAAATATTTTACTACAAAGTATAATGAATATAAGTATTTTATCTTTACTTAATCTTCACTACAATGGTACCATTTTCCATTATATCAACCTCTTTATAATCACCAAGTTTTACTTAACTTCTCATGTAGAATCGTCTAAATTTATAAAAGATCAAATTTAACTAATATAGAATTTGAGTAGCTACTATCTAGTAACCACAAATCTTTTTGATGTTATTTTTCTAAATTGCATGTGAAAGATGTGGAGTTCTTTGTATCTTTATAAGAATTTAAATATAGTTGACTCTTTACTTCTTTAATTTAGAATTCTTCTTTCTACACTTAGATTTATAATAAGATTTATAATGTCCATATTGTTCACAACACCTACTTTAGATTCTTATGTGATTTATATAACTTCTTCTTCCTCTATTATTTCCTCTTCATCTTCCTCTACCATTTCTACTATTAGTAGTAGGTGCCCCTTGAGATTTACTTGATTGAGAATTGAGGGTTGTAGATTTTTCTTCAATTCATAAAATGTCTCTAGCATCCTCCTTATAGCCAAGCATCCACTAAATTATCACATAAGCACACCACTACTCGTTTTGAAATACCAAGCACCTCTCCTCTTTAAAACAATTAAATGAAGTTAGGGCAAGTAACCTATATTTTCTCCAACAACCTTTTCAAAAGTGCTTTGATGATCCCAACACATCTAATGACCATTCAAATAGTTGAATGATTTCATCATCTTCTTTCTAAATCTAGTCTAACCAATCACATTAACAACAATTACAAACAAAAGCACTTAAGAAAATTATAGTGCATTCCCCTTCTCAGACTACTACACATACACTCAAAGATCAAAGCAAACACATCCACAAATCACACTTACAATACTCTCTCTATTACAAACTCTCTATTACAAACTTTATCTATCGATACTACTCGTTTATTAAGAGCATCACCACCCATGATGCTCAAATTTCTCAAAACACTCCTATGACAAAATCATGCCCAAACTTAACTTGATACCACTATAGAAACTAAAAAATAACAGTAAAAAATCAGTGAACCGAATATAAGAAACAAAACAGAGATACTAACAATTAGTGTTCACTCGTGTTTATCGAAATAGAAAAAATAAACTCGTAAAATTTTCTTAAAATCCTAAAATCTACTTTGATACCTAAGTAAAACTAACCGACAACATCAATATCAACACTTTACTGATAAGGTTAACACAACCTGCCACCACTCGCATCCATTCAGTTATTCAATATTCTAATACCTTTCAGTTATTGGTCGGAAGGAAATACCTGATTTCCTTGGGGTTGAGGTTGAGCAGTGTCATAAGCGTAGACTTCATCAAAATGGATTTCCGTACCGTGTGCCGATTCCGAATCAAAGGAATCTTTATCCATAGTGAACGTTCTCTCTGAATCGTTTACTTCTTCGGACCAAGTAGACGTAGTATCTCCATTGACCCTAATACTCGACGGAATTTGATTGCAGATGTGCAGATCCAGACCGAAGTTTGGCGGTGCTGAAACCGATCGGTTATAATTTTCTGAGGAAGACTGAATTGTACACGGTTCCGACCGTTTTCTCAGTAAATCGGACAAAGGACTTTTGAAGCTTTTACATTCCTGGGCTACTAGTCAAAATTAGCAAACATCCAACAAAAACGGTGCTTGTAAATTTCGGCTGCAATATTAGTTCAGACGAGAGCAACAAAAAAATCTATTTGCTAAAATAGATGCATTGAAACCCTTATACTGTACTGACCATCATCCAATGGAGATCCTTCCCTATGTAATACGAGCTTTTCTTTACACACAATCGAGGCTTCGCAGGACTCCATGGCCTGCCTTCGGACATAGTCCGCTACGCCTCGCGCTCGCATCCTCATCCTCCTGTACAATTTTTGTGAAAATATCATAATAATTAATAAGCTTGATCATTTTGCAAAATGGAATAATGTACATGTAAGTTTATGTCTACCTAGATATGGCACCACCGGCTGAGGTCGTTCCTATGATAAGCTTCTGGACTCCCTTCTCTGAGACCACTTCAACAATTCCTTTGGCAACATCATCTTTCTCAACAAACAAAGGCTCTGCTTTGACCTGTGGCACAGTCCATCAATGCTCTAATTATTTTCATAAAATTAGGGTTTCTGCTGTGTATCAATATCATTTATGGGCATTCTAACTGCAATTGAGGCATTACATACCCTTAGCTGCTTTGTGAGTGAATTAACGAAGACTGACTCAAAACAATTCAATTAAATCATCATATATATCTATAATTATTTAACAGAGGCGAAAACATACCTGCTCTCCTTTGCAAATATCCAAGTATTTTTGGATGTGATTGTTGAGATCCTTCTTTTTGTCCTTAAGGTAGGCCTCCACGACATCCTTGCTTACTTGGTTCACTGGAATTCTGCCGACTGCAATCCCACAAACGTCCAATTTATAAAAGAAAACAAAGGGATATTTTTATCCTAGGTAGTCAATCAATGATTGAAACGCTTACTGGGGGTTGGTATGTAGCGAAGTGGAAGCTGGACATGAAGAAGAATTATTAGGGTTTCCTGTCTATTATTCACGTTTCGCAGCGCCCATTTGACAGCATTTACGCTCTCACACAAGTCTTTTCCAACGGCTACATATATTTTCTCCTCAGGAGGATTCTTCTCTTGAAGGATAATTTCTTCAATTTCTTCCTCCATAGAAACTTTCAGAGCGCCCTCCTGCCGCCCGATTCCCGCTTGAATTCTCATGTTCAATGTCTATAACCAAACCCCCCTTACACTTGAACAGCAGTTACAGTGGACATTTAGAACTCTGAAGAATAAAGCTTAAAAAACAAGGTCTCATTTCCAGGAAGCTCTCAACCACGTGCGTCATTTAGACCTTTTAAGCTAAGCTCCAAACTGTGTCAGAGTTGTCAAGCGAATGCCTGTGTTCTAACATTAGGCCTAATAAATTCAATAAACTACTAACGAATATTCTTAAAATTCTTGGGTCCCACACAGCTCATGACAGACATCTTTATTTAAACTGTCATTTCGCTTTAAAGATAATCGGTAGACATTACACCGCCAGATAGTATTCGACGCCATGGCGTTTTCATACTATTTTTGCCTCTTGTACACTTAAATTAGGATTAAAACGTCACAACTGACTGATATTATTCGACGCCATGGCGTCTTCATTTACCATTTTCGCCTTTGTGTGGTAATCAGGGGATCTAAAAAATTAGATTAGAAAAAAATTTCAATGTGTTTTAACATAAAGGTCAAAAAAATATAATAAAATAAAAATAGATTATAATATGAATTTGTCGGTTGTAAAAGATTTCTTATATATTTTAAAAAATCTTGAAAATTCAGATGGATTGAAGACAGATAAGGTACAAGAGAAAGAACCTTTGGAAATCTATAGACAAGTTATAAGTCTTTGTTACCTTGAAGATTCATGTTGTGAATATGAGAAGTAATTTTTTCCTTCATGCTAAAAAAGTGAACCAAAAGAAAGCCAATTAGGTGAGAGGGTCCAATAGTGGTGCACCCTAACTTTATGGGTTAACATAGCAATGAACATGCAACATTGACATTAAAAGATTATATCTCCAAATGGTGAGGGATGTGGACAATTCAATTATTTCATTTCACCCACATAGACAGAGAAAAAAGGTGTCATCAACTATTGGGTCCTCTCTTACAACTACTAATTCCATACTTTTAAAATATTGGACTTTGAATGTACATGTACTATGACAATTAATGGTACCCGCACCACTATTGGGCACCCTCCCCTACCAAAAGTAATAACAAAATTGGTAGTAAAGACAACACGAGAACTAGAATTCCAACAAGAAGAAGCATCCCAGTAAGAGCTAACAATCAAGACACACAGTATAGTAACATTTAATTTTATGTTAATTTGGAGGAGAGTGTGTTGACATATTGACATAATAATAAATAATATGATTTTGTATAAAGTTGGATCTCTTGTTTTATATTGTTTATCTATTTTTTTCATTTGCATCATTCATATATTTATTATACTAATGTGTGCATACTTCCTATTTCCCTTCATCATCAATTTCCATCCTTTATTGGTATTTTATTGTATCCATCTCTATACATTCTCTCAATACCCAAAATTGACAATTTTACTAAATGGTTCATTTCTACACCAATTAACAATAATCCTAAATTTTTAATTTTTAATTGTATAAACTATTTCCATCTCCCACTACTCATTATAAGATAACTTGGTACATATTAAAATTTGAATTTTTCTTAAATTGAAATTTAAAGACATAATATATATGCACTTATTATTATGATGGGTCAAATGAGGACCATTCCCTCTAGCTACATTTAGCTTTGGAAATCAATGAACCCATTTACATCAAAATCATATAGGCCATCTACACATTTGGGCATGTTATCTTACAATACTCACTTAGTACCATAAATTCATTTTTTTAGGGGGTTGATCTAGGAGAACGCGACCTTAGTGAACACAAGGAAATAGGGTTCCACCTTCCAGGAGATGGAACTAGGGTTTAAGAATTATTTCACTCTTAGTTCATTCAAGGAAACCCTAGATATCTCAACCTAATGATCCAATTAGGTTAAGAGATTGCTACAAGGTCTCCTTGGGTGTGATTCATAAAGGGGGGTTCACCACTAAGAAAGTGCTTCGAAAGAAAGAGATGAAAGTACTAGGCAAATCTAACTAAATGACCTAGAAGATGAAACTTGAATTCATATAACTAAACATGATATAGAAAGGTATTTGGAAGAAAGATGTGGTCAAAACAAGCTCTGAAACCTTGAAATTATGTTGTTTGAAGCTCACTGGGACTCATACACTAGACTGGGCAATTTAGTCCCAGTCTAGGGTTTCTGGGTAGAAAACTAGAATCTCTCAGTGACTAATCTGGATCTTTTGAAAACTAGAAAAAGTGTTGTATTAGGACTCATATGCCCAAGGTGGCAATTTAGTCCTAGTATTAGCATTTGGCTAAAATTCAGGTATCCTCTAGTGATTTGTTGTAGCTTCCCTCTTGCCAGATCTTAGAGTCTAAAAGCTTGAATTTTGGACTATATGTGACTTTTTGTGAAGATGAAAACTTCTTGACAACTATGACAACTTTCTTTAGTCTTGCAATTTAGTCTTCAAAGGATCTTCAAGCTCCAAAACACCCATATTTGCAATCACACATGTAGAAAGAGAGAAAAATGTAGAATTGTTAGTGGATAGGGGTTTTCCTTGGTCAAACCTCGTTTTGGTAATCAAACCTTAATGAGAAATGAAACATGAATGAAATGAACATGAGACATAAGGTGAAACAATAGAATGTTGTTTGGAACCTTGTAGATCTACATACAAGCATGAAGTAGCCTCAATGGATGTAGATCTTGATCATGATTCTTGATGAAAGACAATATCTTTGAATACTTGAATTGATCTTGAATAATACATCACAAAATTAGCTCAAAACCATATGCATGATGCACTAAATATTTGACATGATGATAGATCTTGATTGCTGCAACAAATGATGAAGAAACTTGCCCTTGAATGCCTTAGAAATGCTCTTGAATACTCTATAATGCTCTTGTGAAGTCTTAGGATGCTTGAATCTTAATTGCTAGGTAAAATAATGATTTGAAACCTTGTTTATATAGGAATTCCATCTAATTTATCATTTATTAGATCCCAAATACCAACATTCATAAAATTTGAATTCAAAACCTTGATTTTCCACTCAAAACCCTAAAAAGGGGTCAAATTGGACTCATACGCCCAAGGTGGTGTATAGGTCCCATTTCAGGGGGCGAATCATATGCCCAAGGTGGCATATGGGTCCCACCATAGCTTTTCAAGCTGAGGAAATGTTGGGGGGTTAGAAAATAAGTTTGTTTTAGTGACTATGTTGGGATTTCAGTTGAAATAAGCCTCAAGATGCATAATAAAGGGTCCTAAGGGCCTATTAATGATGACGTGAACGTCATAAATGCAAGAGGGCCCAAAAATAAATGTGAAGGTGTAAATAAATACACTTTACAACACTAAATTAAGGCAAAATTATATCTATTTAGCTTAAAAGGGACCCAAACTTAATGTGAATATGTAAAACACATTACAACACCAAATCAAGGCAACATTAGGTTAATTTTAATATTAATTATTCCTGAATTAAGTGTGAAAAAGGGATACTTTTTCCCACACTACATTTAGCCTCCACTTTAGTGAGAGGAGGAACTTGCTTGAAACTCACAGTAAAGTAGACATTCAAGAAGGGTCCAAGTGTACCAATGTGGATGATCTAGGATAAAAATGATCAAAAGAGGTGGTCAAGCCTCCAAGATCCAAGATCCTTTTTCAAACCAACATAAGAAAAAAGGGACACATGCAAGGTGTATTATATGCAACATCAAGATACACAAACATACAATGTCAATGACTAAAAGAAAGAAAAAAATAAAAAATAAAAAGGGGTGGATCAAGACACAACTATTTTTCCAATGCGATGTGGAACAGATCTAAGTTGTTTTATCAAAAAATGCACGCTCACTCTGATGCAACAAAACTTAAGGCTATTTGCTAGGTGAGTATCTAAAAAGGGTGGCTTAGTGAGAAAGTCATGCCTTTATATTAGCTTCTCACTGTACAGTGAGAAAGTCATGCCCATGTTTAGGATTCTCATCATACTAACCATACCAAAGCTATCCCTTAGATAAATTCAATAGGGCACCATAAAACATGAACAACAAGATTCATGAGGCAAGCAAAAATTTGTATGCTTGACACCCATGAACAAATAGGATGTCTCCATAGGCAAGCAAAGTGTGTTATTCAAGGTGGTCATATAATGGTTAAATTGTAAATGCAAAATAGTGTAAGGTATGTTCAAAGGTATTTTTCTTAGTTCATGTAAGGTCTCTTCTTAGGGAACATTGTGCCTAATATCTCCAAGAGATGAGAAGTCAAATAAATATCACACTCTCGAAAGAAATCAAACTCAATGACACCACCAAGAAAAGGACACATTGCAAGAATAAAGAAGATCACACAATGAAACATGAGTGTCAATGTAGGCCCGCACTTTAAAGTGGTTGCTAACACCATTGTTGTGAGCAATTTATTTAGAGTAGAAGAAGACATGAGAGGTCTTTTGGAAAGCCCTATGCCAAGTCACATGTTCCCGAATGAAAATACATCATGGATAAAGGAGTTGCCCCCAAAATGTAATGCTAAACATAGAAAGAAAAGTATGTCACATGTGAGCTAACTTAATGCATGTCATCCACATCCCAAGCTTTCTCTTATATATACATGGAAGGTGGTCAACTATCAAAAAGAGACAACAAAAAGTGCCATATGAGGACAAGGCTACCTAGCCCCTTCCCCCACTTTGTGCAAGACAATGATGAGCC